>OX439137.1:21775345-22516452 GCA_949318235.1 Ecdyonurus torrentis | reverse complement strand
AAAAACTTTTAATGTTTTATAATTTTTTTACCTAGTACAATACCGTTGATTGGTTGAAAAATGTCAACAGCTTGCAGAGCAATGCACCCTATATGATAAAATCACAATTAGTTTTCATTTTTAAAATAATAATGTATATGATTTCAATAAAAACATGTAGTTTAGGAAAATAGATATTAAAATAGCAATATATGGTAATTTTTTTATAGTTTTGTTCGTTATGACTCTTATGACCTATTTTTAACTAACTATTTGTTGCAAACTAAGTTTATTGTTATTATTTTTGCATGTATTAAAATTACTTACAATGTGTTTGCACCAAATAAGTTAATTGTTAAAGAGCACCGACCTTTTGGTCTGCGAGGGAGTTCTACTTATCTACTCCTAGAGGAGATACTTGTTATCTCTCTTCCTACTTTCCTAGAGTAGTTTCTCTCTATAATACTCTAACAGTCTTAAGTAGAACTCCTCTCCCTATTTAAGTATTTTTATTTTTTTTATTTATATTATTATTATTTTTTTATTATGTCATTGTTATATTTATGTTATTTTTGACAAAGCAGTTGTATTCTGACTTGTTTTATGCATGGTAGGAGATCACAATGTGTATATGGGCATTTGCCTTTTTCTCCTTGCCTATTGGGTTTACATTATCTTTTTCTGTAACAATTTTTTGTATTGTTATATGTTTTTAATGCCCAATAAACAATTATTTATTTTTTTTATTATAAGATTGACTACATACTATTTAAAAAGTAGCCAAAAATTTCTTGTGTAAAAAAATAAATTAATAAATAAATAAAGCTTTATTCTTGATAAAATTACAATCATAAACTATAATAACAAATAAGTCTTATGTAACAAAATAAAATTTGTTGGTACTTTTTTATTCATTATTATATTACCATTCATTGTAAATCTGCACTACTGGTAATGGCCAATTATATAAGCAAAAAAAAAAAAAAAAAAAAAAAAAAAAAAAAAATGTGGTAACATTAAATTACCATACAAATATTTTGCTTGTATCAATCAAATGTTTATTTGTAATCAAGGCTTGGTAATAAAAAAAAATAATAAAAATCAAACTCTCACAAAACCCTAATAAAAGTATTCATTATTATTATTATTAAAATTGTATTAATTTTTTTCTTACCATGCACACAATCATAAAAATAGAATATGTTAAAAGAAATGTTAACTTCATCATTTTTATAAAATCAAGCTTCAACACAAAATATTTATTATACTGATTCTAAGTTTTATAAACCGGAACATGTTTCAGTACTTTCAATATGACCTCCAATATTTCCGTTCATTAATTTATATATTTTACAGAAGTTTTGTATAGTTATGTTTTGAAGTTTTTGTATAGAAATTAACAATACGCTACATTTCACTTTTTATATAATATATTATTATTATATATTATTATATTAAATTATTATATATATTATATATATATATTATATTTTTTATATATTTATAAACTTAAGTATTCCATTATATATTATGTGAATATATTTTTCGTTTTTTTTTTTTAATTTAAGTTAACTATTGTTAACAATACATTCTATCAGGAAACTTGTTTTAAAATTTTAAATAATGGGCATTTTTTTCTTTCTATTTAACTAATTTATAATTTTATATGATGCTGTGTTTTTATGTTTCCTATATAGTGTATAATGAAGTTTTGGACCACGCTTTCATAGTGCACCCTTAGACGAACAGCTCTGGACAAAAGTTCCCGAACTGGACAGCGGCAGCCGCTGCGTTTTCTCATAAAGATAGCATAGTGTAGTTGCGGGTTGCGGGTTGAATATATAATATATACAAATCGTTCTGGAACTTTTGTTCAGAGCTGCATACGTAGGTTGTATGCACATGAATGTGTAGCACAGCACTGATGCCTAAATAATAATTTAAGACAAGTACCGTCCTTCTGAGCGCAACGTCATTCCTAATTATTAAGGCAGATAGAAACCAATTTAGGTCACCATGAAAAACCGTACTCACACATTAATGACTTTTACGTAATTTACATCCATAAAAAATATTTGTATCTTCTAAATAATATTTATATTACGTAAAGATGTAGAACACCTTAAACAAAAAACTTGTCTAATATCCTAGCATACCTGAATATCAACGTTAATTTGGCCAGAGTCATTTATTTGTAATTTATTTTCCATTTAAAAAATGTCAGATGCGGGTATATAACGTCACAGCTCACCTGGTCCAAGCGCGCGGAAACAAGCAAGCTGTGGTGTCATAAACCCGCAACTATACCATTTCGTAAATGGAAAATATATTAGAATTAAATGACTCCGGTCTAATTAACGTTGATATTTATTTAAGAATGTTAGGATATTAGACAAGTTTTTTGTTCACGTCTTTAATAATAATAAATATGTTTTTGTTATTTTTAAAAGTGTTTCTATAAATTTTTTAAAATAAAAAATGTTTTTAGTTTGACTTAAAATTTAGCACTAATGCTGTTCGTAAACCCTGTTATCTGCACCAAAAATGACGCGATCGCCTATGGTTATTCAAATGGAATGCGCATTTTTTGGTGCAAGAGAACAGGGTTTACGAACAGCATTATTATAAACTTTGATTTTTTACATTTACGTAATATCTTCAAAGTGTAAAAATTTACAGTTGATCGTGTTTTCAAGTGTTTGCTGCGTACTTGAAAATAAATTTTCTATATTTCATGATCGTTCAGTTTGTGAGATATCAACTTTTTACGTATTCCCTTAAGATTTAAAACTTTATCTATCAAAAATAATAAATATAATAAAATACACATAATATGAAAAAAAAAAAAAAATACATGCCATTGTTTTTTAATGGTTTAGGAGCAGCTATAACATAATAATTAATAAGTATAAAAATGCATATTTGATTTTTCATCTTCTTTATAATAATAAATTTAAAATTAATTATATAAAAAATAAAATCACTCAATGTAGCGCCTGCAACTTTGTAAGCATATGCAAACCGCACCGCTTATGTTCGCAACTGGTTGACTATATTACAGGGGCTAGAAAAAAGATGGCGGCTTTTACGATTATAATAAATATAATATTATAAATAATATAAATATTTTATTCTTATATTGATCAGTTTTAAGCATTTTTGAACCAATAATAATAATAAAAAAATAGAAAATAATAATAATAAAAAAAAATCACATTTTTTTTTTTGGTTGAGATGGTTGAGAGCTAAATAAAAATAAAACAACAGTTTTTTTTTTTATATTGTTATTACTATTTTTTATAAATATATTTATTATAATTTTAAACACATATTATATAATACACAAAATATTGTCATTGTCATTATTAGTTATTCACATAAAATAATTGTCACAATACATATAATTATAAATAATATTTATATTTACTCAGAGATTATAATACTGATTCAAATTATTACAAAAAACGCACAGGAAATATTCAAATACTCTCTTTTTTAATACTAGAATTCACATTATAATGTACATAATCGATTTATTTTTACATTAATCTACTATGATTTCTGCGCGTATTTTTTTTAATAGCTGATTTATATAAAAAATAAATTTTAAAAATAAGAGAAAGTCATTTGAATATAGCGTAGATCAATACCTTAGAGTATATAACTAATTTTAATTTATTGTCTGATTTTATTGATATTTTTACACTTTCGTTAATTATACACATACAAATTACTAATACACATCATAAAACGACTATATAATGTCATTTCATTTTTCTTGAAAATAGATAACAACTCGACGGTATACCCTAAATATTTTAACAATTTTGACTCCAAATTGTGAAATCAAGTTCTTAAAAAAAAAAAAAAAAAAAAAAAAAAAAAAAAAAAAAAAAAAAAACTTATGAATAATACTATAATACGTAAACACTTTAAATAATTTGGTTTTATCATACGCTTTTTATTGCATTGCATTTAAAATTTGAGTAATTATTGTTAAATTTTTTTTTTTACACATTTGCAAACTTTAAACATTGCCCGTTAACAAACAAAGATATTTAAAAATAATAATAATAAAAAATAATAATAGTAAAGTTGGTTTTGTTTAATAATAAAACCAACTCATCGGTCGTGCTAGATAACAACTAGATGACAACTTGCATCATTTTTTTTTTTTTTTTTACTTTTTAAATTGGAAAAAAATTTCATCACTTAAAGTATGTTTGCATTAACGATTTTTATTTCTAATGCAAGCTATAATGTGCAAGTCATTTTAATTCAGTCAAAATTTACAAAATTAAGCTAATAAGCATAGTCATAATAAAATTCAAAATATAAAAAGATTAAAAAATATGTGTTAGTTCAGACCTTACATCTCGAAATAATAATAATTGACAAACATAAGGATAAATTAATTTTAACACCATTTCTTACTGTCATAATATAGGAATAATTAAAATAAATATTGGTCAAATTATAGATAATTAAATATTAAGTAGTTCTGACTGCAAAATGCTGTATTTTATCTCCAACTTTATCAGCAAGTGTATCCCCCCCCCCCCCCCCAAGTAAGCCTCTTACGCTATTAAAGATAAATTTATTATTTTTAAATCACCCTCTTCCACCCCCCTTTAACATAAAATTTAAACATGTAGTCAGAATTACTTACCTAATTTTCTGCTATTATAGCACTATACTATAATAATGAATTATACATAAAATTATTACTTTTTACACACATAAAAGAAAGATTCCTATTTTTCACAAAATATAATTAAACATAATTTGTGTGTTATTTGTACACAATTTTCATTGCATTACTTCGCAGTCCAGTAAAACAACTGACTTTGTTATTCACATATTGCACAACTGAGCACAAATATTTTATATACAAAATAAATAAATGGAAACTTAAAAGTATATAACAAAAATAACGATAATAGATACAAGCCTTTATTTACAAAATAGCTTATTGTCTTCTGTATTTCAAAGAACTTGTTTTAAGCTTAAAAACGTCAAATTATAAAATACATTAACCGTCAAAACAATCAAGACTAAATAGTTACAACACAGTTTTATCAACTACCTACTGAAGTAAATTCTCGATTTTGTGACATTTAAAATCAGGTCTGTTAAGGGGAAAAACCATCTCAACTTCTTCTTCTTCTTCTTTTTAAGTAAGGTGGTTGATTGACTGCATTAAAAAGTCAACTATTTTAGTCAAAAACTTAATTCATATACAGTGTTGTACTAGCTACTGGCAGTTGCATGTGATTAAATGATAAAAATACCTATTATAAATTTAGGGCTTTGAAATTTTAATTTAGCATCTATCTTGTGTCAAAATTTTTAAATCCTTAAAACTAATAACAATGCTAAAAAAAAAAAAAAAAAAAATACGAATATAGTATTTTTGACAGCTAGCACAGTACACACACAGTTGTGGTTATATATTTTACTCATTAAAAACTTGTCCCAAATTTGCAATGTTTATTTTAATGAGAAAAATATTCACTGCATTGGAATCTTAAAATATATTATCAAAAATCATAGTTGTGTGCACATACAATTGCCATTTATGATAGGTATATATGATACGACTACCAATATATACGATATATATGATATGGTATCCAAATATCTTGTTGAGATATGGTTTTGTTATGGAGAAAGGTTCCATACTTACAATTCCCTTGCCTTTGATCTGTTAATATAAATTTATTATATGTATAATTTATTTGCAGCTAAATATTTAATTGAACAATAGGGTGTATGCGGATGACGTCATATTTATTGCGCTTTGAGGCCATACTGGAGTAGTGCATAACATTGCTCAGCATAGGACAAACTTCATTTAAGCCAATTTTCTTTGGGAAATCGTTTAATTTTTTGTTATCGCTATTTTTCTTACATACTTGAGATACTAATTCAACATATTTACAACATCAATGCTCTCAAAAATATTGCATAGTGTTTTTAAACTGGCAAAATGATTTTTTTCCCTATGTCACCCATGTTATTGAGTTATCCAACATGGCGTTGACTTTAACATGAATGCATAGACCCTATACAGCCTATTATTTATTTAATTTTATTATTTAATCATTTTTTAAATCTTCCTGCCCCTCCACTTCTGATACTTATGGGCAGGTACTGAATAAATCATAACTTAAAAAAGCAAGCTATTATTATTATTATTTGGCTTCTTCCCCCCTCCACTTTCAATACTTACAAGCAGGTACTTAATAAATCATAAGATTAAAATTACGAGCTATAATATGTTTAGTTTCATGAAGATATGGCTAATTTCTTGGTTGAAAATTGATATGACTGGTTAATATGACCTTAATCTTGACTTTCTAAATTTTATTTTTCCCCCTAACAATTTCACAAAATCTAATCAATATTTTACGAATCAGGTTGAATACAATTACTACATAAATAAAGGACATCTCCATCAATTTTACTCTTAACTATTGATTTTCTAACATATCTAACATCACATGAAGTACACATACAAACATTATGTATTATTTCATTATGATCATCTAAGCATTCACAATCAAATATATCATTACAATACGAACATACTGCTTTGGTAGGTAATATACATATACTTTTTAAATATAAATCCATTACTCTTCTTTTTAACATTATACCATGTTCACTTATTATACCAAAACTATTCTTTTTATTTTTTGTAGTATCATTAATATTATCATGTATATGTTGGTTTAATGATTCTAAATTTTTAAATGGTTTAGTACATAGACACATATAAAAATATATTTTACCTAATTTATGATCATTTTCATGTTCTTTTAATTTATCTTTATTTTCAAACACTATTTCACATAATTTACAAGCATTATGAGTATTTTTAATATGTAATTCTAAGTCAAATGTATTAATACATATTTTATTACATAAAAGACATGGTATATTTAAATTACCTTCAAAACTGGGAACAGGTTGATCTATTGCATATCTTGGTTTTTTAATTGGTAATGTTTCGTTTTTATTTTTAGTATTTTTTCCTCTACGTTTTTTACGTGCATTTTTTTCAACTTTTTGTTGATTATTTTTCTCACCTTTTGATAGCTTTTTTTTCTCAACCTTTTGTTGCTTATTTTTCTCAACTTTTTCTATATTATTTTTTTCTTCAACTTTTTGTTGATTATTATCTTTTTTAACATTAATAATAGGTTTTGTTTCTGGACTTACTGATGATATTGTATGATCTACTATATCAATTTTAACACCATTATTTGTATCACTACAAACTAATTCGCCTGATACAATAGTATAATTACTACTCTCTGACTCTGCTACATGACTAACGTTATTAGTATTACTATTATGATATTCAGGCATCAAGGGATACCTACTATTCTCACTAGAAGTAGATGGTACATTTGGATCAAAATTAATCATTGAATTATTATCATTTATGTTACTTTTAGCTATATATTTCTCATTATTATGTTGTTTTGAATCTAAATCTATTTCTGTAACTTCAATATCATTTTCCTTTACAGAGATCTGATAATTCTTAACAGCTTTATTTAATACCTCTTGAGTTTTATTAACTTTTTCTATTGCAGAATCACTTTGACTCACAGTAATTGTTGATGAGTTATTTACATTAGCTTTTGAATACTGATGACTATTTGAAAAACCCATTTCATCTGGATTTAAAGTAGTACTTATTGGTAGAGTTTGATTTATTATTGGTACATTTGTAAAATGTGTACTGTTTATTAATACAGGATTTGATATACTTGTTACTGGCATTATGATAATACCTACATTACTACCATTTGTAGGATATGTACTCATTTGAGTTGTATTATCATTAGAAATATTAGTTTTTTGTGTCTGATTTTGTATTAAATTATTAGGCGATATATTTTGACTTAAGTTTGAGTTAGAAATTGTATTTGAAGTAGGAAATTTCTGATTCATAATGGGTATAATGTCACTTGCTATTATCAGACTTGTTACTGCTTGGATACTGGTTGATCCTACCATATTTATAGCATTAGGAACAATTGTAGTATTATTTACAGTATTGGCCATTATTGCAATATTATTTAAAGAATTGGAATTACTAGTGACATTATTAGTAGGATTAGTTACTACTGCAATATTGTTCAGAGAATTTGACATGGATGTAGTATTATTGGCCATTATGGTAATATTATTCAAAGAATTGGATATAGATGTAATATTATTTGTATGATTAGCCACTACTGCAATATTATTTATTGAATTTGTCATAGGTGTACCATTTTTATAATTACTGAGGATTGAAGACTGAGTATTGAGAGAACTGGGCATGGTTGTAGTATTCTTAACAGAATTGGTCACCACTGCAATATTGTTTAACAAATTAGCATTCACTCCAATATTAGGTACAGTATTATTAGCAATAACTGCAGCATTATCAGTAAGAGAATTGACCACAATTGTATTATTAACACACTTTGTCTCAGATGTTATACTATTTATAGAATTGCAAGCAATGACTGCAGTATTATTTTGTGAATTTTGTATATCTATGGCTTTATTATGACAATTAGGCACATCTAAAATAATATTTACAGAATTAGGTGCAGTGATGGTATTTGCAGCATTGGCCATATTTGTACAGGTATTTATAGAATTGGACTTAGAATTTGATATTTCTGGAGTATTACTTTGAGAATCTGGCACAATTACTGTATTGGGTATGCTTGTAGTATTACTTACAGACTTGGTTACTGTATTTGATTTTGAAACATCTTTCTGATTGGATTGTTTTTCATTTAAATCTGTTTTCTCAGTAACAGTTAAATTAGAACATGTAATTTCTTTAAATTTTCTTTTGTCACTTAATTTGATAACTTCTACTTTTCTTTCAAATACTTTGTCTAATATTGCAGCTTCTGCACTAGTAATTGTACAAGGTATAGATTCCCTATCAATTTTAATCTTTGGTTTACTTAATTGACTATTTTTAGGTTTAATTACAGCAAATGTTTTATTTTTTTCAGTAATATAATCTTTTTCTAGCGTAATTTTAATTTTTCTTGATGTATCTCCATGTACTTTATTGCCTTCAATAAATTGTTCATATTGTTTTGGTAATTTTTTATCTTTGGAATCACAAGTTTCTAAATGAATTGATAACAATTTATACGTAGGGAAGTTATCTAAGCAATATTCACAAAAATATTGTAATGATTTTTTCTTACTTGGTATACTCGACATGGTTTCATGATTTACAGCAGTTATTTCAGTTATACTACTTTGGTAATTATTTATTACGATATTATCATTAAATGTAGTATCTGAATTATAGCAGTCATTCTTTCTCATTTCTTGTACAGTATCAGAATTATTAGTAGAAGTAATTTCTAATAAATCACTTTCATCTAAATTTATAAATTCTAATAATTCATCTTGAATATTACTACTATCACTAAAACTATGATTATTTACAGATTTCAATTCTACACTCTTAGCTATAATATTTAAAGGAATAATGTTTACAATACTATCATGCAATGCTGTAGAATGATGTAAGAAATTATAATAAGTATAATAATAATTTAAACATATACCACATTGGAAAGTAGCTTCTAATGAATTTAAATGATCATTTATATGCTGAATTTGTAACTCTTTAGATGTGCTAATGGAAGAATCACAGAAAGGACAAACATATGTGCAAAGATTTTCATTATTTTCTAAATGAGTTTTACAATAAATAGATTCTATAAGACAACTTTTACAGCATTTACAATAGATTTTTTTAACGTTATGACTAAATTGTATATGACGACGTAACGAACTTTTTAATTGCATTTTTGTTGAGCATATTTTACATTTAAAACACATATCATTTTTATGTAATTGATTACAATGTTCCATAAAAGCTTGTGCTTGATCACTGAATTTAATATCACATATTTCACAATAATTAACTAAATTAGATATATAATCATAAGGAGCATTATGTGAGAAGAAAGTATTAAGATCTGTAAATACAGAGAAACAAATTTGACATTTATTTGCTATTTTACCATTATATATTATTTCAGAATCACGTAATTTATTTTCTTTGTGTATTTTATTGAAGTGTAAGGTAAAACTACAATGATTATTAAATACACTCTGACACATATTACACGAATGTTCTGTAAACATGTCTGGTTTTATATTGTGTAATCTTTTATGATAACGTAGATCTTTAATACTTTCAAATATATTATTACATAACATACATTTTGGGACATTTTTACTCAATATGTAATCATTGTTTTTCAATTCTAATGGGACTTCTTCAGATTTTTGTAATGCTAACTCTCCATTGGCATATAGTTCATATGCTTGATTTTCAGGTATACAATTATTGGTATGGATAGTTTCGTTATTATTATTACTCGGAACTACAAGAAGTAAGGAATCTGAATCATTAAGATAACTTAAATCTTGAGTATTACTAAAATCATTATTATCAATATGTAAGTAATTAATGATTGAATCAGTTGTAAATTCTGAATAAAAATCATTAAAACTATTTGCAGTTTGATCACTTAACGGAGGTAATACAGATGAAGTAGATGATAAATTATAATCGGGATACAGCTCACTTAGAAAATTATTTGTAATATTATTACTTGAAGTATTATTACTACTATTTTCAGGATAATTTAATGGAATACCTAGAATGGAAGCAGACATTTCTAAAGTTATATGATCAGGAGTGGAAGTACCTTGTTTATCAAGTTTTGAGTTATCTTCTGTTGCTTTTTTTATAGCTGCTATGTGTTCGTCAATCTAAAAATAAAATAAATAAATAAATAAATAAAATATTATAGTTAAGTATAATTGAAATTAAGTAACAATATACACACATCACATATTCAATGATAAAGAAAAGGATAGAAAAACCAGCAAGGGCCTTACCACAGTAGAAGTTCTATGGAGAGGTCGAGGTCTTGCATGGCACAGTATAATGTTATAAAAGTTTCTTTATAACTGACTATTTAATAAGTTATAAAGAAACTTTTATAACATTATACTGTGCCATGCAAGACCTCGACCTCTCCATAGAACTTCTACTGTGGTAAGGCCCTTGCTGGTTTTTCTATCCTTTTCTTTATCATTGATCCTAACCGCGATGGTTTTTTCCTTAAATTGACATCACATATTCTGAAAGCTTATACTTGTACCCCCCCCCCCCCCAATATTTGAAAAGCACTGTATTTGTTTTTAATGTTTGTTCAAGGGAACAAAAAGCAAGGCTCACAGACAAGCCCACAGTTAATGACTGATAAAAAAAAAATTCTATTTTAATTAAATTTGTTTTGACTTAACAATACCATAATATTATGAGCATTAGCTGACAAGTGTTATCACCACTTTGTGATACTTTTCATACAATAATAATAAAAAAAAAAGCTCAAACAAAATAAAAAGAGATACAGTACATACGAAAAAGAAGAACACTTTCAGAAACTGCCATTATTTATAATGTACTACCATAGAGTGAGTATGGAAGCCAGAAATGGTGACAAATATAATTTAATTTCTTTTGACAGCTCTTTTTCTCTTCATAGCAATGTTTTTTTGAAGGAGACGTTCTATATAATAATACAACCAAATGGCATGAAAAATAAGTGCACAATTCTTCTTCATAAAGCTAACAGTAAAAGTGATGCTGCTTTGAAAAGAATATTGAGTTGAAGACAAGAATATCAATGAAGATAAGTGCTATATTGAATCTGAACTCCTGCAAAACGCCTGTTATTATTATTATTATTTTCCATTTAAAATATAAAATACCCATCGATCTTGTTGCAAAAAAAAGGTCTATCTCGTATTTTGTCAGGGGAAGCAAAAGGATGTCAGAGGAAGCAAAAGGTCTGTCTCGAGCGCCATCTCCATAACGTTCGGGAACAAGATAGACCTTTTGCTTCCACTGACAAAAAACGAGATAGGCCTTTTGCTTCCTCTGACAAAATACTAGATAGACATTTTTTTCGCAACAAGATCGACATGAGTATTTAGCTATAATCAATTTTGACTTTTTCAAGCGGCATCTCCTTTGATGTTAACTTTACAAAGGACAGTGTACTAGCAGTAATTTTCTATCTGCTCAACATAAATTTACAAAACTAAACTAAACTAAAAAAAAAAAAAAAAAAAAAAAAAAAAACTTATTTAGCATAAAAAAAGTACAGCATAATAAGTTTAACCATACTATTCATGTACAGCTCTGGCGGAAAGTTTTTATGAATGGGGCAGCAGCAGCTGCTGCGTTTTCTCATAAAGATATGGATAGCATAGTGTGGTTGCTAGTTGCCTATACAAATGGTTCTCAACTTTTGACCATAGCTGTATATACACATATATATATATATATATATATATATATATATATATATATATATATATATATATATATGTTGGCAACCATTGCCGAATTCGCTCATTGGCCGAAATAAGTGACCACGTCGCGGCGTGGCAATGCATTTTTGCCAAGATCCGAAATGCATCGTAATTTTGACCACGTTGCGGAGTGGTTTTTAACAAATACCAAATTTTTGGCAAATACATTTTAGCCAGTTCGTGGAGTGGATTTTGATAATTGCCACGCTGCAGCGTAGTCAAAATGTTTAATACGCAGGTTACGATATTCGGTATAAGTATGAATGATATCATATATTTTTTTATTATTATAACACATCATTTTATAATATGGTTTTCAGTTAATTAAAATATTTATAAATTTATAAAAACGATTTCTTATTAAATTTGACAAAAAAAATTGTCTATGGTCAACATTACGATGCACAAGTGCTGAATTTCGGATCTTGGCAAAATTACATTGCCACGCTGCGACGTGGTCACCTATTTCGGCCAATGAGCGAATTCGGCAATGGTTGCCAACATATATATTATATAATATATATATATATATATATATATATATATAAATATATATATATATAACAGAATATATACAGAATATCAATGCTGTTGCTGCTTTTTTTAGAAAGTTAAAATTCACACATTTATGTGTATCGTGATAGTCATAAAAACATGTATCTACATTTATTGCGACAACGCTAAAACACTTCTATGCTAAATTGAATGATAAACTTTATTTGTAACCAATGTCAATAAAAGAACTTACACTAATATCAGAAGAACTGAAGTCATTGCAGTCCTTGAGGCTGAAGGAATTTTGAGGTGGTTGGCTCCCTTCCAATTTCTCCTATAAAAAAAAAAAAAAAAAAAAAAAAAAAAAATCAGCTTTACATCAAGTGTACTGTTTAGTTACTCTAGTAAACTCATAGTAACTATAATAGTCGTTTTCACTAGGTATTGAAAACAAAATATTGTAAAAATAAATTTGATTTATCCTCAAATATAAAGAAATTATGCATTTTAATTTATGGAAAATAATATCACCCTAGCTGCGCAAAAAGGCCATACTTGCATTTGGCTACTTTCACGTAAAGGGTGCACTTATGTATTTGGCTAATATCATGGCCTTGCTTACATATAAGATTATAACATGTAAAAGGTACTGCAAGTACGCCCTTTATTGTACTGAACAAAAATGCAAGAACTCCTTTTGTAAGACAACCTTAAAATGCACCTTGGGCGCAGCCAGTGCAATATAGTGTTAATTAGGACTTGGGCCATACAGACGGTTATATCATGATTTAAATATATCTTAACAAAGAAGAAGAAGGAAAGAAAAAAAAAAGTAAGAGAATGTACAGCCAGAGTGTAAAAGGGGGGGGGGGGGGGAATATAGTTTAGACAGGAAAAAAAAAAAGAGTTTAAAAATTTGAGACTATATACGGTACTATATTATTATTTTTATATGAAGAGGCACCAAGAATTGTAATAATTATATTTAACTTACAAAATAAGTTGAAACATCATCTCGTTCTAACAAGACACAGTTATCTATGGATATTTTGGTGTTGATAGATGATCCATCATTTATCTCGTCTAGCTGACATGCCTCCCCCATCACGCTGTTCATATTTCCTGAAATCAAACATGATAAACTTAAGAATTCATATTTGTATTTTAGATACGTAACATATATATTTGTAAATTAGAAATCCACACATTGTTTTGTTCATTTCTTTCTGGCTCTTTACTGACTGACAAAAGCACAGACACACACTTTATTTTTTTTTCTTGAAGTTTACTGCTGAAAGCTATCCAACACATTAATATTATCATTATATTATAATTTGTGCTAACAACTTTTTTTTACCTAACTATGGGAATTTCTTCATTTAGAGCAAGGTAAGGCTCTGGCTGGTACTTGCTGGTTTCAATTTGAAAACTAATGCACTGGAGGCCACATATTTTAGCATGAGGGACACAGAAGCCTATACAGTAGTTCATCTCCTGTAGCGGTAATATCAGATTGAATAAGCGCCACTATTGGACCTAGAGGAGACTGCAGAACTAGACGCCGTCATCTGAAGTATCTCACGCTTCTAGTGCTGCAGTCTCCTTCAGGCAAAATAGTGGTGCACATGCGATCTGACATTCCCGCTACATGAGATGAACTATACTGTATCAGCTAGCTACTGTGAATGAGGGATAATAATATATAGACACACTTTTGTTTGTTTTATGCCGATTGAAAATTTAGAGAATTTTTCATTATCAACAATCTCCATTATATTACAAAGAATAATAAAGGTCTCATAATTAAACTTTTAATAATAATAATAAAAAAAAAATCCATATTACATACATATACCATGTATACATAACAGAGTGTAATATATATATATATATATATATATATATATATATATATATATATATATATATATATATATATATATATATATTATTTGTATAGGCCTATGCATTATGTATGATAGATACGCAGTACTGTATAACATAATTACAGTACATCGTCGGTTTAGAGCACAAACCGTTTATCTACAAAAGCAACTATAGGTTCAAATATTATACAAAAAGATAAGAGTTTTTTGACTTTGCTGCTTTTATATACACGGTTTGTGCTCTAGCCTGCCGACATGTATTATCATATATTGATATTATATACATATTATGTATGTATGTATTGTATGAATATGCATATAATACAATATAACGTATGTACATACATACATACTGTACTGTAAATTACTCTCTATCATATTGTACATACAAATTAAATACACTCTGTTGCAATTTCCGCGAGAGACCTCTATAGAAAATCTTAAACATGCATATATCACTATTGTTTATTATGCATTGCATGTTATTATTTCCTTTTCTTTTGTCCCTCATTGCCCTCAACGGCCTCAACCTCTCATATAGTTCTATTGTTGTTTTTTTCAACCTAGAGGTAAATTTTCAAATAAAACATCTTACAGTTTAAGTTACAATTTAAATCAAAAATACTTCAATTTAATTACAAATCAATATTATAATTATTGGAAGCCATGATTAATGATAGGAGCAGAAAGGATCATGACAAAACGTCAAGAATCAACACCCAACACCCACGCAAAGAGCACCAAATCAAAGAGGTCGATGACCGTAAAAGAAATCGTATCTGGTAATTTTAATTATAAAAATATGACATTAACTATTTTAATTTTCTATATTTTGTTAAATAGTTTATTTTTTAGCCTGCTTACCTATATAATTAATTCATTAATTAGCAGATCTACGATGGTGTTTGCTACGTTGGTTTTCTTTTGTTTATTTTTGTCAGCTGCAAAAAAATTTACACCAACATAACAAAATGATGGAAGATTTATAAAAATTTGCAGTCCTCTTAATATTATCTCTTTTAAGTTTTCAAAATTTTTATAATAAATGGAGTAAGTAATTTACTTGGAAATTTAATTTTTAAGTTGTTTTTGACTTGAAACTTAGCATTTTTACCCAACCCACTAAAATTAGTTATAATTTTAAATGTTGGTACATAGCGCGCCAAAGTTTGGAAGGAGTTAAACCGGTGCAACTCAATTGGGGACATTGGGTTGATTGGGACATTGAGTGCATTGGGACATTGGGACATTGAGACAATGCATTGGGACATTGGGTGCAACTCAACCGCAACTCAACTACATAATAAAAAAATATAAACGCGTTTCAAATCTGGGCACTTTTTGTAGTCCGTTTGTAGGACATTTGACTTTTTGCTTTGTGATGTTTTTCTGCTAGTAAAAGGTGACAACCAGAATGTCGCATTGTTGTTTTTGTGGACTACAAGACACGCGTAATAACATTAGCCAGGTGCAAAGAGCGTGCAAAAAAGAGTTCAATATTTGCAAATGCAGCCAGGGGCAGCGCCAGGGCAATGCAGCTTTGCCAAGGATTACAAATATAATTATATAAATAGCATACATAAAAGGTCTAAATCTCTCTCCATAGGGCTCTCTAAACCTTAAAATAATAATAATAAAATAAAGGTAAGATATGAAAATAAATGTATCATATCCATGTTCCAGCTAGGAAACCAATGTGGATTTAAAGAATATATATATATGACATCACGTGTGAGCTGAGTGACTTCTGTTTAATCGGACAAGTACATGTGAAAAAGCTGTTGTTTCCTGGAGCATGGAATTCAAAACAATTTTCTTTCTTTGACACTTTTGACCCAAAAAAAGTTGGTACTACAAACTTCATATAATTCTAAAAATAAGGACGTATTTTATATCTATTTTACAAATAATAAAAATAAAAGTTGAAATTTCTTTATGGTACAAAATCAAATTTATTTAGCAATACTAGATTTTAGAGGAATTATAAAATAATAATAATATTATTTCATAATAATACAATTAACTAAAAAAAAAAAAGATAAAAAAATCATATAGATTTTTTGGCAGCTGAAATCCTTTATTAAATTCACATAAAATTATGCTGTGATTATTTTTTATGAGGAGTAAATATCTGCAATGAGGTATAAATACAGTATTTATATTTATTCATTTTTAAAATTTTCCCATTTCCTGAAAAACCTTATATGATTTTTTTTAACAACCAACTAATATTAATAGATATACAGTATAATAATTGTATATTGAGCACCCCCTCCCCCCAATAACAATAAGACACAATATCACAGATATTACAGATTATAAACAAATACTTCCTGTTGAACACATATTATATATCAATCAAACTCACTTATAATTAAAAAAAAAAAAAAAAAAAAAAAACGAAAACGAAAACAGTACAATCAAGGCACATTATAATATAAAATTGATGAAACATGAATAAATTGTATCTGTATGTATAGAAGTATAGAGTAATAATAAAGTAAAGGATAGAAATAACAAAAAAGGGCCTTTTACCCTTACACAGTAGAAGTTCTATATTGGAGAGGTCATGCAAGCAGGTCTCACGTGTAGCACAGTGTTTATTCATTTAACTTTAGAGCATACTCTAAATTCAATGGTGTGTAGTATTAATATAATATATGGGTGCTTAGGAGATGTCAACAATGGCTTTTTTAATAGTGATCATCGTGTTTATTAAACCTCCTGCAGAAAGCAATCTCAAAATTTTAATTAATATAGCGCTGAGAAAAAAAGCTGTTTATAGCAAACCCCGAACCTTGTACGTCAAAGCTATACAACTTGCTCCTCAAGCTAGTTTGACGCAAAAAGTGATCGAGTTAACTCTCCATTTTTGGTCTATACATGACATAATATTTTATGTATACATAAAATGGTGTTGCAGCTACAGATATGAGTAACTCCAGCTTGAGCCAAGCTAGCGTGAGATTGAGTTGTAGCTGTGACGTCAGTTCAGCATTGCTTAACAGCTTTTTCTCTCAGCTTGTTAATAATTAAAATATTAAGATCGCGTTTTAGGAAAGTTTAATAACTCAATGATACTATTTAAAAAATGCCATTGTTGACTATACTCCTTTAAGAAAGAAAACTTACAATTCTTTTGAAATTTTCTCACACACACTCCTCCGATTCTAAAATTACCCATCAAAGGGAAGCCTCTTTCAGTAGAAAATAGTCAACATGACAAAATCTTTTGGTTATAACATTATATACAACAGAATACTGTGCCACATGAGAACTCAATAACCTCTCTCATAGATCTATATACTGTGACTGCAGTGGTAAGCACCTTGCTGATATTTCTATATATATCTTTTACTTTAATTAATATTCATCCTAACCGAGATTCATTTTTCATTAAATTAAATTGTATGAATATATAGTTATTAGTTTTCAATTGAAAATGCTCCAATTTTTGTAATTGTTAAATCTATAACTTTTGCAATATCATATTTGCATATTTCTATATTTTAAATAATATTTTCTCTCACCGCATTATGCATGTTTCTTTTTAAAATTTCCATTAATTGTTATAATTAAAGATATTATAAATTTACAGAATTAATTACAAAGCTAAAATACATACATAGTACATACAGGGGTAAGCCAACAACACAGATGTTTTATCCTGACCCAGTGATAGACCTCCACAACTTCCAAAACTAAAATAAATACTGTAAATAAATTATACATTCAAAGATAGCTTTTGTCTTTCTCATTCTAATTTCTTTCAATGAATTAATTCTTTAATTTTTTTTTTAATATTAATGCTGTTTGTAAACCCTGTTCTCTTGCACCAAAAAATGCGCATTCCATATGAATAACCAAAGGCGATATCGTCATTTTTGGTGCAGAGAACAGGGTTTACGAACAGCATTATTTATATATTAACCACTATATTTTTTCCCTAAAACTTTACATTATATATTCAAGGTTATTACAAGTAAGTTTTATATTGCATTGTGTGTATTTAAAAATAGTTCATTTTTAATCTCCTATATAAAAAAATCAAACAAGACTTAAAAATGTTCTATTACATGTGGTAAATTACTTTCAATCTTATTATACTCTTCATTCTCATCAATTTTATTATCAACTCTTCTTCTATTTTTCATATTTATTAAATGACTTTGAAAATGAAAATCTAACATTTCTTTTGTAGGAAACATTTTAGTACAACGAAACTTTGTACACCTGAATTGTACTTGTAATTTATGTACTCTTTTTTGATGTTTTCTCATATTACCAGCTAATGCAAAAGATTTCCCACAATGTTCACAAATAAATGGTTTATCACCCGAATGAGTTCTTGTATGATCTAATAATCTTTGTAAACTTCTAAATGATTTATTACATGTTTTACATGGCAATTTTTCATTATTGTTATAATGTATTTTTAAATGTTCATATAATAATACTTTAGAGCTAAAATTTGAATTACAATAATAACAATTACATTCCATATCATTTTCATGTAAATTTAAATGTTTTTGTAATGTGGCTTTCATACCGTATGATTTTCCACATATATTACACATAAATGATTTCTCACCAGAATGTGACCTAAAATGTATTTTTAATTGTGATTGATATTCAAATGCTTTATTACAATTTGTACATGGAAATCTTTTAGGACCTTCTTTAATTAATTTATTATTTTTCATTAGATGTACTTTAAGTATATGTGATCTTATAATATATTTATGATTAAATCCTTTATTACAAAAATTACAATTATATAATATTTTTTCCATGTGCATATTTAAAAAATGATCTTTTAATTTATATTTTGATAAAAAACTACGTCCACATTTAATACAAATATGTTTTTTATCACCTATATGTGTTTTTACATGTTTAGAAAATGATGATAAGGATTCAAAACTTTTTTCACAAAAATTACAAACTAATCTTCCATATAAATTCCATGAATTGTCTTCATATTCTTGGACATTTGATTTTTTCTTTTGTTTGTGAGCTCTCTGTGATGATTCCATATGTTCTCTCATATGTTCAGTGTAAACTCCACAATCCTCAAATGCGACAGGACACTGCTTGCATCTCCATAAGTTTGATGAAGGTATTGATTCAACGTTGTTATTTATTATTCTCGTTGGCTCATGAATTTTTGGTGGCTGTATTGATGATCCAGGTGAAACTAAAATCAATATAAAATTCATTAGATATATGGCAAAGTTAAGTATTTAAATGTGCAAGGGACCGACAAAATAGACTTTTTATTAAAATAAAATACCCAGAGGCTATTGATCGTTATTATGCATCGTATAAAATAGGGAGGTGAAAAAAAAAAAAAAAAAAAAAAAAAAAAAAAAAAGCACATGCAGCTAAAAAATTAGAGAATTTGGTATGTGACTATATATATTTATATTGATTTCCTAGATCGAGTACATATTGGTAGAAAGGAATATGTCTATATGTAATATGTGCCAAAAACTATGATGTCGTAGAGCAAAGATATGCTTTTCAAGATGAAAGTCTTTAAAACTGGGCACCACTCATTAATGCAAAATTATGATGTTGTATATAAAAATTGGGAATAGCAATAAAGTACGTACCGGTACACAAAGAGAATTCAAGGTAAAATGGTAACATGTCAGAAATATATAGCTCCAACAAGTGGAAAAAATTTGGCATGTTATGCATACTGTGTACATAATGTGTAATGTGTAACCCCATATAATATGGCCGAGGAATGTCTGTTAGAAAAGGCCCTCGGACAAAAGAACCTGGCTGTGCGTACAGGTTTAAACATAGCGGCGAGCTGCGCCCAGGTAGGGTCTTTTATCCTACAGGGCCTTCTGTCTGTATGTACATATGATGTAGGTTGATATGTAAAAATAATAATAACAAATATACAAAATCTTTATGCAGCTTGACAGTAATTTACTAATTATACATTTGAATAGCATGCAAAAACATATACCCACATACATATATGTAATTACCATTAACATCTGTGACTTTAGAATGTGCTAAACTGGAAACACTTGTTGGTGTATTCTGAACAGATTCTTTCTGCTGTTTCGATTCAGTTTGGTTATCTCTGAACCTCACACTTTCCATCAAAAATGCTTCTTCATTTGTACAATTACTTGCAACATGATTTTCCCAACTAATATCACGATCGTTACGATCTGCGTCTAATGACATAATCCCTGCTAGAAAGTGTAAACCATAACTACCAGATGTATCCATTCTACCGGTAGCTAGGTATACCAAAAAAAAAAAAAAAAAAAGACTGGTAAATTTTCTTCCAAATTTATTATTTTAAATGTGCGCAATACGAAAAATGTTAACTATTTATTGTACCTCGATATATACTGTCATTTAAATTAATATAGATCGATATAATATGTACATAAATACCATAATTTAATATACATATTGACCTAAAAGTCATGCACTCATTATTGTCTGCTCATTGTTACCGCACGAGTAATATGTATGCATATGCAGTATTGTATTTTTCACTTTCGTTTGAGTTTAATTTCTTAAATTTATAAAATAATTGAAGTAAAAGGAAATTTAAATATTCAAAAACACATTATATTATTACAAAACAATCCTAAATTGAGGAGAAAATGTAGATAATCTGCTATAAATTATAAAAACACATTATAAAAAGAGACTACAACTTCTAAAGAGGGTGTGTCGTGTTGATGTTATTGTTATTGCGCATTCCAGGCTTCCAGGAGCGAGATTCAAATAGTAAAAATATACCCCATATCCATGTAATCTTTGGAAATTATTATTATTAGATATACTTGTTATATTTTATTCAAGCATGCTTGTATTTTAACTTGGCTAATAAAATGTATATTGAGGAAATCATAACTTACAAGTATATATTTTGCATTATTTTCATTACAATATTGTCAATATTACAATTGTAATATTACAATTGTAATTCTTTAGAATTGATTTCAAAATATACTGCAATAATATTGTTTATTAATATTTCTCACATTATTTGTCATAGTGATTCTATGACAGTTATACTTAAAATTCTATGTCTAGTCTTTTCTGTGAAATATGGAGTAAAAAAAAAAAAATAATAATAATAATAATAATAAAAAAAAAATAATAATAATAATAAATAAATAAATAAAAATAAATAAATAAATAAAAAATATATATATATATATATTAATATACGTGTATATATATATGTATATATATATGTATGTTGATATAATTTTGAAATTTTGCAAAATAACATTATATTATATTGTTCTTGTTTTTCATTTAATAGATTGTCGATTTTTCCTGATAATTCTTTGACTAAGTCTCTAAGTTTGTTTTCTTATACAGTTTCTTATTTTTTAATTAATTTTAAGCTTCAAATATGTAAGCTTGAATATTGTAAGTATTACAAAAAATATAATGTAATATGTATAAAAAAAAAAAAAAAAAAAAAAAAAAAAGTCCTATATATCCATATATGGGTATGTGAGACATATGTACATAACATAAAAGTATATCCATGAATACAGTTAAACATTTTCTTTCTTTGAAATATTATCTTTCTTTACTTTGCCTTCGTATGAGCCTAGCTCGCTGATCGCAAGAAATTATAGCGACCAATTGTACTCGAAATATGTATAACCTATGTGAAATAAATAAATAAAAAAAAAAAAATAATAAATATATATTTGCTATACAAAAAGTTTCCCGCGTAAAATAAAACTTTTTTTTTTTTACTAAATAATTTAATGCATAGAATAATAGAGAATAAAGAAGGGGATACAAGCCCAAACCAAATAAAACACAATAGTTCCGGTTTTAAATAAAAATTTAATAGGAACTTAAAAAAAAACAAAAACATATTCCAACACCTAAAAATGCATGCATATTGGCACATCAATGATTTATACTTATTATTATAGTTACATTTATGTACACATTTTGAACATCAATAAAATTTTAAAATAGGTTAAAAATACAGATATTTAAAAAAAAAAAACTTATAAACTAAAATATTTAATATACAAGAAAAGTGATAAATATTAAGCGAGATCATATAATTAGGTATGTGTATTTGTACGTTCTTCCTTAAAAAAAAGTAATAAGGTTATGCTATATATTATAAATAAATCTGGGGGGAGAGGGGGTAAATCACAGTATTTATTCTAGGGTTACATATAATTATTATAATATATTTCATTTGAAAAGCAAACAATCATAATTAATGCTAAAAAAAAAAATCAACAATATAAGAAGCAGTAAAAACAAATAACATATTGATGGTGTTGCGGGCTAAACCACGCATCTACTTTTAGCGTATTTCCTTACTTTCACGCATCTACGTTTATCGTGATAGCCTTAAAAACGCGTATCTATATTTATCGCGACAACAGGTAAAAACATTTCTTCATAGGAAAACAGGTGTAGAAATGTTTTTACCTGTTGTCGCGATAAATGTAGATACGCGTTTTTAAGGCTATATCGCGATAAACGTAGATGCGTGAAAGTAAGGAAATACGCTAAAAGTAGAAGCGTGGTTTAGCCGCAACACCATCGATATGCAAGAAAAAACAAATTAAAAAATTAAAATAAATAGTTTTTATAAGATTTGCTCTCCTGTTTTAGATGTACAGTTCTGGCCAAAAGTTCCCGAATGGGGCAGCGGCGGCCACTGCGTTTTCTCATAAAGATAACATAGTGTTGTTGCGGGTTGCCTATGCAAATTGTTCGGGAACTTTTGGCCAGAGCTGTACATTATGAATTCACTGAAGACCTATTATTTGTTAGAAATGAAATTTGTAAATAGTTTTCATGCAAATAAATAATTACTATATTGCCACATTATTATATAATGAAATTACATTTGAATATGTACAATGCATTCCTAATAGAAATAATAATTAATAAAAATAGTAAAACGTTAATCTATAACAAAACACATGGCAGGTACATTTTATATAGGAAGAATATACAATATAAGTAAATTTAAAAAAAACTTCATGAAATAACATTGAATTACAGGCTATATACAATATCAATTTGACATATAAGACCATATATTGACACAAATCAATGTTACTTCCATGTCTAGTCCAAAAAACCACTATGCATCTACTTTTGACACCTGTCTAAAAAAACCTATATCAATGTTTACCCGTCGAAGTGAACCAACTACACTTTACAAATTTCACCCAAAATGAACGATCTGCGTTTGGCGCTTCTACACCTTTTTACAGGAGAACTAGATGGGGGAACTTGGAATTTGTAAAGTGTATAATGATCATTTTCCCCAAAATTTGAAGTGTAGTTCGTTCACTTCGACGGGTAAGCATTGAAATACAATGTGGTTTAAGTGTTGACTGAGATGGTATAATAATGAATGCGTTCTATGTTGTTGGAAAAGAATACGAATAAGGTGCCCTGAGCTGGAAGACATGTTCATAACATTGACTGCACATCACATCAATATACATACTATTATTGGTTATTTAATTTTGGATAACTTAGTAGTTATCCAACACCAGACTTTTATGTTTATATAATAATGACAGTAATATCTATACACTAAACAGATATATTCACACTTAAATATGCATAGGGAAGAACAACGATTGAGAATCGCTGGTGAAGAATTATTCACACACGTATTTTTGATTTATGAATCAAATTAATGAGCACCATTGAAATATTTTTAACTTACTCACAAAATGAGCATTTTACTATTAATTCTAAAAAATACACAAATACATCATAGACACTTAAACACTTATCATGCAATATTTTAATGGATATTTCTTTTAGGCCTATAGGATATTCATATTTAAGTACAGTATGTAAATCTTGCTTATAAACCTTTTTATTTTATTTTTTTATCTAAGGTGCTTGACCTTAAAGTGACATTCATCTACCCGCAATGTTTCTTAAATGAGATTGCAATATTTTTGAGACAAAGTAACAGGTTTACAAACAAGCATATAAATAGTAAACAGAATAAATTAATATTACAAGATTTTCTAGTTTTGGAAAAAAAAAAAAAAAAGTCAAATAGAAAATAATTGGGGAGAGATTAGAGCAAGTTGAATTGACAATTACTAAAATGCAAAGATTCCAAAATTTATAAAGTTAATTCTAAAGTCCTTGTCAACTATACCTATTAATTCACTATATAATTTAAGAGAACGCTTGCATTTAATTAATCTTCAATGCAATGTAATCTATTTTCTCTTCTCATTTGTTATTTTTTTAACATCATATAAATCACTGCAATGGCTTGTACCTAAAAAAAATGTTTAGATAAAACTAATAATACTCATTTGAGGACAGTTTTTACTTTTTTCTTTGGTATAAATTATTATTTTTTTAATATTTACAGTTCAGTTACTGTGATTCTAATGTGACAATGATATGATTGAAGGGATAGTACAATCCGCTTTGCTATGGTGATATTATATGGTGATACCATTGAATTTAGAGTATTAAATTCAATGGTAATACTAGCAGTGTGAAGATTATCTTTATGCATGGCGTGGATAACATTTCAACCACGGTGTAACAGAACCACATTTTAAAATTACGTAAGATGTATACATTGGGCACATGTTGTTATTACAAGACTTTGGGCACAGGTATCCCTATATATATATATATAATGTATTTTACATGTTTTGACAAATACAATGAATGAGTGTGTAAGGTGCCTCACCTTCTAGTATTCAATGAAAAATTATGCGGGAGCATAATTAGGTATTGTATAAGAAACACATAGATTGGGAAAAATTTGGGAAGTCAATCTTTTACTGACAATATTACTTGAGTAAGAGTGAATAGCTTCTAACCCAGACTTATACTGAATGCACGTAACTTCATATAACAAGGGTATAAGTGAGGAGCCAATTCATTGATGTTTCCTATCCCATCGTTATTTAGCAATCATATCACGCAGACAATTTTTATTGTACCTCAATTATACCTATACAAACCTAATTACAGTACATTATTTACAAATCATCACTGTCTGAACTACTACTACTACTACTACTACTAACTTTATCCATCCAATCCACATCTGAACTTTCATTAGAACTTTCCTCACTTTCTGCAATAATACATTTATGACATTGACTAATAGCTAAGATATCAGATTTATCCTCTAAATAAATATAGTGCTCATCACATTTCTCACATTTATAAATATTATGTACATCTTTTTTATGATTATCTAATTCTAAATCAGTACTAAATGTTTTATTACAGTAAGGACATATTTTTTTACTAATACAAGCAGCATACTCATATGTGCATTCTATTATTGAATTTTTGGTGGGATTAATATAAGTTTTATCATTTTTATGTATAAATTTCACATGTGTATGAAATGTTAAAAAATCTTTAAATTCATCACCACATAAACATATAAAGAATATAATTAATCCTAATTTATGATCATTCTGATGCAGTTCAATTTCTTTTTTATTACTAAATACAATATCACAAACCTTACACGCATAATGTATTTCCTTTAAATGTTTTTCTAATTTTTTAGCATTTATACATATTTTATTACAATATAAACATGGTAATTTAAGATTATCAACATCAGGTAATTTTAAATGATCTTTCAATTCATTTTCACCTGAAAATTTTCTAGAACAGAAATTACATTTAAATTTTACAATATTTGATGAATATACGCTATTACTATTATTTATTTGTTGTAATATCTCAGGATCAGTTATAACTTTATATTGAGCTGATTTTTTTATTTCACTTTCTGATTCACTATCTGATGAATTGTCTGAAGAACTAAATTCATGTTCAATAAATGAATTTTGAGACACAATTTTACTAGGAATTATTTCACAGGATTCTGACTTAGATTTTGTTTGTACTAGATTTTCTTTTGTGAGTTGTTTACTTTGACACGTTTTACATACATAATCATTTGCATCGGGATCGTAACCACTATTACCTGGTACTGGAGAGCTATCAATATAATGTATAAAACATACATTACATTGTCGAACATTATGTCTCATTCTTTTATGATTTAATAATATATTTTCATCAGAGAAATTAATATGACAATAAGGACATAATATACTTTTTTTACATACCATTTTTTCATAACTTATTTCTTTAATTATTCTAGTTAATGGATGTTTAAAATTATTTTTATTTTTATGTGTTGTAAATACATGACTTGAAAATGATTGTTTATCTCTGAATTCAATACCACATGTACATATATGAAATGTAATTAAACCTGACTTATGTAATTTTTCATGATTATCATATTCTTTATCTGTTGAAAATATAATATCACATAATTTACAAGCTTTATGTATATTTTTGATATGTTCTTCTAAAGTATTGATATCTTTAAAATTAATACTGCAATATAAACAAGGTAAATTTAAATTACCAATATCTGAATTTGCTTTTAAATGCAATTCATAATTTGATTTCATTCTAAATTGCATTGCACAATATTGACAAGTATAACACTCTTCTTCTTTTTCACTTTCAGATGATTCTATATATCTAGGTTGTAATTTATGTTTTCTAGGTTTTTTAACTTTACGAGAAGGCCTTGATATTGTTGCTGATGTTACTGTTGATGGAGGTACAGGTGGTGGGGTTGGTTTTTTACGACGAAGTTTCATAGGACAGCTTGAAGTTTGAGTACTTATGGGGTAACTTATGGTTGATATAGGTGTTGGTGATACCGTGTTAGAACAGCTAGGAGTCTGTAAAATATCAATCCAATTATTACATTACATATTAAATAAATATGAAAAAAAAAAATACAAAAAAAAACATAATTTACATAAATAGTAAATAACAGGGTTCGACAGGGTTTTTAAACCTGGATTTTTGCAGGGCAGTTTTTTTTATAAAAAAACGGGCAATAAGATTTTTAAAAAAACCATTAAAAAAAAAAAAAAAACATTTAAAAAAAAATATAGCCAAAATACTAAATTAATAACAGTCGAAATTCTTAATTTACTTGTATTGTATTAATAATTACTATGAATAAATAAACCTCTATAAAATTGATATTTGATGTTTTTTTTTTTTTTTTTTCAAATGACTATAAAATATATCGATGCTTACCCGTCGAAGTGAACGTACTACACTTTACAAATTTGGGGAAAAATGAACGTTCTACACTTTACAAATTCAAAGTTCCCCCATCTAGTTCTCATGTTAAAACGCGTAGAAGCGCCAAACGCAGATCGTTCATTTTTCCCCAAATTTGTAAAGTGTAGTACGTTCACTTCGACGGGTAAGCATCGATATGCGAGTTTATTATTTTATTATTTTTATGTTATTATTGTGAAAATTAGGAAAAAATTAAAAAAAAGTTTTTTTTTTACTTAAAAAAACGGGCTAAAAAATGGTTTTATTAAAAAAAAAAAAAAAAAAAAAAAAAACGGGTTTAATCCAAACCCTGGTAAATAACAATGAAAATAAATTGTAAATAGTGAGATTCTAGGTATGAAAATAATATTTTATTAATGCAGTATCCCTATCCTTTAATATGTCCAGTGGAACATAGATATTGTAAATGGACACTAAAATGTCATCATATAGGCTAATGTAGTATTTACAAAACCATTGTGAATATTGGTATTCAAATTCAATGTATAGCTAATGTAGTATAGCTATTGTGATAACAAGACTTCAACTATTTAGCATGAAAAAAAGGTATGAGTTTATCTGAGCTTAATAACAGGTAATTGGAAATCAGCTGCTGGAAAGGATAACAGAAATAGGGTCATACTAGATCTATAACTTGGCTTACCTGATATGTCTCATCTATCTTTTCTGTGACAGTTGAAACATAATTAACTTCTGCTTCTGTAGTACTTGAAATCTCCATTATGTCCCTCTCAGCTTCCATTATCAGCATCTCCTTACTCTGTTCTGAAGTTATTGTTACATCGTCTTTTATGTCACTTGATAATTCTACATCAAGTGGCCAAAATTCACCACAACTTTCATCTTCAAATAATGAAGGTTCAACTTTTATCTTAATTTCTCCAAGATCAGGCATAATACTATCAGGATTTATATCTAATAAAGAATCATCTTGGATATTATTTTCTGTTGGTGTTGTTGATGTTGGAAGTAATAGATCATCTGGTATTTCAAGTTCACATTTTATGGATATTGGATCAAAATCATGTGAAAATGAAATTTCTTGTATAGTATCATCGATCGAGTTCATTTTGTTTCTACGTTTTTTTCTTTGTGTTTTAGAATCAATAATAAATACGTTTATATCTTAGATTATCTGTAACAAATTTAAAAGAAATTATAATTAAGAATAATTCTTGTGGACCTGGATTGAAATTATGTGTGTACACTGGTCCCAAATAAATCTGACTACTTGTGTTAAAATTTCCTCATATATAACAATTTGGAGAGATTAACTGTCAGATTTATTCGGGACCAGTGTACATACACAATATGTATAGTAACAATAGAGTTGATATGCTATACATACACATACATTACTGTATTTTAAGTTATTCTCTTTAAAAAAAAAATCATGGATATGATTGGATATCATATTATACCCACTCTGGTAACCTTCCATTTAATTTAAATAATAAGTATATATGCTATGTATACCTATATATATATTATTTTATTCTTGTTATTATACATGACAATAAATACATCCATACCCCATGTCTTGTGTACGCTAATTGACCTATTTGCATCTCCGTATGTATATACATATACATATTTACATTTTGCTTTTAGCATTAAATGGTATGCATTTATGTGCCTTTGTATGCAGGTACAGTATCGCAGAGCTTAAAGCTTAAAGTAGCAAAATTCTTTTATCAGAGCGCTCAATGCTAAAAATTTTAAGATAGCTCCGGAGCTCCTGTAAGCTCAATGTTAAATTTTCAGCTTTCAAACGGACCTCAGCTCTGGTTCGCTCTGACTTACTTTAAGCCCATATACACATACATATACAGTACATTTACATATGTATATGTATGGATACGTATAATCACTACTCCGGTAACCTTCCACTCATTATAAGTATGATATATGCTAGTTTTTTTTTTTTTTTAATTATTATTATTTTTTTAATCTTGTTATTATATATTCATGATGATAAATATATAAAATATACTTGATTTACCGTATAAGAATCGAGAGAATTGAAAATTCTTTAAAATCTACAAATGAAATGAATATTATATAAATAGCATTTAGTTGCTAATCAAATAACCACTACTACTATTGCATATATGCATACATATATGTAAGTATGTATATTGTTAATCTAATGTGTCTAATAAAATAAATAATAAAAGAAAAAAAGAAATTATATTGCAATGCAGTTTTTGCATGACATAATTTTACTATTTGAGTGTGCATATCAAAACGAAATCATGAAAGCACAATTCTTCATTACAGCCCTAACATTAAAATGTACAATCGGGCTAAGATATTTAATATAATTTAACAGTAAAGTCGGATCTAAGTAATACATAATTACTATGTACACAATACGCGTTAAAAACAGAAATTAAATAGCAGCCCAATGTACATCATACATACATACTTCATACATAAACTATATATGTACTAAATTTGCAACCAATATTTAAGTATTTTATATTGCAAAAACTACAACGTAAATACTCATTATACTTACTTTAACTACTTAATAACAATTTTTCACACATTTATTCACATAATTTACACAGATAGCATTTTAATTTATAAATTTAACATTAGATTTATGAGGAAGAAAAAACTTATTATTTTATTTTTTATTGCAGCTGTTTTAGTAGCAAAGTTTGTACCAACATGACAAAGTAAAAACTAAATTAAAAAAAATACTAAAAAAATAAGTTTTCTTTGAGAAATCTAGAAATATTAACAATTCATACTAAACAAATGTTCATAATGTTCGTAATTACAGTTATTATTATTAATAATGCTCACCAAGACCGCACCAAGACAACTTAAATTATCAATTTGTTAGAAAATAAGACTTGTTTCTGATATCTTTTTATTGTACTTAAAGTTATAAAAAAAGTCGCGGTATTTTCTAAAAATTAGTCAAATCAATATCATATTTTTCCCGAATTCTATGTAATTATAATTTTTATGTGTGGAATCAGTATATTAAATATAAAAAATAATTATTGTTAAATTAACTTTTGTTAAAAATATTGCTGTAAGAAAATTAATCGTGGCCGCAAAAAAAGTGAAAGGTATTTTTTTTTTCAATCTTGTCCTTGAGTCAGCTGTAAACCAATCGCCTTGTTCCTCGTCACTCCAATTTCATATTTTATTATTTATTTTATTGTAATTTTTAAGCTTTAGAGAATAATCTACAATAAATGCAAGAAAACTAGAAATATTGCAGGTATGTAAAAACATGATTACATCATTTAAACATAAAATATTCCACGTCATTGAAGTGAGCGAAGTTGTGTAGTCAAAAACCGCTTCCTCTTTTATGAAAGTTTTGAGTGTTTAGTCTATCGGTGAAAGTTAATTTACTTTTCAGTGATAGTGTTGTCATAACAACGATGTGCCGTCCTTAATAATCTAATATTAAACAAGCTATCTTGAAGTTTGTATGTAATAATTAAGTGCTATCTGGAACTGGAAGTCTGGAACTATATCATACCATATTTTTTTAGTGTTTAAAACTTTTGTTTTATTCTCATTTGGCTGATTTATACAAGCTTCACTTTTTTTTTTTTTAATATTATTTTTCAAGGTAAGATGAGTTAATTTGTTCCTCTGTATGACATTGAATTAATAAATCACACTCAATGATTTACACTAGCTCTTTCAAAACATATGTACTTGTGAGTATACGTATGGTTAAATTTTTATTTGTTTGTGTTTATTCAGTATGAAGTTTCTACTCCTATGTGCTGGATTTTGCCTTATTCTGCAAGGTGCTGTAGCCCCTCCTGTTACAGCAAACAAAAAAGAAGACTCTAAAGATCATGAAGGTGATGCAGAACATAAGGGAGCAGACTGGGTAAGATATGATGTATTATCTATGTACAAACTATTTTGCTTTCTCTGTTGAAATGTCCGAGAATCATCTACGTAAATCTTTTTAATTTTGTTTAACCGTAAACTCTTGATTTTTTTAAATGCTTATATATGGAATCTCAGCAACAGGTATTCTATTATCTTACATTGATTTTGTGAAATGCACATTTTTTTAGTTTTTTTTTTTTTTTTTTTTCAGGAGGATTTCTCAAAATTAGAGTTAATTGTGCATATAAAAAATGGACATATCCGATTGCAAAATATGAGCTTGCAAGGAAACATTTATATATACATAATATAAAGTCATTTAATTAAGAAGTATATTTTTAATTATAATTGTAAAGAAGTAGAGATACATTAAAGGAAAAAAGTAGCTATAAATTGCATTTTTATAGTCTCCATTTTTCTTTCAACTTTTTTTGTGTGCTTTTTCCTGTATGTATAACCTTGTTTCAAGGTTATATTTCTGTACTTGAATTAATAAATACATTTTAATTGAGTTTTTATTTTGTTAAACTCATCTGCACTTATTTATTTTTTAAGGCTAAATTTATTCAGCACAAATTTGTAAAAAGTATTGCATTACATTTTAGTATATATTTAAGTGTAAACAGTATAAATTTATATACTTTTTTTGTGGTTATACAGACTATTAATGATCATATTTTTTAATGTGTGTTTCTATAATTTTATGTTTCAGGATATAGGTCTGGAATATAATAGATATTTACAAGAGGTTGTACAAGCATTAGAAAGTGATCCGCAATTTAGAGAAAAATTAGAGAAAGCAGAAGTAGCAGATATTAGGGTATGTAAAAAAAAAAAAAAAAAAGTCACAAAATCTCATTTTAAGTTGCCAAGCTTCATTCATTAAATATGAGTTTTTTTTTGCTATGTGTGTTTTGAGCCTATGAAAATTAAAATTGAAATTTTGACTATCAATTTTTTAATTTCTAAGTAAAATGAAATATTTCATTAAATATCGGGCAGTTGATAATTGAACCAATAAGATTTTGCACAAGAACTCTCAACCAAAGTCATAACTAGTGACTAGTCTTTACTTGTGGTCAGCGGTCACACTGGTGCTGAAATTTAGACCAAAATTCCTGTGCAAAAAAAAAAAAAAAAAAAAACTAATAATAAATTACATGACTAAACTGTAATATTAATAATTAGATGACATGTCACGTTTGCAAGGCTCACTCTTATTTACTATAATATTTCAGACAGGAAAAATCGCTTCGGAGCTAGAATTTGTGAACCACAACGTACGCTCCAAGCTAGATGAACTGAAGCGTCAAGAGCTTGAACGACTACGTCATCTTGCAATTAAGCAGTATGAGTTAACGAAGCAGCAAGAAGAAGAACAAAGACAGGAACACGATGGTGGTGACCAAGGATATGGTTATGACCATCATGCTAATAATGAAATCAACGACCCTGCTAGACTGAGGATTCCTCATCACATTGATCATAAAAATCCACATAGTTTTGAAATTGATGATTTGAGGAAGCTGATTGTGCAGGTAAATTTTTCTTTACATGTATACATATTTTTTTTTCTTTATGTAGGTAACATTAACTTGGTATTCAAGGGGTGTTTATATTGGTTGTAAAAGTTTGAGTACAGTAAATCAGTAAAGTTTAATTGCTGCACAGTTTTTTTTTTTTTTTTTTTTTTTTTTTTTTGGCAAAATTTTATTTTCTTTGCGAAAATAGCTCTGAAGTGTATTTACATGGGATTTTTGTATTATTAAAAGAAAAAAAAATCAGTATGTAATTCAAATTCAAAGTACAAAAAGTAGGATGACAGTCAAGTATGAACAAGTATCCTATTTACCTGGAAATCTTTAATTATGGAAACAACTTACGAGACTTTTGATTCTAATACCATGAACATACATTATCTGGCTAACCACTCACAGTCAGTCAAATTGCAGACATCTTTTGGACGATTCTGCATTTTCAAAATATCACTTTTAAATTTTGTTGTAAACAATGTATATGCAGAAAAAAACAAAAACATTATTTTAATTGGTATTCAGTGGTTAAGGACCTCAGATTATTATTTTATTTTGATGCTCTACAATAAGTAGGTGTATATATTTTATCACATAAAACTACATTTTGCAGCATGAGATTGCTATGTTTCATGTTGTAATATTTTATTCAGGAGTAAAAAAAAAAATAATAATAATAAAAAAAAAAAAAAAGTGATTGTGCCTTTAAGGATAAAAATTTAACAATAATTCATAGCTTCACTGCGCATTTGTTTCCTACAAGATAATTATTACAATATTTTGTAATAAAATTGTGGAGTGAACTTTCAAAATCTATTATATAGTTCCAGTGTAAAATTACTGATACCACATTAAGTTGTATCTCATTAAAAGTAACTTTAAATATGTATGTGTATTTCCTTATGTCAAAAATTTAACTTGAAAGAATGAGCAATGGTGTATAATGTAGGCTAAAAAGAAAGGATGAATAATTATTTAAATTAGAGATAGTAGGAGTTATTTAATACTTTTAAATCTTCAATGTTAATTTATTAAAATCTGTTTATTCACAAAAATTTTGGCAACTTTTACACTTTCAGTAAAAAAAAAAAAAAAAAAAAAAAAAGCAATAAAATTGTAATGCTGTTACACTGACTTAATAGCTTCGTTATAAAAGTACTTATTTACATAAATACCTTACTATTGTGAAGGCAAGAAAATTGCTATCTCTCTCTCTCTCTCTCTCTCTGCATTGCATTAGCAGAGTGGATCTTTAAAGTTTTTTTTTTTTTTTTTTTTTTTTCGGTTCATTGCTTTAATAATTGCAGCATTATGATTTTTTTTTAATTGACAAACAATTAAGTTTCAGTAAATAATCCTGCCTCAATGTTCATTCACTTTAGAGATTTTTAAGGTGCTTTTAATAATTTTTTGCTTTGAGTTATGATATCCATTTTATCCTAACCATGCTGGCTGCTGAGGTTTTGCCCGCTTTAAACCTTCATTTTGTTTAACTTTGTGTTAAATTTTAAAAAAATGCTGAATGTGGAATGTTGATACAGTTAACTTTTGTTAAATTATATAGAATTGCAAACACCCCTTCAACACCCCTTCCCCTCATTTTTAACTATATTCAGAGCTTCCTGTAAAACATATCGAGGGCTACGCAGCATTTTGGTACTCAGTGGCAGATTGAGCGTTGAGATTTTGAGATTATCTCGAAGGGCCGCGGCTAAAGAGGGCCGTCGTGGACCGTAGGGCCGTCTTCGCAGCAACCGGCACAAAAAAAAAAAAAAAAAAAAAAAAAAAAAAAAAAGCAAGAAGGGAAGGAAGGAAATTATTGAATCTTATATATAGTTTAAACAAACATTGATATTGGTATATAATTATAATAAGATCTTATTGTGATGTGATGACTGATCCTATAATATAAAGGTTGTAAATAAAAGTTTTAAATAGAAATAAATTAATATCAACCCAATGTCTCATGACGGACTTTCCCAATTCTTATCAGTTTTTTTTTTTTTTTTTTTTTTTTTCAAAAGATGATGAACTTTGCCAAAGCAAAATTCATACAAAAATTTTGATATCGCAGGTTACTAGTATGTCAAAGAAATATTATATTACACAAGATTATTTCTATTCTTGCCCTGGGAGTTTTTTTTTTCTTTCGTAAAATGATTGTAATTTTTACTTAAAATTAGCTAGCCACGCCCCCTTTTTCGTAAATTTTTTTCCTGCGGCGCGATTCTGGGGGGCGATGCCCCCCAGACCCCCCAGCAGATGGGGGCCGTCTCTTTAGTTATCTCGAAGGGCCGTGGAGGCCCAGTCCGCCCCTGTTGGTACTACTGCAATCTCCGCGGGTGCAATTTTGGCACATCTGTATTCTCTGCGCTCCCCTCTTTTAAAACATCATATACACTTTACCTGCATAGGTGTGCCATTAGTAGGCGTGGCAAAGATGTCATGTGCCAAAAACTGCACTCGTGGAGATTGCAGTACGTAGTACTGAAATGCCACACAGCCCTCGATATAGTAGCATTAATAAAAATGGAATAAATGCAAATCCTTGAATCTTATAAAATATCAGTGTAGAAAATACCTACTTGATAATGTGTTTTATATTGTGTCAGATTACCTGGCAACAAACAGTGTAAGATACTGCTTCAAAATGCAAAGAGAACTTTCAGTGCATTTTGAAGTTTTATCATATATATATTTTTTTATTTGTTTGTATCAGTTCTTGTTCTACTGTGTAATACTATAGAACTACTAAATCTTAATATCTTATGATAAAAAATAATACTAAATTTATTCAAATGTTAAAATTGCTGTTATGTAACAGAAGTAAATGTTAATATGTATTTGTTACAGACTACTAAAGATTTGGAAGAGGCTGATCGCAAGCGCAGAGAGGAATTCAAAGAGTATGAGATGCAGAAAGAGTACGAGAAACAACAGCAACTTAACTTGCTTGATGAAGAACACAAGAAGGAAATGGAGGAGAAAATCCATGAGCAAGAAGAAAAGCACAAGAATCACCCAAACGTGAGTATTAGTAACTTTTTCTAATTTTTTTTTTCTGTTCATACATACTGTACTTTTAATAGAATGTTATAATTACAATATAATGCATGGCTTAATAATATTGAAATATCTAAAGTTTTGATACAGTACCACCTTTAGTGCGTAGGTGAATAACCAGAAAATTACAGTTACATGAAAAATTGAGAGAAAAGCAATTAAAAAAATTGTGTAATTAATAACAATAATAATAATAACTAAACCCTGTATAAATATAAATCAAAATTTAAACCCTAAACTCCTAGCTGCAATGGTTTATTCCTTAAATTGACAAAAAAAAATATCTTCAGAAAAATTAAACTGATTTGCTTAATTTAATTTATCATACATACATCATATGTACATCAATAATTTGTTATTATGTTCTTTTCTTCCTTCTTCTGTAACACCAACACCGGAATCCTACTCGATTCAAGGTGAAGGTGAGAGTAATCCAGTACCAACTATCTGATGGAATTATTATTATTTATGTAAAGAGGCAGGGTCGGACTGGGCCTTCTAGGGGCCACAAAAGGAGTGTAACACCCTGGTTACGTCCCTTTTTAGGGCCTTAGAGGTCTCCAAACAGGAGGGGGGGGGGGGGGCTCGTCCGCCATCACAGACTTCCTCTTATAGCCAGTTCAAGACTGCAAAGAGGAAAGCTGTTTGAAAAACTAGTTTAAAAATTAAAAATTTCCAAGTAAGGTTATCACAAATTAGTTATGTTCATGACACTAAAATTTTTGTAGAGCAAAAATGAATGACAGATAGCAATACAACAATAAACCTATTTCATATATGACACCACTTATGAACTTTATTTTGTCTGTTATATTTATACAATATGAAATAAAATTGTGTTGATAGAGAGATAACAAAGGAAATATATAATTCACATATCAGCCAGGCAGTAGTAATTAAAATATACAGTATAAAAAAGTGATTTTGTGATATCATTGTCCCCCTTTTTTTGGCAATAGCAATTTATATTTGATTATATAATCAATGTATATAAATTACAGGAAATTGAGGTCATTAGCTTTAATAAATATGTGTAGAGACTTAGTTAGGAGTTACTATGTTGCAATAAGTATGTGTGCAATTGAAATTTTAATATTAATACAATATCATGATATGCCATACAAAATCAGTGCAAATGAGTTGCAAGGAGAGGATATACCTATTATATAAAGCAAACCTATCTCCCCAAACCCCTTTACATAATTGATGAATGCGATATTTTTACAGCACAAAATGACGTAAAATTTCAATAACTACATCATATCCTCTCTCATTTTTATTTTTTATCATTACCATTATAAAACCATTATCAGTGGTTTTATATTTTTTCACTATTAGGCCTATAATATAAAACTTACAGGAAGTAACAAGATAACAAGGACAGTTTTGCTTCTTTTATTTGAGTAATCAAGGCTTGTAATAGTTTTCAAATATTTTCCCCCATTTTTATCACTAATTTAATTAATGTTGTAAAAATTGTGTTAATGATAAAATTGAAAATATTAGATTTGCTGCATAAAAAATAAATCCATGGAGAAAAAAAAAGTGTTGGGGATTATTTAATTTATTGAAATATTGTTTGTGTTTATCATTATAATTACAGTACCTGCACTTGTTTTGTTGCATGTTTTTTAATAAAAAACTATTTAAATTTGACTTCATATTGGAGAAAACCAGCTAAGAGCTTACCATATAGTTTGGTGAACATCTTGCTAGCACAGAGATTTTTTTTTTTTTTAATTTACTATTATTATTATTTTTTTATCAATATAATTGTTATCACTGTGCTAGCAAGATTTGTCACTAAACTATGGAACTCTGTGCACTATTATGGTAACATCCTTGCTGGTTTTCTCCTATCATTTTTCTTTCAAATCTATCATTATCTAACCATGATGGTTAATTTTCCTTAAAGGAATAGACCAGAGAAAAACATAAGCATTTATATCACAAAACACTTGATGGGATTTACATAAATAACATTAGTTTGTCTCAAAACCCAACAGTGATCAGAAAATTCGATTTATTCAACCCGCACAACATTTTCATACTAATTTTTGCATGTTTCTGATGTCTGATGTCATAAACATGACTTTTCTTGCAAATTGCATACTTTACAGTTTTTTCACGCTCTCTCGTGGGGCTACATTAAGAGTCCGGTGCACTGCTGTCCCTTACTAGATAGGCAACTTTTCATACATCCATATAAGTACATGTAAATCGTATTTTCGCGATTATTTCTCTAAAAACTGTTTGTAAAGTTTTATTTTTGGAACACTAATAGCTTTTTACAATGTCTGCTCATTGGAAGTGCGGATTTTTTCTATCGGAAAAAATACTTCAGATATAACGTTTTTTGGTTATTAAAATTCGTCAGTTAATGATATAAAAAAATTAAAGCTACCAATGCGCGCTCAATGGTGTGATGTGAATGGTGTGATTCAAATTCCAAATTGATAAGTAATAAGTGAGAATTTTGATAAATACGAAATCAAGTTTTACATTTTATTTTACTTACGCTTTAGAATTATGCAGTACTGAATTACATTGCCTCGGGCTTTATTTTATTTTTGTAGACAGGAAGCTACTATCTACCTTTATCATCAAAATAGTTTTACTTCTAATACATATTGATAATAAGTCACTTGGCAATATATTGTCATTATTTTTCATAGTAAAATAACATACAGCATTGAGTATACGAAAAATATTTCAATAATAATGATTAATGCAAATTTTATCAAGATCATATCAATATTTTTCAATAACATATATCCAAAACTAATAAAATTAAATATACTGTTATGGAAAATCAAGTAATCAATTTAAATATCAAACTTTTTTTTTTTTTTTTTTTTTTTTTTTTTTGTAATTTACTCATTTCTATTATAATTATGTACTTAAAATATACATCAAGCATGTAATTTTTGCTTTTTACCTACCTATTTTGAGTGAGAAATTGTCCTCGACAATCTTTTGCATTGATCTCGGTGTAAATTGCGTGAAGTATACACAGATTAAGTTTCAGAGATTCCTTGATATGCAATACTAACAATAATGAATCCGAATAATTTTTACGTTAAATATAAATTACTTGCACATTATTACAAATGTTTGACCAAAAACCTACATCCAATATGACTATAGACACCTTTTTTTTATGTTTTTTTCTTCTTCTTCAAAATATTACCTTTTTTTTTAACTGCGCTTGAAAATTGTAACTTTTTATAAAATTAGTCTTTGTTTTGCATTAAATAATAATTATTAAATTTAATAATACACTTTTATCAAAGCTTTAATGAGACAATAATTGAAACTCTAACCTATTATGTTTTTTTTTAAGGATACCAATAATTCTACATTATAATTAAGAATTTACTGCTACGAAGTAATAAATTAAATTTGTTGATTAAAAAAAAAATAATAATAATAATTGGAAACTACGAAAACATTTGTCATGCGTATTTTTACAAATGAAAAAAACAAAACATCATACACAAAAAATTTACAATTTCCAAAATTTTAAGCGTGAATTGGCTTGCAAATCTTTGGTTTATTTAGTTATTTGTAGTGCTAAAGCTATATAAAAAAAAGTTAACTATTTTATTGTGAACAAATACATAAATTAAATTCATAGTGTCTAGAATAATTAATGTAATTTTTAATCTCAAAATAATTTTAGCTTGCTAAATTTTACTTTTTTTAATTATTTTTTTTATTAGTATTATAGTATTTGCTCATTCAATCTATCTATCATGCATATAGAAGCAACGATATCAATTTTTATAAAATATAAAGCTTTACTTCAACATTTATACATAATATGAGTGATTCATGTTGCGATAAGAAATACATTGTCCAAACTTGGCCAGGAATTTCTCTCAATACCTTTATCACTGGTATTTTTGTTTGCTACTATCATAGAAATATCCTGTAAGAACTTCAGTCACTTGAATCACTGGTCACGTGACTTTGATCACGATGTTTTTCTAGAGTACACCGGACTCTTAACATTCTGGTAAAAATTGTCATCAGTTTTGAAGATCCCATTTTGTATTTATTCATTAAAAAGCCCATGTTGTTTTATGTGGTCTATGGCTTTAATATATCTAAAGTATGATTCATGTATATTAAATGTTGTTTGTTGTATTGTTTGTTGCACAGTTGCATCACCCTGGTAGCAAGCACCAGCTAGAGCAAGTATGGGAAGAGCAAGATCATATGAACCCTGAGGATTTTAACCCTAAAACTTTCTTCCATCTCCACGGTAAGGATTGCTCTTGGCTTCAGGAGGAATTAAAGTATTTCCTGAATTGGCTATTATGCTTTAGGTTGAATTAGAGTGTTAGAGTACAGTAATCTGGTATAAGCTTCCTCAAAAAAAAATTTCTTTCTTTTCTATAGCCTATATATATATTTTTTTTCGTTTTAATTTTTTGAAAGCAATACAGTATGTTTCTATATTATTATGCTATATCGATACGTACCCGTCAAAGTAAACAAACTACACTTTACAAATTTTGTTCAAAATGACCGATCTACACTTTACAAATTCCCAACTTCTCCTATCTTGTTCTCCTGTTAAAATGTGTAGAAGCACCAAACGTAGATCATTCATTTTGAGTGAAACTTGTTAAGTGTAGTACATTCACTTTAACAGGTAAATATTGATATATACAGTACGTAGTATTGCTATATCTATATTGAGTTTGTATTCTTATATTTACACTTTCCAATAAATATTTTTGAATAATTTTATTGATAGTTTTTAATGTTGATTGGATGAAATTAAATTTGCTATGCATTGGAAAATGTTGCTCAAAGTAAACAGGACAACAATATTATTATTGATACAGATTATAAATAGTTTTTTGTATTGATAGTCAGAAAAACACATGCTTACAAGATGTTACTGTTTTTATCTACAGATCTGGATGGCAATGGATTCTGGGATGCCGATGAGGTAAAGACGTTGTTCCAGAAAGAACTGGACAAGATGTATGATCCTAATGCTCCAGAAGATGATATGAGAGAGAGAAGAGAGGAGATGGAGAGAATGAGAGAACATGTCTTCAATGAAACTGATGTCAATAGAGATCAGCTAATTAGGTTTGTTAACAATCAAAATAGTTTTTTTTAATGTCCTTTAAATTATAAGATAAATTTGAAAGAAAAGGGTAGGAGAAATCAGCAAGGGCCTTACCATAGTAAAGAGAGTCCCTTAGTTTCGCAAAAAAAAATTTGCTAGCACTTTCGAAATATTTCGGCAATAAACTCCAAGAAAGTGTGTTATGCCTTCATCAGTCCTTACAGACTCAGAGAGAAACTATGAATGATCATACTCAATCAAATATCTTTAATTCTAAGACTTATACATGTATATTATGAACAGCTACCAGGAGTTCCTAGACCAAACTAAGAAGCAAGAGTTTGACCAAGATCCAGGCTGGGAGGGACTTGATAATCAGAAACTTTACTCTCAAGAGGAGTATGAGGAGTTTGAGAGACGTAGACAAGCAGAAGTACAACGTATGATTGAGCAAGGAATGGTAAGTACACAATTATCATACTCTATTTTTTGTAGTATTGTTGTGTTTATAAATAGTTTGTAGCTCTTCTTTGTTTTACTGTCATTCACATTATTACTTTCACCCAACTGTTTGTATTGTGTGTACAGATAAAAATATTTAACACATAGAAGTTAAAAATCAATACCCAATACCCAATCAATAATCAATCTTTCCTGTACTTTACTATTTTATGTTCAGTTTCTGTTTATTCTCAATAAGTAATTAACAGTTTCCGTACTAGGATACTTTTTTATATTTAATTATACAATTAATTTTTAATATATTTAATTGTAGTATTATACTACAGAAGTAATTATTATATTTCATTTCTTTATACATAAATTTACTTACTTTTATTTTAAATATTAATTAAGTAATTTATAGGTACTATTAAAACACTGTAAAAAAAAAAAGCATATAACTTTATACATACCCTAAATAGAAAAAAAAAAATATTAGAAATAAAAAATGTCCAATGCAAATGTTTTCTGCTAAAATATGGATAATTGATAGGATAAAACTAAAAAAAAAAAAAAAAAAAAAAAAAAAAAAGGAATAGTTTTAAAAATTTGAACACATTATGCATAAAAATATATATAGACCTATAAAATATAGGCCACACAAAAATTTGAAATTGATATAAAAAACAATGGGATGTGAAATTAAATGGAAGCTCTATAGAGAGTGAAATAGTAATATAAGTATTGGTTTTTCTTTAGGGAGTCTATGAGGTCTATGGTAGTAGTAAAATTGCTGGAAACTAGGATTGGAATTGATTAAATTGTTTATTAAGTAAATGGTGTAGGGTTAACTTGAAAAGGAATTATTGGACAATTTTTATTTTATTAAAAAAAATAAAATAAAATAAAGTATTGCAAGCTAGAAGAAAGAAAAAATCAATACTTTTTGCAGACCCTATTTTTTTTTTTTTTTTTTTTTTCTTTAAAACTTTAAAATGACATTGCGGTATTAACTGCAAATAAAGTCCTAGTTTAAAAAAAAATTAGTGTTGAAAAAAAAAAAAAAAAAAAGAAAGAAAAAAGAAAAAAAAAAAAAAAAAAAAAAAAAAAAGAAGAAGAAGAAGAAGCTTATGAATGTAACTAAAATTTGTACAGTAGGTTAGAAAATAGCACTTCAATTAATATGAAACCTGTTATTACTGTAAATCAGTTTAAAGGTTCCCAATGTAACATTGGTATGAAGTCTACATTACCATCATTTTACTAATTTTTGAATATTTTAGTAGAAGTTTTTAAAGTCAGAGTTTCTAAATTTAAACCAGAGGATATAATATTATAAAGTGGTAAAACCATAAATAATTATTAATATTCTTTGCTACTATGCTTGCAATGCTTTGAATTCTATATAAATATGTATACTTTATATAGTTGAATGTATAGTTTTGATGTGTGCTGCTTGCTTGTGTTTTCTTTTGCATTGAGTGTAATTGTTTGCATGCAGTTGCCCCCACATCCTGAACAAATGCACCTGCCGTATGGTTTGCAAGTACCACCTGAATACATGCAGCATCATGAACCACAACATCATGGATCTCAACCGGTACGTAAATTAATATTGGCTTCTGCTATCTGAGAAAATGAAGTACCTTCTGCACTAGAAACACCAGCTGTTATTTATTTACGTATTTATTTAAAAGTCACTAGAAGATGCCAAGTACTCTTGACTGAATTATTTCTGTAGGTTGAAAATGTCACCAAAATAACATGCATTTAATCTCAGATGTGACAAAACTATTTTTTGACTCAGCATTTATTTTTAAAAAGTTTTAGCATAAATTTATATTACCTTCAATAACATTTGTACGAAATTTCAAATTGATTTGTCCATTGGTTATGTGGGAAAAAATAACATTGTGAGCAAAGCAAAGGGCATCCTATATTTCCCATGTTATTTTTTCCCACTTAACCAATGGATAAATCAATTTGAAATTTGGTTCACATGTTTTTAAAGGCAATACAAACTTATGCTAATAATAGGCTAATAACAATAATAAATCTATTGAGTAAAAAAAAAAAAAAAAGAAAAAAAAAAGTCACGTATGAGGTTAATTTATGGCAATTAAGATCTCTCGACAATAAAAAAATATATAGAAATTTCTTATTGGGCTAGAATACTTGGGAATTTCCAGTGTACTTTAATTGATTAATTTTATTTTTGTTATGACATTATTGCTTTTATTTTTCCACAAGTAAAACTTAAGTTAAGTATAGGCCTATTAGAAACCAGTTTATTTGAGAACTCAATATTTCTAAATAATAATAATTAACTGCTATTTATCAGGTGAGATCAGGTATACAAACTCTTAATACAAACTCTTAACAGTAGTCAGTTACAAATAACAATTGTATAGCATGCGATACATAAGCCCAGGACAGCAGTAAATTCTTATTGCTTTTAAGACTCCGTCCCTGGAATAGCATCCATAAGTTAGAATGGTCCTAACTCTTATTGCTGCAATAAGAAAAATGTCACATATTGACATACATATAAAAATATATCAATATTTTTACATATATGTCACTCTGTAACAAAAGAGATAAGAAGGACCACTGACCTTATCTATAAGGTTACAAAGTACTTTAATTACAGGATTTACTAAAAACAATAGTAAAAGTAATAAAGGGCTCATTGTTGTTCCACATAGGAAAGTATATAGAAAACTAACTTGTAATAAGTAAAATGTTATTGTCAAAAAATTTAAACATAGGGATTGAAATTAAGTTGGTTTCATGGCAGCCTATTTTGCGATATTTATATTACCTATGAACTTAATAGAGAGTATAGAGTTCATATAAGATACAGTAATGAAAACAACGCAATTGAATTTAAAAAAAAAAAAAAAAAAAAAAACGTATTTTTAATGGCTGCAATTTTATAAAAAATTATCATAAATTTAAGTTAAGATTTAGGTTTAAAATAATAAACATTTCAATAATAAGCTTGATTGAAAGCCAGATATTATTGCCTTACAGTGCATGGCTGCTTTTATTAACAGAGTTATAGCAGCTAAAACTAAACCTCCTGAAACTAGTCCTCCTGAAACTAGTCCTGAAACTGTAAGTTAAATTTTCCTGTCAATTGTAAATATAAACTTACAGTCATTTTTAGTTATTATTGTGTTTGTTTTGTTTTCGTTCTGTAGTATCTTACATATGTGTACCATAGTATTTTTAATTTTCTGTGTTCTATTTATTATGTTTCTTGTTTGTTCCTGAGTTCTTCTTTTGTAGTTTACTTGTATGCACTGTCTTAATAGAATTATTATTGTAGCACTTTTCTTTTCTTTCTTTTCTATTCAATATAATATATGCACAACAGAGCTTAAAGTAATGCAGAGCTTACAGAAGCTGGAGTTCATAATTTTAAAATTGCATTTATGAGAGCTCCGGAACCATTTGGAGTTATTGGGCATTGAGCGCTCCTGTGAAAGAACTTTTTACTTTTAGCCCTGATGCACAGACAAAAAAAAATCAGTGGCATATATTATTTTTAAAATACAGCATCAATTATATATTTATTTTATATATTTTTATTAAACTCTGGTCATAATAATAATATAAAACAGTAATTGTAATGTACAGCTCTGGCCAAAAGTTCCCGAACGGGGCAGCGGCGGCCGCTGCGTTTTCTCATAAAGATAACATAGTGTGGTTGTGGGTTGCCTATGGAAATCGTTCGGGAACTTTTGGCCAGAGCTGTACATTAACAGGGCTTTGCTTTGCTGGGAAAAAAAAAAAAAACAAAAAAAACTATTTTCATTCTTGCAACTAATAGCCCTATTGTTTTAATGCCATTTCTTAATTTAAAAAAAAAAGTTCCTTTAACTTCAAACTTTTTCCTTAAATAATTATTTTTGTGATATATTTTTTTTGTCCATGGATGATAATAAATGTATTTTTGTGTGTCTGCATTTTTCATGATTTTAACTGAAAATTTCTTGACAAAATACTCGATGTTGTTACAGCTACCTCCACATGCAGCTCAATACCATCCAGGTCAAGGAGGTCACCCAAATCAAGGACAAGGTCAACAATATCAATATCACCCTGACCCCAACTTTGCAGCTCATCAGGCCCCAGTCCATCCAGGTCAACAACAGCAACAATATCATCCACAACAAGGAGCACCAGTTTACCAACAAGGTCACCCACAAGGTCAAGGTCACCCTATGCAAGGCCATCCTAATCAAGTTCCCCAAGGACAACCCATACATCACAACCAACCACCTGTATATCATAATCAACCTCCTGTTCACCAAAATCAACCCCCAGTTCACCATAATCAGCCCCCTGTATATCAGAATCAAGTCCCTGTTCACCAAAATCAACCCCCTGTCCATCAAAACCAACCCCCTGTTCACCAAAATCAACCCCCAGTACATCAAAATCAACCTCCAGTTCATCAGAATCAACCCCCAGTACACCAAAATCAACCCCCAGTTCATCAGAATCAACCCCCAGTACACCAAAATCAACCCCCTGTGCACCAAAATCAACCCCCAGTTTATCAAAATCAACCGCCAGCTCATGAAAATTCACTCCCCGTACATCAATCTCAACAGCCACCAGTTAATGCCAATGCTCAACAAAATGTTCCCCCTGTTCCTCACCAAGCACAACAACATCCTAATGCTGTACCAGTCAACAATAATGCTCTTCCTTCTCCTAATGCAATTCACCAAGAACCAGTAAAACAAGTCCATAGTAATGAAATTCCCAATCAAGTACCACAGCACTAAAATTGATAATAATGATTCTGACTGCATGATCTGATAATAATAAGCATTATAATATTAGTTTTTTGGTTGTCAAATTAATTAAAATGATATTGTATGAGGGAATGATTACCCTAATAATAATAAAGAAAAGGATAGAGTTACAAGCAAGGCTCTTTACTTACCACAGTAGAAGTTCTATGGAGAAGTTGAAGAACTTCTCCTGTGGTAAGGCCCTTACTGGTAATTCTATCCATTTCTTTATTATTTGATCCTAAATCCTAACTGTCACACTTTTTTTTTTCTTAAATTAATAAAAATATAAGAGAATGAAGTAAACATTTTCAATCCATTTTCACTTGCAGCTTATTTCTGCACACAATAATGCTTTTTAAACAATTTAATGAAATGAGCTGTTTTGTTTTGAAAAATTCCCATATCATAATATGAAATTTGACCAAATAACTAACATTATGTGTGCTAACTAACTGACTACTGTATGTATGAACTATTAAGGAGAGTAAGAATGTTTAAACAAAGTACATTTAAACTGTGTGTATTTCTTCAATCAATTCAAATATTCAATCTTCTTTGTCAGCAATATATCGAGGGCTGCACGGCATTTTGGTTCTTGTGCAATCTGGGCGGGTGCAATTTTAGCACATGTGCAATCTACGCCACGCCTACTAATGGCACATCTGTACAGGCTAAGCGTATAAAGATGTTTCAAAAAAGGTGAGCGCTGAGAATGCACATGTGCTAAAAATGCATCCGCGGAGATTGCACTAGTACCGAAATGCCGCGTAGCCCTCGATATACTTTGTAAAAAATGATAGCTTTCTTTATGCTTAAGAAATATTATTTTACAAATGCAATTAAATCAATTTGTGTATAATAATTAATGGGCTGTTATTTACTTCTTTTGTTCATGATAATATTGTGATTATGTAATTGTCTATATTACTTTATTCTATATTGGTGATGATTCTATCTATTTTTAACTTGTTTATAATGATTTATAAAAATGGTAAATACACTCACAATTTTTATATATTATTCTTGTTTTACTATTCAATAGTGTATACACTATATTTTCACAACTGGAAATGTGATAGTAAAAAAATTAAATATAAATAATTGTTGAAAAACTTTAAATTTTGTCTTCGTCATTTTATCATTAAGCTTTATAATTCAGAAATTAATGACATTTTGGCTCATTACATGCATTTAATTCTTCAATCCAATTAAAGTTTATCAATTTCAAATCATGAAAAAAAAATTTGTACCTACATCAACTTAAATCACAGAAAATTTTTCATGCTTGCTCAAAAATGCATTTAAATTTAAAAATAAATATTTATTTTGTTTTTGCATAGTAATATTTATTCCGTTTCTTTTTTTTTTTTTTTTTTTTTTTTTTCATATTATTTTAAAACTGTACTGGGTATGGTTGAAAAATAATAATAAATAGAATACCTAAATTCGTACATATTTCATTTCTCCTTAAGTTATTTTGTGTTCAACAAAATCTGTGCTAACTAAAATGGTGAAAACATGTGTCTTTTTTTTGTTTGTTTATTACATATGATAAAAAAAAAGTCATGTTTTTAATTGAATTGTGTTCCATTGTTTTATAATTGACAATACTTTGGTGGCTGAACTAAAAAAAAAGAAAATTATACATGTTTGAAATTTATTCTATGTAATATAGATTTAAAAATGTACACTTTATTTTACTAAATGTGAATTTGATAATGAAAAAAAAAAAAAAAAAAAAATAATAATAATAATAATAATAATAAATTTTTTCAGTTATAATCTTGATGTAAACACTAATATTTTGTATGTAACAAAAATTTAATTTTTGAAGGTAATTTTTATTACATGTAAATTATTATAAAAATCTTTATTTTTTGTGTAAATGCAAGATAACCAGTTAACAGCTTTTTCACAAAATTAAAAGACTTAACATTGGAACTTTTGTTGCTTTTTCTTTTTTTTCTTTTCTTTTTTTTTTTTTTTTTTTCCAGACCTAGTCGCTTTGCTCTATTCACAGTAATATAGTTTTATTATATAGCTATTCTCTAAGGAATAGTTCTATTTACTGTTGGCTTAATTGTATATGATATACAAGCATTACATACATTTAAATGCACATCTGCTGTTAAAACCCCTTTTTTTTATTGATAAATTTATAAAAAGTGTGAACATAAAAAACTAGCACATATTATTATAATTTTCACTATCAATTTCATATTCAGTCATTATTAATTGGTATATTATATACATTTTAAATTTTATACTGACTTTATTTTAGTGTGTGTACCTTTTTTGTATGTGCTGTATTAGTTTCTAAACCAAGTAGTCTCTCTTTTAAATTTTAACTAACAATATGTGAATGTTAATGTTTTTTGTTATATTTACTTTTTGTTATTTTTTTTATGTCTGTTTTCTGTACTTATTGGACGTACATGTTGAAATTTCATTTATTTTTCATATATTTTTTTTTAACAAGTCCCGATGAATCTAAACGAAGTATTATAAAAAAAATCATGTATTTTTTTTTAAAAAGCATTTAAACAATGTAATGAATTGTGTCTTTATTGTAATATTTCACACAAATTATTTGCAAAATATTAAACAATAAATCAAACATTTATGAGAATTTTATCTTGTTTTAGTCATTACATATTTTTAATTTTATTTCCTGTTTAGTTTTCCCTTTCTTTTTATTTCAACCTATTTTGATGTTTAGGGAATGTATAGGGATGTATTTGGGATGTACACTTCTCCCGAATAAATCTGACCGGTCACGTTAAAGTTTCCCCATATATTTAACATTTCGAGACATGAACGCTGCGGTCAGATTTATTCGGGAGGAGTGTACTGTTAAGTTTCAGACAAAGGAAAGGTAACCATTTAAACATGTTGCTATTTTGCGCGGCTCAAATTTTATGAGGAAACAATATTAATACATACACCTACACCATATCCGTGTGTTTTGATTCGCGCTCAGGTGTAGTGTTATCTGTCAGGTGAGCTGCTTTATCCAACAAGCCAAACACGCCTTGTGATGTACGTAAATATGTAGTAACAATGTAGTTTCTACGTAAAGTTTGAGGTGCTCAAAAAAGTAACAAGTTTAAATGGTTACCTTTCATATGTCTGAAACTGTACATGTGTGTGTAAAAGGAGAGAGAAAAAAAGTGTAACTTTAGATCTTACATCTCAAATGTACAATGTTTCCATTTTTTTTCCCTCAGCATTTTAACGCTTCTTGCAAGCGCTAGATACACACTAGTAGTCCATTCTTTTGTTTTTATTTATCTACGTAAAAACAAGTTGCTGCAGTACTAACTACCACATTAGAGAGTGACATTTCATATGTGAACTAGAAGGCAGATTTCTTTGTCAAGAGCAAGGTTTTTGTAAAGATTCACAAGCTCCTCTGGGATTCAATAATAATAAAAAAAAAAGTTATGCTTGTAAAATAGGAGACAACAAGAATTAACACAATGCTCTCAACTAGCCTCAGCTAAAGGTAATAAAGTAAACTAGTAATGATTATGTTTGTACCTTTTGCATACTTTACTAGTAAAGGTACATAATATAGTCAATTACTAATGATTATGTGGAATGATTTAAAATACTCTGAGTAATGACTACTTCACAAAAATTAGATGTTGTGTACCATTTGCATTTAATGATAATTTAATAAGGATAATAATAATACTCTATGGCGATATATTATTTTTATTCATTTATATTGTTAATAAAATTATTGTTATAAATAACATAATGCTACATGAATAATGAGATGAATAGATGATCAGAAATCATTTCATTTTATAAAGTCTATGCATATAATAGACCTGGGAAAAAAATTGCATGTGAACAAGCAAAATATTTAAAATATATGGAATGCTTAAAAATTGAACAAAATACAAACAAAAAGCTATAAAATTATTCTATATTTAAAGTATCAGTAGACCAATTATTAAATTATTTTAATCTCATAGTATAATTTAGCATACTTCAGTAGTATTTTAAAAGTAAGGGGTTGTATAATCAAAATAAAAACTTAGAACTAGCACAATATACAATGTAAAAGGTTAAAAAGCTACCAACAGATCATAATTTTTTCCCGTTATTTTCCAGTTTTGGTTTGCCTGAAACATAAAACAAACATATGAAACTATTATTTTCTGTTCTAAAAAAGCTGTATAATTTTAACTCAAATAAACACTAAAAGAAAAAACATTGGGGAAAAAAAAAAAAAAAAAAAAAAACAGTCAAATTTCTCATGTTTTAAGATGTATATTATATAGAAGGTGGTGTAGTTTGCCTAGGTAGCAGCAGGGATGAAACGTCACACAAGGTGAATCAAAACAAGAGGGGAAATTTCAAGCACCGAAAGAAGGGGAATTTTTGTCCCTCCTCCTCTTCCAGGTACATAATCTATTGTACCTGAGACCACGTGGGTCTGTTGACATTTACCTTGTATGACGTATGTCAAAATTCAAAGTTTTACAAAGGAAACCAAGTTGTGACGACATTAAAAGGGTGTATTATACCACCTTCTATATTTATATACATCTTGTTATGTTTTCTCTATATCAGCAATATTAGGTGTTATCGGCGTCTATCTATATTTACAAATAATTACATTGTAAATAGAGGATAGTGATAACTAAAAAAAAACAAACAAAAAAACAAAAAACAAAAAACAAAAACATAATATCTTCTAACTTAATTAGTCTGTGTAAAAATAAAGACCTAAAAGCTATAAGATATGTTTATTCTATCTTTGATAACAAGATTTTTCACCCATATACTATACAACTCCAATTATAATAAAGATCTTTGTTGGTTACCACTATCATTTACTCTTAATTTACGTAGTCTTCATACCTTTGATTTCCAAGCAGAACTAAGTTCTGCACTGCAGTTAGAGTTGATGCCTCATTCTGTCCTGTAACGAGATGTCTATCAACACAGACATGAACAGCTTCAGGCTCCCCACTGGCTGAGAATCGTCCTCCGAGATCACGTGCCCTGTCCTCAGGTATTACCTTCAGTGAGGAGAAACTTTCCAAGCGACACAGCTCATGCACTGATGACTGAAATATTGGATTTAGAATTCAGCATTAGTGAGAAAAAAAAATATATGAAGTTAGTTTTGACCCCTAAAACCAAAATGTTTTGTTTAAACTGAAGTCAACTTTACACATTTTGCTAGTGACTAACTGCAGCTTATTGAACTTTTTTTTTCTTGACGATGGTGATATAAAAATTAAATAGAAATTTTTTGCATTTTATTAATTTTTAATTTGATGAGCTCTACTCACTATACAAACTGTCTTTTAAATATGCATTTTTTATTTATATTTTTTTGTATTTCTCTTTTGCCTAGATGCAATGATATTTATTGTTATATTATTATTCTAACAGATTTCTGTACATAGACTTGTATAAAAAACACTTGGGCTGCTTTGCATGATAAATTAAAAAGGCTAAATTTTTAGCTTTGTAATAAATATCAAACAAAGCACTAAAAAAAAAATAATAATAATAAAAAAGTGGTCAGTTAATATTCTTACCCCAGTCATGGCATAAGATTTAAACCCCCACGGAGCATTTGGTTCAGTAAAAGTTGAAAACAAACCAGCTACTCCCATTCCGATAGCACAAATCAGTTCTGAAATAATATAATATATTATTTTATTAAAGTACTGTTGAATTACATCTACTTTGATGTACAGTATACTTACTTTTATCCTTGATGAACTGACAAAGTAGTTGGCCTAAATCTTTGTTCTCAGACAAGTCGATTGCAGCTCCAGGAGCATGGGGCAGCAAAATACTGGAGTATCTATTGGCTGAAAGGATATTAAAGTAAATAAAAAGAAGTCGGGACAGTAATGCTTCTAGCATGATTTTTATTATTAATTTAATACTTAAGCAGATTTCAATAGGATTGGGTCAAAAGGAATATGTTCTTAGGGTAAATATTAAATTGTTTGTGAATTAGCTTGTCACTGAAAAACCAACCACCACTCTGCTCTTCTCCTCTGAACATGTGGGACCACCTTTTGAATGATGACATAACATTTTTGTACTTATATATCCTAATCAGCTAAACATACGACATGACTCAGGATAGTGGCATGGCCCAAAACACTGCAGCTGTGAGTATCGGAAGAAGTATTCATGTACGTTAATTTGCATTAAAGTTATCGGCATGCTTGCCACAATTATCAGTTCATTTTTTTTTTAATAAAACACTCCACTCATTTAGGAGTTGTGACAACTTTATACAAGAATACAAATCTAATCCTCTCTTTTGTGCTAAAATGTCAAAACCCTAAAATGAGTGGAAGTGTATTTAAAAAATACATACATACAACTGTGTCGCTAACTGCGACCTCTACCCATAATAAACTATGTATCATATGTATGTATGTAGTTCAATTGTCATATACTCTGAATGTTACTGCACTGCTGAACTCCAAGCTCCTAGTTGCATACTCACCATCAATTATATCCAAACTTAATGGTATTGCAAATGATTTTGTCCTGAAGTCATTCAACCATCTACGACTCTGTTCATCTTGGTTGATAAATTCTGGATTTTTGCCCTGTAATAAAATTTATGAACATTGAAATTATAAAATATAATATTAGTATAAATGTTTACAGATCAACTTACACTTGGGGTAGCTATGGCAACGCTGAAAGCTGAGTGAGTTAGGGTAAAACATTGTATAAAAGACTGGGCAGATACACCTAGGATAAAGAAACATGCAATTTAATTTCCATATTTTTCTACATAATCAAAAGTTACAGCAATACCTGTGTATAACATATTGTATTTTATGATATTAAAAGTTATTTACCTTCAGCACAGCTTGGTAAAACTATTAAACAATTATGTTTATTGCTGTTTGCATTCGAAGACATATTGACAGCTGAGATTTTTAAGATTCCCGCTAAGTAAGTGTTTTGATCATTTTGATGCTCAGATCATTTTATGCGCAGTGTTACAAAATAAACGAAAACTAGTATTTGCGCAGCTTTATGGTGATTTGTAAATAAAACAGTTTATGTAAACGAAAGCACTCATAAATATTACAGCTGAGCGTGCATGTAAAAGTAAAAAAATGTGTAATTTTCATTTTCTTAGTGAAATGTGGGCATGACACACATAAATCATGCTCCGAGAACTTGTAAAATGGGTATTAAATACCTATTTAAGTAATTATGTAGAAAATTTAAGTATTGATCAACTCAGTGTCGCTTTGTTACAAGGTAAATATGAATATTTTGTTTGGGGGTCCACACTGGGGAAAGCGTATTTGCATCATTCTGCAAACATCTTTCATATTTGATCTTTTTGCACCTAAGCCAATAATTATATGTTTTCTCTTCTTGAAATGAAAGTGAAGTCAGTGCTACAAATAGATTATTGCATTCATCTGCTAGTTGTTTGCATAAATATACATATACCGTAATATTTATGTGCATAGATCGTAGCAAAAGAAAGAAAGAAAAAATATTGTTTCAAATTTCTGCATGCGTATAATATTCACTGTTATTCATATCACACTGTGTAAAAGTCTGTCAAAAACATTATAAAGTTTGGAACTAAGGACTTCTAGAATCATTAATTTTACTGACAGCTTTATTATTTCACCTATTTATGTATTAAGTCATATTTATTTTTGTCAGAATTTATTTTTCTATTTGGGACGCGTGTACGTATATGTCTCGTATATAAGACTTTTCACATAGCAACAGAGTATTTTATTTTAAAATTTTCATGAAACCTTTGGTAATGATGTTCTTTGTATAATATAAATAATTGAGGTAATGTCATAAATACATCATGTAAGAAGATTCTGTTAGACAATAAGTCTATATGACGTAATCCAGCAAGAATATACATACATATGAGTGAAGGTGGGCGTGACATTTTGCCCACATATCACACCCACACTTTACCACCCTCGCGGGACTTTGACGTGAGTGCAAAATATGTATGTGTCATTGACCGAATATAAATGGTTTCTTAACTGTTTTGTTTATGTCACAGGCATATTCTTTCATAAAATGATTTTTTTTGTAAACATTTTCCTCAAGTTTAATCCGACATCAATAAATGAAATCAATACAGTGATTTTCTACTATAATATGTTATTTCCTGGAAACAATACAATTTTTAAAATATTGATGTATACCAGTACTTGATCAAAGGAAATGATAAAACAGTACATCACATCAATAATCAGATCAACACGATCAATGATAACAGTAAAAAAAAAAAAAAAAAAAATTTAAAAAAAAGGAAATGAAATGAAATGATGTCACAATTAAAAGTTGCGATCAACACTGTAATAAAGGCGCTTATGATTGTGAAATAACTTGTTATATTTTAGACAAAAACATTTTAATGCCCATAAACCTAGGTTATGATATGATATGATAAAATAATAATAATAAATGGTACAATAATTGTTTTATGAACTGTCATATGACTTTTTCCTTAGAATTGATGGATTCTAAAAGATGTTACCGGTACTTAACAAAGAAAAGTTAATTTTTTAACAGTGAAACATGAACAGTAACAAAACCACACTGTGTACAGCTCTGTCCAAAGTTTGCGAACGGGGCAGCGGCGGCCGCTGCGTTTTCTCATAAAAACAACATGGGGTGGTTGAGGGTTGCCTATGCAAATCGTTTGGGAACTTTTGGCCAGAGCTGTACATACATGTGAAAAAAAAAGTTTCTATGTTAATTTCAATAGTATTCATCTCCCTTATCTGATAATCATGGGTCCTGTACTGCAAATCATTGAGTTCTGATATTAACTTGCAAAATGACATACTGTACTAATAAAAAAATCAATAATAAAATATAAATAAAATAAAAGTTGGGGTGGGGGTGTCAACTTTTGATATGAATCTTCAAATGACAACCCATCACATGATAGCTAATCCTAAATGATGTATTTGATATGTTACAGGTGAAGTTGAGCTAGAAAATGTTCCTTTACGTAAAGATGCTTTACGTCACTTGGGTTTACCTGTGGAGATTCGCTCAGGTCTGATTGGTCGAGTCAAACTTCAGATTCCAGTGAGACAAATACGGACTGCACCTTGGGTCATCATCTTTGAACAACTATATCTTGTAGCAGGACCTTACAAGCAAGATGAGGTAAGCAAATTATTAATTGATGATTGGCTATGGTTACTGACTAAAATTTAATACGTCAATTTAGTCGTCAAGGCTGGTTTACGAGCTAGCAGGGGAGAAGTTATTTGTAACGGAACTACAAGTGAAATTTAAATTGTTAAAAACAGATAATTACATTAAATTTGTTAAGGATAGACTAAGTAAAACTGAAGATATCAGCCTGGCCTTCTATAATACCCCTGCATTTAATATTAATAATATTAATGGGTGGAAAGGCCCAAACTGTACAGACAGGCATGTTTTTACCCGTTATGCGGTGCATGGTTTCCACCATGTAATCTGTCAAATTAAAGAATTTCACGAGTGTAATGATAAATGTGTATGTGTATTATGTAGTGGCCTATGTACTAGGTACCACTTACTTCATTGTCCATCTCGGACCCTATCATTAAGTCAATATGCAAAAATGTAGACCTATATAAATATGTATATAAATATGTATAAGTACACCTTGGTGTTTAATAAATAAATAATTAAAATTTAATACCATTTGCAAATTAACATAGAGTAAGAAAAATTGGATAATGGTAGATAGTAATGAGATGAGCTTAAACTGACAGGGACGACGTTGCAAAGATCATAATTTCTAACCCAGGTGACAAAATAGTATCGCAGAATCGAATTTTTCCTTAATATTTATTACAGTATTTCAAATAAACTTTAATAAAATATTCCATCTCCAATTTTCAGTGCAAAAATAAATGACTACAATTGTACTGAATTATTAAAATATATATCAATGTTTACCCGTCAAAGTGAACGTACTACACTTTACAAATTTTACTCGAAATGAACGATCTACGTTTGGCGCTTCTACACGTTTTAACATGAGAACTAGATGGGAGAACTTGGAATATGTAAAGTGTAGAACGTTCATTTTTCCCCAAATTTGTAAAGTGTAGTACGTTCACTTCGACGGGTAAGCATCGATATATATATATATATATATATATATATATATATATATATATATATATATATATATATATAATAATATATATATATATAAATAAATAAATAAATTCTATATACATATTATACTGTTCATATATACAGTACCTATAACATGGAAATTATGCAGCATTAAGTTTGATAAACCTTTGAAAAAAATGCTTTTTTTTTTCTCTTCCAAAATTTGGGCAAACAATTTTAACTACATATATTCATTCATTTTTCTACTACAATGACATGCAGATAATGTTGTATTGTATCAACATGTTATTTTCAATTCAACATACTACAATGGGAAATGATTGTCAAACTTACAAACTAGGAAGGGGGGAAACTACACAGATTGTATGCTTATTTTTATATGGTTCTTGGACTCCTAACTGTGAAGTCGTAAAGGCGCATTGTCATATGTATTTTTTCCCACAACTTTGTGCATTTAAATAATTATTCACATTTAAATCAATACTACATATTTAATGATTTGCTGGGTAAAGTTACTACCGTATATAAAAAAACAATAGTAAATAGTATAGCATAAGAAATAATTGGAATCACAGTAAGGGTAAATTTCAACTATGGATTTGGCAGAGTGCCTATTATATGTATTATGTAACATCATTTTCATCTTCATTGCAGTAATTACAAAACATGAGAATTCATATTGTGTTGATTGTATAGATAGACCTGTAGCTATCTATACAGCTATGTAACTTTGTTAATTATGACAATAAAAAAGATAACAATTAATGCGCTAATGCACTAAAATAAATAATTTAAAAATCTACATAAATATTATGTCTTTTACATGTATTATATAATTTATAAAAAAAACTAATTTTTATTCTATTAAACATCAGTTTCGTAATTAGATGTAGAAGGAAAAAGTGTGTTATATTTCTGTTATTTATAACAACTGAATCCAATAATTATGTCATAAAATTAGAATGTCATCACTGATTCATCATGCAGCATGTGTATCATACATTCTTATACCAAGATGACAAAAAAAAAAAAAAAAAGTTTTATCTTTGTCTAATCATTTATAAAGCTTATAAAATTCACGTCAAGGTTTCCTGAGTAAATTTATGATATTTGGATCAAAATATGTAAATTAAATTTGCAGTTACTTATTATACATAAAAGTAATTTACATTACATGCTGTCGTCTACATTCCTTGTACGTAATTTGCGTAAATATTTCCTTAAGTACAGTAAAAGTTGCATTTTATTAATTACTTGTTAATTTTACACGGTCGTAAAGTTAGAATTTAGTTGAAGATATTTCTGTAAGTTTATTTTGTTAACGATTTGCAGGAAAGATAAATATAAAAAGACTTTAAAAATATAATAAAATAATAAAAAATATATATAGGGGACTATTTTATTTCATATTCTAATAGAGGACATAGTCCTGAATCAATTGGTATGAGAATTTCTAATTTTTAAGATTATAAAGTATTTTTAATTAATTTTTGAAAATCGAAAAATGACGTCACGGGTAGCAACTTATGCATGTAGACATAAGAAAAAGTTGCCTTCACTTCGCGACTTTCAAAATTTTATTAAAAATAATTAATGAACTCAAAAATTAGAAATTCGCATATCGATCGATTCAGAACTATGCTCCCTTTTAGAATGCAATAAAATTGTACCATATATATATATATATATATATATGTAATTATATATTTGGTCTTCTTTTTTGCTTAACCTAAAAGCAAATCAAACCCGAAAAAATAATAACTTTTTGTATTTCCAAAAAAAAAAATAATAATAATAATAAAACCTTTAATGTACTCTGTCTGTACGTGACGTATGATTGTATAGCGCGTGTTATATAAGTATAATATTACAAATTTGAATCAAGTTTTTGAATTGTAAAATATATTTATTACATCGTCATTTTTTTACTAATCTTGTATAATAACATTTGCACTGAAAAATCTAATTTTTGTGACACGATTTTTTTTTTTTTTTTTTTTTTTTTTAAGTTTTTCATGACATTTGATTGTTTTAAAAACACGTTTACGTAAATATTATACTAAAAATAATTTATAAACTTCATGATTTTATTTTAAGAATTTACATTTATTGCTTGTGGCATTATGTCAACTATTATAATTATGTCTGATAAGAGATGCATTGCATGGCGAGAAAAGATCGACCAGCTTTAGAGCTATATGGTTGTTTACTATGTTAATACTGTTTGACATTTATTTATCAGAGGTCAATGTTATACTAGCTGTGGTATTTCGCACTCTAGCTTAGCGCTTATATCGTTGAATAAATTTACGATTAATTAATACTTATTATTATAATGAGAGCAGAATATATGCTATAATAATTATAGTAGAAATATGTACATTGGAATGTACGTAATTATGTGCATTGTTTAATAGTAATAGGGAAATAAATATAACTGCTAGTTATTTTCAATATTGAGAGAGAGAGAGAGAGAGAGAGAGAGAATATTGTTTAATTAAATTATAAATAATTATTTAAAAGGTATTTTAATTTGAAAGAGCTCGGAAATATTAATTACTAGAGTAATTGCGTGTATAATTGATGTATTATTTTAAAATTTAAATTGTGTAATTGTTTCTGTGTATTGTTTATTAACTATCATTTCTATTTGCTTGTGTTTTTTTAAAGCAATAATCTGGAGAGATGCATGTATTGTGTGTGTGTGTGTGTGTGTGTAGGATGAAAGAAATGATTTAAAAAAAAATTGTATGGCTATTATTATTTAATGTTGTTTTTAGGTTGATTATAAAGCAGCATTGTTATACTTGTAATACTATTAGTTATATTCTAAAATATTAACAGAATTTCTCTTTCTTTCAAATTTGACACAGTTTTGTGTTTTGTTAACTTGTGACTTACAATGACCTTCCGTGACCTCTAAAATAAGTCGTGCAAATCAATGCGATACGTTTTGCTTTCTGTTAAAGTACCTTTTTCTGTCTTATATTAAATGCTTTTGGCCCACGTTTTTTTTCAAAATTCCTCATATACGGAAAAATATAAATACGTTAGTAATTATGCTAGCTCAATTTTAGCAATTTCATGGTAACATAATTTATGCTATATTTTAGAGCGACTATACTATGTGTTAAATTAAAAGTAATTTTTTGTATCATATTTTTTCGTGTTATTCCTATTTAGCAGTATTTATGTATACTACCTATATAACATAAATGCAACATTAATTAATAATAAAAAATGGTTTTTATTGAGAGGCCACAAAGGTTACTGCCATTCGTAACATTAATTTTTTACAAATAGAAAACTTTTAATTCCGAATTTGACCAATACTGTTTCGAAATTTATAATGCGAGTCGAATCTCATGGTTATCAAATACACGTCAAATTAAAATTAATGAGCCTTATCATAATTGTTATTAACAATTTTTATGATCATTACATTTAAAAATGAAGGTTAAATATTATAAAATTTTATATCCTGATATATTTCATTGCAAAACAAAAATAATATAGTTCGGATCACGGTGTAATACACCGTAATTACACCGTGGTTCGGATCGATAATTAACTAGAAATACTGTATACTTACGAAAAAAAAAAGAGTACAAAATAGGTGTCTTCTACATAATACAGTATAAATAATACTTTTCTTTGTTTTGTGCAATACAGTGAAACTTAACATCTTTTCTTTTTAGTAATGTAATAAGTTTGCTTTTAAAACATAGTTAGACCAACATAATTTATCTTTTCCGTCTCTAATTTTCGTGGTCACTATATTATGACTTAAGTATAATGTTGTTTATATACGAATTAGGAATTTCAAAATATCAACTGCTGGAATAAAATAACATTTTATTTTGTAACTCCCATATAAAATTTGCAACTCAAAACCACAATCATATGGTTTATATTATTCAGAGCTTGAGTATATAGCTCGTGCTGTTGAGCGTTTCTTATTATTATGCAAGTAATAGTAAGAGAGAGAGAGAGAGAGAGAGAGAGAGAGAGAGAGAGAGAGAGAGAGAGAGAGAGAGAGAGAGAGAGAGAGAGAGAGAGAGAGAGAGAGAGAGAGAGAGAATAAAAAGTAAGATAAAAAAATATATAGGCCTATAACATTTTCAGCAAATAACAAAAAAATAAATACATAAATTTTAATTATTATACTTTTTTTTTTATTTAGAGGTAACTTGCGTTACTCTTTTGACTATGTGTATCATTTTTTCTTGTTATACACAATTTTATCATTAATAATTTCTAATTACATTAATGTACGTCAATATGCTCTTGTTTAATAAAAAAGCAGAGTCTTTTATTTTTATTATTATTATTTTATTTTTTGAAATTATATAATATGTGATATATTAGACAGACCTAAAATAAAATATAAAACTTATAAATTCTATGCAAGATTCTCTCTATAAACGTGAAATTAAATATTTAACATAAACTTTAAAGCCATGAGACCCAGGGTTTCGACTATTTTGCCCAACCCGAAAAAACCCACCTTGAAAAAACCCACGAAAAACCCCACTTCTTAAAAAATGTCTAAAAGCAAAGAAAGATGGTTTAATTTAATTTTTTAACTTTGCTTACAATGCATACTTTTTAATATGGAATCATTATATTTACTTTTTAAACAGTACATTGATTGCGTAGAGTTTTTAAATGTCTGGCCGATCATCATTTCATTAATTAATTTATAATTTTAAAAATGGTGAAGGTCAACAGATAACAGATACGTACCTCAAATCCTAAGACCTCATCATAAATCAGTCTTTTATTTATAAATATATCTCAACCAAATAATAATAATAATACTCTGACCAAGTCCTAAAGTGCAGGTACATAAATTTAGATTTAACATATATGCAGCCATGGTTGCAAAACAAAGAGAGACAACACATTTTTTTTTTCATGGTTTGCAAAATTTGCATTGCAGGATTTCATTTAAGAATGACACGTTTTCAACTTTTAATCATAATAATACGTTTCTGCAATAATTTAGTCTTTAATTATTGATAGCTATTGACACCGCGCGAAACTATACTTTTTTAATGTGACGGGTATCAAAGGTTAACTTATAGTTAAAAACCATGGCTCGCAAGCAAAACGGGTCCTACCTGCTTGAGTGAGATGATATACACCTAGTTATACATTATATTTTGTCTAGCCTCCTCTACTGTACTCTATTCCTTTTTCAGGGTATTGTCAATCAAAGTGACAGATATTTTAGTTTGTTATGGTCAGAGTATTATTATTTATTAAAATAAATTGACAGAAAAAAAAAGAAAAGTTATATGGTTATTTTAGTTTAATTTCTTTGTTAAAAAATATTTTCAGCATTTGTATATTTTATGATACAGTAAATATTTTTTACAGACTCAAATAAAAAAATATGATTAAACCCACCTTTTTTTTGAAAAAACTCTGATAAAACCCAAAATACCCGGGTTTTTTCAGGGTTTTATCGAAAAATCCCGAAAAAACCCATACCCAGTGGGTTTTTTCGAAAAAACCCGGGTTTTTTTCAAACCCTGATGAGACCACATAAAACAACATGTGCTTTTTAATGAATAAACATGAAATGGGATCTTCAAAACTGATAACAATTTTAACCAGAATGTTGATGTAGCCTAACGAGAGAGCGTGAAAAAACTGTATAAAGTATGCAATTTTCGTGAAAATTCATGTTTATGACGTCAGAAACATGCAAAAATTAGTATGAAAATGTTGCATAAATTGAAATTTCTGATCACTGCTACGAAGCTACTGTTGGGTTTTGAGACGAACTAATGTTATTTATGTAAATCCCATCAAGTGTTTTGTGATATAAATGCTTATGTTTTTCTCTGGTCTATTCCTTTAAGACAGTCTAAATTTATACAACATTAAAGTACATTATTATTATTATTATTGCATTACTTTATTACAAAAATTTGGCACTACGCAACTTTTGTATTAGTTTAATACTTTGCTGTACAGTATATGAGTCATATTAATATCATACAGCTGCAATATAAAATTTCAATTTTTATTATAAGTATCGTAATATGAGCTTGCAGTGAAAACAAATTTTCATTGAATACAATATCGTTTCTAATGACCAGCTATCATATTAACTTTCATCAAAAATCCTTCACACCTCACTGATAAAGCCCACTTTTTTCTTTTTCTTTGAGATCATTATGTTTTTGTTTTTCTATCTCTTTTGTTGTACTGTATTAAAATTAGTTCACCTTGTTGTACTAATAAAAATTATAGTAATTAAAATTATGTTAGTTTGCTGTATGATTATCATCTATGTGCTAATTATGTTTAGTAAAAAAGACTATATAGTAACACGCTAAAACAGACTTAAATAATAATAAAAACGTGATAAAAAAAAAGTGTCTGGCTTTTGTAAGCTGCAGACGAGAGAAAAATGCCAACCTATTTTTAAATCTTCTTGATATTTTAGTTAAATATTTTAAAAGTTTATTTTCTTTTATTGATATGCTGCTCTTTCAGATTATGAAATACCTTTGTGGCTTGTTTTATTTTAAGTTATTTTCATCATTTATCTGTAACGTTGTTCTTTATACTTCGATTACGTGCAGTAATTCTCGAGGGTTTTATTGCAAGTTTCGTGGTATCATAAAAAAAAAAAAAAAAAAAAAAAAAAAAAAAAAACATGCATCAATGAACTTAATAAATTTTTATTGAAATCTATAGTTAGGTTCTGGCACAAATACAAATGATTATACTGCTTTTTGTAGAAACTAATTTTGTTTAATTAGTATTGCATTTTTGCGTTGAAAAGTAACCAAACAATTCTTAAAACCTTGTATTTAATTAATTAATTTTTTTCATTAAACACACTTAGTGTACAACATAACACATTATATTATATACATTTAAAAAATAATAAAATATTAAATACTATGAAATTAAAATTTCATTATTCCTGAGCGTATGCCGTCAGACTAATGCTGAGGTTAGTACATTTCAGCAAATGATATTGATCACAATGCTCACCACACAATTTACATTTACATGCCGAGGTACCACATTCCTGGTACTCTTTAATTATGAAAATTTTATGGTGAAAACCACGCACTTCAAATCTAGTGACAATGTGCCTATTGTTAACATTTGGATTTTTCAAACTAACATTTTTTTTTTTGTATTATAAAATGACAAGTTGATGTCCTCAGACTTTTCAACTCTTCTCTTGATAAATGTCTCAAATATTAAACTTATATTAAATAGGGCAAAAAATAATAATTAATTAATGATAATAACTAGATACACCATGTTCTCGGTGCTTAAATTTGTTATCCTTGTGATTTCAGTTCGATGCAAAGCTGGAAGAACAGTCACGTCAAGACTACAAACTCCGCAGACTGGATACATTGGAGGCAATGTGGAGGGCTGAACACCAGGCAGAGACCGGTGCCAGCACGAGTTTCTACTCGTCAAGCTGTTCCTCTTGGGTCAGCTATACCTCGGGTCTCGTCACGAACATCGTCGAGAACTTACAGGTCTGTATTATTGATGATTGTACGTCGAATAGCTGCATGAAAAATCTATAAAGTTTTGATAAAAATAGTTTATTTTGCTTCGGGTTGTTTATATTATGCTCTTAAATTTTCTTATAGGATATAGACGGATTGACTATGTGCAAGTTAATCCACCTATATACGTTTTTAAATTTTCTATTTGCGTTTTCAATGTTCAGTAGGTTATTATAGGATTTTTTTTTAACCATTTATAGTAAATACTGCGAAATACTGTAAGTACATAGTACCACTAGAAAATCAACTCGCACTTTTTTTTGTCAGATCTCCATTTTTTTTAAAATTATACTACTTTTTATGCATATTTTTTGTAGGTTGCGTCATATATCACGCCGTTGCTAATGCATCATAACTTGCAAGGCAAAACTAATGCATTATAGTTCTAATAAGCAATGTATAAAAAAATGAAGAATATGTTTTTATTTTTTCTATATATAACGTTTTGTTCATGAATATTCCTTTTTGAAAGTTTGGGTCGGCTGACTTTTTTCTTCCGCTAAAAGAAGTTATAAAAAAAAAAAAAAAAAAAAAAAAAAAAAACTTGGAAAATAATGTAAATAAAAATAAATAATCAATTATTCAATCCAAAATACAGTATAGACAGTCGATACTGACAATATTTCAAATACATCGTGGTTCAACAGTTAAATTAGAAGATAAAAAAGTTGAACTTGCTTTGCAGATTTTTGGTGTTCTTTTATTTTTGTTATTTAGCACGCTGTAATGCCAGTGAATTAGATCATCGCTATATGAATGTCGTCTACGTGTTACGCATTGTGTTCAAATATCTACGTAATAAGGTCAATGTCTTCGTTAAAGGTTAAAATTAATACAATTTTAACATTGCAGCGTGGAAAATGTTTTTTAAGTTTCTCGGGATTTTTAAAGTTATGTAGGGAATTGTAATAAAAATGCTTAAAATTTGTCTAGAGAAAGAGTTTAAAAAGGAGAGGATTTGGAGATTAAATATTTCTGGGATTTTAATCGAGTATTTATCGTTAAATTTGGTATCATTTAATGTATATATTATGCTAATTACCCCGTAAATTTTTTAAAGGTAGCTCACCATTAAAATAAGGGCGAAAAAAAAATGTTAAAAATATTATTGGGTCTTTTGGATTTAAAATTTCCATCCTGTTGTTCAAAACTGCACAGTGCACTATGATTGCATAACATATTATATAATTTCCTCTTTGGCCTAAAGTAGTGTACCGCTGTGCAAAAACATCAAGCACCAGTTTTTTTTTATTTTTTTTTTATTTTTATTTATTTTTTTATTTTTTTTTTGTAAATTGTCATTGCTTATACAATTGCCTAACCGCCTTAAAATTAAAATAAAGACATATATTCTTAGATTTTACATGATTTCTGAGTTTGGTTTTCAAGTATTTAACGATGTAAAACATTATGAGATCGTTGATATCATGATTTAAAAAATTACTTATAAAGTTAATTTCTAAAATAATTCAATAAAAAATAAATTTAAAAACATTTTTTACCAGTTTAAACAAAATTATATTATATAAAAAAGTACTATGCAGAGAAAGTAAAAATGATCCAATTACAACCAAAAAAGAAAGAAAAAAAAAGTACGATATTTTTAAGCAAAATATTGTACATTATTACACAATTAACTTTAGAACCTCAATTATTTAAGGCTTGTATAGAAATGTAGACCACTCGTGTTACGTACATCATGCACCGTATGTGGCCAGGGTAATGAGGAAACATACAATTTAATAGACATCGCAATCATGACATTAAAACACTATGACGAATCACCATGGACAAAAATGCACATTCATTCAAATTAAAAAGAAACTATATACTGGGAAAATACAACCAATTTTAATTATGGAAAATAATTAGAGTACAAACTGTTAAAATAATTAAAACTTTTTCTACAGTATACGTTAGGATTTTTTTTTTTTTTTTTTTTTTTTTTTTTGTTCTTACACTTTACGTAGAAAGTGTGTGCATGAAAAAGCATGAGAATGCGCTTCGACGCCATACTGGAGCAATAAGTAATATAGCTCATAATGTATAGGATATATATATTTTTTCCTTGCTATTTTTATTGGGAAATCGGTCTACTTTTTGTTATTATTATTTTTCTCGCGTACTTGAAAACACAATTCAAACTTTTTTAACAGTATCAATGCTCTCAAAAATATTGCTAAGTATTTTTAATTTATCAAAACGAGCCATTTTCCTAAACCGGACCATGTTATTTATTGCTCACATATAGCGTTGACTTTTATATGAATGGAAAAGCACCATGTAGAGTAAGTTTGCGAAAGCAATTATTTTGCTATATTGTGACGTATACAACATCGATTTACGATTTGAAGCAACAGAACACCCAAGCTCAACAGGCACAGCTACTTTGAGGCAGACAGACATATAAAATATCTTTAAAGTGATAGAGTTATGAAGAAAGAACTTTACATTTTATACCGGTTTTCCCTAATAAATTGCAGAATCATATTAGTCCCATTCAAATATATGTTATCCTATTGTCCCTATTTAGCTCTTAATGTCACTTATAGCAGATTTAGACTTTTTCTATGATTGAAAGTTTAACGCAATATTCATTCAAATATAATTGATTTTTTTCAAAATGTATAGGGTGTTTTCATTCATGTTAAAGTCGACGCCATAAGTGAGCTCTAAATAACATGGGCCAGTATGGGAAAATGACTCATTTTGACAGTTTAAAAATACTTCGCAATATTTTTGAGACCATTGATGCTGTTAACAGGTTGAATTAGTTTTTCAGGTATGTAAGAACAATAATAATAACCCAAAATTAGCTAATTTTCCAAAGAAAATAGCCAAAAGCTACATTTGTCCTATGCTAGTAATGTTATTCATTGCTCAAGAAGAGCATCAAAAAGCATTCAGAATGACGTCATGCGCACACACCCTATAGTCGCACAATTAATTTGTCACATTCACGGATAAAAATAAATACGTAATATTTATGCTAGCTCATTGCATTTTTTTCATTGCAGCATATCTATGCTATACTGCATTATAGCTATGTTATAATATAGTATAAATATTATATTATTATAGCATAAATGTTTATGCTGTTCTAATTTAATAACATTTATGCTATAATGACAAATGCAGCATAAATTACATGTTTTTTTTAATTCCGTGTTATAAGACAAAAAAATTAAAAGATGGCATCAATGGTTATAAATAAATTTTAATATTTATAATATACAAAAAGTATGAAATAATCTTTTTATATAGCTAAGACAGTAGTTGTGTATATATGAAAGCAAATCACTAATGTACTAAAGTTAATAATTGGTTAAATAAGCATGAGAGAAGGTCATATGAATGATGTGGACGTTTCTTACAAATATTTGTTGTAGGAGCTAAAATGACTTTTAGTTTATTATTGTAGGACAAAAGTGTATTGACCTTCAAGGTCCTCTTTGTTTAGTATTTAACTTCATTGAAGTTTACTATTTAATTTTTAAATGTGATGTAATTTTAATTGTAGTAGCTAATTTTTAAGCTACAATATCAAGATTTGATTTAAGTAGTAATACAATTAAATTTCAAATTTACTCTATATGGGAATAGCTTTGTCAAAATATAGTCTTATTTTGCGAGATTGAAAGAAAGAAAAAAGAAAACAGTTCGTTTGAAATTTATCAAAATTCAAGAATTTATTTTGATGCTTTAATTAAACTTCCCCCCCCCCCCCCCAAAAAAAAAAATAATAAAAAAATATATATCCTATATAACTTGCTATAAGTTTTTGCCTAGAAACTGTGTTTAAGTTCCATAAGCTTCCGTCAATTTGTTATTGATATTTTAAGTATAAAATAAATCAAGATATATTGTTTTTATTTCGGGACTTCATGGTTAATGGTTTGACATAAATATCATTAATAATTAATAAGTCAATTAAGGTGTTGTGACAGCCTTATATTTTACATAATCTTGACCACGAAATTAACATGAGAAAACAATGAGAAATAATGCTAATTGTCACAGTCACTTTATGATCATTGACATTAAAATAAGAAGTCTAAAAAGCAAATTATTTTTGTTTTAGAATTCTAATTATTCAGCAAATTAAAGAAGATAATTATAATAAAACACATTTTTTTTTTACTTTCCTTGGAACATCAGATCTGTTATGTGCTCAATATAGTACAGTTAAAGTCAAGTGTGAAAGGATCAATATCTCAAGACTTTTATCGTCTCTTGTCATCAAATTTAACATCACTTGAAAGCAATTTAAAGTACCCCTGACAAAAACTTCGCGCGAGATCACCCTTGAAATAAAGACAAGACGACTCCAATCCTCGCAATTCTGCAAATTGTCAAGTTTTTTTTTTCCCCCAAACACAATTTTTTTTCTTAAAAAAAAAAGTGACATTTTTATTACTGACCCCTCCTGTTAAAACGTGTATACTGACGTATTCTGTTATCTGTTACAGCTGAAGATTCGTGACGTGCACCTACGTTATGAGGACAACACCACTGTACCAGGATGTTCTCTGGCCGCTGGTCTCACGCTCAGAGCACTCTCTGCACAAACATGTGATTCACAGTGGATGCCAGGCTATGTACCCATCGACTCTGCCTCCGAGGCATTCAAACTTGTGGAATTGACTGATGCTGCCATTTACTGGGATACTCAAGCTACCATGCTGGGAGACTTACCTTTGACAGAACTTGCGGTGAGTGTATTAAAATAAATTATTAAATTTACTCTTTTTGCACGCTATAATGAGTATTCACACTGAATGAGGTGGATAAAAAGTTGTGTTCAAAAATATAAAATCATGTATCACTATTATGATTTCTAGCAATTTTGTTCATTCACAAAACCCCGAAGTTTTCAGAAATATCTGTGTAGTAGACTTGCATCCAGACTTTTACAAATGCTATCAATGTGTTATTTGTATAAAAAAGCATTCCAAAATTCAGTAAGTAAATCGCAAAAAACATAATCTTAAATTTCTCTTTTATGGCATATAGTTCCAATAAATTCCAGTAATCCTCGTCTTTTTTTTTTTTTTTTTTTTTTTTTTTTCCCTGAGGTTATTTTTCTTGATTTGCATTGCATTCTTATTTCAACTGTACTATCCCTAACTATGTTTGCATAACATATTTGTACTAATAGAATTGCACTTATTTGGTTTTTTACATATGTGGTAACCTGTCATATTGCTAAATGCTTATATTTCTCTGTTGAATATACCAGATTGCAATGCAGCCCTCTCAGCTTGCTAAGCGACCAGACAGCTTCATGTTGTCTCCAGTGTCAGCACAAGCTAGACTCAAGAGAAATCGATCAGAACAACCTCTGAGACTTCGTACACAACCTCGTGTCGTCTGTGATTTGATCCTAGACTCCATGCAACTCTCTATCTCAGACGTAAGTGTGGAATGTTATATCTTCATTAGTCAGGTGGAATTTCACAAGTAAAAAGTATTAAGTTTAAGTAACTAAAATATCCATCTGTTTAAATTAATTTTCATTGTGGAACAAACTTGTAACGTTATAATAAATTGGGCTTATATAGGGACCAGTTTTGACCTTTTTATTACTATTACTGTAATAAATACTAAACTCTCACTTTTGAAAGTATCATTCTTGAAACACTTTTTTTCCCTCTTCTCTTAAAAAATTCTAAAATGTTGAGTTCAATAAATATTTTAATAGTTGAAGAAGTTCAACATTCAAAGCATTACAGTAGATAGTTTGTTACCACTTTAAAAAAATCCATTTAACATCCCTTTCTCTCTATTATATGATTGATTCACATAATTAATATCATATCATATCATATCATATCATATCATATCATATCATATCATATCATATCATATCATATCATATCATATCATATCATATCATATCATTCATTCATTCATTCATTCATTCATTCATTCATTCATTCATTCATTCATTCATTCATTCATTCATTCATTCATTCATTCATTCATTCATTCATTTCATTTTATAACTTGCTAATTTACTAATGTTTGTCTCTAACATGTTAACAGGTTCAGTATGGACAGATGGTAAACTTACTACGAGGCTTAGACTCACTATCACTTGAACGGGAAGCATCAATCTACCAATCCTCATGTCCTCATACAGACGCTAAATCACTGTGGAAATGGGCCATATATCGTACTTGTACTCTCTCAAAAGTCAGCAAACTATATATAGACTTATATACACAATACCTCTTAACACCAAATACAATCTCAACAGAGAATAAACAACTCAAAGAAACAATAGAATTAAGATACGAGTACGATATTTTAAGAGAATTACGCGAAATATCAATGAAGCATGCTACATCTAAAATTACAGAAGATATACAGTCTAAAGGATGGAATGTACCTGGTAGGGGATTACTAGTACAATGGTTTCCATTATGGACTGGTTGGTATTCTAGTCCCAATAGTACACAACAAGAACCTGCTCTAAGATCTCCAGACGAGTCACAGATTTTAGAGGATGAGTTACTTCATGCGTTAAGTGATAGTGTGGAGAGTACGTCACTGTTAAGGAGAGATGCAGTTTTCTCAGTGGCAACGTTGACGTTGAAACAAGGAAGTTTCAGATTGTTCTCATCAACCAAGCCAGCTGATCCTGTAGAGGAGGATGAGAGAGAAACTAAAGGGTGAGTTTTTATTGTTTTAAAACGTTATCGTGGAGACATGTACTTGTAAAGTTTTATAAATTTACTTTTATTTTACATTCCTTGTGAGGAAAGGATGATTTAGTGAATGATTTAATGTGTATCTTAAAAGTAGGCACTAATTTGAAAGATATACTACATTGAGTTTCAATTAAAAATGTCTATGTAATTTGTACATTGGGAGGGGGAGGGGGAAGATTAGCAAAAATTGTACTAGCTGTTATTATTATTATTATTTAAATTTTTATGGTTTTGTTATCATTATTTACAATTTTATTTTTATTTCCTCTCATGCTCTTTTCAAGTATGAGTGCCCTTTATTTAAAAAAAGTGTTATAATAGTTTATTGCAGTATTTTAATAATTTTAAAATCAGTAATGCCCCCACCCAGTGATGCCATTTTTTTTTTTTTTTTTTTTTTTTTTTTAATAAAATTTTGGCATTACATTTAGTGTTAATTTTGTGCAATACTCAGACAAAGTCCAAATCATATCAGCCAAAAACATACTTGTCAAAATAAATTTGGAATGGCAATTTTTCTTGTGATAAAAAAATAAATAAATAAATAAATAAAATAAAATATGATATTAACCCCATATTTATAAAAATATGACACATTTTGTTTCAGAACACCCCGCTACCCTATCATGGAAGTTGAATTAGAAAGTCTAAAAGTACAACTTGAATTAAGACCACGTCTCAATTCTAAAAGCTTTAGCTTCAGTGTAGGTGGTATATATTTACGTGATTGTCTTACTAGAAACTCTCTCTTCCCCATGGTGGTCGAACCTCAACAACTTACTAAAGATACACGACCTAGAAATACAAGCACACCAATAAACAGAACTTCGGAACCTCTGTTTAAACTGTTATATGAAGTAAAACCATTCAGCAGTAAAGTGGATTATAGATTACATATTGAATCACAATCATTAACTGTGGTATACAATCCAAATGTAGTGAAAGCTATCACTGAATTCTTTACTAGACCACAAAATTTGACTCAAAAAGAACCAGCATGGCATCTTGGTCAAGCTGCAAGATTTCGTTATGAAACTATGAAACGTAAAACTAAAGAAAGAATATTACAAAATTGGGAAGAAATCTTAGAAGGTGATCATAGAAATAGAAGTAAATGGGATATTAGACTTAAGATTTCTGCACCACAAATTGTATTTGCTGAAAATTTCTGTGATAAAAGTGCTACTGTAGTTTTAGTTGATTTTGGTAAATTAAATGTTAAAAATTTACAAGATGATGTGGCACCTAGTATCATGGTATCACCTGCAAGACAAGAAAGTGAAGACGATGATGAGTGTTTTCATACTCCATGTTCATCACCACAAACAGAACAAGTGTACGAAGACTCAAAATCTCCTACGTTCCTCTCTCCAAAACATGATCATGTCACAGAAATGGCATTGCATCAAAAAATGTATGATAGATTTAGTATTGAGCTAGGTGATATGCAAATATTAGTAGGTAGAACACGTGATAATATTAAACATGCACATCTAAAAGGTACATCAACGTTACATGTATTAGATAGATTTAATATATCTATACAATTAGAAAGACGTGCATTATATTCAAATGATCCTAGTTTACCAAGTTTAAAATTATCTGGTAATTTACCAAAACTTGTAGTACACGTTAATGAACAAAAAGTTGCAGCAATTAGATCAATGATTTATCATATTTGTGGTGAAGGATTACCATCACCATTTAGACCACAAGAATCATCACCAATACATCAAAAATATGAAGAAAGTGATCCACAAACTACACCTGAACCATTCCGTGAAATATCAGAAAATGCTTGTTTATTTGTGCTACGTTTTTGTATTGATGATATGTCATTAGAAGTACAATCTCGTGGTAGATGTGTCGCTGAGTTACAAGTGAAAGGCGTCAAAGCGGGAAGTATTAAAAGACCGTATGAAACTAGTGCATCGTTAAGTATCCATAGCTTGTTATTAGTTGACGCTATGCAGACTTACGGTAATGATTTTGATTTACTAGTTGCTAGTCATCAAAGAGTAGGTATGGACAGTGTGAGTGGTAGTTTATTTGATAGTGAACCCACCTCACCTACTTCTCCTGCATCCCCTGATCCTCTCAGGGCACTTGGTAAGACAACATCACCTATAGCATTAACTCAAGCACTCTCAAGTCTACAATTTACAAGAGCAGTGTCACCAGCTCCTATGTTACCACATCACGTACAAGATTTTGATCCACCTGACTCCGAAGCTCTAATTTCAATAGAATTAGTATTTCTAGGACCTGGATGTCCAAGCTTAGAAGAAGGAGACGAGAGTAAACATATAGCTACTGTACACTTCAATTATCTTGATATAATTGCAAATCAAGAAACTATTGTTGAACTTGTTGGATTTGTCAAAAGATTATTCCCTGAATCCAAATCGTATAATTCAAGTAATAGATTCATAGGTGGTTCTTCAATAGATAATCTAACAACAGAACCTATGGCAAAAATAGAAATCATGTTTGATTTCCAAAGACTTAATGTACTTCTTCTTAGAGCTGTCATTAAAGATAATGTAACACAAGCAAGAAAAATTGCAACAGCTACTTTAACAGAAGCTAAAATTCAAGCTACAGTCGGCAATGATTTAGTAGTTAAAGGATCATTAGGTGGACTTCAAGTATTAGATTTAACACCAGAAGGACAAAAACATCAGAGAATCCTAAGTTTGGGTCACGATCCTTTAGTTAACGTTACACAGGATCATGATACAGAGGTACTCAATAGACTGACTGCAGAATTGAGCTGCATGTATCAACACAGCGCGAGCCCTGGTGCTTTCAGACAAGATTCAGATGAAGATGAGAAAGAAGCATTCTCATTCACAATTATAAGACCATTAGATGAAGAATCTACTGAAAATACAGCTGAAATAAACATGAGAATGGCAAGTGTATGGTACACACACTCTCCTCAATTCTTAGAGGAAATACAGTCCTGTGCTACAGAATTCAAACAATACATCACTAATTTAGCAAGATCTATACGTTCAGCAGCTACTGAAATGGCTATGGGGTTAGTACATGCAAGAGCAGAAGCTTTAGCTGAAAGATTATACAGTAGTAGAGGATCTTTAGCAGGTCCATCATTAGATATGTCACCACAGCGACGTCGTAGAAGAAGTATGTCACAATCACTCGAGTTTTTAGAGAGTAAATTCAATACACCATATACACCTGATGAAGATAATTCAAATACTGATTTTATCATGGATATGAAGATTGATATAGTACTAGAATCTCCAGTTATAGTATTACCTAGATCACAATCCAGCAGTGACGTATTTGTAGCACATTTAGGTAAAATAACATTGAATGATCAACAAAATCAAGATGAGTTACCAAGTAACGTAGTATCACCTGATTCAGATAGTCATAGTCATTATTGTTGGGGGATTGTAAGAAGGAGAGCTAAATATAATCTGGAGATACGTGATATGAACTTATCATCGTTGAATGTGGAGTCAAGAAGGAAGCAACCTGATTTTCATCAAGAGTGCCCTCTCCAGAAGGCTGATGTTTTATACTCCTGTGAACATGATGCCTTTCCTATACTACATGATACGTTAATCAAGTTGACCATTGAGTTAGATAGAGGACGTTCTGTTATGAAACCTACTGAGAGTTTACCATCGCTGCTCATGGACCAGAGTATGGATTTTCTTGACGTGGATAGTCAAGATGTAGTACAGGTATTTTATTTTCACATTTATTTTTATTTTATTATTATTATTTTTTTTTTTTTGTATAATTTAATATCAAATTTATTATATTGTTTTATTTACTGTTTCATGTTCAAAATTCTTTATCCATTTCTTTAATCCTACAAACAATAAACAATACATAAAAAAAAAAATAAAAAAAAAAAAAATGCAACAGTCAAGGTTATTTCTTTATTAGAAAAGCAACTAGAAATGATAGTCAACATAATACAAACAATACCCACATAATTTAAAATAAATTGGTATACAAAGAAAATTATTATTATTATTTTTTTTTTGCACAACTAAACTAGTCTGGCTTTGTGAGTTCATAAATTCTTTAACTGGAGTAATTAGTAATAATTTCAATTATAATTATTTCAACTGAGTGATACTGTTTATTTAATAATTACTCTTTTTTTGTATTACTACTTTATAGTTAAACCAAATTTCACAAAAATTATAATACTGTAATTTGTAATTTCAATATTCATGCATGCAATATTTATTTCATATTTTATTATTACTAGTAGAGCAAGCTAACTTATCAGAGGCAGTGCAGGAAAGTAATAAGAACCCCCCCCCCTTTTTTTATCTGTTAGCATTGTGGTACAGTACCCTAATTAAAGTTTTTTTTTTTTTTTTTTTTTTTCTTTTTTCAAAGAAGAAGTTTACAACAAGACTTTATATAATATGATAATTTATTTTTAACAATTTTGACCGTGGAATTCATAAATACAATATGCATTTTTTCTACAATATTTTGATAATTCATGCTAATTCTATTTTAATATTTCAGATTCGCGGTTGTGTTATACAACCTTTACGAGTGTCACTATCAAGAGGTCAGTATGAACAACTTCTAGACTGCCTTGATCAGATAACAGGAAGTAACCCTGCAAACCAATGCAAGCAGGGTAAGTCTGACGATGATAAACCTGAATCCCTACTTAATATCGATCCAAATTTACGTGCAAGATTACTAGGTACCCAACCACCAGTAACAACTCCATTAGACTTAAAGAATACAAAACATAAATTTATACTCAAAGTATTCTTTGAATTACCAGAATTAAGTGTAATATTACGTGGTAATTTACATGGTAATGAACAAAATATGGTTGAAGTTGCATTTGGTGATTTTATAGTAAGATATGATAAATCTGATCTATATGAGACAAGTATCAAAATGTCATTACGTTCTCTAGTAGTGGAAGATCTATTGAAATCAGAAGTATCACCACATAGAAAATTAGTAGTTTCACAGTTTGTAATTCAAGAAGAAACTACATTAGAAGCTATAAGAATGCCAATGCACGCTTCTAAATCATGCCCTGATTTAGGCATGCAATTAGGAGGAACACTACAAAAACGTAATTCGTTACCTGATAGACTTGAGACTAGTATTCTTTATGGAATAATGAAGCCAACGACTCAAACACAACAACAAATGAAATCCTCACCTACAGGTGAATACCCTTGTACTCCACCACCATCACCTAGAAATACATCAAGTCCTCAAGATATAATGAGCAGAAAAGATAATCTAGTTCATATAGACGTACAATTAATTGATCCTAAATCACCTGAATTTTTCTCACGTCATAATGCAAATCAACGTTATGTAGATGTTAATTTCAATTGTTTAGATTTAATAGTTAATATTGAATCTTGGGTTATGATCTTAGATTTCTTTGGTTTAGGAAGTGAACAAGAAAATGTACAAGTTAAAAAACCAAAAGTTCAACAACAACATCAATTAAAAATAGATGAAAGTGTTAACTCAGAACTAGAAATCAAAGTACGGTCACTTACTTTAGTACTAACTAGAGCTTCAGGGGGTGAATTAGCAAGAGCAAATGTATCTCAATTAACTGCTCATACTGAAAAACGTGGCTCAGAAAGTTCTACGTCAGGAAAACTTGGAAAATTATCACTTCTAGATCTAACTCCTCATGGAAGATTGTATCGTGAGAGATTTACTACTACAGGTGGTGAGGCATTAGATTTTCATATCCTCAACTACAGTAAACCTGACGTTGAGCTTACAAGAGAATTTGATACACAAGTGAAGTTAAAAATGTCATCTGTACATTATGTTCATACACAACGCTTCATCGAGGAGTTAAAAACTCAATTCACACATTTCTCAGTTCTACAAACTTTAGTATCCAAATTAAGAGTTGCAGCTTCGGGTAACTTAGGTGATGATCAACCAACAAGAGGCAGAAGAATATTATGGGATATTCAAGCAGCTTCGCCAGTAATTCTATTACCATTAAGTTCAAAATCTAATAAAGTTCTTGTAGCAAATTTAGGTGAACTAACAGTCACTAATAAATTCAGTCTAAAAATACAAGAAAATACAAGCTGTCTAATTGATGTCATGTCCATTGATTTAATCAATATGGATATATTTTCTGGACATAGAATCACATCATTAGATTCACATGAATTAGATAAATCAACCGTATTAAATCTTGGAGTTGGTACATACATAGAAAAAATTGGAGTTTCGTATCTAAATGAAAAATGTCATCTACAATTAAAAGTTGAAAGAAATTTAGATTCTTCTACATGTCATCCTGTACCAGATTTAAGTATCCACGGTACGTTATCTACATTACATGCTGTACTTGGATTAGATCAATATCAATTAGTACGTGGACTATTGTCTTATAATATCGGAGAAAACTTAGATGACTTGGAAGATCTCTTACCTCCCACGACACCACTTGGAAGTATTTTCTCTCAAGAACAGATTGACCTAACATGGGTATTCAATTGTCTTAAATTAGACTTACATAACGTAACAGTAAGCTTACAAGATAATCAAAAAGAACCATTAGCATGTATTAACTTCATAACATGCAGACTAGTGATTGAAAGTCGTAGTGATGGTTCAAGAGATATTGATTTAGTATCTAAAGAAATTCTACTCTCAGATACAAGATTCAATAATCAACCTGTAAATAAAAGATCTAATGTATTTACAAGTATACTGCAACCTTTTGAAATTGGTAAAAGAAGTAGCCAAGTACAAGCTGAAATACATCATAGAAGAAAATTAGACGGAACACAATTTACGATATTATTAAATAATATGCGTCTAATGTTGATATTAGATTGGTGGGAAATGGTTAGAGATTTCATCTTTACTGATCCTGAGAAACAAGACATTGTTGCACCAGTAAAAATACAACAAGATGATATATCAAGACCACCTACAGTACAAGAAAACGAATTACCATTTGAATTAAAACTTAATATAACTGATTCAGAAGTAGTTGTAGTTGAAGATACATCTCAATGGGATTCAAATGCAGTTATATTAAAAAGTACTACAGTAATATCATATAGACCTACGTTTAAAGAACGTCCCTTATCTTGTAACTTAAATCGTTGTGAATTATTCTATTGTATCTTAGGAATGGAAGAAGAAACAGCACTCTCTATTATCGATCCAGTTACTGTAAATTTGGAAATAGCACAACGTGACGATCTTTCATTAGGATTAGATATAACATTACATAGTATGAGACTTAGATTATCTTATCATGATTTTAGAATGTTCTCACAAATGTTACGTAGCTTACCAAAACAAACAAAAGAAGCTATTAGAAAACGTGATAGTGTTACTGAAAGAACTAACGAAAAACCTGCGAATGTTATAAGTCAGATAAATAAACTACGAGGATTAGGTTTTTCCCCTGAAGATTGTGCTAAAGCGCTAGATGAATGTAGTGGAAAACTAGACGATGCTGCTCTATGGTTAACCCAACATGCAACACACGTAGAACCTGTGAAAGCTATACATAGTCCTGAAGAAACAACATCAAGTAGCTTATTCAATATAGAAGCAATTGAAATAAAAACTAATCACCTAAGTATATGTGTGATTGATGATTGTAGAGATGCAGACGTACCGATTCTAGAAATTACTCTCTCCAATTTAAGTATGTGTCAGAATTTAGTGAGTTCTGAAGATGCTAGAACTTTAGATAAAGGACAAATGACATCTATACTAGCTGTTGATTATTACAATCGTATACTATCAGGTTGGGAACCTATGATAGAACCATGGAGATGTGAATTTATATGGGATTGGCAATACTTAACAGGTAAACCATATTTTAGATTACAAATTGATGCTGAAGATCTATTAGCATTAAATATTACAAACTCACTCTTACAATTATATTCAACTGTAAAAGAATCATGGACAGAAGATTATGTTGCTTTGACTAGAGCAAGATCTGATTCTCAAATTAAAGCTATGGGATTTAGAAGAAGATCACCATTCGTACCATTTGCTCTGTATAACGATACTGGTTCTGATTTATGGTTTACTACAAACGTAACCATGGCAGATAGAAGTTACGATCCATTGAGTCAAGATCTACCTAACGAAGAAGGTTGGATTCAAGTTGAAAAAGGTTCAACTATTCCATTCTCATTTGAAGCTAGAAGACTTAAATTACGACATGGTAACACTCATGAAATGAAATTACATCAACTTAGAGTTAGGATATCAGGATGGCAGACAGTACAACCTGTATCAGTAGATCGTGTTGGTGTTTATTTTAGACATGCACAACCTGATTTAGCACAAGGAAGTATGCCTTCTGCGAGAGTTGTATTTCAAGTTACATTAGAAGGTTCTGCTAAGAAATTAGTTACAGTTAGATCTGCATTACAAATTACTAACTCACTTACTAATGACGTGGAATTGAAAATGGATAATCGTGATTTGCAAATATCTATAGTGCACCATCAAGTTATCAAACCTGGAACTACATATGCTGTACCATTACCTTTAGTACATGCCACATTAAGAGTTAGACCTATTTCTGAGACAATGGATTACCAACATAGTTCTCAAGAGCTACAATGGAGTCATTTAGCAGATCCAGGAGGAATAAGTGAAGAATTATATTGTTGTAGACCTACAAATTCACACAGTAATCAAGATAGCTATCGTTTTACTTTAGCAGTAAGACGTGAAATGTATCCACCAGAAAAACAATATCCTCAATGGATGCAACATAGGAACTTAATGTATATGTATCCACAACCAGCTCATACACTTATATTATTAAGTCCTATTGTAGTTGATAATCTACTTCCATTAGAACTAGAATGCTCTGTTACAACAAATACTCAAGTATTAAGAATTGCACCAGGAAAATCAGCTGCATTAAATTTAATAGATATCTCAGTACCAATATCAATGCAATTCTTATTAGAGAATTTCACTTCTGCAGGACAGTTGGAATTATTACAGTTTGGTGGTGCTTCTAAGTTAAGTAACTTATTCCTTACTGATTCTCTAGGCAGACATTTACAACTCACAGCTAAAGTACGAGTAGTATCAGGAAAAGGATGTAAAATCTCTATCTCAGCTCCTTATTGGTTGCTAAATCGTACTGGTTTACCATTGGTTTTCAAGCAAGAAGGCGCATCATTAGAGGCTGCGGGACAAGGAAGAGAGCATGAAATGGCAAGGATGGTCGCTCCGTTACTCTTCTCTCTCGCTGACCCTGATCACGGAGCTGGTTTAGTAGTTAGAGTGGGTAACGGCGTACATTTAAACAGCAGATCAGAATGGTCCACACCTTTACTACCAAGGCGAGATGTACAAGTACGTCAGTTACGAGTCACCATGAATGATGATCGTTCAGATCATATCTATGAACTAGGAATCAGTTCTAAACCAGGAAGAGGGAGATATAGAAAAACAACAATGGTACATCTATCACCTAGATATCTACTACATAATAAATCAAGTTTTGAGTTACAATTTGCTCAAAGTTGTTTAGCTACTACAGTATCTGATCCTGGTGCAGAAGCTACATTCTTAAAAGCTGTCTCAGGCTGTTGTTTACCATTCCATTGGCCTAGACTTGATAAAGAACATAGATTATGTGTTAGATTGATTGATATACATGATTGTATGTGGTCAGGATCATTCTATATTACTAAATGTGATACATTTCACTTAAATATTCGTGATAGGAGCGGAAAAATGAACTTCATTTTAGTTGAAGTTACACAGCAAGATGCATCATTTGTAATTATATTTAGTGATGCAGATTCTATGCCACCACCAATTAGAATTGATAACTTCTGTGAAGTTCCTATATTCTTCTATCAATGTGGAGCTAGAGTACAACAAAGTGTCGTACGTCCTCATTGTTCAGTACCGTATGCTCTAGACGAACCTACATTACCTAAAAACTTGACGTGTATCGCTCCAGGTGGAAATGAAGTATCGTTTGATATGAATAACTTCAAACAGGAAAAAGAATTAACATATGAAAATTTCATTTACATCGCCTTAAGTTGGACATTCCCTAAAGATTGCCAGGATGATACAAGACTTGAACTTCAATGTCAGCAGTTAGTTCTTGATGTTCCTGAAGGTCAAAGGGTCGTACTGAGAAGAAAGGAACAAGGCTGTAGGTCACAGTTATGGAGAATGACAGCTGATGGACACTTACAACATGAGGGATCCAGTCCACCAAGGGACCCTAGAAAAGAGGATAGATCGGAGTATTCTTTGGTAAGCATGATTTTCTATATTTTATTAGTAATGGGGCAAATTTAAGTATCCAAATTTTATTAAAATATAAAAATTATAGTAAATTACAAGCAAATAGGTAAATAATAATTTCATGATTTAATCTAATAACAGTGAAGAGAGTGTGTGAAATTTCATTTTTTGTATCGTGTTTCTTTTGACTAAGGGGTCTAACCTAACACATTGTTTTATTTTAATTTTATTTATTTTTAATTAAATTGCCACATTCATATTGTGGTAATTATTTTTAATCAAATTCAAAAACAATTCTTTTTAGTTTTTTTTTTTTTTTTTTTTTTTTTTAGAATTAAAATTAAAGGATGTAGTGCATTCCCAAACTCATATCTATGAATATAAGAATTTTTCTTTTTGTTGTAATATAGTGATTTACATTTTTCACTACTAAATTTTAGGACTTGTGTCTATCAAATAAGCGTGGTGGAAAAATATTGAAAATAATATGAGTTTTTATATGATTAAAATGTTGTAATTCTATATTTTGCTTGGTGCCCCCCCCCCCCCCCCCCTTAAGTACATTGTATTAAATTACTGCAGATTCTCATTTTTCAGCCCTAAAAAATGCAGATAATTTATTTCATGTTGTGGATTAGTAATAACAGACCATATTGATTAGTTTATACTGTCTGTTGTCTCTCGTACAGGTACTTGACATCTCTGGCCCCGCCCCCCAGCCCTCACAGTACGTCCCCCTGGTGATCAGACGTCCTGACCCTCGACGACAGTCCACTCAGACTTGGAGGTTCACAGAGGACGGCCGTCTGTGTTGTGTACACAATAACATGTGTGTCCAAGCCAAGGATGGATTCTTTGGACTGCGCAGGGGTAAGTGTTAATATTTTAAATATTTCATTGGGAGCTGTGGATGATCTGATCTAGAATACAGAACTTGTATTGAAATTTTCAAGAAGAGTCGTAATTAAGATTGTTTTTTGTTTTCTGGGACCTTTTTTTGTTTTCTCAATGCAATTTAATTTGAGTTAGTAAATAGAAAATCGTTTTTTAAATATTTGTTTGTATAAGTTCAGTACCTTTAAAGTACCCATGACTTGTTGTGACAAACACTTTAGTAGAAATATTTTTTTAGCTAACTGCATTAAAAAATAACAATTTCACGCCATTTTTATTGCTACTCATCATTATGTTATCTTCATATTTTATTGCAAGGAAAGAACAATAAAAATCTCTTCAAACAGAATCAACTATTCCAGAGCTGTGTAATAGAAAAATATGGGTAGCAAACTAAATTTAAATCAAGTCTATTTGTATTCTAGATTCAAACTGGTTACTTTGCATGTTTATGGGTATATTTTATTGAGTTTTTTTTTTTTATTTATTTATTTTTTGAAAGGTGTTAAGGCTTCTATTGGCTGTCATTGCTGCAAGTATTTTTTTTTGGGAACATTGTCCTTTTTCCCCCCTTTTGGCCCTTAGTCTTATTTTTTTTATCCAAAACAATTGCACTCTAGTTTTTTATTATTATTATTTTATTAAGATTTCTGCAGGAATTAATTAAATGTTTTTCAAAATTTTATACATTCCCAGCAATAGTTTTTTTTTATTAGAAATTTTGAAAGAAAACACAAAAGTTTTTTTTTTTTTTTTTTTTTTTTACATATCTGCAATGGTTATTTATATAATATTTTAGGGGGAAAACTGTGGTTGTACAGTATATAAGTTTTTTTTTTTTTTTTTTTTTTTTTTTTTTTTTTTTTAAGTAGGGTATACTAAAAGAAAATACATAGTACATAAAATGATTAGAGCACATCAAATTGAAAGATATTAAAACGCTAAGATAACCTATAAAATAGAGAATCTTTGCGTTTTATTTTATATTTTAATTTGTCGGTGCTCTAATCATTCTATGTACTATTTTCTTTAATAATACTGCATTTTTATTTAACATTTATATGGTTGTTTATATCAGGTTTATATAATATAGTTCACATAAAGTGTATAATTTTGAGTTCTGCAGTTAATCCAAATTTTAAAAAAATGCTACCCCATTTCTATTTTTAAAATATTTTTGACAATGTGGAAAATGTCCCGCATAATACGATTTATGTAACTTTTTTTTTTTTTTTTTTTTTTTTTTTTACTAAAGCTGCAATGAAAATTAATATGTATTAACAATAGTAATAAATTGGTACTAAAAAGAAAATGAATTTTTATTGTCATGATCAAATTGAAATATTTATATTGTTTATAGGTTTGAACACGTAACTTATGTATTGTTTTGCATGCATGGCTATATTATAATATACAGATCATGCATGAGGGTATATACATACAAATAGATGTCATATGTTTCTGATTGTGGTGTACTTACAGTGTCTCATGGGCTTAGTGTCGGTCATGACGCAGCCTCGACCTGGCAAATGTGTACGTATTTATCAAAATATATATATATTTTTTAGATTGCTTATTGCTTTTATTGTGCTCCTGGATTTGTCATGTGTGTTTTATTGTGTTACCTATGTAATTTGACATGCCTAATATTGTGGTTTTGTTAATGAAATTCAGATTTAATTAACTCATTTTTAATTCTAGTTCACACTAATCCATAAAACTATCTTGCGACCCGTAGCAAAATTATTGTTTCTTGAAGTGTTTTTTCAAAGCAAATTTTTATATCGCTAGTTTTAAACACTAGTATGTATTGACTAATAAAGGAATTATGTATCACGTAAAGGAACTTTAAGTGATTTCGCTTACATCCGCTTCTGTTTCGACGTACTGCGCATGCGTAGTTAGTAGAAACGGAAGCGATGTAAGCGAAATCACTTAACGTCAGAGCCTCAAAATAATTGTTCCTTTATTAGTCAATATAGACTATTTACAGACACGAAGACCTTATTTATAAATTTTTAAGGTTTTTACTGTAAGTCGAAAAGATTAATTTAAACATACTTCAAATAAATTTTGATTTGCGGTCATCATGATCTAATAGAAAATTTAGAAATAATTAAAAAGCAATAAGAAATCAATAAGCGTGGCAAAATTAATATTAATTTTAGGTAAATTCTTATTTATATAATCTTTGACAAATAAATTTAAAATTCGACTCTATACTTTTATGCCTTTTAAGCATAAGAAACATATAACAACAACACTTTTTTAATTTTTATTTTACTATGAACGAGTCGAAGTTGGATAGAAAAAGTTAAAATAATTGTAAAATATATTTGTTCCGTTAAAATTATTTGAATAATTGATCAATATAATCATTTTATTCAGTTGATTTATCATGCCAGCCATTTTAAGCTTTTTGTTTTTTTCTCTAGGTGATTTTATGAAGTTTTATTTTTTCATAGGCACAACTTTATGATAAAATAACTAATTTTTAATTTATATGCTCTCAAGTAACGTTATTCCGTGCTAATTAGTTAATTGATTTATATTTACTGTACATACTTAATTAGTATGCTGCATTTCATATTATGTGTTTGTGAAAAGTGTTCGTCTTATTTGGGTGAGTGTGGATTGCTTTTATTTTCTGTTGTAATTCTCGTTGTTATTAATATAATGCACGTATATGCTATAATTATACTATGCAATATAATTTATATAATGCACTTATATGTAAAAGCTTTTAGATTTTTATTTATATCAGAATTGGTGTTGATTCAGCGTGAAAAAATGGATTAACTGAATCGTCACTTAAAAGTTCCGTTGTTAAGCGTGATTGTTACTTGTGTTTCAGGGAGTGAGGCTGTACTTGGACCTCCCCAGCCCACGTGTCATCAACTGACCGAGGAGGGAGTGCCGGTGGAACAGGCGGTTAGTAGACAACGTCTGCGACCTGGTTCAGGGATACTCACGCTCAAGGTCGTTGCTGATGGTCCTACCAGGGCGTTGGAGATCTGTGACAAGAAAGCTAAGGTAAATTTAACCAAAGGACGTTTTAAAAGTAAAGTTTTGATAGCTCTGGTAATATTTTTCTATTAGGCTAACGAAGTGAGGATAAAATTCACGTATTATATATATATAAAAAGATCGGGAAAAAAGTTTAAGGGGTTCAATATATCAATATCTTGACTTTCTTCTTTAATAAAATTTAGCGTGCTTTTAAAGCTTATTGTATAAGTTACCTGTGATAAAATTTCATCAGAGTATAGGTCATTGTTGGTAGAATAAATAATAATAATTATATAAATAAAAGGTTGAAATTAACATTGAGCCTTATGGGCGTAAGCGAGGCCCTCGGGATACTGCGGGCCTCGGCGTAAGACTTCAAATTCTCGTTATTCAAAATTTTGTCTAGTGAAGAAAAAATAAAAAAACTCAAATCCGTTTACACTATTATTTTTTGGTGCTATTAGAGAATCATCTCCGTAACTTTAAAATCAAAGATCATGATATGTCAAAGATACAAATAAAACCTGTTTTGAACTGCAACTATAAGGTTTGTTTTTGCCTTACTTTGTTGACAGCACACATTCGCGATGATGCAACAGCGTGACTGGGCCCACCTTGCACACACCAGTCAACCTCAAGTGTTACATGGGGTAGGGGCTTCTTCCTCAATGTTGGCACCTTCTACTTCCAGAACTTCAGAGTTACAGCACAGAAATACCAGTGGCAAGTCAACTTTGCTTTACACCCTGTATATATTTCCAAGTTATTATTGTAAATTTTTTGGCTATCATATGCAACAGTAATTTTTATATGTTCAAAATGTATAATATGCGTTCACTTCACATATACATTTCTTTCTTGTAATTTTGTTCAGCATTTACGCATAAATTTTACGCGTTCACGACACAATTTTTGTGTACCCTTGCGCGGCAGATTTCTAGTTCGCGCAGTCAATTTTATTTTCTTCGAAAAAGTCTACCTCAGGCTCATTTCCTTTGTTATAAATTTATGTTTAATTTCGTTATTATAATTTTAGAGCATATATTATCACAATAAGATACTAAAAAACAAAATAATAAAAAATAATCAAATAAAAATCATGCATCAATGAGAAATGTAAATCATCCAAATAAATTACTGATATAATTTTAATGTGAATGTATGCTAGAAGCGTAAGCCAATTAAAGAAAACGGATAACCCAACCTTTAGCATTACACCCCCCTTTTTTTGTTGTGAGAAATCGACTCACATAAGCCTTTTGATTAGCCTGAGATTTAATAAATAAATAGATGAGCGATACTTGACACTCTTTTACGCGTTTTCGGTTTTAGAAAAAAATTGCCATGTTGACTTTCATTCCTGGCTAAACTCTGAAAAATCCTTATAATTATGGTACTCTAAAATATTTAAAATAAAATTTAAAAATTATTGCTTTGTTTGTAAATAAAAGCAAACTTTATTATTATAGTGTTGTTCGTAAACCCCGTTTGCTTGCACCAAAAAATGCGCATTCCATTTGATTAACCATAGCCGATTGTCATTTCAGTAGCAGAAAACAGGGTTTACGAACAGCATTATTTATGTTAATTGTTGTTATATACACAGGGTGCGCCAGTGGCTGGGAACTTCGACTACGACTGGTGCAAGGTCTAGGAGTGTCCTTGGTGGACACACAAGCCAGAGAAGAGCTAGCCTTCTGTCTGCTACAAGGTCTTAGTGTCCGAATAACACTAGAACAAGCAGTCCAGAGATTTGATGCACAAGTACTAAATATACAAGTACGTGGATATTAACTTTATATTTATCATGAGTAATTCAGTATGTAGTTTATCATTTTTTCCATTTTATATTTACTGAGATTTTACATTTGAAATAAGTTTAAAGTGAAGTTTAAAATAAAATAATAAAAGAAAATTTTTTGACGGCTCTCGTCAAAATGAATCTGATAAAGTAAAATACTGTTTTTGTTCAGGTCGACAACCAGATGTGCGAGGCTCAATGTCCTGTCGTAGTCTACGTACCAAACGCTGGCAGGACTGATGAGATCTCCAGCTTACCTGTTCTTGAGATTTCAGCGGAGAGAGTCGTCTCTGAGCATCATAATATTGACACCATCAAAGTAAGTAACACTTGTCATGCATCAACGGAGTGTGCTTATGTATCACAGATAGTGCGGGGAAAAAAAAAAAAAAAAAAAAATTTAATGAGGAATGTTAGTTTCTATATAAAAAATGAATGCCATCACTGTCAATTAGTATAGGCCTACTTATATTTCTTAAGTATCTTAAAAGGGAGTGTTCTCTAGCCTTAAATATTTTAACATTGCAGAAAGCTATTTTTTCATCAATATTTCTTTATGATCTTCATTTCAACAATTTCTCTAATTTAATTTATACTTTTGTTGCAGCATGTGTGGTTATTAGTCCGCAACTTAAGTATCACAATAGAGGAAGAACAGTTACTGCTCGTACTTGCTCTGCTTGGACTTGGAGTACCTGAGACCGAGCCTGACTCAACAGCTATGGCGGCTGGAGCTGACGGAGATTGGGAGGCACAACGAGGTTTGACTGCCGCGGCAGAGCAACGTCTGGCAGCCAAGAAGTATTTCTTCTCCACGCTGCTTGTAAAACCTAGCCAGGTAAGAAGAAAAAGAAATTCTGTGTTGTGTTTTCATGTTAGATGTATGCATTGGTAGGTGTTTCATTATGGCACTGTGATCACTGATAATATACCTGTCATTTAAATTGAAAGTGGGATTTGTTTCTTATAAATAACCAAAATTATCATGATTTTGAAATAATATATTGAAAATTTAACATTGATTGTTTGAATAGGTTGATCATAGTTATAGTCCATTTTGGATATTTGTTATCAACATGTTAAAAATGTTTAAAGATTCGTCTTGGTGCGGTGACATCAAGCAAGCTACCACCTCGACTAAAACAAATGCGTCGTCGCTTGGGTTTGGTACTCATCAAGTTTGAGGACGCTGCCGTGGAGTTGCAACCTTTTGTGGTGGATCACGCCATGTTGAGTCAGCCAGCGTTATTGGACCATCTTGCCAAGCATTTCCAGGCGGTATGTATCAACTATAGCATAAAAAACCGTTTTTATTTTTTTATATTTTTTTTATTTATTTATTTTTATTGTATTGCAGTGTGATTTTAGAATGATTTTTTTTTCACTTACACTTGTTAGTATTGTATTTGTATTGTAAAAACAAACAAACAAAAAATAAATAAATAAATAAGATTACCATTATTATGTAGGGTAAACATGATTTTTGCAATGTTTTTAACAGTTAAAGTACAATTCAGAAGGCAAATGCGTGCATTTGTAATTTAAATCATACCTTTAACAGTTGAAGGTATGATTTAAATTACAAATGCACGCATTTGACTTCATTTGTAATTTAAATCATACCTTTAACAGTTAAAGGTATGATTTAAATTACAAATGCACGCATTTGACTTCTGAATTGTAACAGTGCAATGATATTAAAGGGTCTAAAAATTAACTGCAGTAATTATAATAATAACAAAAAATGATATTGAATTTTGAACGTATATCCACTTATAATTATGAAACTGTGTACTCACAAAGCTTGTAATTTCTATATTCCAGGTGGTGAAAGGTCAGTTGCCAATCATTCTGTTCTCCTCTGATATACTTGGAGGTCCCTCTGGTCTGGTCAGCAATGTCTCAGAGGGTGTGATTGACGTTTTCACTGACCCCAGTGTGCGAAGTGTAGGTGATCTTGTCAAGAACGTCACTCATGGAATATCAAACTCTGCAGCCAAGGTCACAGGTAAGAAACAAAAACATATAAGAATTTTAAACCCCGATCATACCTGTTGACAATATTAATCTTTGTGCCCGTAGAGATTTTGTTTAGATAATTACTCTTAATCATGCATTTGTTTTAATTCTTCTCAATCTCGAAATATTTACATAGAAATCTGTTGAAATGAATTTTGGAACAAGTGTGTATTTTTATTTGTATTTGGTGGAGAAAATGATGATGGAAATGAATTCACACTGAATGGAGAAAAGCTGGAAAGAGTGAAAGAGTTTGTATATTTGGGAAGATTATATCAAGAGAATGGAAGTATAGATGGGGAGATTGAGAGGAGAGTGGCGGCAGGTAGGAAAGTAGTTGGCAGCATGGCAGGATTGGCCAAGAGTGATGCTTTATCAAACAAAGCAAAACTTACAGTGTACAATTCTGTCTTACTCCCAACTATCTTATATGGTTCTGAATCATGGGTATGTCAGAGTAGGCATATGAGTAGGGTGAATGCTGTTGGTATGAGTTTTCTCAGAAGTATGTGTGGTAAAACAAGATTAGATAGGGTAAGGAATACTTGGGTGTTGGAGAAATGTGGAGTAAAAGAAACTGTGACTGAGAAGTATGAGAACAGTGTATTACGGTGGTTTGGTCATGTTGAGAGAATGGGTGATGAAAGAATAGCAAAGCAGGTATTTCATAGTAGAGTGGATGGAAGGAGAGATAGAGGCAGGCCTAAAACATCATGGTCTGAGGTGGTTGGAAGATGTTTGAAAAATAAGAATGTACGCAGTATGAAATGCAAAAGGAAATGTATGAAACAAGGTATGAGACTGGCGGAAGCAAGTGAAGTATGTCAGGATAGGAAGTTGTGGAGGTCTATCACTGGGTCAGGATAAAACATCTGTGTTGTTGGCTTACCCCGAAAGGGATTTATAGCGTCATGATATGTATGTATGTATGTATGTATGTATGTATGTATGTATGTATGTATGTATGTATGTATGTATGTGTATTTTTATTGTGTTGACAAAACCAGTGGGGGTCGACTTCTGTAAGAGGGCGTTACATGTTTGTGAATTGAAAAAACGTTAGTTTCACAGTGGTATGGTGGTATGGTGGCAGCACGATCGATGAGGATGTTCAAATACTTCAAATGCAAAATGACGTCATAACACCCCAATCGACTGTGCTGCCACCATACCACATCACTGCGAAACTAATGTTTTTCTCGATTCACAAACGTGTAAACTCTCTCTTCGGAAGTCGACAAAACTTTCTGAAACTTAAAGCAAACATTTCCCCTCTAAAAAACAGTAATAACAATTACATACATATCATGATGCTATAATGCCTTTCGGGGTAAGCCAATAACACAGGTGTTTTATCCTGACCCACTGATAGACCTCCATAGTGATAGACAATTAAAAGTTGTTATAATATACTATGGATTTCTATTACCATTTTTTTTTTTAATCTGGGCACTTATTTTACATAATTGCTTAAACTAAAAATATTGATACTATTATGAAATGCATAATGTGATTATATTCTAATTCCGACTGACTTTTTAACAATAATGTTCTGATATTGATGTTATTTGATTTGATGTTCCAGGTTCACTGAGTGATGGACTAGGTTGGGTAGCACTTGATGAGACACATGAAGAAATCAGACAAAAAATCCTCAAGAAAAACCCACAACAAAGTAGTAGTTTTCAACACCTTAAAGTTGGTTTCCGAAGCTTTGCATTTGGTGTGCTGGGTGGTGCTACAAGTATTTTTACACAAACTTATGAAGGAATCTCTATGGATGGACCTCCTGTAAGTACCAGTAGCCTTACTTCTTGAAATATGATTCCACAATGCATCAACTTAGACCGTAGTTTTTTGTTAAATTATGATTGCGCAGGGGAAAAAACGTATTGTTTCTAGGTAACATTAATTTAAATGAAAAACTAAATTACTTGTTATTTTTTAGTGCTAACAAGTAAGTTTTATCAGCAGCCATTTCATTTTTTTTATTAAACATTTATGAATTTAAAGTATGTAATGCTGTTCTAAATGCATTAGAAAAAAATATTAAAAAGTCACAACTGTTGCAGTAGGTAATAAAAATACAGTTGTGTAGTTTTTTTTTTTTAATAATAATAATATTTTGACCATCTGTTTCAGGGGTTAATCTCTGGTCTGGGCAAAGGTCTGGTAGGTACTGTGACCAAGCCAGTGATGGGAGCTTTAGATCTTGCAAGTGAGGTGGCGAGTGCTGTACGAGATTCCAGTAGGAGGTATGTTCACCTCCGTCATCTTGATAAATTTAAATAAGTACTTAGATCTAAACTAAACTTAAATGACGAATTGTTTACAGTTCTCGTCGTGTGGCTCCATGTCGAGTACGACTACCACGTTGTGTGGTGGGACCTGGAGGACTTCTACCTGTGTACTCCTCCAAGCAAAGCCAGGGACAGAGGTTCTTGCATCAAATCAACAACAATCTATTCTCAGAAATGTAAGTAAATAACAAAATAATATCAAATATCTTGATCATTAGTCTTCTTTTAACGCTGTCTAATACTCTATGTTGTTTCAGTTTCATGGCATACGAGCACTTACGCTGTGGTACAGAGGATTTGCGTGTCATCGTATCCAGTGAAGCTGTACGTGTGTTTACTTGCAGTGCGGGGGAGTCAACTGCCGTAGTCATCAAGGTTCATCTCGGGTGAGTCTTCACTTTTAATATAAAAATTTATCAGTGTAATAAAACAAACAACATTGACATTGTATAACGTTGCTATAATAATTATTTGTAAGGTTAGTAATTTTAATTATCATTAATTGCATAGTCGATTTCTCCTTAATACACTGTATTACTAGTTAACTCAAAAAAAATAAAAAATAAAAATAAAGCGCTTCTGAAATGCTAAAGAATCTTACTGGTTACTTACTGTATGACCACTGATAATGCTTTACAACACTATTCTCATGCATTATTATGTTAAATAAATACACAAAATACGTGTTGAATGATTTTATTTTTTATTGAACGGTTAACAAGTGAGAGTAAAGATGATAATACAGTAATTATCAAATAGTGTACTTTGCATTAATATAAGTTTCAAGTAAAAGTAAATGGCAAAGCATAAATTTAAAGGAAAATTAAAGCAAATAATTTAAAATAAAAACATATTGCTGTACACATAAAATGACATGTAAATAATATTAAAAAATATTAGTGAGTTTCAGAATTAAAATAATAATAATAATAATAGGCCTAATAAATTAAATTAACTGCAACTTTTGTATTCCAGAGAACTCCAACATTGCCGCTATGTTCGTGAGAATGATCCAAGCCACCCTGTTCGTCCTCTTCATTATATTGAACTAGCAGAGCAAGTAGAGCCAGTGGTGAGCAATGAGGTGTTGCCCATCAGCTCTGAGCCACAGACCAGGCGACCTAGGGTGCGATGTGACACAGAAGACATCGCTAAGTGGGTGAGTAGTCAGAGAAATAATAAGTGGTAACTTGTAACTATGATAACTTCTCTTAAGTCAATGTGACTCAATTTGAACTTATTTAGAAGAACTTAAATGAGGAGTCCAAAAATGGATTTTTATATTTATATTTTCATCAGATATTTAAAAAAATATTAAGCTTCGTAAAATTAAAAAAAATAAATAAATAAAATTAAAAAAAACTGCAATGTATTCACGGAAAAAAATTAGTACTAATGGCAGGTACATGAACCTGTATTTTGCAATAGGTACACTTAAATTTGGAACAGGTAGTTATAAAACTACAATACCTCTTAATCTAAGTGAGTCACACCTTTATTGTTGCACAGTGCACCTGCATTAGGTATTATTGTAGTATAATAATACCTATGTTCTAGCTTATATGTCTACCTATTACATTGTTAGTATTAATTTTTTTGCGTGTAGTTGGGGAATGGGAGATAGTATGAGCTAACTCAAACAGGGACACCGTGGTAGAGAAAATATTCAAAACCAGGCCAAAATGAAATTTAAAAGCTTATATGCAAGTGGCTCATATTGTTTGTAGAAAGCGAGCTTCATAAAAAGGGTCATTTTAGTGTACACAAATTATTATGTTACTGTTATATGTTTCAGGTGTCACAACAAATCAACTACGCCAAAGGAATGTACGAAGAAAAAATACGTACACTTGTTTCATTACCAGAAATAGATGACTGAATATATTATTATCATTAAATGATTTAAGTAGGACCAAAGACTTTACTATATATTATGTGTATTTGGAAGGAACAAAAGATAAAGGTTGTATTTTTACAGAATTGCCACTAGAGGTTATTAATGTCTGTGTTAATGGCAAGAGAAAGACACAAATCTGTGTCAGTTATCCACTACTTTAATTTTCAAGGTTGTCTTGCAGTATATTATATACCTGTAATACCTATATTTTTTTTTTCTATAAAAGAGAGCTCTGTAGTAAGAATAAATCACAATGTTTTCCTACCATAATCTTTTTGCCACCATTAACACTCAATGTTTTGATATTTTAGTTTTTTTTTTTTTTTTTTTTTTTTTTTTTTTTTTTTTTTTTTTTTTTTTTTGCATTCCTAGCCATGATTTAGCTCTCTTAGTTTTAAAATGTTTTTTTATTGTGAAAGAAATATTTCTGCCCACAAAAAGACAATATTATGTTTATTAAATATTGTACAACATATTATATTGTATTAATGAATTTTGTTAACCCTGTTTTCTGCAATTAAAATGACTATCAATTATGGTTATACAAATGTAATATACATTATCTGTCTCAAGAAAACAGGGTTTATTGTGTATCAGAAAAAGACAGAATATTCTCTTATTTTTATTTAAAATACTGCTTATAATTTCATAGCATAGCATTTAATGCACACTGGTCCTAGAAAAATCTGACGGATTGCATTTTTTTATTTTTTTTATTTATTTTTTTATAATATGCCATTCAGAAACATAAATAATTCCGTCAGAATTTTGTGCGACCAGTGTACAATGTCTCTTAGTGTGATTTTTTATCCCAGGGCTTAGTTATTAGATATTAGTTTTTCTTTTTTCTATTCTAATATTTTCTTAAGTACACAACTCTCCATGTGGCATTCTGTTAGCATAATGAAATGACAAAAATTCTTTGCTTAAAAACAGACAAAGCAAAGAACAGCTTAAAATTATGAGTTTGATATTAATTCTTAAGTTCAGTGTATTATTATTAAAAAAAAATGTTTTAAAGATTTTTGTAGATTGTTCTTTGTTAGAATTGTGAAGTAATAAAATAAATGAGCAAAGACTGTAATTTGTAAATAAATAATTATTTGTATTGGGAATATTTTTTATGTTCCTTTATTGCATTGTATATAATAGAAAAATAATATATATAGAAATGTTATTATGTAAGATATTGTAACAATAAATTAAAGCAATAAATAAAATATTAAAATAATGTTAATTTCAAAATAAATTGTGTTTTTCTTATTAAGGGAGTAGGGTGCCGTGCTTATATCTCAAAAACTAGAAGTGTTTAGGGTCTAAATGTGGTGTCATTGTGTAGCTAATGGTCACACCAAGCTGTAATAAAAATTTCACCATATTTGGCCGTCCTGAAAAAAATAAGAAAATTATTGAAATTAACATTGGGCCTTAAGGGCTTGAAATTTCAAAAAAATCATATAAAATTAATTTGCACAATGACCCCCTAAAATTGTTATATATTTGAAATTGTCTCAAGCTGAAGTATCATTGTGCAAATCTTCAGATTTTTTTGACGAGAAAAGTTTGAGTCTAATGGCCAACGTTAATCCCCTACTCCCTTAAATGGATTATATTTTTGAGTATAACCAAACCATGAATCTGATACATTGGTTGATTAATAATTATTATTATTATCAAACTTTTCAGAAGGTATGGCTCATTCTGGGCTGCTATATGTTATACAAATTCAAACTTTGATCTTTGCGTTTATATTTTATGGTATATAAATAAAAATATATTTATAAATATTAATAAAAATAAGAAAGGATAAGAAAATCAAACAAGCCTCTTTACCTACCATAATTCTTATCATAATTTTTATATAGATTATATATAATTGAATTTTATGACATTGCATGAATAAAGATCCGCGCAAATAATAAATAATTTTAATAAAGAGAAAAGTGCCTAGAAAAAGTTTATAGTTTTAGGAGGTGAAGTAATGAAAATATATGACATTTTTAAACAAAGCAGTAATCAATAAAAATATTTTTAATCAAAATTCTGTAATCAAAAATGCAAAGCACATAATAACAGATGGACCACTAGAGACCGCAGCAGCAGCAGCAGCGCAGCAGAGATATAAAAATTTGCACAGATGAGCAAAAATCCAAAAAGTTTTAAACTTTTTAGCGCGCCAATAAAAGTTTCCTAAAATTTTGATTGGTTTATTTTACATCAATCAAAAATTATCAAAAAGCAGCAATGGCTGCCACTGTTTACTTATAATTTTCTGAAATGTGTGGTACATACACGTGTTGAATACTTTGTTAATGTTTTTTTCATATTTATTAAGTATTTTGAATATTTATGTTTAATTAACATACTGTGATTAAATAGATAAGCCTTATTTATATTTTACAATAATTTATCGTGAGATTTTATTTAAATTTCGACACAAATATGGTAAGTAAACATACAGTAAAAGCACATTGATTTGTTCAAACTTTTTTAAATTAACTATATTATAGTATTAATTTATGAAAATGAAACATTAGCAAAGTTTTAAAGTTTCCTGTTATTATTATTTATGTGAAAACAATTTCTAAACGATGATTCAATATGTTACAGAATGATTAAAAATAAAGTTATGTTGCCGGTCGTACATATGTACTGGTATGATGTATGGACGTGGCAACTGACTAGATTTGATATTTTGAGTAAATGACGTAAGATATGCACATTTTAATATACAAAAATAACTAAAGTTGCTTTATCTGTTTTACAGGAGAATGGTAAAAGTCACTCAGAGTTAATAAACCTTCACAATTTAAAAGTGTATGATCCTGAGCCGTCTGCAATTCAAAACATTGCTTATGAACCAAAACTTTGCCTGCTAGCTATATCCAGGTATTTATTCATGGTTTATATATTTATTTTTAGAGTGCCTATAATGGTACATATGTATGGTAAATGTACTAGTTATTGGCAGCTTAAGTGTCTTAAGGTTGAAATTCCTATAGTATTGTAGATAAAAAGCAGCCAAACCCACACTGCCGCAGTTATCGGCACCCGTATTTATGTCGGCCCCCTCTAGTGATAAAAGAGTTTTAAGTAGTGGTATGGCAAGTAGACGGAATTCTAAGATGGTTGGTTCTAGATACAATCTTGTAAACTTATTACTTTCGCCGTAAAAAGAGCCTGCCGATAACTGCAGCGTGCTGATAACTATATACATACTGTATAGTACATTTAACATTTACCATATGTACCATATTTATATTTATATACTACTGTAAAACTTATTATATTTTATGGTCAAGTACTTTTATTTCAGGGGAAATTAATTTTATTAAAAGCTATATGTACACTTGCGGACATCATATACACCTCTAACATCAAAGGCGATGCTGCTTTCTAAAGAATTCATTCATGATTTGGCAACGCTGCTTTTACCTGGCAATGTATTTTCTACCCTTTTCTTTAGAAAGCGGCATCGTCTTTGACGTTAGGTATAGGATAATAGGATGTCCGCAAGTGTACATACATCCTTATGTATGTACGTATATTGTATGATACCAAAACTTATTTGGAGGAAACCTAAACTAATGCAACTAACAAGGAGCTTAACCAATATGTTTATGATTATGTTATTTCAGAGCAGACAGCAGTATTGAGGTTTGGAATGAAAGCTCTAGACCTCGGCTGGTACGTCGGCTTGTTGCAGACGAAGAGTGGAGTTCTGTGGAGGGTTTAGTGTGGTTGGGAGATAGACTTTTTAGTTGTGGACTTCATGGCTATGTCTTAGAACATGACTTACAGCATCTCTGCATCAAGGTATATTTCAGTCGCAATATTTATACAGTCAAAATTGTGTGGTTGAAATGAAATAATATGAAAATTAAGTTTTGGAATGTGAGTAATTTAAATACTGTAAGATTTTTTTGTTTTTTTTTTTTATCAAAATCTCCTGGGTTTTGTAACATTATAATGTATGTACTGTATGCTATATACTGTACTTAAAAAAACATAAATTATGTTAAATAATTCTCTTTCTTCAAATATTGTTCTATTTATTGCTGGTAGGTATTATTAATATGCATATTAAAATTAAAATCATTTAAGAATACATTATGTGCATGTTGAGGATTATAATGATACAGTTATCATAATAGTCTGTTCTTGTAGAGCATAAACATTGCTGTTTACTTATTAGCATCATTCACTCTTATGTGCTTATTCTCTTCAGTCCCCCCAGTATACAATACAGTGGAATCAGATAATTCAATAAAAAATAGGAGAAGAAAATAGAAAAAAATATGATAAAAATATAAAAATTGGACCAGAAAATGCCATTGAATTTACGCGTTTTTTTAAAGCTACTGTAAGTGGGTAGGGGTCCGCAAAAGTAAGAAAACCTTTTTGACAAAAGAGACATATTTTTGTCATTCCAAAAGAGCCGCACAAAAAATTGGTTAAAATTTACGACAGTGAAATAATTTTTTAAAAAAGTTAGGGGCTAAAGAGGTTATTTTTATTGTACTGTGGCGTACATACATACTACATACATAAATCTACAGTATATTATAATACACTATACATCCATTTCAGAGTAAACCAACAGTGTGTATCTTAAATCTACCCCCAAAACTCTGGCATATCGAGGGCTACGCGGAATTTCGGTACTTGTGCAATCTCTGCGGGTGCAATTTTTGCACATGTGCAATCTACGCCACGCCTACTAATGGCACATCTGTACAGGCTAAGAGTATAAAGATGTTTTCAAAAAGGGGAGCGCGGAGAATGCACATATGCCAAAAATGCACCCGCGGAGATTGCACTAGAACCGAAATGCCGCGTAGCCCTCGATATAGTACTATCCTGCGTTAATTCTGCAATGCTATTATAATATTAGAGAAAAAAATGAAATATAGTTTCTGTTTGTATTGCTAATAATGTGTTATTTTTGCTTGATTGCTGAATTGTTTGTTTCAGAACTCAGTAGCTGTTGTGTCAGGTGCATGTTGGTGCATTGACGTCCATCACAGCTCATCACAAATTGCTGTAAGTCATATTGTTGTTGTGTTTGTGTTTTTTTTAGTTTTTTTTTTTTTTTTTTTTTTTTTTTTTTTTTTTTTTTTTTTTTTTTTTTTTGTTTATTAAAGTACTGATTTAAAATTTTAGTTCCTAATTTTTCCTTCAAAATAAAATTAATGAGAATAATGCAGAGGATTTTTACTCTCAACTTTAGAGTTTCTTAAAATATGAGTTTTTTAAAGTACATGTACTGTATATTATTATTGCTTATAAGAAGCTCACCAGTAAAACTGTGATAATTTTTGTTACATACAGGCTGGTACAGAAGAAGGTTACATAAGTTTACTGGAGGTCAACAGTGATGGACTAAGGTTCGATAAAATTCTAGATAAACAAGAAGGTAAAAAATGATATTGTATATTTTGAATTCCCATGTAGCACTGTTTCATTATTATTTTAATTCAAGTATTTGGTATAAACTAGAAAGAGGGGGGGGGGGGGGGGGGGGATTACAATTGATCCCAAGTCCCAATCAACTATATATAAATTTAAAAAAAACTTTGCATTTTATTAATATTTAATTCAACATGCTCTAATATTTCTAATCTATTTTCAACCACTTTTTATTCATTTTATTGTTATTTTTATAGCTAGTTTGATTTTTCTTATTCATGTGTACACTGAACCCCAATATCAAATACGATACCACTTCCTAAAGAATTCATTCATCAGATATTTAGCAACCCTGCTCTTACCTGACAATGTATTTTCTATCCTTTCTCTATGAAGTGGCACCGTCTTTGATGATGGGTTTACGGTGGCCGTCGGAGTACTTTTAATACAGTCAACAAGGGTGAAATTGAAAATCCAATTACAGATCTGCTATCAAAATGCTCTGTATTGAGTGAAATAGGGAAAAAATTAAAGCTAGCACATGATTGGAGTTTCAATTTCACCCCAGTTGACTAATAATTAATAATGTATTCTTGGAATGTTTCTCAACAAAATAATGGATTATTTCATCATTATTAGCCTATATTTAAAAAGAAGAAGAAAGTTTTTCCAATAATCTACTTATGTTTCAGGACGTGTATTATGTGTATCATGGACTCCAGATGGTACACGATTAGTATCAGGATCACAGGATGCTGTAAGAGTATGGGATATTCAATCTGGTCATGCTCTACATAGGATCAGTACAGGAAGAGATGATTCTCGTAGACCATGTATCGTGTGGTGCATACAATGTATTGATAATCAGACCTTTGTCTCGGGTGACTCTAGGTAAGTAAATATGTATCAGAGGCAGGTGTAAAAAAAAAAAAAAAAAAATAATAATAATAATGGTTAGAAGGTTCAAAATAAATTAAATGAAAGAAAATGCGTTAATATTTTTTTATGTGGATTTGAACTATTTTCTCTACTGTCAGTCTAAGTGCAGACTATCTCCAATCCCCCATTTTTTTTTTCTAATCTATATCTTCTGGTTATAGCATAAATCGTGTATCTACAAAAGCAGCTAAGTTGGAAATCTTTACCTTTTTGTACTGTATGTTGTTTTATACTTTGCTGCTTTTGCAGATACAAGGTTTGTGCTCTTTGTAAAGCGACAATATGTGCTTTTCTGTGAAATATTTTTTATCTATCAATTATCACACAGTTGATTTTTCCTTGCTATATAAATTGAAAAGAAAATATTAAGTTACCCAACAAAAGGCCTTGTAATTATTATAAATATCCAAATGAAAATCAATGATGGTAAAAAGATTTGGTAGAAAAAAAGAAGAAAAACACATTGATACATTCTAACATAGCAAGAGCTGTAGTCCCTTTCAGGGTAAGCCAATAACATAGATGTTTTTAGCCTGACCTAGTGATAGACCTTTCCATCCTGGCGTACCTCTCTTGCCTCCTTCAAACACATGTATAGATTTTATAAATTGAGGAATGAGATATTTGAGCTGTTACCAACAGTGACACCTTACATCTGAGAGAAATGTGCTACCCTAAAGATAATATGTAGTCCACTTTTGTTATACATATACCCTGGCCAAAATAAGATCAAAGATTTTTTACAACCGGGTGGACCCCTTTTTCTGAAACAATTTTCCCCAAATAAACACTAAAATTTTACAGGTGATCAATATAATATTGAAGTTAATACTTCTAAATATATATCTAAAATATATCTATAAATATAATCTAAACTTGATTAGAATGTGAGAAAAGGGGGTACATCCAGTTGTAATAACACCTCTTCTTATTTTGGTAATGGTGTCATCTCTTATTGATATAATTGATTTTTAAAGTCAGCTACAGTAGTGCATGTTGATTGATTACAGAGGCAAGCTGTGTGTATGGGACTTGCAGATGGGAGTAAACTTGGAGACACACCAAGCATTTAAGACAGACGTGCTTTGCCTCAATGTCAGTGCGGCTAATGACTTCATCTACTGCTCAGGTTTGTCATCCTATCTTCTCTACCTGGATACATGTTTCTAAGCTTTCCCTTTACAATTTTACATACTGGTTCAAACATTAGGTTACCAGGCTTATATCTCCAGAATTTTGTTGTCCCTCTACTATTGGCTATTCACTACCCCAACCAGCTCTTACAACAATTGTTGTGTTGTATAATTTCAATAATTTGAGCTGTTAAAGGAAGGAAATGAAAAAGAAAATGAAAACTTTGATGAATGAGAAACAGGAAATCAGGCTAAAATTCTAAATAGTTTCCCCCCCCCCCCCCCTCAAAGAGTGTTGAGTTTTCCTGCTTTTTATTTATTTATTTTTTTATTATTACTATTTATTTTTGAAGCTATACAGGGAGTTTGTTTAATTTTTTAATAATAAATTTTGTCTTGAAAATTAGTACCATGTTACAGCAATTTTGTTAGCAATTGTGATAAATGTTAGGGTTGGTTAGAGATAATAAATTATCTATTATCTATGATAATAGTATTATCAATTAAAATTTATCAAAAAAATTAAAATTTAAATCATGAATAATTACATATAAAAAAGTATTTTTATAGAGATTAAACCATTTTATAAAAATTAAAAATTAAAATTATGGATTATTTAAAAACATTTATTTATAAGTAAAAAAAAGAAAAGAAAAAAAAACAAAAAACACATTAACATCATGAATTTTGTGTATATACTAATTTAAAATTGTAACTGACTGTACTGTTAAACAGTTGGGTTAAATTGAGAGGTTCTGTAGCCTGATTTTGCCCAATAAAAGCCATTAATTATTATTATTAATAAAAATGGGAACTAAAATTAGTTAATTATTTGACAACAATTATTATGAATTCATTAGCACAAAATTTTGAATCAGCCTTGAAAACAACATTTGTACACATTTAGTGTTTAACATATTATAAAGTGTAACTTGCAGCATACAAGAATTCAAAGCCTATCGATATCCCCCTCTTTCTACACTCAATTCTTGTTTGTGAATACAAACTTCTCAGCTCTGTCCAACAAATGCATACTAATTGAAACATTAACATTGTACAGGAATCGAAGGTTCTATTCTCATCTACTGCCATGTAATGCCAGCTGCAGGTGCTAGGACGCGCTGGGTGCGTACTTACACCCGTCGCTTTCACACTCATGATGTCCGAGCCTTGGTGTCTCTAGGTGGTACAAAGTTGGCTTCAGGCGGCGTTGATACAAACCTCATGATCAGTGAAGCACATCCTAAGAAACTGCTTACTTACCCTCACTTACCACTCAAGGTAAATTGGACTGTGTTTGCATGTTTGCATTGCAATGAGGCTTTCATGTGGCGTTTTCTAGTTCTTTCAAATTTTTCCATGTATCTTCATTTTATGAATAAAAAAAAAGATAATAACTGTAGAACAAATGATGCTATAGGGTGTGTACACATGATGTCATTCTGAGTGCTTTTTGATGCTCTTCTTGAGCAATGAATAACATTGCTCAGCATAGGACAAACGTAGTTTTTGGCTATTTTCTTTGGTAAATTAGCTATTGTTTGGTCATTTTTATTTTTCTTGCATACTTGAGGTACTAATTCAACCTGTTAACAGCATCAATGCTCTCAAAAACATTGCAAAGTATTTTTAAACTGGCAAATTGTGCCATTTTCCTATACCGGACAATGTTATTTAGTACTCACTTATGACGTCGACTTTAACATGAATAAAACCACCCTTTTAATGCATTTTATTTGTGTGTGTTTATGTCTTAAAGTTAATATTTTCCCATACAGTTATTATTTACATTTTACAATCTTTTGCTTTTATTTTTTGATTGCATATCAAATGCTGACTGCACAAAAGTGCAATTAGTCTTTTTTTTTTTTTTTTTTTTTTTTTAATTGCATTAAAGTTATTGCAACAAAAGTCAAAGATGCAAATCAAGGCTTTTAAAGTGATCTATGAAATTGATATGTTAATAGCTATTTCTCCTATCCCACTTATGATAAGCCACTATATTGATAAATTACAGTACCTTCTTTGTTACTCAAAATTGAGTGCTGATGAAGAAATGAAAATAATTCCCATTTACAATAATAATAAGTGTATGCAGTTTATAGAATACGAAACAATTCATTTTATTTGTATGATGGCTGTATGTTTAATACTACACAAGATAATAACAGTAGAACATTGTTACAGGGGGTATGCCTAGCAAGCAGTGCCAAGCTCTTGATGACACGCCACTCCACACACCTTGAGATCTTCCGACTGTCAGATTTGGACGAGGTGAACGCTGGTAGTCAGGAGGCACCTCCCTTGTTGTTGAGACTTGATGCCAAGGCTGGACATCACATCATGTGTGCAGCAATCTCAGAGCAAGCTAACTGGCTGGGGTATAGCACACAGAATCAGTCTCGCTTCTTTACACTGGTGAGTAATCTAAACGAACCCAGTGTTTGCAAAAAGCCGGCTTTTATTAGGTTTATCCAGGTTAGTGGTTAAAACTGGCTTTTAATGGTTAAAATGTATTTAGGAAAAGGAAAGGTACCTTCGCGGTAAGGACAAACATGTGGCATAAAAGTGCTCATAGCCTTGCACGCCTAACGTGCATAGGGCCGTGCATAACGGCTTGAGACAACATATGGCATCATATATATATTTTTTAAATATATATTTTTTTAATCCACTATCGCCATTTGAGATTTTCAGTTGACACTGCTGCCTGGCGCCAACTCTCATTTGGTTTCTCCCTACCAAATTTTAACGTCACATGTTTGTTTTTAATGGTTAAAACTGGATAAAACTGGCTTTTTGGTGGCTTTTTTATAAAATTTCATAGATATTACACTAAATAAAACTAATGACTTATTTAAATATATTTCAAAATTTAATTTTATATCTTCATTGCCCTTAAAAAAAAAAAAATAAAGCATTTTCCTTATATTTTATTGCATGTTGAATAAAAAATATGAATGAGCTAGGGTAGCAAAATAGGGTTTTACCACAGTAGAAGTTCTATATGGAGACGTCAAGGTCTCACGTGGCACACAGTTATAGTTACATAGTGTTTATATAACAGAGCTGTCTTCATTTTATTTTACATTAAATAAAATATATGGCTATTGCAACTGGTAGGGTAATAATGTAAGAAATGATGATCACATCTGTAATGGTTTTACCTTTTTATCATGAAAATGCAAATAATTACAAATTTCAAACATATTCTTGTGTACCCCTTTGCAAATCCAAAAAGTACCTTGTTAAGTAGTTATTTTGGTACTTTTGACACTTGTATTTGTAAAACACCATAATTAATTATTATTTTTTCTTCTTCATTGAAATTGCAGGAAGGAAGTGACAGTTCAAGTCTGGTGTTAGAGAAAGTTAGAACAATGCCACGTCAACTGCTTGCCTTCTCTGCCATTACCTTCTCAGGAAAAGAGTCAAAGAAAGCTGTTGTGGCTACGACACAGGGTAGCATTTTAGTGTTGCGCATGAATCATCAGGCTGCTTCCATCACTCTCTCTCACACCATCAACACACAACAAGGTAAGCACAGGTCTCACTGATCTCAGTCTAGTTACAGATTATCATATCAGTACAGTCAGTATAAGTAAAAGGTTACAATTTAAACTTGTTCCATATTTGTACGCCTCAAACTTCTCTAATCACCGCCACTGGAAGAGGCAATCTCTAGTGAATTTTATTATGTAAAATAATAATAATAATAAACAAAACAAAAACAAAAATAGCAAAAAAATTAATAAATAAAAGAACTTAAATCCAAAGTTTAAAAAAAAAACTTGTTTTCACTTGAAGTTTGAGGTTTGAGGCACACAAATAAGGAACAAGATTAAGTTGTAACCTTTTTTGTATTTGACTGTACAGTTTCAGACAAATGAAAGGTAACCGTTTATAAGTTTAAACTGTCTTCTTTTTTGCGTGCACCAAGCTTATGTGAAAACAATATTATTACGTCATATTCACATACATCACGAGGCATGTTTGGCTTGCTGGCTAAAGCAGCTCACCTGATAGATAACACTACACCTGAGCACGCATCAAAACACAAGAATATGACACAGCAATATCGTTTCCACATAAAATTTGAGGCGCGCAAAATAGCAATATGTTTAAATGGTTACCTTTCATTTGTCTTCAACTGTATAGTTCATTGTGAGAATGGGACATAATAACATAAGAAGCAAACATGCAATAAATGGATTATTGTTTTCTGTTTCTTCAACAATAAAATAAGAGCAATGATAATTGTTACCATGAGGTTGGGGTGACTTTGCCACCCAATTTTTAATTCCCTATTTATTGTAAAATCTTGATGATTTTTTTATTCTGAAATAAACGGACCATGTATATATCCCTGCTTAAAATCCCTAAATTTCTACAATAAATAGTGGGTGAAAGTTGAGGTGACAAAGTCCCATAGTGCCAAAGTCATCCCACCTGACAGTAATCATTTAGATCCTCTACCTTATGATATACCTATATTATCTTATACATAAACTATAATTTTATGTTTGTGTTTCAGTGTTACCTGAGCTTATTCACCAGGTGTGTCTAAGTGCTGACAAGAGGTTCATTATTGCAGCTGATGTAGCTGGCAACACATCTACTTGGAGTGATAAGAGCTGGCAGGTATGGTCATAATACAGTACACTCTTCTAAACATATAATTTATAATAGACAATAGGTAAAGATGAAACAAGTCTAAGGCCACGAATAAGTCTGATATAGCTTTATAATGGTGTGCCTTTGATGTAGTGTGAGATACTAGGTATATCGTATTTTATTGGCACATTATTGACTAATAAAGGAACAACTGTTTTGAGGCCGACTTTAAGCAATTTTAGTCACATCCGCTTCCATTTCTACTTACTATGCATGAGCATGACGTCAAAATGGAAGCGGATGTGAGCAGAATCACTTATAGTCGGCTTAAAAATCATTGTTCCTTTACTAGTCAATCTCTATTCTTTTAATGTTTGTTTCAACAACAACAACAACAAAAATCTAACATTTGTCTGTCCTAGAACATTTGATCCCAAGTCCCAGTGAACTATTAAAATTACGAAAAATTATGTTTTTTTTTTTAATTTTCAATTCAACATGCTCTAATCTCTCTCCTACTATTTTCTATAATAAATTTAATTTCTAATGTTATATATCAACCCCAACAATTTTTCCCTTATTTTCATATTACAGTACTTTTATTTTTAAATCTTAAGCAAAAATTACCCAGAAAAGCAATAGGTTCCCTTGCAATTTTATAAAATTTAAAATATGCATTATGGTCTGTAATATAATAATTGAAAAATAATAGTAATATTACTGATGTTTTGAATTGTTTTTGTGTTAACAGAGGTGTATAACTCTTCCCAAACACAATTGTGAAGTGACTGCCATGGCTGTACATCCAGACACCAATGAACTTATGTTGGTCTATGCAGATCATAAGGTATTACATTACTACTAAACTTAAAAACATGTACCCCCCCCCCCCTCCCCGGTTATAACAATTATAACATAATTTAAGGGAAGGGGAATAAATATAAGTGCGTACTTTTAAAAATTATAAATTTCAATACTCTACTTGTAAGTTCATTAATAAAGAATAGGATAGAATTACCAGCAAGGGCCTTACCACAGTAGAAGGTGTATGGAGAGGTCGAGGTCTCGCGTGGCACAGTATTTTGTTATAAAAAGTTTGTTTTTAGAATTTAAGTGATAATTAAATAGAATTGATAGAAAAATATATAGATAGGTTTTAAAAAATTGATGAATGGAAAATAGTAATGAGCTTACACTAACAGGGACAGATAAAAATTCAGTCTAAGCCGTTACTGTCACCCATTCCTCAATTTTTCCTAATCTATTATGTGTTTTTCTTTTAAATCATTAATTATCAATTAAATTGTATGGTCAAGTTTTTCTTAACATTTAGGATTACTTCTTTAATAAAAGAAATAAGTAAGAAATAATGCAGATCATTCAAAGTTTATTTGAAACAGTTGACTTTAATTTGAGACTTGAGAGTGCATTACTTCTAATTGGTCTAATTCTTCTTCTTTATATACTTCTAGTTGGTGCTTGAACAAAATGTTGCTCTCTCAAATATCCTAAAGTCACATACTACACTGCATCGTCAAAGCATTTATTGTATTTTTAAAAAATGTCATTTTTTGTTACAGCTATGTGAATACAGTCTACCTCAAGCCGCCCTTACTGATTTCTCTAGAAATATACCTAAAAAATGCCATTGTTTCAACCCTAACTTAACCATAACAAATATTTCATTTGACCCCGATAGAGAAACTGGAGTTCTATTTCACGATGCAAATTCAATTTATATATTAGACAAAGATAATGTGTGTTCTAATGAAGAGATTGAAGAAGAAGATGATGTAGAAGAAGAAATCAAAAGTAAGAAATCTAGAAAAGAAGTATGGGGTAAAATACAAACTCTGACCAAGTATAAGTATGTATTGCATGTTCAGTGGTTGCAGGGTAGAGAATTGTGTGTTGTAAGAGTTGCTGATACAATGTTAGAGGAAAAATTACCTCCTGCGGTTGTTAGAAAAACTTATGGAACTCATATTTAGTCATACTGTATTGTACAATGGGAATTAAAATAATGTTAAAGGAATAGAACACATTGAACAAAAAACATGTCTAGTATCCTTTCCTAACATACCTAAATATCAATGTTAATTTGACCGGAGTCATTAATTTCTAATTTATTTTCCATTTACAAAATGTCAGATGCATGTTTATGACGTCACATCTTACTAGTCCACACTCAAGGAAACAGGCAAGCTGTGACATCATTAAACATGCAGCTGACATTTTGTGGATGTAAAATAAATTAGAAATGAATGACTGGCCAAATCAGCATTGATATTTAGGTATGTTAGGATACTAGACATATTTTTTGTTCAAAGTGTTCTATGCTTTTAAGTATGAAGTTTAAATTCTTTTGAGTTTTTCTCACACATGTACACTTCTCCGATTCTAAAATTACCCATGAAAGGGAAGCCGCTTTTCTGTGGAAAATAGTCAACATTTCATCTTAAGTGACAGGCCAGATTTAACCTTCACTAATGAAGCTGCAGGTGTTATGCAAGGTTAAATCTGGCAACGCTGCTGTCACTTAAAATGAATAGTTGAACATTTTCTAAAGAAAGCAGCATTGGTTTGATGGGCAGAGAAGGCTGAGTCTACTCTCAAGAAGAGATCAAATTAAATAATTGAAGATGTAATTATTAATTTCTCTTGGGTTTAAATTGCATTGATCATTTCAATATTTGATAAATTATAAATAAGGATTTAAATTATAAAGGATATTTTCAATGTTATTCTTGGGTAAAATGTTAAAACTGCAACTTTTTTTTAAGTAAACATACTTAATAATATTAAGTCCTAGTATAAAAGACAAAATTATTGCATTTTATAATCATCCCTTCCCCTGCCTCTGTAATTTTTGTAATTTATTGGTATTTTTTGTTTAATTTACTTTTTTAACTCTACACTTTTAGGTATATAATAGGTGAAAAGAAATGGTTTTAATGTAAATCAAAGGAAAGAAAATAGTTTAACAGTTATGGCTTGTATGAAAAATTATATTGTGTGAAAATCTTGAATTAAAATAATAATGGGATGCTCAATTTTGCAGCTTAGAACTTGCAGTTCTATGTCTATTTTTCCCTTCCTTATAATAAAAGATTTTCATAATATAATATAATTTTCTATGTAATGTGCTTTAATTTATTTAAGGGGGAAAAAAAACTATGGAGGTTAGGATCAATAATAAAGAAAAGGATAGAATTACCAGCAAGGGCCTTACCACAGTAGAAGTTCTATGGAGAGGTCGAAGTCTTGCATGGCACAAAGATCTAAAACTTGACCTCTCTATTGAACTCTCAATGTGCTTTAATTGTTGAACTACTTTATTTGCATTGATTTAAGTTTGGCTATAATACTAAACTTGTTCAACTCCAGTGATAACAATAAATCGAGGGCTACGCGGCATTTCGGTACCTGTGCAATCTCCGCGGGTGCAATTTTGGCACATGTGCAATCTACGCCACGCCTACTAATGGCACATCTGTACAGGCTAAGTGTATAAAGATGTTTCTAAAATGGGGAGCGTGGAGAATGCACATGTGCCAAAAATGCAACCGCGGAGATTGCACTAGTACCGAAATGCCGGGTAGCCCTCGAAATAATGAAAAAAAAAAAAAGTAAAACTCACATATTTATTTAACAAAAACAAATAAATTAAAAGCGGTAATGAATCAAAGAAAATACAGCTTTTTGAATTTTAAATAATATATATATATATATATATATATATATATATATATATATATATATATATATATATATATATATATATATATATATATACCTATATATATATATATATATATATATATATATATATATATATATATATGTGTGTAATTATAATAATTATAATAAAAAATACTAGGATCTAATAATATTTTAAAGAATTAATTAAAATAATAGACAATTAGAAAAAGCTATATATTTTTGCAAAATTATATTTTACCCTTATCATGTTTGATAATCTGAGATGTTATTTTAAAGTAGATAAAATTTATTTCTAATAAATTGGTTGATTTTGTTTTTAAACGTATATTTTAGGTTCTGATGTAAATTTAAACCTAGAAGTTGGATTGTCATATTTTAAGTATTGCAATTTCAATACCTAAACTACCATATTAAATTATGATGAATTTGATGTAACATAAACTATATTCTAATCTCTTCAATAATGTAAAAATAAAAACATTTTTATGTATTTTGCCTTTTATTTTTGTCTTATTTTTTACATTGTTCAGAGGGGGTAATGCTTTGTTTTATCAATCAGGCAACCCAACCAAAATATAGAGTGGGAAATCTGTGGTATTAAATCATAAGTGCTGCATAATACAAAAAAATATACTGAAGATTTATAAAAGAATAATTATGGACCGTTTGATGTTTAAATAGGCTTGATGTGTTCTTCACCTATATGTAAAATTTTACGCATTTCAATATTTAAAAAGGTTAAGGATAAAAAAAAAAAAAAAAAAAAAGACAATCTTGCTCTACCCTTTGCCTTACTCGCAAGGATTTTTTTATTTTTTATTATTTATTTTGTAGTGACCTGTATGAATGCAATTCCCAATTATTTACTAAAGGGATAAAAATATATTTTTGGGTAATTTAACTATTATAATTTTACTTTATATTCAGCTTGTAAATCTGTGCCCCCTCCCCCCTGCAAATATTTTACTTTTCTCCCCCTTTTTTTTTTTAGAGTAAAACAGACCCTGGTTCTATGAGTGAAGTCCTAATAAAAAGCTTTCCAATAGTTTGCCATATCGAGTTATCATGCTATCTTTTACCATAGTCCAATTAAGACATATTGTCGTATGAACGTGTACTATAGAAACCACAAATGTGCGAATTATGATGCGTTGCGACCAAAGTGACTTTCAACGATTTAGGACGCAGTTCATGACAATGATGAAAGCCCTTTTATCTTATAATGATTATGGGGTCTAATTTACATAACACTCCTAGATAAAATATTAAAGTATAAAAAAATATATATCAAAATCAAAAATAATATATATAATATAAAGGATATATAGATAAATTATTAGCTATATAATGATTTGTGTATAAGTAATAAAAAACTAACAACAATTTTGAATTCCTGATTTTCTGAGGCACATTAATAAATACCTAAGTTTGGAGCTTCTGCAACTTGTTCTACATATTTGCTGCAAGGTATGCCTACTTTACAGGCGTAATGAACGTAATAATGTGTTTTTGCGATAAAGCCTATTTGAATCTGAATAACGTAATTTTGCAAGCATTTTCATAGCCCGCAAAAAAAAATAATGAATTAATTTATTTCTTCTTGATTTCATAAAATTTACAATATAGGCCTATTTATTTATTTATTTATTTCTCATAAAGTATTAGAATTTTTTAGGCTCTTATAATAAAAAAAAAAAAAAAAAAAAATTATATAGGTGATACTGATTTATTTTATTATTAAAAATACAGTTTGAATTCAATTACACATGATATGAAGATTCATTTTTTATATTCAATTAATAGGATGGTTTCATATGGATCAAGTAAAATACAATTTATATCAATTAGATTTTTTTCCTACCCTAGAAAAATGAATTTTTGCTTTTTTAAAAATAATTCCATAGAGTTTGGTGAATACATTGTTTGTTTTGGAGAAATATACAAGGGACCTGCAACATTGATACTTGAAGCACTCGCCGCCAGCCAACCCACCATGCCTGCAAATAATAATAATTAAAGGCGTAGAACACCTTGAACAAAAAACATGTCTAATGCCCTAATATACCTGAATATTAAAGTTGATTTGGCCGGAGTCATTGATTTCTAATTTATTTTCCATTCACAAAATCACAGCTGCGGGTTTGTGACGTCACGGCTCACTAGTCCACGTGCGCGGAAACAGGCTAGCTATGACGTCACAAAACCGCAGCTGTGATTTTGTGGATGTAAAATAAATTAGAAATAAATAACCATGGCCAAATCAACGTTGATATTTAGGTTTGTTAGGCCGTATTAGACATATTTTTTGTTCTAGAGGTGTTCTACGCCTTTAAACGCGACAATATATCGTGCGTGCCATTGTCAATACTATCCTGATATATGAAATGCTGAAAAAAAAAAAATCTGATTTTCGACATTTGAGAACTATAGGGCTCCCCAAAAAAATTGGAAGCTTAATTCTGAAGCCCTGTTCCGTTTTTTTTTTTTTTTTTTTTTTTTTGTAAGTTCCGAGGAGAAGCGATAAACATTGCTTGCCAATATAAGTATAATATAATACTATATATACTTATATTTTCATATAACATGGTCTTTATATTGTAAGTTAATTGGATGTGAAAAACACCCATGTCCAAAATTTTATGAAAGGAGTAAAATAAAATAATAAAATTGATTCATTTAATTTTTATTTATTTATATCTGAAGATCTGACCAAGTTTTTAAGTAATTTAAAAAAAAAAGCTTTTTAATATTTAATTAATTAATTAATATTTTGGGAGACTCGAATCATATCACGTAGATCACACTTACATACTATAATCAAATTAAACTTTCTATAATAGCACTAGACTAACCTGAAGCAGTTTTAGGCAACTGAGAGGGCAGTAGTTCGTGTGTATGCGACACATTTCTTTTCCTTTCTCTGTATTTAGCGGGCTTGTAAGATATGCCACGTTTTTCAACTTCTTCTTCAAACAGCTAATTAAAAGTAGAATATTTTCAAGGTTAATTTCATTGCTTTGTTTTTACATTATTATAACAAGATTTTTATACCTCGAAATTATTTTGTAAAAATCCATATTTTTTAACCCATGAATTGTTAGCTTCTTCTTCTAATTTTACAACTTCTTTCCTGCAAAAAATTCATTTACATTTTAATAAAAAAAAAAAAAAATCGTGAAATTTGCGAAAATAATATAGGAATACCAAATTTCACAGTTAAAAAAGAATCTATACATATTGTAATTATATAATATACATGATACAATGCTTTATCATTTATTTTTTAATGTTTTTCTAGCTTCATGCTGTATATACACAGCACTCTATATTATATATGTATTATATTATCTACTATAAGTTGACAATTCCATGAAAACCTTCAACAAATTGTAATCCAGTAATGCATAATATACTTGATTGTGCAAATATTTGATTGTAAGGAGAGTGGAATTAAAGAAATTTTCAATTTTTCATTACTTTTTTTTTTTTTTTTTTCTTTTAAGATTAAAGTAAAAAGTAGAAAAAAGAAAGAAAAAAGAAAAAAAAGTTATGGTTATTTGCAAATTTAAAAAAAAAATTACGATTGTATAATTACGCACGCGCATGCGTAAATTATTTCTTCACATTTAAAAGTCAGATAATATATCTATACACACACATAAATTAAATATCTTACATAATACCATCCTTAGTAACAAAGCTAGGTCCAGTATGCGGCTTCTTAAATCCTTGGATATTTACAATAACTGGTATCTCCGTCGGTTTAATACTAGGTCTACTGTTCCGTGGTATCGACATTTTAGTATAATAACATATAATATTAAAATATGAAACATATTTTATTTATTTTAATAACCTTAGCAACTATAGTTATGAACGTCGCCTTAGTTACATAAATAAACAAATTATGAATATTTTGTTTATAAGAAAAATACTGTATTAAGGATAGGGGAGTTAAGGGGAAAAAATCGATATGATGATTCTTTTTAACTTTTCGATTTGAAAAATATTTTGCTACTTAAAGAGGAAGTTCAAGTTTTACAACATAGCTTCCTCAATGTTAGATAATGAGAAAAACTGTTCATTAACTCACATGATGATTGATGACCCAAAGCCCTTCCATAGCCCCGCAAACTCGTGATCATCCTGCGAGATATGCGACCTGTACCGTACCTTTTACGTCATAATTACAGCTTTTCTATAGAAAATGTTGTAGCGGTTGCATATCTCGCAAGATAAGCGCAAGTTTGCGGGGCTACCATGGAGCTACGGACGGTCTTAGAGGCATCATATGTGAGCTAATGAACAGTTCATATCATTATCTAACATTGAAAAAGCCATATTGTAACCCCTGAATTTCCTCTTTAAATTTTACTGCATAGGAAACTGTTAAATAAAATTTAAATAATTATCCTTATTTCCCCCCATGATTAAGCATAAAAAATTATTATAACTTTTTAAAAGAAACAAAACGCAATTTTTGTTCCATAGAATTCAAAACCTAGAAACGAGAAGCAATTAATATTTTCAAATAAAACATTATAAAATAAACACAAGGTAAAAGGTAATCAAAATAATAAATTGAGGTTCCATTATACAAGGCGCTTTTCTTTCATAATATTACGCTTTATAAAAGAGAAAACATAAAAGAACGCGTAACATTTTTCATTTGATTTTAATTTAAAATTTGGTAGGAAAAAAACACTTTCTAAACAAACAAAAAATGTTGTTTCCAAATTTCTATTATGTACTTAAATTTTAAAGATATGCTGAAAAATATGTATATTCGCAAACGAAATAACATTTTATTTCCCTTCACATAAAAGCGTATCTAATGCGACTGTTTAAGTTCCAACGCAGATTACAGATTCTATTTTTAACGTACTAATTTACGTAGGTCAATGGTATAATTTGAAATAATTATTCGATCTTGAGGTTAATTATTAAATATTTTGTTCCATTAAAAAAAAAAATAATTAAAAATAATAATGCAAGTTACATATTATAATCACCACAAGCAAAAGGTAAAAATCATATTTAAATATTATATTGATCTTGAATGCTTTGTTTGTGCTACACCAAACGACTTGCACACGTCTTATGCAACCATGACGATATGATTTACTATAAATAAGGCAACCTAGAAGTCAAAAACCTAAAAAATCTAGGATAAAATAAAAAAATATAGGAGTAATAAATTTTGAGTAATAATAATAATAAAAAGCGCCAAGTAAATAGTTCCTCAACGTATAACATTTCTTCCATTTTTCTTTCAACGATTTTATTGGAGATTTTTTTTCATTTTTTCATTTTATTTCTTTTTTTTTTTATATTTTTAACACTTGCAACCCCCTTACACATCAGACCACCATATACGAGTATGTAAATAACAAATCTACAAAATAATTAGCATTAAATTAAAAAAAAAAAAACTAAAGTCATTTTAAATACAATTTAATATTATCATAAAAATCGATAACATTTTTAAACACTTTTTCTTTTTTGTTGTACTTTTAAATGACTTTAATTCATTTTATATTATAATAAAATTTGATGCATATTTTTTTTCTAGATGATTTTACGATGCAGTTTAACAACAGGAAAATAATAATAATAATTAAAAAAAAAAAAGTTTTAACAATTAGAGAACGTAAAAAATGTCAACAAAAAAAGGTGAACATTGTAAATACAGTAATTTTAAAACTGTATTTTTTTTTTTAAGTTTCTGTAAAGATGAAACTAAATATATATGAATAGTAAATAATTAAAAACATTCAAAAAAATGAATGAAAAAAATATATGAATTGAAAAAATGATCCATGGGCTTATGAATTCACATGTATAAACATTGTATACTTTTTAAACATTTTTTCAAAAGACTTTTATATTTTTTCAATGTAAAATTCATTTTTGCATCTTTATATTTCATTCATCTCATTCACTCATGCAACTTAACTTAATTATCATTTTTATTTTTCATTCAAATTTTCTTTTAATTAAAACTTACTTGAAAGATAGCTTTAAAATAAATTATATTGTAAAATATCTGATTGTATTATAGCAGTTTATTTAAAAAATAACTTGATTTGATAGTCTTTTATAGACTTTCTTTGGAATGAGCTGTTTTTTTATAGCATTTCTGTAATGATTTAATTAGTAAAAATAGTTTTTTTTTATTAATTAAGGTGTATTTACATGATTGAAAATAAAAAGCTCAAAGCGAGAGAAAGCGCATTCGTTAAACACTGAATAGGATTAACCATATTTAGAACAAATAAAATGCCTCGGGAATTTTTCTTGTTAAGCTATTTTGTTTAACACAAACATGGTATATCTATTCATGCATATTGACCACGCATCTGTCGCACAATGTAAACACACCTTTAACTTTTAAAAGGATATTTACAATAAATTTATTTATAAAACCTATTTTTCAGTAAACAAAAAAAATTATGATATCCAACAATACGAAAACCATTTTATAAATTGAAGTTTAACAAGTAATTCAAAAATATACATCTATAATAAGCAAGAAATTAAGATGAAAATAATTTTAAAATGGTAAAAACTTTCAACAATTTTTTTTTCTTTACATGCGTCTGTCGTTAAATCTTATAATGTACCAATTATATGAGTCAAAAAACTGACTTGATTTTTTTTTTTATAAATATGACAAAAATTTTCACAATTTTTCCATTATTTTTGTCATGCATTCAACAACTTAAATCTAAGTTTTCTTTATCTTAATATTTATATATATATATATATCCAATATATAAGGACTTCTCATTTTTTTCTAAGTATTATCATTATAAGCATTTATATGGTAACATACCAAAAAATAATGCTATTTTGTTTTTTATCTTCGCGATTATGATTTTGTTTCTTTCACTTTTTTCAGATTAGTAAAATATAAGCAGAATATCATATTTTTTTTAAACATGTTTAGGCATTGTTTTATAATATAAATTATAATTGCAAAAATATTCTTAAAAATTAAAAATGAATCAATTTTATCACATTTTTTTAAATAAGAATTAAAAATATTTTTGCAACTCTTTTATAATATATGAAATTTTTATAAGTCCTCGATGGAAGATTTTATTTATTTATTAAAAAAAAACACACACTTAACTTTAATTTAACACATCCATAAACCATAAAAAGTTTTCAATTAATTCTTTTTCCTTAAAACAGTATTATTATTAATAAACTCGTCATTTGGAAAGAAAGAAAAAAAAGAGAGAAAAATTAAGGAAAAAGAATTGAAGTTATTAATATTATAAGTATAGCCCATGAATAATGTTATTATGATCCCTTATTTATTTTAATATATTTTTTTTTGCATGGCTTATGTATTTTTTTTCTTTTCTTTTTTATGTGGTTCCAATACTAGGGGGTTAAAAAGTTATATAATGTACTTTGATAATATTTTGGGAACCCAATGTTTTCTTGCTGCAAAGGCAGTGAAAGCTAGCAAGATCTTGATGTTGTTTTAACGATGTTGTTCTTTATTTTGTTAACGTGTCATTCCAAACTCGTTAGCATCATCTTCAGTGATGTCACCATACTGCCAAATGTTAAGATGATTTTTCTTTGCGACGTCTTGCGCTGCACGGTACTCTTCAACCTAAAACATTAATTTAACTTTTTTTTATAACTTTTACATTTTTTTTTTTTTTTTTTTTTTTTTTTTTTACTATTAGGTATTATTATTTTTTAACATTTTTCAAGTTTTAAAAGATTATTTAAATTTTGGAATTGTATGTAAAAAAAAAAAAGAAAAAAAATGCCCAGTGTTAACTTTTAACCAAAAAATATTCATAGGCCTAATAATAATGAAAATAAAATAAAAGGATAAAAATAAATGAAACTTACGAGTTTCTTGAGCCTTCTCTCTCTGCGATTCTCGACGAGCAAAAGTCCCTCCTCGAGCAACATTTTAGCAACATCACTCTTACCCTCAGCATCAACTGCTATAGAGGCGAGAGCTTGAGCGCCGATACGATGCTCCACATTGATGTACATGAGACGAGCGTCTACATGCTCTTTAAGTGCAGCAATACCCGCTGCTTGGTCCTCAGGCTAAAATCAAACATCATATAACTTGTTAGTAAGGGAGCGGATTTTTTTTTTTTTTTTTTTTTTCTTCTTCTTCTTCTTCTTTAGCTCTAAAGCATAAACACATGTTAAGCACTCTCAACTTTCTCTAAATCTACCCATCAAAGCAATGCCACTTTCTTTAGAAAATGGTCAACATGTCATCTTAAATGACAGCAGCTAATGGAGCTGCAGGTGTTCTGCGAGGTTAAATCTGGCATGCTAGTGTCACTTCAGATGACATGCTGACCATTTTCTAAAGAAAGTGGCATTGCTTTGATGGGTAGATTTAGAGATGACTGAGTGTTTCCGGCCTTTTTACAAAGTTACTGAAAACGATCCTAATTGACTGATAAAGGAACAACTGTTTTGAAGCTGACTATAAGCAATTTCGCTCACATCCGCTTCCGTTTCGACTTACTGCGCATGTGTAGTAAGGAGAAACAGAAGCGGATGTGACCGAAATCGCTTATAGTTGGCCTCAAAACCGTTGTTCCTTTACTAGTCAATAAAACACGGTACAACGTACTAAATTGTATAGGCATCAGTCTTCTACTTGCAAAAAGGCTTGCAAATTTTATTGCTGGACGTCTGTTGCATGAGCATTTAATTAATATTTTATTGGGGGGGGGGGTAAAAATGAGGTTAAACAATCTAATCACACATAATTTAATAAAAATAGTTTATCAAGTATAAGACTATAGTAAGAATAAAATAGATAAAAATCCAAAAAATTTGGGTCAACTTTTTTTTTTTTTTTTTTTTTTTCTTCTTCTTCTTCTTCTTCTTTTCTTTTCTTTTCTTGAAGGTCAAGTGGACAAAGGATTATATAGAGGAACATCGATGATATGTTTCAACAATAACAGCCATGACAAATTTATGCTTACGTCAGAAGGCAACTTAACGCAGGCGAGTGAGTACTCGTGCGCAAATGGTTTATTTGCTGTGAAGCCGGAAGGTAGTGCGGCACATCTCGTACTTGGCAGTGATTCTCTGTTTCCGTAATCAACATATAAAACTTCAACGTTGCTGCCTCCTTTTGCAACTTTGTCAATTTTAGCGCGGTACCAATTGTCATCCACGTATTGCGCCGCGCACAAATCACCTATAAAAACACAAATTGTCATCATTTAGCGTGTAACATAAACAAAAAGTTTGGGAAAAAATCACCCACTAAAAAAATATTTGACAGCATACTATGAAAGGGGACATTATTTTGCTAGCTTTGACCATACTGTAACTGTAAATTATGCACAAATCCTAAAGCAAACAACATCAGTTTAACGTTAAGAGTTACATTTCTTGTGAAAAATAATAATAATTAAGAAAAATATAGAATTACCAGCAAGGGCCTTACCACAGTAGAAGTTCTATGGAGAGGTCGAAGTCTCACATGGCACAGTTTTTTGTTATAACAAAAAACAATAAACAACAAAAAACTGTGCCACTTGAGACTTCGACCTCTCAATAGAACTTCTACTGTGATAAGGCCCTTGCTGGTAATTTCATCCTTTTCTTTATTATCAATCATAACTGCGAGGTTTTTTTCCTTTAAGGCATAGAAAACATGAAACAACATGTTCTAAACACAAAATGGGATCTACAAAACTGATGATAATTTTTACCAGAATGTAAATGTGGCCCCACAAAATAGTTTGAAACAAATGTAAAGTATGCAATATTCCTGTATATGACGTTATAAACAGGCAAAAACTAGTATCAAAATGTTGTGCGGGTTGCATAAATCTAAATTTTCTGATCACTGCTACAGTTGGGCTTTGAGACTAACTAAAGTTATTTATCTAAGTTCCATCAAGTGTTTTGTGACATAAATGCATATGTTTCCATGTTGTCTATGCCTGTAAATTAATTTCTTGTGAAGAGTTAACTGTACTGTTGAATAAAAATGAATCAGCTGTTAAGTCAAATAGCAGTAGCAAACAATCCAAAATTTTAGTTTCCATTTTCATTCAATGATTAACAATCTCTGTAACACAATCAATTAAGATAGTTTCCCAAACATTTTTTTTTTTTTTTTAATGTGGCGAGATGAATTGTGGTTTTTAAAATTCAATTTTAGTTTAGTGTATGTACACACAATTGCGATAATATATTTTACCTAAATTTTTAATTTATTATTATCATAATATGATTCCTTTGAGAAAAACACCAGCTGAATTTGAAATTTGAATGGTAAAAAATATTATCAAAATTGTATGTAATGCAACACAAATCATACCTATGTACTATGTTACTATGTAGATTATGTACCGGTACCTATGCATTTAAATCAGAAAATAATCTGAATAACTTACAGTTAAGTTTTCATAACTTTCTTTGATGCTATACTATATAAAAAAATAGCTATCTTTAATAAAATTTATGTCCAAACATTTACCCTTCTTAGGTGTGTAGGCTCCACCAAGAGGAGGATTAGATTCAAATGCCTGTCTCAATTCCGACATCATGGCCTCCAACTTGGGACCTTGTTCTTGGTGTTGAGCATAGAATCTTAAGTCCTCAGACACCTCAGTGATAACTGCGGCTTGGTAGTCAGTACGTCTCTCTGGCACAGAGCTTCCCTTCTCTTCTTCGTGTGGCGCTTCATCGTCATGTCCCTCTACCTTCTCGCTCTCGACATAGTTTGCCCAGATCTGAAACATTACAATTGTACATCAAAATCATTAGTAAGGGCCTTCAATCAAATCATTTTTCTACCATTTTCTACACCTAATAGTTAATAAGAGCAATTTTTCAGCACAAAATGCTGTGCAAAAAAAAAAAGTTTTACTATTCTTTCCGCTCATAAATTAAAGTACTGTAAATAATATATTGACTATCTAACTAACTTAGCTTGCTTTTTACAAAGCAATATGAGCCACTAGTTCATATGCTTATAAATTGCTTTTCGTCCTGGGTTAGAAACTTTTCTCTACCACGGCATCCCTATCAGTGTAAGCTCATTGCTATTTTCCATTCCCCAACTTTTCCTTTTTTTTTTTTTTCTACCAAATCTTTTAATAATTAACTATAGCACGCAAGAAATTAACCATCAATATTCAAGTTATGTTGTACAATATGAAAGTAATGACTAAATAATTAAACTAAAGCACATACCTTCTGCTTACTAGCCTTGGCGGCTTCCTCTGCTCTCTTTAGCTGCTGATAGAACTCAGTTTTCTCCGCAGTGTTGTGTACACTCGCCAAAGCAGCTTCCACCAGAGCTACAGACAAGTTAGTGTCTTCCACCCACAGCCATCTGTAATCATAAAGCAAGAAATCAGTAAAATATCTATCCACAGATAGAAACAATTATCCACTTATTGTTCTGATTTTCTGCTAATAATATAAAAATATTACGCATGTTTGCGCTAATGCTATATTCAGGCTGGTCGGTGCCCCTCACAGGCAAGCAAAAGTCCGTTATACATACAAAAATCTGTAATACAGTAACAAGCTATATCAGGGTTTCTAGCAGTTTTAAATTTTCATTTTCCCTGCATTTTCCCTGTTTTTTCTAGAGATTTTTCCCATTTTCCAGAATTTCTATTCTATTCTTTTATAATATTAAAAGGTCAAATATTGTTGCAACAGGGTGCAGTTATCACATTTGACAACTGTACTAAACAGATAACAGCCTGCTAAATTAAATCAGATTAAAATACATCAAAATTTTAATGCAATAGGATAGTGATAGGACAAGAGAAATTAGAGCACCGTGTATTGAAAGTTAATACAAAGTGAAATTCTCTAATTTTGATAGTTAATGGAGTAGGGGTTCAAATCAATTCACTAGCATTTTGGCTAGGACGTTTTGAAAAGAAATTAAAAGGATGGGTGATTCTGTGCAGAAGCTAACCATACATACCAAATATCCTCACGACCCACATACCTCTCGCGATCTAGCTGGACGCGCGTTTCGTCCATATCCGTTCCGAATTTTATGCACTAATTATATAATTAATGCACAAAAAACATCGCCGGTCTCAGGCACTCATCAGCAGCCCACAGCAATACAATGTGCTCACCTGTACCAAGCATCACCGCTTGATACGTGTGGTTCACATTGCTCGCTGTGTGATAGTGAGAGAGCGGGGCAAAGTACGCGTGCCGAACGATGCCCGCCGCGCTCCCCCCTCCGCATTCCCCAATGCGAAGAAGCAAGTGGCCGGCCACCACCCTGTCTCAAGCGGTTTGAACTATTTTTGGGGGGAGCTCTCGTAACAAGTTTTTGTGAACATTTTATACGAAAATCCATAGCTAAAAAAAAAAAAAAAAAAAAAAAAAAAAAAAAAATACGGAAGCTTCATAGTTTCCATGAAGCTATGAAGCTTCCATATTTTTTTTTAACTATGGATTTTCGTATAAAATGTTCGCAAAAACTTGTTACGAGAGCTCCCCCCAAAAATAGTTCAAACCGCTTGAGACAGGAGGCGCGCGGAACCGATCTGACATTCTCAGCATAGGAGATAATCTACTGTCTAATTACTGTGGATGGGAAATTGATGTAGGTACAGTACTCACCCAATCATGCTTCCCGCCTTGTCGACGTTGTCCACCTTGATTTCAACATCTCTCTGTAAGACACGCTCCTTGGTGAATGCCAAAGCCTCCTCACCAAATGGCTCTCCTTCCATCATGCCTCCACCTCCAACTGCAGGCCTGGCGCCACGGGGACAGCTAATACCTAACATAAAACACAAGCAATGTTTACAATCCAAGTGTTTTTTTTTTTTTTTTTTTTTTTTTTTACCTCAAAAATACCAGTCAGTCATTTATTTATTTATTTTATTTATTTTTTATTTCATGTGTAAATCATGTTTTTATTTTCACCCACATTAAGTTACTCCAAATAAAGTAGCTTTTACAATGGATAAAAGAATCATATCATATTAAGGTATTTTTACTGTTGCAATATCAAAATTAATTAATCTATGAAGTCTTATGTCCTTCGTGAAAGCTTTTTAACAACTGTATAGAAAAAAAAAACTATATAAATTAGCTACTTTTTACTTTTACATTTTCAGCACAATTAAAATTTAACTTCTTCTTCTCCTTCTTCTTCTTTTTTTTTTTTTTTTTTTTTTTTTTTTTTTTCCCAGTGTTAAGTCACACCTAGCAATATGTGTGTTATTCAAAAACGATCATTCACTTTGAGTGAAATTGATTACACTTTACACTTCAATATTAATACTGACAAGAAGTCCAATTTGTGTATTGGTTCATATTTTTAGAATACTAGAAATAAGAATACCAGTCTATAAAATTTATTCATGTGAGTTGATATGCACTTCATTATGTTAATTTGTCGTCTTGCATCCTTTATAAAACTATTTTCAACATAAACTAAGCATCTGTAGGTTGTATACTGTACAATATCCTATTTTAAACTATAATAACAAACTACACATCTACCAAAACAGCGTCTTTCCCACCAAAAACTGCATCCGGGTGCTAAGCCAACCAGAGACTGTATTATAAAACTACTAGCCAATCACAGTTGACTTTACTTTACTTAAATACACTGCATCCGCTTGAAATAGTATTGTGAGAATTTTATATAAATAACCAACCTGCGAGCAGGAAGGTGATGATTGCAGACTCAGACTCAATGTGAATCCTCATTCTTGAGCCACTTGCCACAAACTCAACCACTCCTCGCAGACGTCCTGAACGTTTCATAGAAGCCATGTACGTCTTTGCATTTGCCTGAAATAAAATACATGCCAATGTAGTACACCAATGTTATAGGAAATTATTATTTTATTACTGCCGCAAAATGATACAAAATGATATTTTATGTATGTACAATTTTTTGGTCTACAGAATTAAAAAATAATAATAATAAACATAGGAAATTAAAATTGTATTGGATATTCAAGTTTAATACTATCATAGAAGATTTTTAATAGTTATGACTATATAAGACGGTAACATACCCCAGCCACTTCATTGACTCTCTTCGTGGAGGCATCTTTCTTTGTGTGCAGACCACGACCAGACTTGCTAGCCTTGGTCTCAGCAGACAGAAGCTCATCATAGTGGGAGGATCTCTGATCATCATCTTGACGATATCTGATCACAGTTGCTAAGCCCTTGGAAACCATCGCCTCAGCTACGTTACTGTAATCAAACAATACCATCAATAACTCAGTTTATTTTAGAACTTAACATTGGCAAGTATAGGAAGTACTTTACAGTGATTTTACAATTATTTTAACATCTAAAAACCTGAAAAGGCAGTGCTGGAAATGGAAAACACAAGATGGTAAAAGTGAGAGAAAACTTTGCACCAGCAGCGAGCTAGGCCTGAGCCACCTCTCACTTTAACTTCTCGTGGTTTTCTTTTCTGGCACTTTCGTTTCTGTTTTATACCTTTACATAAGCATTCAATGTTAAGTTATAGTTAAAGATTGTGTAAATAAGAGATTTCTATCTTTGAAGTTCAAACATTGATCCCCGTTTACACTGTTCAACGCCCAGTCCCCATCAGTTACAAAATTGGTTTAAAGGTGTACAGCTCTGGCCAAAAGTTCCCGAACGGGGCAGCGGCGGCCGCTGCGTTTTCTCATAAAGATAACATAGTGTGCTTGCCTATGCAAATCGTTCAGGAACTTTTGGCCAGAGCTGTACATTACTTACACTTGGCCAGTTGTGACGGTACAACAAGTCTTCTCAGGGAATTTATCTGACGCTGGCTGAATGTAATCCACGACAACATTGACTTTCTTGCCGATCAACTTCTTACGCAAGAATTCTCTCGCTTCGTACATGTGAGGAATGTCATACAGAGGGCGGAAATTCTTGGCTCGTGGAACAGGAGCTTCTCCTTCTTTAGGCTTGTCATCAATCCTAAAACATTCACAATTGCCATATATGAATTAATACACTAATTGTTGATCAATTAAACACTGTAAGAATGAGCAGTAAAGATAAACCTTAAATAGTTTACTTAAACACTAGCATTCTTGATATAACTAGATTTTACGAGATATTTGAGATTTTGAATAAGAAAAATAAATTTTCTGACAGCCTTCCTGCAGCACGATATTTGAAACTCTTTTTCCTTAAAATGGTTGCAGTTATTTTGAATTTCTTGATGCAAGTGGCTGCAAGTAAAACCATCGGTGCACTTTTTTTTTTTTTTTTTTTTTTTTTTTTTTTTTTTACTTTAACCAAATGTACAATAATAAAAAGATTTGATAGAAATACACACAAATAGAATATGAAATATTGGGGAATAGGAGATAGTAATGCGTGTAGCCTGACAGGGATCCCATAGTAGATAGTACAGTGAAAATAATTTCTAACCTGACCTCAACTTCCTCAATTTTTCCTATTCTATCTATATGTTTTTCTATCAAATCATTTAATTATCAATTATCGCAGTCAATTTTCTTTAATATTTTTTTATTTAAATTTCAAATACATATTAAACTTCACAACAAATTGAGGTAAGAGCAGGGTTTGACCGGGTTTTTAAACCTCGATTTTTGCCGGGCGTTTTTTTTTTATAAAAAAACAGGCAATAAGATTTTTAAAAAACCCGTTTTTTTTTTTTAAAAGCCGGTTTTAAAAAAAAGCCAAACTACTATATTAATAACAGTCAAAATTCTTAATTTACTTGTATTACTATAATTACTATGAATAAATAAACCTCTATAAAATTGATATTTGATGTTTTTTTTTTTTTTTTTTTTTTTTTTTCAAATGACTAAAAAATATGCGAGTTTCTTATTTTATTATTTTTATGTTATTATTGTGAAAATTAGGAAAAAATTAAAAAACGTTTTTTTTCCGGTTTTACCTGCCGGCCGGTTTTATTAAAAAAAAAAAAAAAAAAAAACGGATTTAATCCGAACCCTGGGTAAGAGTCAATAATGCTATTTGTAAACCCTGTTTCCTGCTACTAAAATGACAATCAGCTATGGTTAATCAAATGGAATGAACATTATCTGGTGCAAGAAAACAGGGCTTAAGGACAACACTAATGCTGTTTCAATATTTTAAATTTTACATTATAAATTGCTAAAAAAATGAGCTACTATCATTATTACTGTTTAATTGTGAAGTTATTTTGGAATCCTTTCTCAGAATAATGCAAGAATTGTTTTATGTTAAAATTTTAGCACTGGTATTTCAATAAAGAGCGATTTTCAACAGCATGTTTTGATATAATTACCTTGGTGGTCTAATGGAAGCAAGGAAGACTTTCTTGAAAGTTCCACTAGATAGCTTCAGGACAAGTGCATCGGCATTGACCACCTCCATCACTTGACCAATGAACTCCTTCTCCTTGCCAGTGAGAGTTGAGACTGCGCTTGGTGTCCAGTCCTTCCAACGTCGAATTCTCTTCTCCTTGGCAATGCGTTCTGCGGCACGGAGCTTGTCAGCGCCACTAGCCATCATTGCCATTGACCAATCAACACAGTGAGCAAAGCCTTCTGACAACAGTGCCTCGGCAATATTGCCTTTCTGTGAACAAAACCATCAGAGCAACATTTAAATTAAAGAAACCATACTATAATGAGGGTGGTTGGGGTGGTATTTCTGGGGTTGGGGGTTAAAATATAAATTATAGGAGGATCTTACAAACCACCTTGCCATGGTGTGGCCAGGCAGGCTGCAAAATGCACAAAGGAGAATTTAGGAGGAGTCTGTGCAGCACAGGCTGCTGAAATTAACTCTATGGATCAATTATAGCAAAGAGCTGAAGACCCTGAACTATCCTGGTTGTACTTACGGGGTGCAGAAGTGATCCCACAAAGTTGTTGTTGTTGACCGACTCAAGAATAACCTCGACATCTTTCTGCAGAAGACGTGACTCAACAAAGAACTTAGCCTCGTCACCAAATGGCTGAGATACAGAATCCGGGTTGTTCTCCATCTTAGTTTGTGGGCACTGTAATCAAACATTACATAATATAAGGCTTAGTCCTTGACGACCAACTGCTCAGCCACAATTAGGTTCTAGAGTAAATTTTGAAATGTAAGCTATTATATCAAAACAAAGGTATGCTAGACATGAAATTGACCATACAAAGGCTGTGAATGACGGTGAGTAGGTCTGTTGCTGTTTTATAAAGGTGGATTCACATATTCTTGATTTTGCATAAATTTTTGCATAACAAAATTCAACAGGGAAAACGTGGTGCTGAAATTTGTTACTGTATGCAAAATGTTATGCAAAAACAAGTTTAGGTGAATAAACATTAACGTTAAACCTTCATGTTGTGCCTTAAAGGCATAAAACACATTGAACAAAAAAAGTTGTGTAATATCCTAACAAACCTGAAAATCAACGTTGATTTGGCTGGAGTCATTGATTTCTAATTTATTTTCCATTCACAAAATGCCACTGGCGGTCCCTGACGTCACAGCTCACCTGGTCCACGGGCGTGTAAAACAAGCAAGCTGTGACGTCAGTGACCGCCAGCGGCATTTTGTGAATGGAAGATAAATTAGAAATCAATGACTTCTGCCGAATGAATGTTGATTTTCAGGTTTGTTAGGATATTACACAACTTTTTTGTTCCTGGTGTTCTAAGCCTTTAAATATTATATACAAGGTATTATGGACACAGTATTGCAGCAAAAAATGTTATTCAAGGTCAAGTGGAAATTGGCCAATATAGTGGAACAACAGCGATATGTATAAAAGTTCCACTTCTGCTTCTTCTTGAAAAATTGCCACTTAGCAACTCCCCTCCCCCCTTTTTTTATTCAGTTGAATACATTTCAAAATTTATCCTAGAATCCAACTTTTAATGATTCAACATGGTAGTTAGTCAAAGTGAACTTACTCTAATGCCAGAGATCATGAGAGTGATGTGATAGAAATCAGGCAGCAAGAACACTCTTACTGTAGATCCATCTCTCACGTGTTCAATGACAGCCTTGATTGGCTTGCCTTGACATCTGTCAACAAATTGACGCATGTTCTCAATGTTCCACTTCACATCACGTACATGACTTGAAGCTCCCTGAAACAAAAGTTACAACGATGCCACATTATTGTCATGTCATTTACAACAATAAAAAGTAATAAAATAAATGTCAGGGTTCCCCCCCCCCTCCCCCCTTACCTATAATGTAATACTAAAGGTAAAAAAAACATACAGTATATAAAATATAATAATATTATATATATAATAGGCCTATAATATAATTAATAATAATAATATAATAATATAATATTAATAATATTATGTATAGGCCTATAATATACTCGCCTCAAAAAGCCTGAGTTACCTGCCGTTCAGCCTTTTACGGTATCGCCCAGCCGCCCCCCTTTGAAATGCGCGCGTGAAATGGGCGATACATAAGTGGTAAAACAATAAATCGGCTGAGGTTTTTAGAGTTGAGTATATACTCCACTCAAAAAATCTCAGTCGATTTAAATCGGGCATGCCTCAAGTATCGCCTATTGTCACATTTGAGGAGCAGGGGGGCGGCTGGGCGATACCGTAAAAGGTCAAACGGCAGGTAACTCAGGTTTTCTGAGTTGAATATAGTTAAGGCAGGAAATCAGCTACTGCGGGATTTGACTAAAAAGTTGTAAAGAAAGAAAAAACTGAAATTTTGCAGTGCTACATTAGGATAAGGTATCTTCAAAAATGTGAAAATTTTAGGGGGTCACTATGCTAGATTTTAAATTACAATTTTTTGACATTTTAGTCCCATAAGAGCCCATATTAACTTTATTAATTATTTTCTCTCTTATCTGATGGTTGTAAGTTCTATTTTTATTATTATTATTATTATAGATAGCTGTTACTATTAACTTTCAAGTGGTATTATAAAGTTTGTAAGTTTTCTTTTTAGATTTTGAAATGCAAGCCATTTAAATACAACCCTTTAACAGCGCATATCTCTGAAATTCAAATATTATTATTTTATTTATTAAACACCAAGATGTACTAATACATATATATTATATTTACATTGCACTCTATAAGTCTACAAATTCAAATATGAACCCCCTAATTCCTTGGTTTGTAAGTTCATGGTAAGGATAGTTTTACCTGTAATAAAAATTTCTTAAATAACAGTACTGATAAGTTTTCAAATACAAATACTTCAAAGTTTTACATATTTGGAGATATCTTGTCCTAAACTAAAAAGAGAGAAAAATAAGGGAAAACAACACACACACACATTTTTCAAATCAGCTTATTACCTCATTTTAAAGGTGTACAACACCTTGAACAAAAAAAGTTGCGTAATATCCTAACAAACCTGAAAATCAACGTTGATTTGGCCGGAGTCATTGATTTCTAATTTATTTTCCATTCACAAAATGCCACTGCCGGTCACTGACGTCACAGCTCGCCTGGTCCACTCGCAAGTAAACCGGGCCAGCTGTGACGTCAGTGACCGGCAGCGGCATTTTGTGAATGGAAAATAAATTAGAAATCAATGACTCCGGCCAAATCAACGTTGATTTTCAGGTTTGTTAGGATATTATGCAACTTTTTTGTTCAAGGTGTTCTACGCCTTTAAGCCTTGAATAGTTATAAAACTATTAATTGGGGGGAGGAAGGGGTGGCAGCACTAAAGCACTGTTGCTATCATAAAATTGTCACAGGTAAATGCAAACTTGCCGTAATAATGTACATTTATTCTGAAATATATCCCAATTGTAATATAAATGTTGATATTTTACTTATACTTTTAAGGTTCTTATATGAGAACTTTAGGCTTATTCAAGCAAGAATATGGCCAATCCACAAAGCATGTGAATGTTGAAACCATGGTATGAGATTCTTATGCAAGAAATTGTTAATTCTAATAAATTATTTTATTTTAAACATTATTTTAACCTTAAATCTTTTTGAGCTCTAATAAATGATTAAGTGAATTAAGACTCTTAATTAAAGTTAGCTCTACATTTATTAATAAGACTGGAAAACTTAACTACAAATTAGAGAATTTTGGAATAATGGACCACTTGCAATAAAATATTTTTAACTGTTGCAATGTGTAAGTGAAAACGATTTTTCCATAAGAAATGCATTAAGAATATTTCAAATTATTTTAAAAAGTTTGCTCATTGAAAGTGGTGCATTACTTTTCAATTTAACGTGCTCTAATTATTCTATGTACTGTTGTTTTTTATATGTATTAATTTTTTTATTGTTTTAACATCTGTATATCCTGTACAATCATAATATTATGTATTTATGTAAAGTCTGTAATATATAAATAAAAGCAAAAAATGCCAACTGAGTAATAACAGGTGCAGAGTGAAAGGAAGGGAAAAAATATAAATGGCCTCGCTATATATAAATGAACATCCCCTTTTAACATAGACTGAAAAATGTTCTTCCCCTTTAGGCAAGCTGTACAGTAGTAGCAAACCCACTAATGATTATTAAGTGAAGTGTTGCATAAGAAAAACTAACCACAAGACACAAGTGTTATTATCTTCCTAACTTCCTTTTCTACATACCAGTTTTATTTTTAAATTCATATCAGTATTCATCAAAACAGTAATAAAATAGATTTCAATTAATACTAAAAATTAAACTTTGTATTAAATATGCAACCCTTCTTGTGAAGTTTTAGGTATTCATTATTATTTCCACCTATTTATTATGAATATCTTACTTATGAATGAAAACTTTATCTAGAAAATGTGCAACCTCCTCTGTTTATTCTTTCATACCTAACAGATAGAAACAAGCAGGAAAATATGCAAGAGCTAAGCACTGATACTTTCCATTTAAATAGGATGTTTATTTTATTTATTTATTTTTTTTTTTTTTTTTTTTTGCATAGATACGGTACGTTTAAAAAAATACATAAAGAAAACTCCAAATTGGCAAATATGCACACATTTCAAAAAATTTCAATAAAAGTAGGTAGCTGTAGTTATTGTCTTTTAAATAGCTTTTACGAGAGAGAGAGAGAGAGAGAGAGAGAGAGAGGGGGGGGGGTTAAACAACCCTTATTTAACCACTAACAAGATAAATAATTATATATTAAAAAAAAAAAATTGATAACTTAAAGAGATTTTATGTATACACACATACAGTGGAATTGTAGATAGAATAAGAGCATGGACAGACACAGAAACAGTGGTAGAGTGAACCTAGTGGACAGTTTGCTTGTTGTGTCTTTCCTTTATGAGAAGGCTTGTATGTAAACATGCTACCTTGCCCCTGAATATGCAATATCCCATTTAAAAAGCATTGTTTATTTAATTTTATTATTATTATTTTAGAGTTTGGGGGAAAAAAGTTTATGAACAAGCCTAGTACACGAACTTTTAATAAGAAAAAACAAACTAATAATAATAATAAAACATATTGCAAAGATCAACCACTACAGGTCAAATAACAAAACTATTGCCTTTATACTGAAAAAGATGTGCAACATCATGACAAAGTGTGATAGTATATTTTAACATTCAAATCCAGTTTGAATTTTTCACGTAAGAATACCATTACAAATTTAGCTTGAGTGACTGGTAAAAATGTATACAAATATATTGTAAAATATATTATCACGATTGTGTGTAAATGTTTAACATAAAAATAGTAATTAATTATATCACCATACCTCAATTGATTGTCCTAAAATGCATTCTAAAAGTATTAAATAATTGGAACATAATCATTTACCTGTGACCACTTTCCTTTGCCAGCACTCTGAGCTGCTTTCTCCAGTTCCAACAACTTTGCTTGTTCAGCAGATGGACGAGAAGCATCTCTAACTCTTACTGATACAAGACCCTCAGAAACCAAAGACTCAACCATGTTCTCGCCAGTAGCCACATCTGAAACATAGCACAACGCCAACTTTTACACTACTGTAACTTTTTTTTTCTTTTTTTTTTACATAAAAAAAAATTGTAATAGTTAATTTATTTATCTGCAATAAGATAAGCAAAGGAAAGTAAACCATTGTGGTTTAATATGATAAAATTCAAAGGAAAGTATAGAAGAAACCAGCAATGGCCTTACTGTAGTTTTATAATTATTAATTGTTTAGAAAGTAAAATCAATGTACAGTTTCAGACAAATGAAAGGTAAACGTTTAAACTTGCTGCTTTTTTGCACGCCTCAAGTTAATGTGAAAACTGTATTATTACGTCATGTTCACGTACATCACGAGGCATGTTTGGCTTGCTGGCTAAAGTAGCTCACCTGATAGATAACGCTACACATCTGTGCGCGCATCCAAACACGTGAATATGACGTGACAATATCGTTTACACATAAAATTTGAGGCACGCAAAATAGAAACATGTTTAAATGGTTACCTTTCATTTGTCTAAAACTGTACATATTTGTGTTAACTGTGTCATCACGATTTTCACCTAGATCTCATTGTAGCAAGGCACTCCTTGGCTTTTCTATCCTTTCCTTTGATAGTATTATTGAAGTTTAGTAGCTCAGGTGAAAGAGAAATGCAGTATTGTGGGTGTATTAGCAATATATTTGTATTTTTTTTTTTTTTTTTAATCAAACTAAATGACATCTCTTCTCTGTTAAGCCCCTCCCCCTTTTTTATTTTTTAATTATCATATCCAACCTCAATGGTCAACTTTCCTCAATATTTCGGGGTAAGCCAACAACATAGACGTTTTTAGCCTGAACTAGTGATAGACCTCCATAACTTTCTAACCCGACATACTTCTTTTGCTTCCTTCAGACTCATACCATGTTTCATAAATTTTCTATTGCATCTCATACTGCGAACATTCTTATTTTTCAAACATCTTCCAACCACCTAAGACCATGATGTTTTAGGCCTGCCTATACCTATCCTTTCATCCACTCTGCTATGCAATACCTGTTTTGCTATTCTTTCATCACCCATCCTCTTTACATGACCAAACTATCATAACACATTTCTCTCATACTTCTCAGTCACAGTTTCTTGCACTCCATAACATAGCATATTGAATTACAAACATCAATCACAATAATAAATCAGTATTCAACTTACCCTTGCCCAAATAGATCACTCCATACTCCCTCGTTGTATTGGGAGCTTTGTCCAAAGTGAAGAAAACATTCTCGCCAACCAACTTTTTACGCATAAACTCACGAGCTTCCCATGCAAATGGTTCATCTTTTACCTCGTCCGCACTAAAAATAAAAAATAAAAAAAATACTTCAAAAACTTTACTTTTTAACTTTTTCCAAAATCGCAACAGATTTGTTTATGTATTTGATGTTCAGCAGATCACACAGTTTTAAAAAAAACAGCCTTCAGAGGTTTTTGCCTCTTATTTTTCAAATGATGACATAGTACTTGCAAAATTAACATCAATTTGGCCAAAAACCTATTAGTAACCTCATTAGAGCATGACATTTGATGATGAATTTTCTCCAAGCATAACATTCTGAATAAAGAAAAAAAAAAGTCCTTTTCATGCTCTTGCGAGTGGTTACATTTAAAGGTAGAAATTAATATTAATTTTGAAGATTCCATTTTATGCTTCATGAATGACAGTATAAGGACATGTTGTTACCCCTACAAAGGAAACTGTATTGTATATATATAGGCCTATCAAAAAATAAAAATGTGAAGTTAAAATTTGATAGGGAGAAACGAAATGAGAGTTGGCACCAGGCAGCAGCGTAATTATACATACATAAAAGTGCTCATAGCCTTGCACGCCTAGGGTGCATAGGGCCGTGCATAACGGCTTGAGACAATATATGGCATGATATATATATTTTACAACCATATATATATTTTTTAAACCACTATCGCCATTTGAGATTTTCAGTTGACGCTGCTGCCTGGCGCCAACTCTCATTTGGTTTCTCCCTATCAAATTTTAACGTCACATTTTTGTCCATACCGCGATGGTATCTTTCCTTTTCCTAAATACTATAAAAAAAATAATAATAATAAAAAAATATCACAAGATTGGGCCTTAATACTGTACTACACCAAGATGTATATAGAGAAGGTGGTATAATTCACCCTTTTACTGTCGTCAGAACTCGGTTTCCTTCGTAAAACTTCGAATTTTGACATGCGTCATAGGAGGTGACTGTAAACAGAATCACGTGGTCTCTCAGGTACAATGCATTATGTACCTGAAAGAGGAGGAGGGACAAAAATTTCCCCTCTCTCGGTGCTTGAAATTTCCCCTCTTGTTTTGATTCACCTTCTGTGACGTTTCATCCCTTCTGCTACTTAGGCAAACTACACCACCTTCTATATATACATCTTGTACTACACATATTATATCACGGAACTCTCTCTAGCCTTACAAGTTGGAGAGAAGACTTGTAAAGTAGGCAACCCAATCTGAAATCTATTGTACACCTGTATTACGTGATGTTGTGAACTACAAAACCTACTTAACACATTTTTAATTCCAGTTTGTGAAAGTACATGATCAGTCAGTACAGGGACATGAACAGTGTATGATGATCCCATCTAATGATTTATTCCTTTGTTTTGAGATTAAGGGGTCTTTTCTGTAAGTCCTCACGAGAAACTAGGTACCTAGAAAGGGGGCGTAACTCACTTGTTTATTATAAAGAACTCCTTAGCCACGCCCCCTTTCTCGATAATGAGTTTCTTGTAAAGCCTTACAGAACAGACCCCCAGGATCTCTTTAAGTATATCTGTATGTCTGACAGAGCATTCCTAATTTTATTTTACTGCGCTCAGATACTGAGATTAGACTCGCCTCCTCATAACTGGTGATGCAGGCAGAGCATTAGAGAAAATGTCCAAGTTCTGCTCAAGCTTATTGTAATTAAAGAAGAACCAAGCTGTTATCAAAGCAGAGAATCATACTGTACCTAGTCGTTTGCCGTCTGCCAAGTTTGGGTGCCGTAATATTGGAGAGAATGATTGTTTTCTCTGGAGGTGGGCCACCTTTAGGTTGACCTCGGATGACAACAGAATCCCCTGAAAGGACCTGAAATCAAACAAAACTCACTTCATTAGATTTAAAATCAAGAAATAAACATATAGTAACAGAAATTAAATCATTAGGATCATTTGTTTATGGACTCATTTCTCTACTTACAGAAAAAAAAAATAATAATAAGGCTATTGGATTGAGTGTTGAGGGGGAGGGGGGATAAAATATGTGTATCATGATCTTGCGTACATTGACGTTGATTGTGATTCAATGTCTTTGATTTGTGTTAGCTGAACATTCAGTCTAAGATAATATATTTCAGTTCTTCACTGAAAGTATGCATATAAAATTTAAGTCAATGAAACTGACCTACAATCAATATTAAATTTTATATTTTGAGTTAATTGAACAAAATTTGAGTTCCAAAGAAAGAAAGATACCGTTAAAATGATGCCAAATATTTAGTTAATTTTACTGGGACTTTTATGTTTAGAAGGCATTGCACATTCATAAAAAAAATGTTCCTGCCCCCCCCCCCCCCCCCCCTCTTTTTCTCATCCTTTAATTTTCGTGTTTTTAATGCTATTATTGCTAATTTTTTACTTGATGTAATATGTAATGAATTTCAACAGAAATAAAACATTTGAGCATGTTCATAATAAACGTTTTATTACAGTCTATATTTAATTTATTTTTTTAAAGAATGTGTGACCCAAAAAAAGATTTAATTACCATTTCAGACTAAATTTTCAAAAGTATGCACTTTCTCATTTAAGAAGAACATATCCAAATAAAATGAAAATGCATTCAATAATACTTTAAAAAAATGATATGTATACTCGCGGTGTAAAAAGTTTCTACCGGTACGTTATTCATTAATTTTAATGTTTTCTGAAACGGTTCTTTCAATAAAAATAAAAAAAATCTTAATTCAATTTACTTAGCTGAACATAATATGAAAGAGTAGCATAGTATGCACAAAACGTAAACATGAAATGCCGCAAGAAAAATATGTCTGTATACCGACACGCAAAGTCGTCAAGAATTGTGTACATACAATATTGCATGTGTGTATGATGATAAACAATATTAATTTAATTACAGAAAATTTAGCATTTGAGATATTTCAGTTTGCATAATTTTTTTAATCACTGAATATATGTTCATAAATAGAAAATAGCCTATACACAATAATATTTGAAAGGAGTAAAAGTTGTTCATGCAGTGTGCAATATGTAATTTCTTATAGGATTATATGTACATTGGCATTCCAAAACAGCTGTGTAAAGAAATGTGGCGTTTTCGACGCGATGACGTGGGTATCCTCCAATTTAATTAAGTAACATCACTTAATTAGATAATAAAGTATAACTTACAATAAATATTTTACAAATTTTACTCGTACAGTCAGAGATATCTCAAAATGCACGCTTTATGGCCATATGCTCACTCGGAATGAGAGCCACGCGACCAGTTTTTTAAAAATGATTGTTTTGACATTTTAAGAAGTTTTTTAAAGTTACGTGAAATAAAAAATTAAGGACTCGATATTTATAGATTTAATTGACATAATTTTAATTACATATTTACCTGTTTAACGATGCCTCGATGATATTGTATGGGTTGTGGAGCAGTCATGATTCTTGACCCATGCAGCGATCTTGGAACGAGAATGACGTTGCAGTATAATTTTAAAGAAGTCTTTTGGATATCTTGAAAGTGATTAGTACACATTTGTTGTGAGAGGGTGCAGCACCAAAAAAACAATGGAAAAAGTGTATCTCTGTTAGTGCTGTAACGTAGTGGAACTTTTTGGAACCATTTTTTTACAAGGCTTCTTTACAGTTTCGTTGCAATGATGAAAGTCAATGTGACGTCACACATGTGAACTTTTTTGACTTGAAAGGACGTTTGGAAATTTACAAAATGATGACAGAAAATATAGATTTTATAATTACTTTTCTAGCTCAATATTCAGTTTAAATAATGCTTCATTTCATTGTTTGTAATTTATAGTACAAATTAGTGAACATGAAAAAATACGTGTTGCTGATGTGGCAGACAAAAATGGTGTGACGCTAGCAGACGACAAAAAATTTTCATTTTCATTCATAGAGGTCACTCCAAAACCAAAACAAAAAATTTGGAAACTTTTTGAACAAAGGGGTTCTTAATCGGACACGTGTAAAGATAATTACGTACTTAATAATGGAAGTTAAGGAAGAAAACGATGGAGATGTTACTCTTCCAAAAGATTTCGGTGTTCTTAATTTTATTGAACATCGAATAGAAGAGATTTCGGCGTTAACACAGGCAATACGTAAGTATCAAATTTGCCGGTACCGGTAGGACAGTCTGATACAACATCATTTCCGGAGGAAATTTTGTCAGATAAACAAAAAAGTATTATGTATAAAATGATTTTAAAAAATCTTAACTTATAATTCATAAATATTATGACGTAATAAACTTCCTCGTAATAAAAGTATTTAAATCCTTTTCATTTAATGTTTTAAAGTTCCCGAACTATTTTTACATACCGGTATGTATTTTATTTACATGTATGTATGTATTATGTTTTTGTTCTCAGAGACTCCAAAGACAAATGCCCTTGTATTTCAACGTTTACCAATCCACATGCGAAGACGTGTTATGGGTCATTCATCAAACAGAATGCCACGTTCTGTGCGGGAAGCTCATATTAATCAGGTAAAATTTGTTTAATTACTGTAATATATGATATGTATACATATTAATCATCATATATACACAGGACACAATAATATAAAGGCGAAATTAATTAAAACTTTATAAAAATTCTATGTTACAGCTTAAAAAGAGTGGCTTTCCTCCAAAATCCAAACGCCCTAGTCGTCGACACAGACGAAGACCAAAAAACTTGCTCTCGGAGTACAATCGTAGACAAAAAACATTTGTGTGGCTTGAAACGCATATATGGCATGCAAAGAGATTCCACATGTGTGAGAAATGGGGCTATAAGTTACCATTGCATTGCAACGACAAAAGTGTCCGAGCTTGTTATAGAGCTGCAGCAAATCATTGTCTATTCCATGTAAGAATATATCTTATTTTATGTTTATATTATATTATATTATATTATAAACAAATAATTTTAATTTTTTATAAACCCCGTTCTTTGTTTTTAATAGTTCAAATATCATACATAACAACAAGTAAATTACCCAACGGGTGATGAGAAAAAGGCAAAATGCCTGTACACTAGACGTGATCTCGCACACAATAAAATTTCCATGTAATGTTTATTCCATGTTTATTAATGCTGTTCATAAACCCTGTTCTTTGCTCCTGAAATGATGATCAAGTTCATAAGACCAAAAACAAACAAATAATAATAAATATAAGGCTTACAAACACTTTTTTTTTTTTTTTTTTTTTTTATATTATTGCTTATATCAATGATGATTAAGTTTTAAATAAGTTGCACCACCTTTGCAAGGGCAAGACGGGAGCAATTGCAGATCATAAAATGTTTGAATAAAATTCAGAAATAAGTTAGCTTTAAAACATGTTTGATTATTTTTTAAGTATTTTTCACATGTAATGAATAAGTTACATGCGTCAAAGCGCAACAACGGATAAACAAAGTTGGAACAATGTAATCAAATGTAGCCTTTCACGTGTAATTTTCATAAACAATGAGAATGGGTTCATTTGTTTACATGGTTCTTACTTTGTTTATCCATTAATGCACATGGACAAACTTAACTTTTAAGTTACATGTGAAAAATACTTTACTGTTATAATCAGTAGAAACAGACATAATAGTATTTTAAACAAAGAATAAAAATTTTTAAAAAAATGTCCCTTTAAAGGCGTAGAACACCTTGAACAAAAAAGTTGTGTAATATCCTAACAAACATGAAAATCAACGTTGATTTGTCCGGAGTCATTGATTTCTAATTTATTTTGCTTTCACAAAATGGTGCAAGCGGTCAATGACGTCACAGCTCGCCTGATCCATGTGCGCTTAAAACAAGCAAGCTGTGATGTCAATGACCGCTCGCGCCATTCTGTGAATGGAAAATAAATTAGAAATCAGTGACTCCGGACAAATCAATGTTGATTTTCAGGTTTCTTAGGATATTACACAACTGTTTTGTTCAAGGTGTTCTACGCCTTTAATATGTCAATGAAAATTGCACAAATTTAAATCCCTCAAATTAATAATAATCCAGACTTATTTCTTGTATTTCAGGATATGTCCTATTTGGTCTGCATAGAACTACAAGGTAAAGAATCAAATCTTATAGAAGCTTTATCCCATCTATGTAACCCAGTCTGTGGTCTTACATTTGCATCTAAACATCTATTAAGTGGAAACTATGAGGGTAAAATAATGCTCTATCATGAAGATAAATATCCATACGATGCTATAGGACAAGTGAAGTTCTTATGGAAACCATCGTCAAGTGAGGATAAAACAAGGACTATTTGGATCTGGTGTCATCCAAGTTACTATGAAAAAGTAGTTAGTGAATTAAAATCTTTGTTTGAGTTAGTAATTACAGAGGAGATTCAAGAAGTTGTAATTGGAGAAGGAAAAGAAGCTGAGAAATTAGCTACTAGAATACCACCTCCTGTATTTAGAAATCATTCAACAGGAGTTATGATGGTTATCCTGAAAGATGTTATAGGGAGATTTAGATTAACAGGTAAATAACCTTCTAAATGATTTAGCACTTCTTACATTTTATAATTTTCCTCAGGTGTGGGGAATTTTTTTTTTTTTTTTTTTTTTTTTTTTTTACATTTTTACCATAAGTTTGTAGTGTTATTCGTAAACCCTGTTCTCTGCTCCTAATATGCCGGTTGCTTTTTGTTATTCAATTGGAATGCGCATTTTTTGGTGCAAGAGAACAGGGTTTTTTTAACAGCATTCCTGTTTTTGGCAAGCACCAAAAAAATTTGCATTCCATTTGAATAACCAAAGTTGATTGTCATTTTAGGAAAACAAGTACAGGGTTTACAAACAACATTATTGTCTTCAATAGCATGTGTACCAAATTTCAAATGGATGTGTCCATCGGTTATGTGGGAAAGAATAATATGGGAAATATAAGATGTTCTATGACCATGATTTGTTTTTTTCCCCACATAACCAAATAGACAAATTCGATTTGAAATTTGGTATACATTCTTTTGAAGACAATATAAGTTTATAATAAAGAAAAAGAAGGGAAAAAAAAAAAAAAAAAAGTTACCGTCACATCAGAGGTTAATCATTTATTAAAATAGCAATTTTTCTGAGTTGAACTTTATTGTTATTTTTATTGTGTACTTAAGGTCCTCTGGCCCATGCCATACTGCAAGGTGTATTGATCTGTCCACGGGATAATGTTGCATCCCAACAGGAGGTAAAACAAGAAGCAACTCCCATGGATATTGATGATATTTTTAGCTCTGTGCTAGAACCAAGCACATCCAAAGCACAAGACAGGTAAAAAAAAAAAAAAAAAACTTCAGTAGAATTCATTTTGCAATGAAATATGTAATGTGTATCCATATTTAAAATTTAAAAATTTTCATTTCAAAACTAAAAAGAATAAGGAAGAAAATCAATAAACCATGGCAGAAAATTATTTAAAGCTCAGGTCGTTGTAGTGTTTGTAATAATAAATAGGGAATTTTATGAGTTTGAACCCTTTATATTTTCTTTAAAACTATAAACCATCATTGTCAAAATAAGATGAAAGGTTATATAGAAGCACCCTCATTTCTCAGATTTGAATCACGTTAAAGAAATAAAATTTAACATTTATAAACTTCAATATTACATTGATCACATGTAAAATTTTGGTCTTTATCTGGGGAATACTGTTTAAAAAGGGAGGTGCATCCAGTTGTAAAAATCTGATCTTGTTTTTTTGGCAAGGTGAAAGCTCGTACTATCTCCCATTCCCTAATTTTTGCTAATCAATCTATGTGTTTTACTATCAAATCTATTATCATACATATCTAATAGTCGATTTTTCATTAACATCAATAATTATAAGATATAACAAATGTTCCAGACCTATGATACCACTGGATGGCTGGGGTGCTGGTTATTACAACACACCACAACATCAAGATGAGATGAGAGCACAGTCTCAGTTATGGCAAAGTCTAGGTGGGGTGACTTCACCTGCACAAATGCCTCCCAACTGTGTTCTAGGACTAACAGTACTGGACCCAAGACTCTCTTTACCTGCCAAGAGAACAAAAGCAAAACCTAGTAAGATTTTTCATCAAAGTTGATTGTGGAATTATTATATTGTACCTGTTTGTGAAACATGAATACAAAATATGGGAAGGGAAGAGAGGAATTAAAAAAAAAAAAAATGTACAAATAGTTGTGAAATTTTATATAACAATTTCTAATACCTATTTTAAGATTTCTGTATAGAAACCCCACATGAAGCTATTTTAATATATTATTTGTTGCTATAAACTTAAATTAACTAATAATGATATGTATAGTTTGAACTGCCAGGTAAAACTGAACAAAAACAAAACAATAAGTTTATTTCTAGGATATGTAACCACACTTATTGTTAATTGCTATTTTGATAAGGTGTTTGGAGTTTTAAAGTAGCCCTTTCTTATTGAAGTTATATATTTAAGCCCTAGCTTATAGGGAGAAGCCTACTAGCTCTACCTTGAATAGAAATATGTAAATCTAAGCATAGAATAAAGAAAAAAAAAAGTCGATTTGTTATAGGTTTGTACACCCCTATTGCACTCTGTTGCAGCACCAGTTGTCACAGTGGCACCTTTTATTTTTGTTTCTTCCCTATCAATTATCTGTACTAGTAACAATTTTCACCAAACTGTAGAACTTTTTTTTAAGGCCCTTGCTGGTTTCCTTTTTCTTTTGACTTTATCATGCACATATTATATAGTATTTATATAGGTACATACTTTATATGGTTTCTATTCTAATTTATCAAGAGCTATGCAGCATTTCAAACTACTACAATCTCCACTGGTGCAATTTTTGTACATCTGCATTCTCCGCGCTTGCCTCTTTTGAAACATTACGCTTAGCCTGTACAGATGTGAGGTGTGCCATTAGCAGGCGCGACATAGATTGCACATGTGCCCAAATTGTACCCGCAGAGATTGCAGAAGTACTGAAATGCCGCATAGTCCTCGTTATATTGTTCTGTAAAGTGGTTAAATGATTTTCAGATGCAGACCAACTTCCCAGTATAGCCAAGTTACCTGAAACAGTGAGCAATTCTCCTGTATGGAACTACAAGATCAGAGCTTTGGTCACTTCAGAGAAAAAATCAGATTATGAAATTAACTCTGATAGGTCTGATAATCTTGTACCTGGTTGGTGTGCTCAGGAATCAGCAACTCCAACTACTAAAGTTCCTGTGTTGCTTGTACAATCTCCTGGTAGTCAAGATAGCAATGTCAAGAAATTAGGTACATAAATATGTATTGATTTTTGGGGATATGTATGTGGATTAAGGCGAGAAATCAGCTACTGTGGGAGTTGACTAAAAAGTTGTTAAGAAAGAAAGATCTGAACTTAAGCATGGTGATACATTAGGATATATATTTAAAAATGTTAAAAATTAGGAGGGTCACCATGCTAGATTTTATATTATTATTATTTTTTAAGGTTTAGTCCCATAAGAGCCCATTTTTTAATTTCTCTTATCTGATGATCACTGAAAATTTTATAGGTAGTTGTTACTATTAACTTTTAAACAGAACCATTAAGTTTAAAAGTTTTTTTTTTTTTTTTTTTTTTTTTTTTTTGATACAAACCATCTATAGTCTATACAACACTTCATAAAAGGAAACAAAATCTTCTTCTTTGTAAGTAAAAATGAATTATAGGGAAAACTACAGGAAAAAGCTGACTTTTTAATTTTGCATGTCAAATCTTTTTTTTTTTTTTTTTTTTTTTTTTTTTTTCTTCATTATTAAAAAAATGATTTTGAGGGGATTTTTTTTTTCAGGTTATCTTAATATTATTAAAATATATAGGCCTACATATTCTGACCCGTAAAATAAGATCAAAGATTTTTAAGTTATTTTGAAATAATATGCAATTAAAATTTGTACAACTTTTATTTATTATTATTTTATCGCTTAATGTCAGAGGAATCTTACCCAGAAATTTTTTTTTTTTTTTTTTTTTTTTTTTTTTTTTTTTCTATCAAACCTCTAGGCGAGGTACAACTTATGCTAGTTATTTACATATTTACATTGCATTTATACTGAATTTACACTCCCGAGACTTCCGAAACCCTATCATAAGATTCGCGGGTTCTTGCATGGCGGGTCGGCCATGGCCTGGCAAATTCTTCCCGGCATTCGCCTTTACATACCGAGGAAACCATGGAAACCTCGGTCAGGAAGTCGAAATTTACCCAGAAATTTAAACATTAAATATTCAACAACAAAAACAAAAAGAGTTTATGCTTTTTGTTAACTTGTGTTTTTATTTTATCCTTTCCACAGGTTTAGGTTGTTCCTGGGACATTATCATACCAGCAGGTTGGAATATGCCTTTCTTACGTAGCCTGATCTTACAAGGTGCTAGAGTAGGAGGTTTGCGTGAGTTAGAGGCATTTGGTATAGAGTCTTTGGTACCTTGTCCACCATTATGTGCTCCTGATACTGCTGCAGGCAAACTGGAGCAAGAACATAGAACCCAGGCAGCCTTGGATGATCACTTCAAGTATGTGACCACTTTATGTTTAGAATGAAAATAAACAATAATTACTGTATCTGTCTTGATTGATGGAGCTTATCTGTATAGCTTGAGGGAAAAGCTAAAGGTCCCCTAATTTAACATTGTGCTTATGGAGAAAAATGCTTTTTTTTTTTTTTTTTTTTTTTTTTTTTTTTTTTTTTTTTTTTTTTTTTTTTTTTTTTTTATATAGGATCTTTTACAAAACTGTTGAATTAATTCCAGTTTATATGAGGAATACTATACATATTTTTATGTGTTTCAACCCATAGAAATTTTTAAAGAAGTTTTCATTGCTGATAACTCCCATGAACAATAATATGTATGAATTCAAATCAATAAAGGATAAGTTAATGTGTTTGAATAAAAGAAATACAACCTGTTAGGAACTTTCTCTAGAGCTTTTGTTACATTAAAGTAAATAAATAAGTAAATTATTTGATAGAATTTATATCTAGGAATGATATTTCTTTACTTTCATGCAAAAAACCATTATTGTGGGTAATGATACTATAAAACAATTGGATAGAAATAGAATTAGAGAAATTAGATCACTGTGTATTGAAAATTAATACAAAATACATATTGGGAACCCCTCTCCCAATTAAAATTAGAAAATTATTTCACTTTGCATTATCTATAGGCCTATAATGTAAACAATAAAAATAAATATATTATAAAAAAAACTAAAATGGATTATAGTGTTTGGTAGATAAATTTTAAGAGGAAATATAAAGTTAAATATAAAAGTTAATTGATATAGGCCTACCTATAATTTACATCAAAATTCTAATACATATTACTACATTTTGCAGTAAGTTTTTATTGGTTTTCATATCCAAATGTTAATAACAATGATAGAAATGCATTGTTCCTCTCAAATTAGCCAGTTGCTGTTATATGTACAGGTTGTAATAAAAAATTGGAATGCTAGAATCTGATAGTGGTACATAAGTGTTGTTCATAAACCCTATTTTCTTGCACCAAAAAATGCGCATTCCATTTTATTAGCCATAGCTGATCGTCATTTTAGTAGCAAAAAACAGGGTTTACAAACAGCATTATATTGTTAGAGCCTACAATGCTAGAAGTATCTGTGATGGCTGAGTAAAACAGAGCCCACTATATAATAATAGGGGGGGGGGGGGGATGCAATATGAAATAGCAAAGGACTTTGAAAATGGCAATTTAGAACAATAATAACAATAAGGTGATTTTTTTTTCCTATCAAACCTCTAGGCGAGGTACAACTTGTGCTAGTTATTTACATATTTACATTGCATTTATACTGAATTTACACTCCCGAGACTTCCGAAACCCTATCATAAGATTCGCGGGTTCTTCCATGGCGGGTCGGCCATGGCCTGGCAAATTCTTCCCGGCATAAGATGATTTAATACTGAAATTTCTAAATTCATAATTAATATCTGTAAATAACATTGCATAGATTTTTTTCCCCCCACAAAGGTTACTGTAATATAATAATGTTTTAAATTGTTTCAGGAAACCACCAAACAAGCGTCACAACTTCATAAAACTGGGTATGGCATGTCCATTTGGTGCCCCTTGGTTAAAACTGGTCAAAGAGTGGAACTCAAATGACACAGAAAATTTCTATGTATTGAGAGATCGTAAAAAATTAATCAATATTAAAGAAGCTCTTCATTCAAATATTGAATATGTAGGAAATGATCCAAATTGTTTAATTATGGTTACAACTATATTAAACAAAGGTGGTGCATTAGATTCATGGTCTTTATTAGCATTGCCAGAATCTATTGAAGATTTAACAAATCAAGTATTTGAAATTCAACATGTTGATCCCAATGAGGTAGAGAGAAAAGAATTCAAAGTAAAACATCAAAAAGAATTGCAGAGTCTAAGCAGAAAAAGAGCTAAAAGTCGTAAAAATGATAAACCTGTTATGCCAGATGATGCTGAAATTAAATCTCAAGAATGTGAAGCTAAAATGAGGTTATTGTGGTTACCACCTCCTTCTAATTTAAAAGAGTTGTGTAGTAGAAAGACAGCAGGGTTTATTTGTAATGGAATGTATAGTAATTCAGAAGCAAGGGGTGCTGGGATTGGATTTATTACAGAACCTGCTTTACAGATGTTACTTAATACAAAATCTTGGAACAAAAATGCAGATGTGTTAGTTAGAAATGTTCATAATTTAAATTATAAAGTTGCTAAGTTGAAGGTTTTGATCCCTTAGATTACAAAACATAGAACTTTTTTTTTTTTTTTTTTTTTTTTTTTTTTGCCAACAATCAATATTGAAAGGGTTTAGCTTTCGTGTTACACCGTGTTATATAAGCAGTAAACTGACATTGAAAAGGAATTCGGCTGTCCCGGTCGAGCCGAATTCCTTTTCAATGTCAGTTTACTGCTTATATAACACGGTGTAACACGAAAGCTAAACCCTTTCATTAAAACTACCCGTGTAAAATAGGCGTTAAATTACAAACTCTCAACAATCAATATTGTTGAAAGTTATACTTTCTTTTCTTCCATACTGAAATGCATGGGACTTGCTTGACTTCGGTTTTGCAAGTATAGGCAGATAAGATACTCCACTTCTTAATTCAAGCTCATTCAGTTTAGTTTATATATATAGGCTATATATTATGTTGCAACCATGAGTTATAGCCTAAAATATTATTTCATCATTATTATGTATACATGGAAAGACTCCACTATGTATGTTTTTAAAATTTCACTAAAGATTTTGTCATTTTATTTTTCAATAATTTCACTAATGCGTGTTATAAAACAAAATTTGTTTGATTTTATTTATAATTTACAGTATCATATTGCAAAAAGCAATGTACCTTCACTATTAATTTGTATTTACACTTTGTTTCTTTTCAGCATAAAAAAAATGGGTTAATATACACATAAGAAAATCATGTTTATTTTTTTATTTATATTTTTTTTTTATTCATTTTTTTTTTTCTGGATCACAGTATTTATGATCATACACACTTTGTATTTAAATGATATATGTTTCAGCATTTCAATTTTGTAAATAATAAAAAAAAAGTGTTGATGCATTATTTTATTGTTTCATTCTATTGTTTTATTATGTTTCAAAGATAAGTTGTTATTTCAGTTAAGAAATATTGTTTTCATACAACATGGTAGTTTACAATAATATAGTAAAAAAAAAAAAAAAAAAAAAAAAAAAAAACATATAGGATATAAAATCAGCAGCATTCTATATATTTGCATGAAATTTGTGATTGTATGTTTTTACTTCATGTGCTTATCTATACAATAACTATATCAATCATCTATAACTATCAAATATAATTTGGCTTATATTGCAGCTCAGTTTGGTTCATTAAAGTTTGATGCTTCAGTCCTTTTTTTTTTTTTATTATTATTATTCCTCTCAGAAACTATCCAAGGAACAATTGTGGAAATTATTAAAAGAAAACATACTTTATTAGAAAACATTGCTTTATTAAAAAATAATTTATTTACAAAATATTCATGCTTATTCCACTGCTATTTTTCATACATATAATTTGAAATTCAAATTGAAGCAGTTCAATTTTTGGTTCTTGGTAGTACAATGCTACTTCAATAAAAAAAAAAATAATAATAATAATGCCAAAGAATACTTGGAGGTATGGTGCCAGAAGTAAATAATATAATAAAAAAATGGGGATAGCATCTGAAATTTAGTATAGTCATATATCATAGAGGAAAGTAGCTCAAACAAAAACTGAATAATAACCTGAATCAATGTTTGGTAGCAAAACAAATGTAAAAATCAGTTTGTGTGCCAAAAAGTTTGAATTGTTATTATTAGGCCTATTAACAATTGTATTTGAACTATATTACATTTTGGTATATAAAGCGCAGGACAGCGGTCAATTTCTTGCCGCTTTTAGTCTGATAGGATAAGAAATACGGCTTTCTATTGGTGGATAATACAAATCAACCAATAGGGAGCCGTATTTCTTATCCTATCTGATAAAGCGATAAGAAATTGACCGCTGTACTGCATTTAAATTATTTATTCTGGCACGACTTCTTCATCAGATTCTTCCATTTTATCTCCCCACATTTTGATACATCCTGCTGCTGCTGAGAGTAATTGATTAGATGAAGGATGTACACTAAGAGATGGTACAACTAGAGGTGCTGATCCATGTATAAGTTTCTGAAGTACATTACCAGTGACCAGATCCCATACCCACACACATCTGAAACAGCATATTTAGAATATGATAATTAGGGGCATGATAGCGGCATGCACCAGGAGGGAGAACATATATAGCTAAAACATATGGCACTCAATAATAAGTTCAGTGCATTCTGGTAGTAGCAGTTCTATTGGCACTCTATTTATCTATATTCTAAAAGTCAAAGGTACATAACTCTGTTTTGTTTTACTGTATACATTGTTTTGTTTTGTTAAAGAAAAAAGAAAAAAAAGCTACAGATCATAATAATAGTTGTAGTGTGTGTCAGAAAGGTCAGAATAGACAATATTTTTATTGTTTTCTTTTTATTCTAATGTAATGAATTTGATAACAATTAAAAACGAGCTATGCTCTCTGTTTGAATTATAAAAACCATAGATATGTAATTTAAAAACTTTAAAACTACAACAAAAAACTCGTACATATCATGTGAATAGATTCATTCATGCCTTGTTCACAATAAGCTTTTTTTCTAATTGGATTTGTTAATTATTTGATAAAAATAATATGCACTCTTATGAAGCTCACTTAACAATTCCAATTAGAAAAAGCTTCTTGTACAAAAGGCATCACATTATATTATACAAAGAACCTTTCAGGCCATACTCTGAGGATCTATAGTTGTAGACCTAGTACATGCAGATGTAAATATTTATGTCCATGAAAGAGCTTCTACAGATTGAAGATGTTTAATCAGATTTTATTTTTATTGATGTTAATCTATAAATGATGTTATCTATGTTAATGTTTGTGTTAACTGTGCCATCAAGATTTTCATCTATAAAAACTTCACTGTGGTAAAGTGCTTATTTTTTGTTTCCCTGTTCTTTCCTTTGATAATATATTCACACCAAAGTGTTTTTCATTTCCTAATTATACTTGTAAATAGTTGAGGCAAAATAGTTCTGATGTACGTATCACTAATATTTAGCATTAAATTTAAAAATTGGTTTGTAAGAATTTTCTCTTACCCATCAGCAGAGCCACACAAAACAATAGAGTCTCCTGGTCCTGTTAAAGTTTCTACACAATAGTCTCCTGCAGTATGACCTTTAAATCTAAACAGAAACAACAATCAACAATTAGTAGGATACTGCAATAAAAAAAAAAAAAAAAAAAAAAAAATCTTAAAAAGTAAAAATTAAAAAAAAATAACAAAATAACAAAAACTTTTGGAAAAATTGACATATTTTAATAGTTTTTGTTACAAAAGCTCAGAAACAATACTAAAACAATATGCCCTCATGCCCTGTATTAATAAAAGTTAATAACACTACACATTATTCAGTGAAGTGTTCAAGTAAATCTGTTCTTTTGATGGATAATGTCATTAAAATGACAAAAGCTCTCAGTTATATAAACATCATAACTATAAAACTCTGTGCTTTATGTGAGACTTCGACATCTCCAAATAAATCCCTTGTAATAAATCTTGGTAAATCCCTTGCTGGTATTTCTATTATTTTCCCTTTAAATTATAGGCTTATTGATAGTTGTTATTTTTTATAGAATGTAGTATTTTTAATGCCTTTACTATTAAGCAATTCAATATAAAAACCTTACACATTATAAAATATATGGTATTGTGTTGTAATAATATACTTTTAGCTAATCCAATGCAACACAGGCATTAAAAAAAAATTAACCTGTAATTACTTTATGATTGGCATTATAAAATTATTCAGCAAAATAAGATTATTTAATTAAACTTAAAATTTAAGATTAGGATACCTTTAAAAATTACATTGAAGATAATTTTAAGTTAAGAAAACTAATAATACAAAGCTTTTACACAAAATTCTTGATGTAGCAAAAACTTTTTCAAAGCCTGCGATACATGCAAGATTCTCAAATACGTTTCTTATATAAGGATCTTAATACAAGTTCATCCATACATCAATGTTGAAGGTTGTGTTATATACTCACTCATTGAGCAACTCTCCAGTGGATTTGTCTGTCAGTCTAACAGTGGAGTCTGCACAGCTGGACACCACACACTGGCCATCTTTAGTAAAACTTGCACTGGTCACAGCCTCTGTAACATCACAAAGTTTAAGTACAGTATACAGTGTAGTCCCAGTTTTCATATTATATAGCTATTTGAATGAAAAAGGAGCTGCATCAGATGTCAAGTTTTGCTGCAAATGATCTAGAATAACAAATCTGAACTTGGTGCCTTTTTTTTTTTTTTTTTTTTTTCCATGGTCAAGTGAACATTGGACTTTATAGTGCATGGATTTTGTACAAAAATTCATTTTCAATAGCTTTAAAAAAATGTCAAAAAAGATCTTAATGATTAAAATGAAACAGGTAGATATGACCAGTACCACCATAGATTTTTAGAGAAAAGTCCTGTCATATACTAAAATAATAATAATAATAAAAATAAATAAATATATAAAATAAACTTGCTTGCACATAGATAATAAAGAACACATTTGACTATTGGTCTCTTTACTCTGCTAGTTTTACTCTTAATTAAAGACTGCTATTAGTTACCTCTATTTTTTTCCTATCTATTTATTATAAATATAAGTCCAACCCCAATGATTTCTCTTAATTTTTCCTAGAATAGATCTCAATGTAGTTGTGAAAAATGTTGTGGTTCAAATATATTTTTTATGAATGACATGCATATAACATATCGATGTTGGGATGCAGAAATGCGACCGATGAGAAAAATCATGAGTAAAAACCTCATGATTTTTCTCATCGGTCGCATTTCTGCATCCCAACATCGATATATGGCTTTCATTATTATTACATAGTATATAGTAATTTTAAATAAATAGGATATTAAGGAAAATAAACTATTGCAGTAAATTTGAAGGAAAATAATCGGAGAATTTGATACAGTTGTTGAATATGTAGAACTCAATTAAAAAGGATAGTGGAAACAAGGCAAGCTCAGCATCGGATTTGTTTATTATAGCCTATAATTTTTTTGGCTTGTAAAATTTTTCACCCATAAGATATTACTTTAATATGGCAAAGTACTCGCTGATTTCCAATATTACTTTCTTTTCATTTACTTTATCTCTCTATCCTAACTACAGAGAAAAATATTAGTTCATGTTTGAAGACAGTGATAGTTACCTCCTATAGTATCAGTTGTCAGTTCTCCCACTCTTAAGTCATAAATTCTTAATCTGCCATCAACTGAGCTTGTTAATATTTCATGATCTGTCACTTGTAAGGATGTGACGCTGTCTTTGGCTTCTCTAAGAGTCTGGAATGAAAATAACAAATTTCAATAAAATTCACATTTCTGTGGCATTGCCATACAGCTATTACTAGGACAAATTTTTAAAGAATTTGGCAGTGCAATTTTAACCAGTCAGTGGAAATTAGCCTGTCTTTACAAGAAAATTTTCAACTGTATGAAAAAACATACATAATAGGACTAATTCTTGATGAAATAAACCATTGATCCATCGATATCTGTAAATTTTATCAACTATTATAAGCCTGCTTTTTTCCTTCTTTATTTCATGTATTTTAATTACATATATAAATGATATATTTAGCCAAGATCTTTAATTACATTGTTTAATTAATTTATTAAACATCGCTGAAAGACAGCAAACTTGGTCTAGCAGGTAGGTCTTAACACTGTATGATTTTTCCCCATATCTCCTCCCTCCTTCATTAATGATGTTTGTAAACCCTATTCCTTTGCTCCAAAAATGTGCAATTCAATTTAAAAGCAATAGGTAATCATCATTTTTGTGTGGTTTGGAGTACGAAAAATAGGGTTTATGAACATCATTAATGCCTCTTTCCCCCTTCCCTTCCTTTAAAGAGATATTTATTAGTAGTATATTGTAATAAAATATACCTGTATAGGGTCATAATTTCTGCTCCTTGTATCCCAGATCATGACTGAATTATCATGACTACCAGAAATGACTACACTGGATTCCTCATTAAATTTGACACAGGATACTCTACTGGCATGCCCTCTGTATCTTCTCACAGCTTGTCCAGTGCTTACATCCCAAAGTACTACCATTTTGTCTGCTCCTCCAGATACTATTTGACTGTAACACAAAATAAAAACATTTTTGGTTTTGATACTACTACATGAAAGTGAACACACATTCACAAAATAGCTCAATGAAAAAACCAGGCTTATATGTCATGACTATTATCGTCATGACATATATTCAGTTTTGGCACCTTCATATATCTAATATAATGCTTCATATGTTAGTGGTGATGTAGCACCATCAGAGGTGTGCTAGAAAAAGGCACACAACCCCTGAATTAACATTATGCTTATGGGGGAAAATGCTTTTTATTTTTATTTTTTTAAACATTTTTTTTATGATTTTTTAACTACTGCACCAATTACAGAAAAAAAATTAAATGAGGGATACTATGCATACTTTAATATGTTTTAATCACCCTCCACACACCTTCCCCCCCTTTTTGTATCACCAGTTAAAAAAAAAGCATTAATATTATAAATGTATATTAAGGAAAATAAACCATCGCGGTTAGGTATGATAAATTGAAAGAAAAGGATAGGAGAAAACCAGCAAGGGCCTTACCATAGTGAAGAGAGTCCCATAGTTCGGTGAAAATCTTGCTAGCACAGATATAAAATAACTAACACATTGGAAATATTTCGGCAATCGACTCCAAGAGAGATATGGAGCGTGTTTCATAGAATCATAGTTTCTCTCTGAGTCTGTAAGGACTGATGAAGGCATAACACGCTCCATATCTCTCTTGGAGTCGATTGCCGAAATATTTCCAATGTGTTAGTTATTTTATATCTGTGCTAGCAAGATTTTCACCGAACTATGGGACTCTCTTCACTATGGTAAGGCCCTTGCTGGTTTTCTCCTATCCTTTTCTTTCAATTTATCATTAATATTATAAACTTAGTCAGTATACTGACTTACATTTCATTGTAGTCCCCCACCCCCACTGTCACCATAATAATTAACTCACCCCCACTGCCCAGATGCAAATTACAATATCAATCTCTATAGTATGATGGCATCTTGAATCATGTTAAAATTATTATCTTAATATCTGTTCTATCTATAATGGCAATTGTACTAGTGCGTACAGTGGTTGGTTTACTTAGTTCTTAAAGACACAAATATTTATTTTAATCTATTCCTTTAATGACTATTTAAATTGTTAAAAACAGATAATTACATTAAATTTGTTAAGGATAGACTAAGTAAAACTGAAGATATCAGCCTGGCCTTCTATAATACCCCTGCATTTAATATTAATAATATTAATGGGTGGAAAGGCCCAAACTGTACAGACAGGCATGTTTTTACCCGTTATGCGGTGCATGGTTTCCACCATGTAATCTGTCAAATTAAAGAATTTCACGAGTGTAATGATAAATGTGTATGTGTATTATGTAGTGGCCTATGTACTAGGTACCACTTACTTCATTGTCCATCTCGGACCCTATCATTAAGTCAATATGCAAAAATGTAGACCTATATAAATATGTATATAAATATGTATAAGTACACCTTGGTGTTTAATAAATAAATAATTTAATGAATATTAGGAAAAATCGACTATGCAATACTTGATAACTAAAAGATTTGATGGAAAAACACAAAGATTGGGGAATGGAAGCCAGAGCTAACAGTTCTCTTCCAGCCTTCTAGGAAGCTGGAGGTAGAGCATGGAGCTTCTCTCTCTTCAACTTGCTGATCCCAGTAAGGACAAAACAGCTGTCCATAGCTAGAGATGAGGTGCTGAAAATGATTGTGTGCTATGCGTGATGCTCATGCCGTTTAAACCAATATGCAAGCCAAAGTCCTCCTTTTTTAATAAAGCTCGCTTTCAACAGATCATTATGAGCCACTTGCATACGCCTATAAATTTTGCTTTTTGGCCTGGGTTAGAATATCTACCTCGTGTCTCTGTAAGTGTAAGCTCATACTATCTCCCATTCCCCAATTTTTTGAAATCTATCTATGCGTTTTTCTATATCAACTCTTTTAATATTCCTAACTTTTTTATTATTTTTTTAATATAGTGGCTGCATTACTTATATCAAAGCTTATTCCATTCCAAGCTTTTTGGCTTAAGAACAGGAGTTTTGTCCACAACACTTGTATTTTTAATTCATGATCCTTATGATACGTACATATAATTTGATTTTTTATTTGTCTCTCTACTTCTAAATTTCACAGAGACTTCCTTCCTTCTGATATTCAACTGTACGTTTTTACATACGGTACCCAATTTTTTTAATCAATTTAGCCTCTGCTATACTGGATGTTATCCAGGTTTCTAAGTCTATATTTTCACATATACTGCCTGATTCGTAGATTGTAGAAACTAAAATATTTATACCTGCTATCACACGAGCTTGCTGCATCCAAAACTTCATTTCCGTGACCAGCATATGTTTTTAACAATAGATTTTTGTTTGGGTTCCACAGCTTTATCTTCCTGTCTGATCCACATGTCAAACAGTACGAACCATCCACTGAAAATCAATCATATGTCAATAACAAAAACAGGTTATCACAAGTTTGCATAATTATGTATGTATAGCTATATGCTTTTGCTCTGAATGTGTTACATACTAATGAACGTATGTAAATGTATAATGTATGAGGCTTCGGAAAGTTATACATATACGTGAGGGTTCATTAATTAATTTAAATAAAACAAAAAAAAAAAATGAAATGTTGGGAATTCAATTAAGATAGAGTGCATAAAATTAATACAAAAGCTTTTAATTAATGGCAAATTTTATCTGTTTTATACAATCATACTCTATCTAAAAGCAAATGTGCAGTGAAACGACCTCTACCCTCTACCTGACCAGTATCCAACACAATTAGCCAAGCAACGTTCATACAACGAATATAAAACTTACCATTAAACCTTACAGAACGAACCGCCCCTTGTTTGCAATCAATTGTCTGAATACAAGTTGTAAATACTGACATTTTTATATCATTTGTATTACCACACAACTTGTATTTTATCCAAAATATAGAAATTTAGAGCGACCGACGTGACTTTGTTATGCTTTTTAATTTTCGCTCCTGAAGAACAGCTGTTCAAAATTAAAAATGGCGAACGTTCCGACTGCCGGACTTGTAAACAGAAATAAAAAGCATTTTTTGGGTGTCCCGGCGCCTCTAGGATATGTAGCTGGTGTTGGAAGAGGGTAAGAATATTTATTTTATATTACAATCATAAAATAACCAAAATTTTGTTTTTATTTAATTGACAAATTTGAATCGAAATGTGACCCTATTCATACATAGCTTACGTTTTGCCGACGTAGGGGGCAGAAAACAAAAATCAAGATTTTTTCACGGAAAACATAATGATACACTACTACTCTGTTATTCTATGTGAAAAAGGCAATTTCAGAATATATCTGCATACAGCTTTGCATCTCTCAAGATTGAATTTAGGCATTTCTTCTTTGCCTGATCGAATTTCTATATCCCCCCCCCCCCACTTTTAAAAGCTCCCACAAATTTTATGTATCATACATACATTTTTTGACCATACTAATGTATTTTTTATAACTTTTTATTTCCAGAGCTACTGGCTTCACTACTCGATCTGATATTGGTCCTGCAAGAGACGCTAATGACGTATCGTAAGTAGCAATACGTTAATACGTACTGTAATCATGATTCACACACGCACAATAATACCGGTATGATACACAAACGTGTACATACATAATATAATGCATGTTATTAAATACATAAATATTATGCTTTTCATCAATGCATGCTGATTTCTAATGTTTTCTTTTTACGTAGCGATGACCGTCATGCACCCCCAAGTAAACGTAAGAAAAATCAGAAAGAAGAAGAGGAGGAGGAGGAAGAAGATTTGAACGACTCTAATTATGATGAGGTAATTTTTTGTTTGAGATGATAAAGAATTCCAGCAGGCTTATATGTGGGCTCTATACTTTTGACTTTAAAATTTTACAATCCAATTAAAAGGCATTGAATAAAATGATAACTTAAAAAGCATTTTTTTACTATTTTTTCCAAACTCAAAATAACATGTTTTAGAAATGCATAATATTTATATGGTCATTTTTACTAATACTTATTTTATATTTTACAGTTTACTGGTTATGGAGGATCATTATTTAGCAAAGATCCATATGATAAAGATGACGAAGAAGCAGATGCTATTTATGAGGCCGTAGATAAGAGAATGGATGAGAAACGTAAAGATTATCGTGAAAAACGATTGAGAGGTGAGTTGAATTATTGTATAGAAACTGATTTTTAAAACATCTCCTAGGAAAAAAAAAAAGTTTTTTGCTTGAGTTTTCATTATAGTTTTATTGCAATGTTATTTGTATTATTTTTATAAGCATTTTTATTTAAGCATAGGCCTAATATGTTTTCTGTAATTAAATGCTAGCATACAAAATTTTGCTGGATCCGAGGATCCAACCTTTTTAAAAGAACTTGTTTTGTCCATAATTTATTACTTTTTTCATTATTTAGTATCAATATGTGTGATAATAAAATAAATAAAAAATAATAAAAATCAGATGCAGTTACTTATAACATGGTACAGTAGAAATGCTAAGATCTGCGTACTACTGCTGCTAATATGGGATTTGGCTCAGGGATATAAGATTATGCTATTATCTAATTATTGCAGCATTTGTTAATGTTTTTCATTGTAGCATAACATAAATTTGTTTTGCAGAGGAACTGGAGCGCTATCGTCAAGAGCGTCCTAAAATTCAGCAGCAATTCAGTGACTTGAAGCGAGGTTTAGTTGAAGTTTCTGAGGATGAATGGAGGAATATTCCTGAAGTAGGTGATGCTAGAAATCGCAAGCAGAGAAACCCCAGGGCAGAAAAGTAAGTTACCCTAAACATAGCACATTTTATGCTTAAATTTATTGTAAGAAATATTAAAATTAACTATGTGATAATTGAAAGATTTTATAGAAAAACATATCAGTTCTTCCAAATAGAAATGTCGTAGATTTTTTTTTTTTTTTTTTTTTTTTTTTTTTTTTTGCCATGCGACTATAAGCTCTATGAAAAGAACAGGTAAGATTCAAGGTTGCATCACAAAAAAACTGTACAACGACATTTCTATCCGGAAGACTTGATACACATAAATAGATTAAAAAAGATTAGAGGATGGGAGTTGGTAATGAGCTTAGACTGACTGGGATGTCATTGTAATCTAAATAATTTCTAACCCAGGCCAAAATTCTATATTTTTTCTGTACCATGGCATTGCTCTCAGTCTAAACTAAACTCATTGCTGCCTCCCATTTTCTAATTTTTCTTAAAATTGTTGTGCTTATGTAAGTAAAAAAAAAAAAAAAAGAATAGTACAGTAATACTGTAATAAAAAAAAAAAAAAAAATCAGATACTAGATACTTACAGTTAGAGCTAGTAGACTACTTGAATAGGTAATATTGTAGCTTGCCAATAAGTTGAAACTTTTTAATTGTAAAGAACTAGAATTTCTTAAGTAAAGCTGCAATACAATGAAACAATGCACAGTTTGCAACATTACTAACTGTATAGGAGAATTCTACTTATACAGAAAAGAAAGACAAAAAATTACTTTTTCATTTTTTTTTTTTTTATATATATTTATTATTTTTTTTAAAATTATATAGGCCCATATTATTTTATTTATTATTATTATATTTTTTATAAATTTTAAGCAAATTTAAAATTTTAAAGTTTTAATTTAATAAATAGGCCTATACTATTAAAATTTATATTCAAATTTCAGGTTCACACCTTTACCTGACTCTGTACTGTCACGTAATTTGGGTGGAGAGTCCTCATCAAGTATTGATCCTACCAATGGTTTAGCTTCTACTTTCCCAGGTGTAGCAACACCGGGAATTGCAACTCCAGGTATGTGTACACACTGTATAATATCATCATGTGTCTATATTTATGATTTCCCTGTTTCTCATAAGTAGGCAAATTATCTTGCAATAAAATCAATAACTTATTAGTATTCTAATGAAGATTATTATATTTTCAGGTATGCTGACTCCTACAGGTGACTTAGATTTACGTAAGATTGGTCAGGCTAGAAATACTCTGATGAACGTCAAACTGAGCCAAGTATCTGACTCAGTATCAGGACAAACTGTTGTTGATCCTAAAGGCTATCTAACTGATTTACAGTCCATGATTCCAACCTACGGTGGTGATATCAAGTAAGTTGTAATTGTGAAACTCTATGATGAAAGTAGACATATTATCTCAGGGAGTGAAGGAAAATCAATAAGATTTTTTTAAATTGTATGAAAATAGGCTGATATTTTTATGCTTACTTGTGTTTTTATTACTACATAACTTATATGGGATAGAAACTGTACTAGAGAAATTACAGCACTTTGTAACTTTGTATTTTTCTTTAAGTTAATGCAGATTGAAAATCTCTAATTTAAAAAGAAGAAAATTTTAATCAGTTCAGTAGCATTAACTTTCAATACATTACAAAGTGCTCTAATTTCTCTTGTACTATTTCCATCCTATTATACTGGTAAAACCATGATGTAACCACAATATTGTTGTTTTTTCATATTATAGTGTTATTATATCTCAATATGAACTTTCAAATAAGCACTAGAGATCTTAGGTTTTATGTTCATAAAGCGTAGGACAGTGATCAATTTCTTATCTCTTTTAGTTGGATAGGAAGCCGTGTTTCTTATCCTATCCCACTAAAACCGATAAAAAATTGACTGCTGTCCTATGCTTAAGAGTGTTTTTAACTAGCTTTGACATGGATATACAAGATTATGTATAAATTAGTGTCTTTAATTGTTGCAGCAATGAAAGTGTATTGATTTACGTAGAATCTTGCATTTTTTTACAAATACCCTTGCCAGCTACACATGAGCTACTTCATCATTATTATTAGGCCTACATTTTCTTGCAAACAAATTAAATATATCAGGTGTATCCACTAAACATTTTTGTAGATTTGTTTTGTTTTATTGTCATCCAAGAAACAATGCTATAATAATCAATAATACTATAAAGTATAATCTCTTCATCAATATTTCTTTAAGGAAGTCAAGTAATTTTTTATTAGCAAAGTTCTTGATGGTAAAATGCCTAATCAAAATTAAAGGAAAAATAAACCATTGCAATTAGGTTGATAATATAAAATTGAAAAGGATAGAGGAAACCAGCAAGGACCTTACCATAGGGAAGAGTCCCACAGTTTGATGAATATCTTGCAATCACATATCCTATTTGTGTTTCCTCTGTCTGTCTGTCTGTCTGTCTGTCTGTCTGTCTGTCTGTCTGTCTGTCTGTCTGTCTGTCTGTCTGTCTGTCTGTCTGTCTGTCTGTCTGTCTGTCTGTCTGTCTGTCTCTCTCTCTCTCTCTCTCTCTCTCTCTCTCTCTCTCTCTCTAATATAAAACTTTTTTTCTCCCTACAGTGACATTAAGAAGGCTCGCCTGTTATTGAAATCTGTACGTGAGACAAATCCTAATCATCCCCCAGCTTGGATTGCTTCAGCAAGATTAGAGGAGGTCACCGGAAAAGTACAAGCTGCCAGGAACTTGATCATGAAGGGATGTGAGGTGAGATTCTTGTAAACACCAGAAGTTTCTGTTAAGATTACAAACATAGGAAAAAGAAAATATATATTATCAACTTGTAATACTTTTTACTAAAATTGTGTGCTATTGGAAGGGGGGGGGGGGGGGGAATAGCACCAATATTTCCTGCTGCTAAATTTTTCCATTATACTCCCCCCTTTTTTATAACATCAATGTCAGTTTTGAGTACAGGATAAGTAACTCTACTGAAAACGATATTTTTTAATTAGAGTACCATAACATTTCTCCTTCTGTTATTGAACCTAAAGATAACAAATGACACTGAAATTTTGTTCAATATAATAGCATCATAAATTTTTGAAAGTGACTTTAGTTCAATTTTTAGTGTGCAGTGTTTTAAATTTTAAAACATATAGCAAATGTGGGAGTGTTCTGCCTGGCCAGTAATGCTTTCGTGCATTCCTAATAGCCAAGTTTCATAGCATTGAAGTCTCCACTAGCTATTTATATGAGGAGATTTGAATGCTAGCAGATAATTTTATTATTAAGGCAGGAAACTAGCAACTCCGGGAGTTGAGTAAAAAGTTACAAAGAAAAAAAAAATCTGAAAGTTTGTGCAGTGGTACTTTAGAATAAGGTATCTTAAAAAAAAAATAATAATAATAATAAATAAAAAAAATCGAGGGTCACCATGCTATTATTTTAAATTACCTTTTTTTTTTTTTTTTTTTTTTAATGTTAGTCCCATAATTAAAGAGCCCATATTAATTTCAATAATTATTTTCTCTCATCTTATGGTCACAGTTTCTGAATTTTTATCATAGCTGTTACTATTAATTTTCAAATGGCATCATAAAGTATGTAAGTTTGCTTTATAGATTTGAGATACAAGCGATCTACAATGCTTCAGTAATTAGTAATTGGTTTTATTAATGTACATGTCATAAAAAAATCATTTACAAGAAAAATACTAAAAGACATTATTTACAGGTAAACCCCAAGTCCGAAGACTTATGGTTGGAAGCTGCAAGGTTGCAACCTCCAGATACTGGTCGAGGAGTGATTGCACAAGCTGTTCGTCATATCCCAACCTCGGTGAGAGTATGGATCAAAGCTGCAGAGCTTGAGACAGAACTCAAAGCAAAGAAGAAGGTTTTCCGCAAGGTCAGTACAGTACATTACAATATTTGTTTTAGTACGTTGAGTTTGATTGGGTGATATTTAAACAGGCAATTTTTGTCAAAATTATTCTAGGTACGTAAATATTTTTTTACAAAATTTCTGTGTTGTGTGTTTAAATAAAGTTTTATTTATTATTATTATTATTCTTTGTTGTTTTATTTAATTTAGGAAAAAGCAAAAACCATTGCAATAATCAACACATAAATATAAAATTTTGCTATTGAAATTTGCAATTAAAAGCATTAATACACGTCTCTGTACATTTGTTAAGGCTCTTTTTAGATTACTCTAACTTACATATTACAGTAATTTAAAAAGATCAGATAATGTACGTACCTTTATGGCATATTTTAAACTACAGCTCATGATATAATCATGTTACTTGACAGGCATTAGAACACATTCCAAACTCAGTTCGCTTGTGGAAGGCGGCTGTAGAGCTGGAAGAACCTGAAGATGCGAGAATCTTATTGAGTCGTGCAGTCGAGTGTTGTCCCACTAGCGTAGACTTGTGGCTTGCCTTGGCTAGATTGGAGACTTACGAGAATGCACGTAAAGTTCTCAATAAGGCAAGAGAGAATATCCCAACTGACAGACAAATCTGGACGACTGCAGCTAAATTAGAAGAGGCTAATGGGAATAATCATATGGTGGATAAGATCATTGAGAGAGGTAAGAACTTGTTTATATTGAGTCCCCCCCCCCCCCTTATTCCCCTTTTTTTATGTTTTGAAAAAAATGTTGTCAAAATGCAATGCAACGAAACACAGCACAATGTTATACATTTTAAAGTGTATGCTGTTTGTGTATAAATTCACATTAAATTACCTTTTAAATGGCTCTTTCGTTATGCTCTAAAAAACCTTAAGTCTCCCTGTAATAGCTCTTGCAGTGACTTTTTTTTCTTCTTCTTCTTTAGTACCGTAAATGATACCAGTTTTTATGGATTTAATATTTGAGTATATTGTATGTAATATGTAAGTCATTAGACCTGTGATTAAAACAGATAATCAGGCTCATTAGATGCATCATAATACAGTAGTCGTTTGATTGGTTACAGCTGTATCATCTCTAACATCTAATGGCGTAGAGATCAGTCGTGATCTGTGGTTTAAAGAAGCGATCGAAGCAGAGAGATCTGGCTCTGTGCTCACATGTCAGGCACTTATCAAGAATATCATTGGACATGGAGTCGATGATGAAGACAGAAAACATACTTGGATGGAAGATGCAGATTCTGTAAGTACACTGCATTTTTTGTTGGTTTTTGTTTGTTGTTGAAAGTATAGCATTAACATTTTACAAATCATTCAATGTATCATAAGAAAATCTTCATAAATTAATGAGAAACAATACTTCCAAAAAAGATTTGGTAGAAAAACACATATAGATAGATTAGGGAAAAAAATAGGGAATGAGAGATGGTATGAGCTTACACTAACAGGGACATGTTTATCTATCAAATCTTTTAATTATCAATTATCACATAGATGATTTTTCCCAATATTTATTTAAGTTTCAAAAAAGTTTATTTTTGAATGAGTGAGCATCTTTGTACACAGTATTACACTACAGTAGAGTTAATAATTAACATTTTCATAGTCCCAAATTTTAAAAAAAAAAAGTGATTGTATTTTCTTTTGATTTCAAATTATTTACATAGGATTTAGTTATATTTAAAAGTCACATAGTATTTTTATTTTACAAATAATTATACAATAATTACATATAATAATATCAGATATCATGTTTGATAATTATCAACTGTCCCATAGTCCTAATATTTGTTAATGATATCATGTTTAATTTGTATGATTCCAGTGTGCTTCTCAAGGAGCTATCGAGTGTGCTCGAGCAATATATGCCCACTCTCTTGCCACATTTCCAAGTAAGAAAAGTATCTGGCTTCGAGCTGCATACTTTGAGAAACAGCATGGAACTAGAGAGAGTTTGGAGACACTTCTACAGAAAGCTGTTGCTCATTGTCCTAAATCAGAAGTTCTCTGGCTTATGGGAGCTAAATCTAAGTGGCTAGCCGTAAGTATTGCCATAAGGTGGAGTAACTTTGTCACCCCATTTTTCATGCAGTAATGTAGAATTTTCATAATTTTAAAACCTATGTGAAGTACAGGGTCTGTCTACACATCTCAGAATATAAAAATCATTAAGATCTTACAATAAATAAATAGTGAAAACCAGGTTGGCTAAGTAACCCCACCTAACTGTATCTTTGTATTTTAGTATCCCCATGGTTTGTTGATATTAATTATACTAACAAAAAATAATATTTAATATTGGATCCTTCAATCAATAGACAAATAACTTGAAATTTTGAAGTTAACTATTCAACTGTGCTGATGTTTGGTTTATAGGGTGATGTTCCTGCTGCCAGAGGTATATTGTCTCTTGCTTTCCAAGCCAATCCAAATTCTGAAGAAATCTGGTTGGCTGCTGTCAAGTTGGAATCTGAGAACTCTGAGTATGAGAGAGCTCGTAGACTTTTAGCTAAGGCTCGAGCATCAGCACCTACACCAAGGTAATTATACGTTCTTTTGATTTATGTAGCATACAAAGCACCAGGGTCAGGAAGCGTGTTTAAGGGTTGTATATAGATGGCTTGTATCTCAAAATCTAAAAAGAAAACTTCGAAATTTTATGATGCCATTTGAAAGTTAATAGTAACAGCTACCTATGATAAAATTTTCAGAACCCGTGACCATCAGATAAGAGAGAAATTAATTATTGAAATTAACATGGGCTCTTATGGGACTAAAACTTCAAAAAATCATAATTTAAAATCTAGCATGGTGACCCCCCAAAATTTTTACATTTTTGAAGATACCTAATCCTAATGTATGTATCACTGTACAAAATTTCAGATTTTTCTGTCTTTACAATTTTTTAGTCAAATCCCGCAGTAGCTGATTTCCCGCCTTAACAGAAATTTGCAAAAAAAAAAAAAAAAAAAAAAAAACTTTATCTTGATTTTTGTTGTCCTCACAGAGTTATGATGAAATCTGCCAAGCTGGAGTGGGCCCTGGATAATCTGCAGGAGGCCCTGAAGCTACTTGAAGAGGCCCTTGACGTTTTTCCTGATTACCCCAAGTTATGGATGATGAAAGGACAAGTGGAAGAACAGCAGGGCAAGTTAGATGAAGCTCATGCTACATATAACTTAGGGGTAAGACTTTTTCATCTGTTTATTATTACAGGATTATAAAGATTAAGTCATCAATGAAATATTTTTAAATAATTCAATTGGACATTTTGTCTGATTTTACACAAGAATTGATCTAATTTTCATATGTAATGTTACAGTTAAAGAAATGCCCAACAGCAGTGCCTCTATGGTTACTACTCTCTGCTCTGGAAGAAAAGAGAGGTAACTTGACAAAAGCACGCTCAGTACTTGAGAAAGGTCGTCTACGTAATCCAAATTGTGCTCAGTTGTGGTTAGAAGCCATCAGGATTGAAATCAGAGCTGGACTTAGAGCCATAGCCAACACTCTTATGGCTAAAGGTAAGAAGTTGAACTTTGAGGTTGAGAATAATAACTACAGTGATTTGACTTATAGTTGTGAGGGTAGTAAGATCTAATTTTATACACAGTGTTACTTTACGAACGAGACAACGAAATGTAAGTCAAATGCCCACCATGTTCTGCTCTAACTGTTGAGTAATTAATATAATTAGTTAGTAAATACCCCTTACACATTTATTTTAGCCTTGGTTGGAAATTAGTTTCTCTCACAAGGCATTCCTGTCAGCATAATGCTCAATATCTTTTCTTTAACTTTTCCTAAGCTTTTTTTTTTTTTTTTTTTTTTTTTTTTTTTTTTTTTTTTTTTTTTTTTTTTTGTGCACCTGAATAAAGAATGAAATGAGAAGTCTAATAGTGATGGCTTCTTGTGTATGCTTACATTGATAAATAAGTTACATTTTGATGTTACAGCTCTTCAAGAATGTCCAAATGCCGGTATATTATGGGCTGAGGCAATTTTCCTGGAACCCAAACCTCAACGCAAAACCAAGAGTGTGGATGCATTGAAGAAATGTGAGCATGATCCACATGTGCTTCTAGCAGTGTCTAAGTAAGTATTCATCAAGTTTGAATAAACATAGATTGGAGAAAATTATAATTGGGGGGGGGGGGGGGGGGTAATAAATAAGAAGTATAGTAAAAGCTCGATTTTATGAAGTTTGATTTTACGAATTTCTCGATATTATGAAGTCATTTTTTAGGTCCCAGCCATTGAGTTACATAGGCATTTCGATGTTAATAAACTCGATCTTAAGAAATTAGATTTTATGAAGTAATTATTTTTTGGGACTCTTGCGATTTCATAAAATCGAGTTTGTACTGTATTTACTTATCGTAACATATCTGACCAAATTCAATTTTTTTTTTATCTATTCTGCAAGTCCACAATAACTTTACATTATTTATTGATACTAAGTCATGTACCAAAGTAGTGATTTAATTTATTTTTTTTTTTTTTTTTTTTTTTTTTTTTTTTTTTTTTCCTGTGTTTATATAAATTTGTCTGAAACTAACTACAGTATTCGTATTTTTAACTTTCAAGAAATATTTGATAGGGAAGAAAAAAGTTAGAAACAAATTTAATAGCTAATAAAAGCTAATGATCTTTAAACTCACAGCAACACCTTTTGAGAGGGATAGTAATTGGATGATGAATTGTAATTTTTGGATAAGTATATTTATCATCAAAATCATAAAAATGCTCTTTTTAGGTTATTTTGGGCTGAACGTAAGACTCAGAAATGCAGAGAGTGGTTCAACAGAACACTTAAGATTGAGCCTGATCTTGGAGACGCATGGGCTTTCTTTTACAAGCACGAGATGATTAATGGAACTGAGGTGAGTTGTGTTCTAGCTGCATCATAAACTGACATCGGTCTGTGAATGTGCGAAATGAGTAATAAAGATAAATCTTTACTTCTGTACTGAAATATTAAGGAAAATAAAACATTGCAGTTAGGTATGATATATTTGAAACTAAAGAATAGGAGAAACCAGCAAGAGCCTTACCATAGGTAAGAGAGTTTCATAGCTTAGTAAAACTCTTGCTAGTACAAAGTTAAAAAATTAATAATAAAATAAATAACACATTGAATTGTATTCAGCACTACTCTAAAAAAAGTGCAGTGTGTTTTGCTTTGGTCAGTCCTTGCAGACACAGAGAGGGAGGAACTGTGAATGATGTATATAGTAAATTTATAGTTTAGCTTTCTTATAACTTTAATTCAAAGTAAAGTATACAGTAAACTCTTCATTAATAAATAAATAAACCAAATAAAAAGCCATGTTACAATGAGACCCATAGTTAGAACCAGTTTCAATTAAATGATTGACATTTTCGTATTGAAGACTGCTATCAGGGCTGCTACTAAGGGAAGCTATGACACTGCTTCTAGTGAGGATTGCTTAAAGAAAAAGCTCTGACAAAACTCAAGTTTTCATAAACTGCTCTTTTTATACAACACATATCGAGAGTGCTCCGCTATATTGTCTTAAGTCCACTTGACCTTGAAAAATAAAAAAATCGTCGTATCTACCCCAAATTTTTGATATTGCTGTTTCAGGTCATTTGCAGCAAAAAAATATTTTCCAAGGTCAAATGGACTTATAACATTATAGCAGAGCACCCTCTATATGGTGATCATCACAATGTTATATTACAACCTTCTTAAAAAGAGAGCTTATAACAGGATGTAAATTCTCCGTAGCTTACCACTGGAAGGGAAATAGACTCTTTTCAATACTTACTACTTGCAATGATAAAAAGGGTCTACTATAGCATTCAAGTTACATGTATTTGGTTCAGTAGTTGCTACAGACTAGTTAAAAATAATTTTAGTATACACTCTCGGACATTATATACTTAACATTAAAGACAGTGCCACTTTCTAAAGAAAAGGGTAGAAATACATTGTAAGGGAAGAGCAGCGTTGCTAAATTCTATGAAAAATGAAAATCATTAACGAATTCTCTAAAAAGCTGCAATGTCTTTGATGTTAACTTTTTGAAGTTTGGGAGTGTACAGTGCAATTAAAAATGCCTATTTATTATCATGTAATGTTTGCAGGAATCTCGTGCCGACATATTGAAGCGTTGTGTAGCTGTAGAGCCTCATCATGGTGAATACTGGTGCCTAGTATCTAAGAACATCAAGAACTGGAGGTTAACCACAGAGCAAATCTTACTGGCTACTGCTAAAGATGCACCAGTGCCCACTTAAATAATCATTTTGAATTAAAGTAGAAATTATGTTAAACTTATGTAATTAATAATAATAAATAAAAATAAAAACTAGAGTTAAAAATAAATAATGGAATAAATTTTAAAATAATTTGATGAAAAATTATGCTGTCAATAATTGTATAATTTTGTGTTTATATATTAAAAGAAAAATCCTATAGCACTTGTATTTCCCATTACTCAATGGACCATTTTCAAAATCCTCAAAGAAGTATTGTTCGCAATCTACCAGTTCACAAATTTATGGTAGATTTCCAATGATTCTTGATATTCTTATAGGGAAAAAAGCAGTGTTTACCTCCCAAGCTTTTTAAAATAATTTTTTTCAACTTCAATGTACAAATGTTCAAGCCTATAAGTAATTTGTTATAGCCAATATGACATGCAGTCTTTTATATTTTATTATTATTATTCTGAGGGGATTTTCGATAAAAAGGTTCATTATTTTCTCCATAACTTTTATTATTTACATTTATGTAAATTTTTAAATACTGCAAAGATGTTATATTTTATAATTACACTGTTATTTAAAAAAAAAATTAATGACCTAATTTTCCTTTGCAATCATTTAAATGTCATAAGTATTTTATAATTGCAATATTTCCTGCAAGTTTTAAGCACAATTTAGAGCCTAATTAAAGCCAATAATTAGTTGTGTTCAAAATAACAATTAGGATTGAGATATATTTAGTGTTCTAGCATATTAAATTTGTAAAACTAATATTATATTCAACATTAGAAAGTTTTGCAAAATGCATTACAAAAAAAAAAAAAAAAAAATGTTGCCAATTCTAACGCTGAAGTAAAAAACATTTTACAATGCTGAAACTGCATAATTATTTTTTGTGTCCTTCAAATAAATTTTTATGAATTACATTTTTACTGCTTTGTCCACAAGTTAATTATGATTACTAAAATGCAATACATACATCATACGTCACATTTTTTAATGCATGATATATGAATGCAATAGTATTTATAACTATTTATTACAATTTCTTTTTGTAATATGTTTCTAATTTCATTGTTTTAGAACCCAGAGATTGTAAATTTTGTATTGTTTCCCCCTTTCCTTTTCTTAACACTTAAAAGGAAATTTTCTATTGTTTTTATTATCATTGATGTAATGTGTCTAAGCTATATGTACTGTAGATGAATAAAAAAAATATATATCAAATTGTGTTTAGTTAAGTAATACTACACAAAATAAATAAGTAAAACTATAGAATATAAATATTAGGAAAAATCTTCTATGTGATATATATTTGACAACTAAAAGATTTGACAGATGGATATATAATGAAAAATTGGGGAATGGGAGATAGCATGAGTGGTATGAAAAATATTCTAACCCAGACCAAAAAGAAATTTATACATGTAAGCGGCTCATGTTGCTCTGTAGAAAGCAAATTGCTTTCAATTGCTGCTTACGTACGTTTATAAATTTCTTTTCGGCCTGAGTTAGAATATTTTCTCTATCAAGCTTCACTGTAATTAGTGTAAACTCATAGTCTCATACTATCTCCCATTAAGTAAAACTAATAGTGTTAGTTTCTTTTTCTTTATAAGACATTCATTAGGGGGGGGGGGGGAGGAAAACACAACTTTCAAGATAACAATTTTATTTTAATACATACATACAAGTTAATTATGATTACTAAAATGCAATACATACATCAAATTTTTTAATGCATTATGTATGTATGCAATCGTATTTATAACTATTTAGTATACATTTCTTTTTCTTATAAGGTTATCAGATCTAATAATATATTGTATAATTAACTTTCATAAATAAATATCATTTTATAAGTTACAGTGAAATGCATGAAATAGTTGCATATTAATATGAATATGCAATCTAATATTATAAGGGCTGTTCACAATGATGCGTAAATTCACATAACTCTTACATGAAGATACAATAATAAATGTTATTTGAATTCTTGCATGAAATTTATTATGAGTTATTGTGAACAGACCATTATAAGCCTTTATTATTATTATTATTTTGTATCTCTATTATAGTATCAGTCAATCAAGGAAGAATAGGACTACAGACAACAAATTAACAGAGTTCGTTCTGTATAAACATCACTTTAATATTGAGCCAGCTTCGATAATTTTACTTTGTTAAAAACACCTGATCATGACATATCACTACCTGTTTACGATGTTTATATGTATAGTTGATCATTCATTGTTATTTCTTTGTTTAGACCTTTAGACTTGGAATCAATGAAACAATGCCCCTTACATGTCTTCCGACTCTTGGCTTATTTTTTAGACAATAGTTAAATTTCCCTCTCTAAAGAGAAAACTCTGTGATACGTTTGGTGTCTCTTTGAACTATTATGATAATGCTGACTAAAGGTCAGAAACAATATAATGTATGACGTAAACAGAGATAACCACTCGGAATTCTTGCGCTCAGGTGACAACAAGATCTAGACCTTCGTAAAGTAGTATTAGTAATAGTAGTTTTAGCTGTCAATCAAGGCGCTAGAGTGTAAAAGTTTATTGAATTATGCTTGTCTACAAATTTATACAGGGAGTTGGAAGACATGTAAGGGACATTTGTGAACAAAACTCAAAAAGAAAGAAAAAAAATACATGCTCAAAAAAACAGATCAACCAATGAATGTGTCAATTTTTTTGGGGGGAAGCCAATCATCGTTTAGGAGCCTCACGATACTTTACAGAACAAACTCAGATATATAGGATGAATATTTTAAAGGCATACAAATTCATATATTGTTAGTATTTGTCACCTAAAATGGTTAAAAAATGTTATTTGTATAGTTTTTTTTTTAACTGCTAAATTACATTGTTAAAGTTAAATCATATTATAGACTATAGAGTAATGTACATTAATAATTAAAATTGGATTTCAGTTAGTATTTTTTCATTTAACTAAAATTTATAGTGTTTTACAAAATGTATGATACATTTATTTAGATAAGCATATTTTAGAGATTTCTTTGTAGAGATACATTTGTGTTTTTTTTTTGTGTTTTTTTTTTTTTTTTTTTTTTTAGGCAAAAATGGTGCGGTTATGTCAGAAAAAGTTACTTTAGCACAACTATTGTGAGTTTGCTTATAATACCTTAGGTCATATACTCTGTTATTATAGTATTAATCATAGTTCAAATTGTAAAGAGAAAAGTCTACAAAATTTACATGCATAACTATGCCATTTTTACCTGAAAATCCATAATTATACATTTATACATTATCCTTTTCAGTGTAAGCCAACAACCTTTGACCTATATAGTGATTCGACATCTTCATTCTGTTTGGGCATACATCATACTCAGACTGTTAAAACATTTCAAATTATAAGTTACTTATTTGTATGCAATAATCAAGGCAGTCTTTTAAACACATCACTCTTCTACCACACTTCAATTGTAATTAAATTATTAACAACTCCAATTGATGCTTGTTTATAAAATATTCACCAAAATATTTAACAAAAATTTATATAGTCTATGAATAAAAAATAAAATGCCTCATATAATGTGCATTTCTTACTATCTAGTATATGGTATAAAATTACTATTACAGCTAACAATAGTTTTCAGAGGTTCATATCCATGAATTTTGTAAAACACAGAGAATAATAAGACTTGCAAAAAGGGAGTTTATATAGTGATAAAAAAAACTCATAGGTCAACAAAATACTCTAGCAGATAACTTTGTGTTTCTGTCTCAATTTAGCATGCTATTGTATGGGGGAATGAAGCAGTAAATGAAAAAAAAAATTGTAAATAAAAAGTTTACTGTAGCATACTGAACTTTAAAGCTTTTGTTTTCCTGAATTTTAATCTTTTTTTTTTTTTTTTTTTTTATTTTTTTTAATGCATTTGACTTCAAATTTACACACACAGAGAAGCTCAGTTTAACAGTTAGCTTCACACAGTAATATTTTCAGTGCAGTATTGAGAAGAAAAAAAAAACTTGAATTATAGCTGCTTCATTGCCCCATAAGAAAGCATAAAACAGTAACACAATATCACCTGCTATCTACCTATTTAGTGTAGTATAAACCCACTTTTGCAATAAGTATATTATGAAGTTTTTACTCATAAAAATATGTACCTTATACTGTATAATGTTAAATGCACTATAAAGAAACATCAAATTATTTTTATCATTAAATTATTATTATTTTAAAATGCAAAGAGAGGGGAAACTATGATAATTAAAATGGTAAATGGCCAATGTCCTACTTTTAATTTACAATATATAATTAATTCATTTTATTCAATAAACACACATGGTGTACAACGTACAGGGTGTGTGAGCATGACGCCATTCTGAGTTCTTTTTAATGCTCTTCTTGAGCAATGAATAACATTGCTCAGCATAGGACAAACATAGTTTTTGACTATTTTATTTGTTAATTAAATTAGCTATTTTTTTGTCATTATTATTTGTCTTGCATATTTGAGGTACTACAACCTGTTAACAGCATCAATGCTCTCAAAAAAATTGCAAAGTATTTTTAAACTGGCAAAATGTGATATTTTCTTATACCGGCCAATGTTATTTAGTTAGGCTGACCATAATTAAAAGTGTGCAACCCGGGACACTGTAGAGCAATGCACAGAAGAGACCAAGAGGCCCGCGCGAAGCGCGGCCGGTTGTCCCCGCCGGAGGCGAAAAATTTTCAGAAAAGGGGGCGTGGCCTCCGAAATTTCATCAGTTTTGTGTCTTTTTGCAAGAGTTTATTTAAAAGTACATGGATTTTTTTCAATGCTTTCTGTCGTCTATTTTTAACCTTTTCCCTGCAAAAAAAAAAAAAAAAAAAAAAAAAAGAATAAAAAACAGAAACAAATTATGAAACAATTTTTTAATAATTAATAATAGTTATATCACAAATAACATACGTAACCGACGTAACGTATGGTATGTGATGTGTACGTCCTATTTGAGCCGAAACACCCACTCTCAAAAAAAAATTTATAAATAAATAAAAATTTGGCGTATAACTATGGTGTATAATTTTAATATGCTACGAAAAATATTACGAAAATGCATCGACTATCTTTTGACGTTTTTTTTTTTTTTTTTTTTTTTCTCCGCGAGCTTTTAATTGTATACTTTTTATTAAAATTCCTGCAAAATATAAAACCGGGACATTGACGATTTTTGCAAAATCTTGCCGGGACTTTAGTGTTGAAACCGGGACTGTCCCGGCTAATCCGGGACGGATGGTCAGCCTATATTTAGTACTCACTTATGGCGTTGACTTTAACATGAATGAAACCGCCATATAACTTAAAATTTACAAAAATACATGAACATTACTCTTGAGCATAAGCTGTTAGACTCATGCTACGATTAGTACATTTCAACAAATGATATTGATCACATGATTCACCACACAATTGACATTTACATGAGGTACCACACTCGTGGTACTCTAAAGTTATGCAAATCTTATGATGAAAACCTTGCACTGCAAATCTAGTAAAAATGTGCCTATTTTTAAAATTTGGATTTTTCCAATTAACAATATATTATAATAACTTATTTTTAAAAACAAATTAACAATCCGTCATTACATATATAATTGCTAAAAAATAATAAAAATAAGAGAGAAAATCCACAACACTTTATAAGAAAAACATAATTCTACGCCGATTTTTTTTTTTTTTTTAATTGGCCATTCTAATTAAAAAAATTTATCTCAGTGCATGTGTACAGCACGATTTTATTTAAAAATAATTTATAGTAGTTTTGTATCCATGGCACATTAGTATAGTATTTTTAGTATAAATTGAGTTGTTTCTGCTATATTGGCTAATGTCCACTTGATCTAGAAAAAAAAAATCATCAGATCGACCCCAAATTTTGGATTTTTCTCTTTCAAGGCATTTGCAGTGAAAAAAAAAAAAAAAAAAAAGGTAAGTGGACATTGGTTAATATGGTGGAACAGCATCAAAATAATATATTAAAGTATATCTAATAAAAGGATTCAACTTTTGGATACAACTTACTGCAGTATCAGATTAAATACATATATCTGGTAGATTGTATACATTTCTAATTACATAAATAATAAAAGCTTGCTTTTGAGACATCATAAAAAGTGAAGTTGTATTTTTTTTTTTTTTTTTTTTTTACATGGCATCATAACATAACTTATAATATTAAATAGCCAATCGCTATTTTGTACAGACGTGAGTAAAATTTTCACAATATCAAGAAATTTGCATAGTGCAGAATTACTGTACTCTACTGTATTATTATGGGGCTTAGAAAGGTTAAATGCACTAGTATATTACAGGTATAGGCAAAAGAGAATGCCACACGATTACTTTTCATTTAGCAATGCAACTTTTTTTCTTATTATAATTATTTATTAGAAGAAAAAAAGGAAGCTAGAAAAATATAAATGGGGGTATGAGACATATTTTAACATGTTTTAGATCATAAATACTGTATAGAAATAAATAAAAGGTGAATGAGGAAGGCTAGATAAAAATGTAGAGGGTAATGTTATTTTTTATTCTAAAATAGTACATTGTCCTGAATTGATGCATTATGTGAATTTCAATTTTTTTAGTTCATTAAAGGTGTAGAACACCTTGAACAAAAAAGTTGCGTAATATCCTAACAAACCTGAAAATAAACGTTGATTTGGCCGAAGTCATTGAATTCTAATTTATTTTCCATTCACAAAATGCCGCTGCCGGTCACTGACGTCACAGTTCGCCCGGTTTATGCACACGTGGACCAAGCAAGCTGTGGCGTAAGTGACCGGCGGCAACATTTTGTGAATGGAAAATAAATTAGAAATCAATGACTCTGGCCAAATTAACATTGATTTTCAGGTTTGTTAGGATATTACGCAACTTTTTTGTTCAAGGTGTTCTACGCCTTTATGTATTTTTGAAAGTCACAAAATGACGTCACAGGCTGTAATTTTTTCCCATGTCCACTTGCATAATATGCTCCCTGTTACGTCAGTTCGCGACTGCCAATAATTAATTAAAAATACCTAATGAACTCAAAAATTAGAATTTCACTTTACTATTATTATTATCATTATGCACCAATTCAGGACAATGTCTTCTTTTAGAATATGATATAAAATTACACTTATAAATTTTTGTGAAATATCATCCTCATTTTGTCATTAATTATTGAATGTCAAAGTCACCTCTATTTGCTATATGGTCACCATTAGTAAAATCATTCTCCGATGATGAAATTATTCTATCGCCATTAGTCTGATTTTCAGTCACAGTTGAAATTCCAGTACTACCAGAATTAGAAACAACCATTGAGCTATTAGTAGAATTTGAACCATTCATATTTGAAGATGCAAAACTAGTTGAAGAATTTACTCTAGAAGATAATGATGATATAGACATATCAGGAGATTTACTAATAAGTTTTGCCCATCTTGAACAACTATGGTATATTCTTGTTTCATTTTTAAATTTATACACAAATGATGGTCCACCACACTCTGGTAATGGACATGTATATTTTGGCATATCAAATAGTTGTTTACAATATTTAAAAAAATGTTTATGTATTTTCTTTTCTTTTGCTGTAGTGATTTCACAACTTTCACATTTAAATAGTAAATCAGATCTACTGTGGAAACGAGGATGAATTGCATCAGTTGTTGTTCTAAAAAGTTCATCAGTTTCTTGTTGAGATTTATTTTGAGGTTGACAACTTGACAATTCATCAGAGGATGTTTCAGAAGATGTTTCTCGATTCAGTTTTGTGTTGTTCTTTTCATTGTTTGTGCTCATTTCTTTCCTGTATCAATGACAAAACAAAATAAATAAATTATAAATAAAAATCTCAGAAGATATAATTTGTTGTAAAAATATGTATGATACATATGGGAAATTTTTAGAACTGAATATGTATTGTACTACGACTATACACATTTGTAATATTGCATACTAGCATATACCATACATATAAAGTACAGTACTGTACACACAAAATATATACATACATATCATATAATGTATAATATACATAAATATATATAGAATCGATTGAAAACAAGACAAAAAAAATGCAATGTATAATGCACATATAAATATATACTAAAACTCTGTTAACATGTCCGTATAGCAAATTGATCATAATGTTGAATTCAAATTAATTAAACCTATAAACATTCACAAGAAGTATCAGAGGCAGAGGCAGCTAGGACTATAGACTGTCCTATTAAATTGCTTAATATTTAACGAATTATAAGAACATATACATAAGCAGTAAATTTCATCTTTATATAATTACCTTAACTCCATGACGAGAATTACCAGGATAAGTATGTATATGTATAATGTATGGTATACATAAACACTGCTGCGTTGAATTATGTACCAATTTATATAAATGTTACTTATCCAGTTGTTTATTACGGAATTGAATCTGCGTCTTTATTGATGATCAATCGATTATCCCGAAAAGGAGTATAATATATGTATCATCCATCGTGTATGCACATAACATAAAAAAACAACTGGATAATCATGTGCGAAAAATTTATTCACATTTTAAGTTATTACCTGGTTATTATTTGCTACAGAAACTTATTAAAAATATAGCTAAGATCACACTAATTTTCAAAATTATGTTGCTACTGATTTATTTCCGATAAAATTACTATTTTACACGAAAAAAATCCATTTCTTTCTTGAGCTTGAAAACTTTTTTGCAAATTATTTTATTAACAGCTGGCTCTTTTGTAAACAAAAAATTGCGCAATGCAAAAGAGCGGCTAAACTTTTAAAAGCTTTTATCAAAAGAATATTTTATTGATATTAAACAATTTATTTATTTATTGCATATATTGCATATAATATATATAATAATAATAATATAAAGCAATTATTTTTCCCACCCATATGATAGATATAGCAAATAGCTATGCGGCTTAGCGAGATTTGTACATAAGTATGCGTCCTTTTATTTTTCATATGTGATGAAATCATAGAGTTAAATCTCTTTGGATGAAATTGACTATATTATAATATACTATAATATGCCGCCTGACTTCGCGGTCTTGAAACAAATTGACAATTTGAAATTGTATAATAATAATTAGAGAGCGCAGAATTTTTTTATTATTATTATTATTATATTATTCTAAAATAGTTAACTGTATAGTACGTTTTTTTGGGGGGGCAAAATAGGTGGTAAAATAGGTGATTTTTAAGAAATAATTGATTTAATAGTTGATTTTTATTTTATTATATTTTCATGAAAATCAACAATTTCAACATTTTTCGCCTCTTTGTCAACTATTTTCATATTTTTTTCATGATTTGTTGGAAACTTATACATTTGTAAGGAAATTTAAAAAAAGTTTATAAAAAAAACGTTTTGTTTCTTTCAATTTTTTTAAACTTTTTTTGTAAATTTCCTTAGAAATGTACACGTTTTCAACAAATCATGAAAAAAATATGAAAATAGTTGACAAATAGGTGAAAAATGTTGAAATAGTTGTTTTTCATGAAATTTAAGGTGAAAATAGGTGATTTTTAGATGGGGTCAAAAGGCCACAATTTAATGGATCGATGGAGATCTGGTTAAATAATTAACATATAGCACCCGAAACGCAAATAGTTGAAAAACTATTTCTGCGTTCTCTAATAATAATTAATAAAACATCGTTTTGAATTGATGCATATATGTTAATATCATTATACATTATACAATAGCCTTTTAATTATGTGGATTTGCATACTATTGACAATTTTTATCAAATATTTTAATCTGCAGACTTCAAGTTAATCAACTTTTTCTTTCACACCAACGCTCGCATGAACTTTTACGGTAATGTGACCTCTTGGACTGTTTAGTGTTTCTTTATTATAATTTTATTATATTATTATATATCATTATTCAAGAGCTTTCCTATATATCATGCATTAAAAACTTATGATTTGTGTAATGATAAATGTGTATGTTTGTTATGTGGTGGCCTATAGTACTAGGTACCACTTACTTCATTGTCCATCTCGGACCCTATATCATTAAGTCAATATGCAAAAATGTAGACTTATAGAGTGCAATGTAAATATATATGTATAAGTACACCTTGGTGTTTAATAAATAAAATAATAAAAACTTATGATTGATTTTGCTATGCGTATATTATATTTGAAGCCTAAATTTAAAATTTTACAATCTTACATGAATAATTTTGTATGATGCACTCACCATCACAATATAGGGCGAGTAGAAGATGAAGAATTTTTTATAGTATATTTTGTATGTGCGATACAAAAGTTGCCACCTGTGACGTCATATTTGTCAATTTAAAAAAAAATCAATTAAAAATATAACATTAACTCAAAAATTGGAAAATGGCACCTCAATCGATTCAGGACGATGATCTCTTTCAGAATATTTAATAAAGAAATATCTATAATATCTATATATATTTTACTTTTTACTTTGATACTCAATATCCTCATTACCTCTCATTTTACATTAAATTTAATTTATAATTATATAAAATGTGACAGAAAAAATGAAGATGAGGTTAAAAACACATAATAATATAAACATAAAAGTGTACAATATTTAATATAGAAAAAAAGGGGTTATTTTTACAACAAATAAAAATAATATATTTATTAATAAATTGCTTGTCAATTAATCACTATCATTTTTATTTTCTTCACCTCCATTCATAGGATTCAACAATAACACAACGTCTATAGCAACTAATCATTTATAATAATAAGTTATTTATAACAATTAATCTTATATGCCAAAGTCAATATCAATTTCTCATATATGACGATAGAAAGAAGTATAACAAAGAAAAGGTGTTTCACAACTTTATAATATAATATATATAGTATGTAGAATACACATATATAATAACATATATATTATGAAGAAAAAAAAAACGACTATAAGGATACACAACACACACACACACACACACACACACACACACACACACACACACACACACACACACGTACACATAAGAAACGAAACAATATTTTTAATATGCTGATAAATTTGATTACATGCAATGCAAAACACTCAATTTTTATGCAATTTATTCAAAATTTCTTTATATTTCCAACCTTCTTACCTTACAATCAATTGCAATACACATCTGTTGAAGGTTGTACTTGGAGTTATCAACTTATTTGCTAATTATATCTAAAATTCATATTAATACTTTTATATTTTAACAATTTAAATGATATATAAAAATATGTAAAAAGATTTTATGCTTGTGTTTAAACAAGTATTAATTATTATTATTCTAATTATAAAATTCTATTTCTAGAAAACTTATATTTCTTAAAACAGAAAATAAAACTTAAAATTTTATACATGAAATACATTATTTGAAAACGCTTTATGCGATTTGCTTATACCATAAATAGTATAAAAGCTTCTACACATATATGGAGTAAAATTTCCCTCAATATGCAATTCATTTGATTTTAATGTGAAATCTCACTATCCTTTTTAAATTATTGAATTTTCATGCAATATTTGCAAAATGCAACTACTGCTCTAATACATGCTTTAGTATATTATACACACTATAATCATGCGCACTTCTTGAATTTTAATGATCAAAGGTTTGCATATTCAAAAGGCTGAAATATTATGATTGTTATCATTGTTTTATACAGTACGTGTGAGTGTTGCAAACCGAACAAATAAATCACATTTTTGTGTTTTAAGACTTTTAAGTTATTATAGGATACGTTAGGATATGCATTTAGGATGGGCTAAAATGTAAAATGTAATGCAAATTTTACATTAAGATTTTTTTTTTTTTTTTTTTTTTAGTTTAGTTTTAGTCCCATAAGAACCCATGTTAATTTCAATAATTAGTTTTTCTCTTATCTGATTGTCATGTGTTCTGAAAATTTTATTATAGGTATAGCTGTTACTGTTAACTTTCACGGAAAAAAATTAAATACGTATAGTTAAGCTATCTCATTTTTCAATATAATTTGTGAAATACAACAAAAATTTTGCTATACTGTATATAGCATAATATGTTACAGAGGATGAATATTATGTTGTACAGCATAATTATGTTTTTTTTTTTTTTTTTTTTTTTTTTGCCTCTATACTTCCATACTCCTTACAATCAAGATGCACTGAATACACTTGTTGAAGGTTATTTATGGAATTGTCAATTTCCTCAGAATGCTATAGCATTTGAGTACGGGGGAGATAGGAGGTAGGATGAAGGGTTGAAGGGAAGGTTTGGCGGCTGTGGCCTAATGGGAACTGTCTCGGTATTTACCTACCCGTCCAAGGGAACCATAGAAACCTTGGAGAAGACAGCCGATACTGGTCAGTTACCTGAACAGTATCTCCCGAATGCTCCAAAGCGCGTGCAGTCAGCGTAAATGCCACCACTTCTCAGGATAAGCCACGCCCTCCCCAGGTGGGAAGCGAACCGTGGATCTCCCGAGCAGTAGGCAGCAACGCTAACCACTACACCTTGGGCTCGGTGTTTGTTTGTTGTTCTAATTTAGCATCATACACCTTTAAACAAATAAACCCAATTTCTTGTTTTCAGACTTTTAAGTTAACTTTGGAGAAAAGTGAACTTTTTTATATTTTCAGCTGGCGAGGATCTGGTATTTATTTATTTATTTTGTATATTATGTTTAACTGCACATATACTTTATTACACATAATGTAGGCAAATATGAAAAAAAAAAAAAACTCTAATTTTTAAAATTCTATGGGAACACGTCTGTATATATAAATATAGGATGTAGGTAGTTTAATAGTGTGCAAAGTTATATATTTATTGCAATATTTTTTTGTGACGTCACAATATAATATTTTTTAAACTCCCTACTCTCTTTATTCACACTATGCGTATATATGGATGACCTTATATATAATATTTTATAATAATATTTTTCCCTTCCAACTTTTTAGCTTTCAACTCTCCCATATAACTTCAGTTATAATTTTGTTCTAATCTAGGACTGTTATATGTGTGTATTTTTCATAACTGCATAATTTCTTATAGAGATTAATTAATATCAAATAGTTAATTAAAAGTGCACTTAAGTTTAATATAAGTAATACTTTGCGTCAGTTGGGAAAAAAAGTGAAAGAAAAGGGTAAGTATTTTTTACACACACTTTTATTTTGAAAATATACAATTCATCCCTTATTTACAAAGATTGACGTAAAAGAAAAAATAACGGATGGTAATTTAATATATATATATATATATATATATATATATATATATATATATATATATATATATATATATATATATTATATATATTATCTACAATCATTATTCTTTATTATTTTAATTTATTGAAAAAAACTGTTTCCTTAAAAAATTTATAAAATTTTATGTTTTCCGTGCTTATTTTAGGCTTTAGGGCTTTAGGGCTTAGCAACTGGAGATTTTGTACAAACTAATATTTAAACAATTATGCAATGCATTGTCATAAGCTTTATAAAAAACTTTTATTCTACTAAATAATATTAATATCCATTATTTTAGTTCTTTATTTTAATATTTAATTAGATTTAATAATGGGAAAACAAATATTAAAAAGCACACCTACGAAGTTAGAATTTTTAAACGCAAAATATTACAAAATTTTGATTAAGTGATAAATTATAAAATAAATATTTTTTTAAATTATAGGGTGGAAGAGATTTTGTTATTTGACCTAATTCTTTTAAGTATGATTTTTTTAATTCTAATAAATTTATAAGTGTCACTTTAATTTTTACACTTTACCTGTCATAAGACTTTGAATTATAATATTTAATTAATACGACATTTTATAATCTCTCCCCCCTTCCCTCTTCCTCTCTCACTGTCACTCACTCTCTTATTTTATCTCTATATAATTTGCATTCTCATAAAACAAGCATAATCTATATTTTTTTCCTCTCGTTTTTTAATGTATCTGTAATTAGTATACGAAATTTAAACATAAAGATTCTTTAATATTATAATTAACTTGTTATATTCTGAAATAGCTAATGTCTTCATTAATTTATGAGCTTTTTTTTACTTTTATTATTTTTTAAATTTTTTATTAATTTTAAACATTTTGATCCTATGTACACTGATCGATAAAGCTGAATGTTAATATTAAGCAGCCAATATACATATTATGGCGTTGAAAACGCAGATAATTTACATAAAAAATAGTAAACTTTATTTATTAATTGAGAAAAAAAAACAAGAACGCAACCGGGGAGGATCCAGAGGAGAGGATGAAGATGACCCTCCCCCCCCCCCCCCCCCTCCAAAGTTCAAAATATATTACCACCCCACCCACACCCCGATATTAACATTTCAGTACGAAAAAGGAAATAGCCCTCTCCAAAATTTTCGACTGGATCTACCTCATGTAATAAATTAATAGGATTTTGATTCCATCACCTAACCCTGTATCAAATTTAACAATTGAAAATTAAATTATTTGCACACTTATGCTGCCAATTCATTACCTCATATCCGCGAGGGAAAGGTAATTTTTTGTTATCTTCTCCTTGCAAAAGTCTACCCACCCAATATGTGTCTTTCATATATAATAATGTACAATTGTTTTACATTGCGTGATTATTTAATATGTGATTGCACATCAGTACCGCCCCTTTTTGTTCCTATTAGTCATTCACTTAATAAATTGCAAAATTCAAAACATTAAATCTTAATGAAATAATTTAATGTATAAAAATTAATATAGTATAAAAATACTATAATATTATAATTTAAATATTTTTATGATTAAAATATTAAGAGTAGGAAATAAAACTTTGGTCATTTATAAATGCAGGACAGTAATAATACTAATAATATAATAACAAAATACGCAGAACACTTTTGAAAACGGGTAAAAAAGATTGAGTTATAGTTTGTAAAAGATTGACGATACTCACCAATTACACATAACGTTCTCTCGTATTATGCAAATTTAAACAGAAAATGTATTTAATGGTCTGCAGTCGACTTCACATACAAATCAATATTGCGTAATATATTTGAATATTTGAATGGTTGAAAATATAATTAATTTTTTTTATTTATAATAAACTAAGCAGACGTGACGCACTGGCCAATTATATTATAAACCATTGTCAAAACAAGATTAGAGATTATTTCAACCATATAGACATATATTTATGTCTATGATTTCAACCGCAAGCACACTGCTCTTTTCTTGGATTCTAATCAAGTTATAAGAATAACATTTAATACGTATTAACTTCAATATAACATTGATCACCTGTAAAAATTCTGGTGATGATCAGGAAAAAAGGGGTGCAGCTGGTTGTAAAAAAATTTAAAAAAAAAAAAAAAAAAAAAAAAAAAAAAAAAACTTATCTTATTTTGGCCAGAGTGTAGATGGTATGGACATGAACAAGGGTATGATGTGCTCTTTCTAATTTACTATTTTTTTAAAGTATATCTCATGATTTTTGGAACCAACATCGAATTTTTTTTTGTATTAATGAGAGATTGTTATTTACGTGTTTTAAAGCTAATAAAATATTTGATAAAATTTGCGACACTCAATTAGATTGCTGCGTATGACTTGGACTTAACAAAATAAAACTAGCCTATATATGATTAAATATATTGTGTATTGTGTTATAATACTTTTTAATATTTGATTATTTACAAATAAAATAAATTGACATGTGGGTTACGTCAATTTAGAGTCATTGAACGTCCTCTAAATGTGTCATCATAATTTTTTAATTACTCCTTTATAATTATAGATAACACTAGATAAGAGTTAATACGTGAATTGAAACTTTTAAATGTGTCAAATAAAGAAATTCACTTTATATAAATATAAATTAAGCTTATAAAAAATACACGCTGTTGTATAAATAATTTTAGTACTGTATATTACAGGCAAAAGTATACATATATGTAAATTAAACTTTGTGTATTTTATTATAAAAATGGTCTTATAAATGCAATAATTATTATAATTGTTATACGTAGCGTTTCATATTTTATTTTTTCTCAAACATTAAAAATTATATTTCTGTGTTTTTTTGATCGCTAAAAATTGTATTATACAATTTAATTTTTATGATATTCGTTTTTTTTTTTTTTTTTTTTAATTAATTATCAATATTATCATTTATTATTTTTAAATATAACAAATTTCATTACAAACAGAAAAATCAAGTTCTCTCATTTATAAAAATCAAACTCTTATAGACCCTATTTTTTTTTTATTATTATGATTATTTATTTCTTGTCATAAATACACATGGAATCCAATTAATTTGGTGGTGTAACTTTCCATGAAATTGCATAATGGTAGACGTTTATATTCTAGTGGAATTAATTGTATCACAACATAACGCATCTTTTTATAAATATATACTTTTAGTACAAAAAAAAAAGAAAGAAAACAAAAAGACAAATTAATGAAAATGGCACAAACGCGTAACCATGAAACAATGAGCAAATAAAAATTGTTGCTTTTGGATTTTATAAACATCAAGTATAATATAGAGTGTAATATGCACTCATGTTAACGTTATGTTGGATCACTCAATAACATGGTCTGCATGTGCATACTAAAATAACACTTTTTGCTAGTTTAAAAATACTGACCAATATAATATATTTGAGAGAATTGATGCGCTGTTGTGAGAAAAATAATAACAAAACGTTAACTGATTTTGCAAAGAAAATAACCAAAAACGAAGCTTGTCCTATGCTGAGCAATGTTATTCATTACTCCAGTATGTCGCCCATCATGACATCATGTGAATACACTTTTATAGACTACGCAATTGTTTATATAGAAATTGCAATTATTTTAATTTATATTCATACAAAAGCATATGGATGACTTAATATTTATATTTTATATAAAAAATGAATAAGTTAGTAATTGTTATTCAAGGCACAACTATGTTAAGGCTAGCAATTTCATTTATCTCGTACACGGCATATGTGATTAGCATAATAAGTAATTTACTTTACTTGCATAATTGCATTCGTCATGTTTCAATTAGAATATGACAAAATTGAATTTATAACTTAAATGATCACTTATTACTATTACTAAGCTTGATAAATTATTCTAAATTAGCACCTTCTTCTCTGTTATGTATATCATTAAATATTTCTCTTTTTTTTATGTTTTATGTTAATAGAATATTACCTTGATTTCCATCTTGATTTTTACTTGCTAAACTTGTGCTTGTGCCATATCAAAAAAAAAAAAAAAAAAAAATTAATGCTATAATGTTGTTCATTTTCTTTTGTATTTATTCCATGTCAAGGTTATATGTACATGACGTCATACTAAATGCGCTTTGACGCCATACTGGAGCAATGACTAACATTGCTCAGCATAGGATGAACATGGTTTTTGGCTATTTATTTTGGAAAATTAGTAACTTTTTTTTTCTCTCGCACACTTGAACTTCTTATTTAATTTAGGGTCAATGCTCTCAAAAAGTATATATATATATATATATATATATATATATATTTTTTTAACTTATATAAATTTGTCCTTTTTCCATACCAGCCCATGTTATTGGCTTTGACTTTCATATGAATGCAACCATACCCTATAGAGTTTTGAAAATAATTATAATAAAAACACATATATGGATTTATTTAATCGTTGCACCATTATCATTATCTATAATTAATTTATTATTATTATATTCTTTTTTCCTTCACCGGTCTATAAATATAATTTACCTTCTCCCAAATGACATGCAGATCATACTATAAATAGATAGGTTTTTTTAGTAGTTTAAATTTATGTAATTATATATTTAATTAATATTTGATCATGTAAAATATTACATGTAATTGTGGAGTTCTATGATTGTATTTTTATTAAAAAAAAAAAATCACGCATTGATTGAAGCCTATAATATATATAATTTATGTATATAATAGGCTTTGCGCATTGATTTCAGCGTAAAAGAAAAATTTTTAAGTTTATAGGAAAGTACTTATTTGTAATTAACCATAACAATATAATAGAGTAAACACTAATTCTATTTACATAAAACAATGTAATGATGTATGTCATGTGGAGAATTTTTATTGTGGTTATGAAAAATATTCACAAAAGTAACTTGAGTTTGCGGTAAAATACGTATTAGTATAATCACATAATCTATACGATGATACACACGGAAAATTTGAGTTACATTGAATAATTCCTATTTTGTAGAGCACACGCTGATATTCTGTATTTAAACAAGTAATTATGCTGGCCATCTTAACTATATGCTATGAATTGTAGTCACCATATAATATAATACATTATAAATTATGTTGTTGTGCATAAATGTTGCTGCATTGTGCTAGCATAATTATTGCGTCGTTATTTTTGTCCGATCATAAAATTTGCTAGTAAATTAATTATAATTTTTTTGTTTTAGAGAATCGTGAGCAAAGTTTTAACAATGTCCAGTTTTGAGTTTTGAGTTTTTTTTTTTTTTTTTTTTTAATTTCTCTTTCTCTTCAATTCCCTTGTAATAAAATTCTCAAAATTTGAGTGCAAAAGTGAAGAGATGTACTAAAATACTTTTAAAAAATTGTTTGAACCAAAAATTAAGTTAAAAAATCTCATTGCTTGTATAAAAACAGTGAGATACTGTAGCCATGTTCAAGAATTGAATTTACTATTATACTCTGTTCAAACACCAAAATTAGTGGGGGAGGGGAGGGGGGTTAAATATTATGTAACAAGTAACATAAAGTCGTTTCATATCATTATGAAAATAACGCTAACATAACTTTATGTAAAATGATTCACTGTTTTTCACACTTACAGTATATAATTATTGTATTTAACCTTTAAGGAAAACCTACGTAAAACATAAAAGAAAAGTTTCTTGAATTTTCCTGCTGATATATATTTTTTATTTTAACCTTGCAAGATGGTACAACATTGGGTTATTTTTTCTCTCTCCCTCTCTCAATGTTTTTTGATTAGTCACACGCAGCATATTGAACACTCAACTCAACCTCGCCTATACCTTATCATGCATTTAATAAACATTCATACCGCGCGCGGGTAGAGAGAGCACTTTTTCGTTACTGACGTCATTATTTTTTACTATATACTTCAAACATTTTAGTATGATTTAGTTACTTCAATGAATAACATCATGTTTTAGTTTGTATGTAATATGGAAAGAAGAAGTTACTATGAAGATTTGTGTTGTGATATTCATAATTTGGGTAAATATTATTTGTTTTTAAAAGTATCGTTTTTAAATTTATGAGTAAAGAGAATAAAAGCAAATTTCAAGGGATGACTGTGGCTTGGCTGCTGTGATAAAAAAAAAACAGTGCTCCAAACTTAGATTTTTTTTGTATATCAATAGAGATCACATTTATATGATTTATAATAATATTTGTTAATTTGCAAATTTCTGTTTTTGATACCAAAAATTAAAAAGTATTCAAACTAAATTCTGTGCATGAATAAATTTGTAATATCTGAGCCTTTTTGGAACGGGTCCAATGTTAAAATTGAAAAAATAAAAACCATTATACCATGATGAGTGTCATCTACGTGTATTCTTTTGCATAAGTTTATTGATGTGATAGTGTAGAAAAAAAATACTGTAATGTAATGATACAATGTTTATATCGCATTTAGGACATTGTTTTAATTTTTTTAGTATTTTTTTTTTTTTTTTTTAGATTCTTAATTTAGTATACAGTAAAGTATTAACATCTTTCTTTCTTTCTTTCTTTCTTTCTTTCTTTCTTTCTTTCTTTCTTTCTTTCTTTCTTTCTTTCTTTCTTTCTTTCTTTCTTTCTTTCTTTCTTTCTTTCTTTCTTTCTTTCTTTCTTTCTTTCTTTCTTTCTTTCTTTCTTTCTTTCTTTCTTTCTTTCTTTCTTTCTTTCTTTCTTTCTTTCTTTCTTTCTTTCTTTCTTTCTTTCTTTCTTTCTTTCTTTCTTTCTTTCTTTCTTTCTTTCTTTCTTTCTTTCTTTCTTTCTTTCTTTCTTTCTTTCTTTCTTTTCTTCAATAGTTTTAAATAAAGTTTAAATTTATTCAAATTTTAATACTCACACTTTTAATAAAAAAAAAGTCTAAAAAAAAGTATTTATATTTAAAATACTAAAATACAAGTTAAAACAAACAGTCTGAACAACATAAACAAAAATTTTCACATAATAAATATATTTAGCAGACAATTTAATCATTTTAACATTGACCTTTTTATACGCAATAAATTATAAAATATATCAACATTTTAATATTATTTATGATTGAATAGCTTGATATAAAGTGGGCGTTACACATAAATAACTATTACATAACTTTTTAAACACAAAAGCTCAACACACTATTATTATAGATATTTAAAATTCATAAAGCTTATATTAATGTATATTTATAATGATAATTAAACCTTATAGATATATACGAGGACATTTTACTTGATATTATGGTATGTCAATTTTGAATGACAAGGTGACGGTCGGGGAAATTACTTGATTGATTTCAATTCATCGTTTGCAAAATCTACTGCTATGTTTATATAAATTTCCAACGTAAGGGAAGAAATAAAACATTCAAATTGGTTTATTATTTATTTCTTATCATGTTTTTCATGTCGTGAGGATTTTTCCTTTTTTTTTTTTTTTTTTTATTATTTTTTTTTTTCACGATTTTAACGTGTATATAACATAAAAATTCGTGTGTTTTTAAAAAGATTTATTTTTGACGAAAAAAGTACAAAAAAAAATCAGGAGAGCATTGTTGACATTAACTTTTTATTATTATTATTATTTAAGATTTGCATTGAAAGTTAAAATATAAAATCTCGTAAACTTAAAATGGATTTTGCAAGTGGCCTTATATATAATTAATTTCATTTCAAAATTTAAAATACTTTATTCGTTTCTTTCATCCTACACTCAAAATGCAAATAATACAATGCTTCAGAATAGGTTTGTGCCTTCAAATGAAACAATACAGATTATAATATAGAATTTTAATAGATTGTGTAATAATATAGATTGTAATGTAGAAATATTTCAACTTTATTTAATAAGCATTAAAAAAAAGTAAATAAATTAAAATTATAATATATAATGAATGATTATTATTTTTAAATTTCCCAATAAGTAAATATACAACACAATCTCTGCTGTTGTAAAGAACCTGTTTCTTTTTAATTTAAGAATGAGATTTATATTTCACGCAGGTGGAAAAAGTAATTAAAGGATTTAAAATTTGCATAGCTATAACGCTGTTTACAGTATCTAAGATAATGATATTGTTAACAGTTAAATTTGTTACATAAATTTTGATACTAGAGCAAAGAATGAATTCTGTTAACTCATTTGTTCCGTAAATATATAGCTCAAAATATGAATCTTATTAATTTGACAATTTATAACATTTTAAGATTATATAATAGGATAGCAATTATAATAATGATTAAGAACTTTATTAAGAAGTCGATGAAATAAAATAAAATTTAATAATAATAAATCGTTCTTATTATTTAAAGGCTATAATATTGATATATTCACACGTGAAAGTTGTATTGACTAATTAAGGAACAAATGTTTTGAGACTGACTATATAAGCGAGTTCGCTCACATACTGTACACTTCCGTTTCGACGTACTGCGCATGCGTAGTAAGTAGAAACAGAAGCGGATGTGACAGAAATTGTTTAAAGTCAGCTTCAAAACAGTTGATCCTTTATTAATAACTAATGGCAAGTATATATAAATAATAATGCAAATTATAATAGGTATGAAATACCTACCTGAAATAGGTATTAATGTTCTATTATATGTCATATAGACTATAGTATATAGTATATACTATTATAGTATAGTATAATAGTATAATATATATACTATGTGTATACTATATATAGTATAATATATGTATAGACTATAGTATAATATAGACTATAGTATATACTGTAGATATACTCGTATATCTATGATATGTCAGTAAATTTAGGTGAAACCCACCTTTCTTGCAGTAAAATTTTATTTATGAATTAGGTATTAGGTACAACATATTGTTGTATAACTACCTGTTCTACGCTAATACAATTTACATGAGAACTTAGTACAGACTTTGTCATAGAAAATTTTACTCTTTGCCTGTACTCTAAGCGCAATAAGTAAAATTTTATATAACAGAAGGCGTACAGTCTTTTTCATAAAAAATTTGAATTCTATTGGCATGTATGGAAATAACATAATTACATTTTTTTATATGAACTGAAATCTCCATCTGATAGCATTGAATGGCTAAGATAAAATAGAATTCAAATTTTTATGAAAAAACTGTACATGTTATAAGTAGTAATTCTTTCCGTGCACATATATATAGCTCTATGGCATTATACAGAATTGTTTTATCAGAATTTTTATTTATTATTAATATTTTTTTACTCTCACTAGCTGCAATTTGTTAAAAATAACATTACATAGGTATAAGTACAACTTTATGTCTTTTATGTGGTTTCACACAACGTAAAATAAACATGACACTCGTTTATTGTATGATTAAAAACAAAACAAATGTAATTGATACAAAACAACATACATATAGTGTACATACACTACTCTTCCTTTATTATTTACATTTTCTGGTAATTTAATATTTTAACTTGAAATTTAATACATCTTTTTAAAGTCACGTGACTTAAAGTAAGGTCAAATACTAGAACGAGGTTAATTTGCATAAAGTGTGGGTGAGATTTTATTTATATAACGTCTATTTTAATATAAAATTTAATATAATAATGAGACTAATAAGTTAAGATTCTAAAGATAGAAAAACTAGGTTTTAAGTAATTTAATATTATAAGTATAAGTATATAGAAATGGCATAATATGTATAGAAATAAGGTTTTATTTATTTATATGGTAAGCCGCATTTATATATATGTTTCTTGGCGTTGCTTAATAATCTATTATATTAATTTACTATAAACATTAGAAAACAAGCAAGTAATAGTTAATCTATATAGTTTTGCAATTACAAATATAGAAACTACTCTTTCTTCCTATAGACACCTTGCACATCCTTGCGCTTTGTTGCCATGATTGTGGTGCCTAATGCATTGTCCAGCATAGGTTAAATATCATTTCTTCTAATTTTTCACATAAAAAGGGTTTATTTCAACTGAACAAATTTTTCTCATATTCTTCGAGCTTATTAGGAGCTAGAAATAAGGCTTTGATTGAGGTTTGAAGCTTCTTTTGCTATTAAAAAAAAAAATGACGTTTTTCCTATGCTGGCCTATGTATTTCTGACCAACAAAATGGCGGCTCTTAAATATGAGTGCAACCTGTCTATAAAGCAATCAATTTATTTATTTTTCTCCCCTCTTGTATATCAAAGAAAAAATTATATGATAAAATTTTAGCAGCTATTTTTGCTATTTTTTTTCTTGTCATGTGAAGGAGTGTTTTTAAATTTATATTTTATTATTGTTAATCTCCTGTGTTTCTATATATTTATTTAGTACCTTCAAAATTGCATCTATAAAATACAAACGATAAAAACTTTGTGAAAAATAGAATTACAAAAAGAATGTGTAGATAATTTCATAATTCTTTTATATATGTTCTATTATTAAGGTAAATTATAATTATTTTTCACTTTATTTTTATAGGAAAGTAAAACAACAAATACATGAATAATGGGAAATAATCAAAGTTCAAATATCAATCCGAATGGATTAAAAATTACACCGACTTTAATCAAACAGGTCACTATTGATACAGACATCATGAAGGATACATTAAAAAATCATTCAAATTTTACTTCAGATTTACTGAATTATGATTGTGAGAATTACGAAAATTTAAAAAATAAGCCAGAATATGATGATACAGAGAGTTTACCTGAAGAAATAAAATTATCAAATACAGAGATTATTCAGAGTACACCAACTGTGATTGAAACTAGTGATACCTCATATATTGAAGATTTAACTGATGATTTTAATGCAGAAATAATTCAAAATACACAATCTAATATTAATTTAATGGTATCTACAAATTTAAACCTCTGTACTATTAAAAAACCTAATTTAAGTCCTATTATTGAAGAATTGGAAATAGAAAATTTACAGAGTAATTCAACTTTGAATGAAAATTGTGAAATTAAAAAATCTGAGATTGAAAGTTATTCAACTTTGCTTGCGATTTCTTCACCAAAGATGCAGAGTCTGACATCTCCAGCGATTGTGATGAATGTTAGTCATTTGTTTGAGTTACCAACAGGTAGGAATATTTTCTGTGTGCACTTAAATATCGCACATTGTAAAAGTGCACCTTTTTTTGCACATTTCACAAATTAAACATTTAGTAGAATATACAAAACTTTTACGACAAGATTACAAATGATGTTGTTATCAGGCAAGTCAGTAATTAGAAACGTAACTGAAGTGTAAAAATAGTCCAATAAATATAATTATGATTTGCATAACAACGTTTTTTATTGCAAACGTAATAATAATTTTTTTAATTTAATGCTATTCTTATGGCAAAATATTTTTTGATCATTAAATTTATAACAATAGATATGTGAAATCGTAAATTTTTTATAAATATCTATACTCTAAAATTATTTTCAATCCTCCAAGGTTCATGATTTAAAATTGGTACATCGTTTAAACCATCTATAGGAGTTTTAAAATGAAATTAGCATACAAAAATTAAAGTTCTTTTGGTCCCAGACTTATCATAATATCAATAATAACTAAAAAGTCATATAAAATAATGCTTCCCAGGGTACCAATCACAATCACATGCACGTACAAAATGCACTCATTACAAAAAAAAAAAAAAAAAAAAAAAAAAAAAAAAAAAAAACTATTATTAAAATAAACAACCAAAGTAAATTTAGTGATATACAAAATTCATTAAAATGAAAGTAAGTTTCTGACGTAAATAAAAGATAAAGACGAAATTTTAATTTGTTTTGTAAAAGCCACAGGCATAATTTAAACACCGCTATACATTGCTATTGTTTAACATAATTTTTATCTATTGAATTCATTATGTTTGTAATATTATTACTCAAGGTTTTTGTTTTGGCAAATTATACTTTCAATTTATGTACAAAAATTTATTGTATTAATATTTAATTAACATATTGATTTTAAATTAAAAATTATGATTTAAATTTAAGGAATAAAAAATTGTTCTTTGAAACTATTAATTTTTTAAACCGTAATATTTTTCTATGTTTAATAATATGTTTTTATTTCATAAAAACTAAAACTTAATGAAGAAAAAAATTAGGATTTTTATTCAATATGTAAAAATAATAATATAATATAATAAAAACTTACAACTATAAAAATAATGTATGATATAACTAATAAGATAAGTTTACAAAATATTCAACGTATTTGAATGTAAAATTTCTAAATATCAATTTTCACCGCCACTGATAATGATATAGTGCGTAGGAGATTTTGAATCATATTTAAAAATATTTTTTTTAATCAGTTGGGGGAAAAAAGTATCTGGAATAAGAAAAGAATAAAAACGAAAAAAAAAAAGAGTCAGTAATAAACATAAAAGTGCAGAGTTACCATTATCATCAATTATAAAATAATTATAATTTTTAGTTTTACGTTACCTTATTTTATCACGGTTGATCGTGTAATTTAATTGCCACTTGAAGTTATAAGGACATATAAAGTGAGTGAGAGCTAACTAAGATAATGTGACAAGTTTAAGTCATCAATAATTGCGTTGATGTGAAAGTTGACTTTTTAGATAATTGAATTAAATACTCTTTGATATTATTAGGTCATATGTCTCGTTGCATTACTTTATAATTATTTAGCATTACAAACTTTAGCTATATAGTTATGAAATCATTTTATAAGCAAATAGTTAAAGAGATGGCCCAAAAAAAAAATATTTCCAATGATAAATTATGAGATGGGACTATTTATAGAAATATTATGTCCCTTAACTTAACCCTTCTGTAGCTCAGTTTCAGCCACACAAACTGTAGAGAAAACTGTAAAGTAGACGGTTGTCTACCTTACAGTTTTCTTCAGTAATCTACAATTTCCATTTTAGACCCGGAATTCATGACATGAATTCATTAAGTTGCCTACTTTACAGTTTTTTAACCCCAGTTTGTGAGGGAATGAGGCACATAATATGTGCCTCATGAGATGGCTCCATCTCATGAATTTTACCATTTTCATTTAATTTTTTAGTCAATATCTGTTCAATAATAATAATAATAATAATAATAAGTTTCCTGAAATTCAAGGATAGGAAACTACGGGATCCTAAACTTTTCCCGCATGCCTCACCGATAACCTCTATTCTATAGCATCATCTCACCATATGTCATAATTGTATGACATAGTAACTATTCACTGTGACATAAATTACGTAATTTATTTTCTATACGTCATATAAACAAAACAAAAAATATATAATAAAAAAGATCTAGAATATTACACAGTTTGACAAAATTTGTTATCACAAAATATGGTAATGAAAAAGTAAGAATATTAAAAATATAAAAAATGTTATCAATACATATATATATAGGTCAAAATCAACACATTGCCCTTCGCTTGCGGGACAATCAAAGTTAATTGCTTTGTAATTGCAGCTGTGATAACTTATGATAGCAAAAATATCGGGAAAAAAATAAAAAAATAAAACTATTTTTATACTGCTGACTTCAAAACAAGTCTTTATTGAACTATTTCTTTTATATTAAGTGTTTAATAGTGGGCTATTTCATTTTTTAGGCTAAGGTTGATTTCAAATCTTCTATTTTATTTCACACAAATAAAAGACGCAATGAGCTATGGTTATTTTTGCTATATATTTAAAACCTTCAACTTTTTTTTTTTTTTTTTTTTTTTTTTTTTATGAATCTGTAAATTGTTTCTATGAAACCTGTGGCTCCATTCTCCTCATGGAATGAATAATTTTTTATTATAAATATATTATTTCTATTAAAATTTTAAACGGCACTGATATGAGATATGATAATTCAAGTATATCAATACAACATTTAATACATGTAATTCTGCAGGATTGTAAGTAGAAAGCACGTAATCTGAAATCCAAAAATTTGACCCTCTACCTTTTTTTTTTGTCACTAACTGTGGTAACAACTGTGGTAATTTCATAGTCCTTAACCATCAGCATTAACTAAGGGAGAACAAAATCATTGAAATTATCATAAGATGTTATGAGAGTGAAGTATTAAACGTTGAAAATTTGCAATTCAAAATTTTGCATACAGGGACCCCTGAAATTGTTTATACATTATGTAGCATCTATTTAATAAAAAATAATAATAAATAACAATGTAAAAATCTGCTTTCACAACTTTTTAGGAAACTTACCACATGAGCTTATTCTCATAAGTCTTATAAAACAATAAATTTCATTTGCTATTAAAATTAAATATGATAATTTTTCTTATTTTTATTTTTTATTTATTTATTTTATTATTATTAGTTTTTTTTCTTTTTTGTGAAGTTGCCTTAAATTTTCCACTTTACTATACTTCTTCCTTTCTATACTTATACTTACTTCCTGTGTTACTTGTATTAAAAATCTCTATGCAATAAATATAACTTAAATTTATAATGAAATTAATATAAACCAAGATGTAATATAAAATGCAGCAACATTGTTTCATTCTTATAAAAAATAAATATAAAAAATTGCAACTGTGAAGAAAGTGTCACTGATGCTAACATTTATAATATTAAATAATACGTCACTTCTGTACATAGCGAATAAATCACATTACCATGTATGACCTACAATACGTATATGTCTCCAAGTATGTACTGAATACATATTACACATTATATCGAAATTGCAGTGTTAAGAAATATAAAGCAAAGTACAACACGCGCGTCATACAACCTTCTTTAAGTGAAGTTTGAAATTACATTGAAATAAAAGTGGGATGCATTTCTATAACATATGCAAACAATAATTATAAAAAATAAAAAAACATTGAATAAATTTTATGGAAAATATCCCTCTTTCACTCATTTCATATTCTTTAAAGACATACATTACGTCTAATAATATCCCCTTTTGAATTATATACAGCATGATGAAACCTCCACTGTACTAAATAACTGCAAAAGTATGCAATTTGCGTTTACCATGATGTCATGCTGAGATGATATTCAATAGAAAATGTTGTGCTAGTTGCATAAGTATATACAAAACCATTGCTAATACTAAAGAGGTTATTTCAGCCGGTGGGACCCCCTTTTCTCGGATTCTTATCAAGCTAATTATAGGAATAAAAATTTGCACAACGTATTAACTTTAATATTACATTGATCACTTGTAAAATTTAGATGTTTATCTGGGGATTGATTGATTTTATTATTAGTATTACTATATTATTTGAGAAAAAGGGGTGCGTCCGGTTGTAAAAATCTATGATCTTGTTTTGGCGTAGTCTATCTACGCCACAAATTCATACTATTTTTGCAAGTGCCAAATTGTAATTTTTATATAACACTTTTAAATGGATTTTGCATGCAATCATATTAATTGCTTGAAAATATTGCACTGTGAACATCTTATTAATATAATATATATATATATATATATATATATATATATATATATATATATATATATATATATATATATATATATATATATATAAGATTTTTATTTTTTATATAGATTTTTGCTGCATAATATACGCTTTTTAATAGCTATTCATGAATGTTTATAATTTTAAAGCAAGTATACATATGTAGCGAACTTTGAGAATTTAAATATTTTAACATTTATTTAACATTGAATGATATATCACTTATCAAAGATAATTTTACATGGTGTTTGATTTTTGAGTGCATTTTGTTTGAGTTCATAATATACATATACAGTATAGGATTAAGCTACACACAAGCATATAATCATGTAAATGAAGCTTAAAGTTAAAAAATAAATAAAGGACGAGACGAAAGTAAATGTCACTGATCTAGATTAAGGGTGTCAAAAACACATACTGTATAGGGGCTTGAAACAGAATAAAAAAAAAAAACTGACCTCCTTTACCAAATAAAATATTAACCCGCCATCAATTCAACCAACTTATTTTAATTAACTTACAAACTCTATAGGTATTGAAAATGAGCGTAATGAAATCTTGCATAATATATTACATGATCGTATTTCCTATCGAAATATTATTTAATTTTTCCCTAGAGAATAAATCACTCTCTGCTCTGCTATTTATTATATAATACTCGTAATATCGAATTGAAATCGTAAGTAAACGATTTTTTTAAGTTTATTTCACATGTGGAGAGAGAGAGAGAGAGAGAGAGAGAGAGAGAGAGAGAGAGAGAGAGAGAGAGAGAGAGAGAGAGAGAGAGAGAGAGAGAGAGAGAGAGTAATGATTTACGTGTGATGAAAGTAATGATTTAGTAATGAAAGTAATAACATATAGACACTGTGATATTAAATTAATTCGTTGGCTTATGGAAAAACAATGAGTTCACATGGAGACTTAAATTAACGCAATGCTCCATACAAATACACGGACAAGTATGATTACGTAATAATTATGCAAGCTCATTTTTAGCACAATTTGTGCAATTCAGCATAATATATTATGCTATTTCATAATAACCATGTAACGAAGCATAAATATTATGTTGTAGTATATAATTGTTTATTTTGTTGCAATTTAGCACTGTTTCTGCTATTATGACATAAATGCAGCATAAATTAATAAACAGATCAATATTTTCATCTTTATTCAACAATTATAAAAAACAAATTTCAATGAAAAAGCGAGGCTTAGGCCTGAAAAATGTCTGGCCCACTTTTGCAACTAACCCTAACATGGTTACAACTTAAAAAGTAATTGTATTGAAGATTTTAATTCAAAATAATAATAATACTAATAAAAAAAAAAGCAAAACATAAACATATTGTATCAAAGAGCATTGGTAATGCAATTAAAAAATAATAATAAGAGAGGAAATAATAATAATAATGTATTTTTTCCGTGTACATTCTCAAAAATAATAATAATAAAAAAATGCATCTCAATGTTTTTACATTATATGAAGTATATAATAATACAAAGTTCACTTTAACGCAGACATCTTACATTATCTTTTTTTTTTTTTTTTTTTTTTTTTTTTTTTTAAAGGATAAATTACCATATTTGTTCATCATTCACAAAGTATAATATTTTTTAGGTCGTGAACGCGTGTAACGTAAATGATATACGAGTTTTTATGTGACATAGAGCGAGACCGTGTGTTTTTCAAAGTGTGCATGCATGAGGGGGTGGGTGGTGGGTGTAGGAAGAAAGATGCTGGTAGCAAGTAAAGTAAGAGAGAGAGAGAAACTCGGTAGTGTTGACTTTAGTAAAGTATCAAGTTAGTTAAAGACTTAGTGTTCTGTAAGGAGTACATATCATTATTTTATCATAGGTAAGTTATTATTTATTTATATAGGTGTATGTGTGTTAGAGGTGGGAGGGATTTGATTATTGTGATAGTTCATAGTGATTGATTTACTAATTTTTAACTGAACAGTTTAAATGATGTGATATCTGATATTTTAATAAATATGTGTTCCGGAAATTATAATCAAATGAAATATTATAGTATTATTATTTTAACATTGATAGATCAATTAATTCATTAGACCACGAATATATACACGCGATGGGTGTTCCCGGCGATTTTTTTGACCAATAATTATTTTATTTTATCTTTTGAAACACGTAAAATTGCGTCTATAGTATCCGTTATTTCAATTTTCTGATCTATATGTAAGAGTTTTATTTATTTTTTAAATGCACAGCTAGTTGAGAGAATGTGTGTGTGTGTGTGTGTGAGAGAGAGAGAGAGAGAGAGAGAGAGAGAGAGAGAGAGAGAGAGAGAGAGAGAGAGAGAGAGAGAGATCCAATTCCAACATGCAATTTTGATTGCAGATTCAATTTCAAAAAGTTAAAAAAATTGGTTGTCTACAAAATATTATGTAAAAATATATGCGTTTTATTATTAAAATTATTTTACTGCGTATTTATATGATTTACTATTACTCTTATTACTATAAATGTGACGTCATTAAAAGTATAGAGACTTCATTCATTATCATATTATATTTGACTTCTCATATTTCATTGATATTACTTTTTGTTGCTACTGAAGCAATTAATTTATTTATTTATGACAGTATAATATAAAAATGGGTGGTTAATCATTATAAGACTATGTAATTTATATTAATTGTTTTAATTTATTTACTTATTGCTACCGAGTAATTATTCAAATCATTATTTAATTGAAAATAGTTTATTTAAAATATAAACAAATTTAGCTGAATTTAATTCAGGATGTGATGTAATTCAGGATGTAATTTTATATATATATATATATATATATATATATATATATATATATATATATATATATATATATATATATATATATATATATATATATATATATATATATATATATATACTGTAATACATATTGGTGCTCTATATGGCTACTATATAGGGTGGCTGCATTCATATAAAAGTCGACGCCATATGTGAGCACTAAATAACATGGGCCAGTTTGTGAATTAATGACACATTTTTACCAGTTTGAAAATAGCTATATTCTTTAGATGCTGTTGACAGGTTTAATTAGGTTTTCAAGTATGCGAGAAAAAAAAAAAAGGTTAATTAATTTTCCAAAGAATAACCAAAAACTATACGTTACTCCTATCCTGAGCAATGTTATTCATTGCTCCAGTAATGCGTCAAAGCGCATTCATTATGACGTCATGCACATATACCCTATCCTATGGAACAATATCTGCATGATACGATATAACATTAATAAAACTATTTTGATATTAATGCAAAATGAGTGAAATAGTTATTGTTATTTCATCCAGGTAGCGCTTATTGTTCTGCTGATTGAAAAATTAAGAGGATTTGCTGTATTGTGTTGTTTATATGATATAAAATGCTCTACAAGAAAAAAATATGTATACATGTAACACATATGTAAAGTTGCTATATTTTTTCATTTCGTATATTTAGCTCATATCAAGAAATAAGAAAGTTTTATCTTATTTCAAAGAACCCACTCTAAAAAGATAAGAAATTATTTCATTCTTGGGAAAGGTTATATTATAATAATACAAAAATCATGTAAATTTTAAATGTTTTAATATATTTTTTGGAGTGTTTATTAATCAGTTAATTGATTATAGATTTCCTTCTGTTTACATTTTTAATTTTTTTTTAATTATTATCAATTAAGGTTGAGGTTAAGAGGTTCTAATTAAAATATCAGTCACTTTTTGATCATGAAACAAATTTGTGAAGATAAAAGGTGTATATTTCTAACGTGCGTTTAAAATATCAAATTACAAATATAAACATATTTTGAAAATGATTCTGATTTTTAAAAACATAGTAATCTTAAAGTTGTTTGACATGTGAAAACACTCATTTTATTGCCTAATAATTTGCTTAAAGGAATAGACCAGAGAAAATCATAAGCATTTATATCACAAAACACTTGATGGGATTTACATAAATAGTTTGTCTCAAAACCCAACAGTAGCCCCGTAGCAGTAATCAGAAATTTCGATTTATGCAACCCGCACAACATTTTCATACTAATTTTTGCATGTTTCTGACGTCATAAACATGAATTTTCACACAAATGGCATACTTTACAGCATTTTCACGCTCTCTCGTGGGGCTACATTAACATTTTGGTAAAAATTGTCATCAGTTATGAAGATCCCATTTCGTGTTTATTTATTAAAATGCACATGTTGTTTTATGTGGTCTATGGCTTTAAGAAAATTCAGTTAAAGGGACTGAAATTTGCTAGGCAAAAAATATGCATAATAATAGGAATAAGTAATTAAAGTAAGCACCTTATAAAATAGTTTTTTCATAATAATATAAAAAAAAAAGAATTTAATAATATTATATATATATATATTATATATATTTATATAATTTTAAGAAAAGGAAATAAGTTACAAAGTGATATTGAATATTTCAAATATTTTAATATATTGCCAATAGAAAAAACTTTTAAATGTATTGTTATTTTTTATTTATTATTATTATTTTTTTATTATTTTAAACACACAATTTTTTACAAAATCCAACCAAGGCATAGCCTTATGGGTTGGTTCATAATATTTTATACACAATGCATTAAATAATTACATTACTACTATATATAGTCATGAAAATTATTTTATATTTCAAGTTTAAATAAAAATAATTGATAAAAAAAAAGACATAAGTATTTTCTTATTTTTAAAATTTTAATTTGTAATGGAAAAAAAATTGAATATTAAATTATAATTTATTAAAGAAAAAAAATTTTATATTAAATTTCATTTCATTTTTAATTTTGAAATTTTTTAACTCTAATGGAATTTGATTCCACAATTTTGGCAATAAGAATTTTTTTGTTCTTTCTGTGAATCTATTAACAATTTTCGGAACATATAGAGTGATAATATATAGAGTGATAATATATAGAGTGTTAATTATTTGGAAAACTCTCATGGGATACCTAGAACTCATATATATAGTACTAGAATTGCAGATACAAATCCTCTATATGTTCCAAAAATTGTTAATAGATTCACAGAAAGAACAAAAAAATTCTTATTGCCAAAATTGTGGAATCAAATTCCATTAGAGTTAAAGAATTTCAAAATTAAAAATGAAATGAAAGTTAATATAAAATTTTTTTTCTTTAATAAATTATAATTTAATATTCAATTTTTTTTCCCATTACAAATTAAATTTTTCAAAATAAGAAAATACTTATGTCTTTTTTTTATCAATTATTTTTATTTAAACTTGAAATATAAAATAATTTTCATGACTATATTATAGTAGTAATGTAATTATTTAATGCATTGTGTATAAAATATTATGAACCAACCCATAAGGCTATGCCTTGGTTGGATTTTGTAAAAATTGTGTGTTTAAATATATATATATATATATATATATATATATATATATATATATATATATATATACATATATATATATATATATACATATATATATATATATATTATTTGTATGTGTAAATTGTATTGACAATCATTTCGAAATTGTCATTTGTGGTAATAACTAATAACCTAAACTAATGCATTTAATTGTGTTATGAATGTTGGATGAAAGAAATAAAAAAAGAATTTTGAATTTTTTAAATTACAATTTGATTAATATTTTTGCTGCATTTTTTTATTTTTATTATTATTATTATAAACTGTAAAAGTCTACTGTTAAATAAAAAATATCGTTATTTAGGCAGATAATTTAGAAGGACAACCATTGGACATTGTTGGGCAATATTGTTACAAACTTAAATATCAAATTCATTTCTGTATTCACATATTGACATATTATTTATTTATTTTTTAACTTTTGCACTGCAAAATAATTATTTCCGTTTAAAACGACATACTTATTTAACAATTAACTGCGTAAAGTTAATTACCATAAATAAACGATAATGTGTCATGCACCTTAAGATAACATTGATCAGGAATTAACTTGATCAATAAGTGTCCGCATCATCATCAATCATCAATAAAAAAAAAATTATATTGCAATAAAAGTCGTCGCTCACGGAAAAATTTAAATTGCGTAATTTATGTTGCAATCATGTATGGCATAAATGATGCTAAATTAGAAGAACATAAATAATTATGCTACAACATAATATTGATACTTTGAAGTATAATATTATAGATATTATACTATACTATAGCATAGCATAAATCATGATGTATTGAATAAATTTTGCTGAACATGGACTAGCATAATTATTATACATATTTATTTATACGCTAACTCAAAAAAAAATCTTTTTTTTCATTTTATATAACTTTATAATATATATATATTTTTTTCTTTAAAACTATAAACGATCTAAAAAGCCTTAAAAAAGTGTCTACTTAAGTTTGTTAAAAGTTTGCTAAAAACAATTCAACAAACTAATAGAAGCCTATGTATAATTCATTTTAGAGTACGTACATACAATTACGCTACAAAATTAAACCTATAAAATGAATAATAATTTGACTAAATAGTATTTCAAAATTACATCGAATGGTTTTAATATAAAGTGAGTAGTTACACTCATTGTTTTGACCTTACGCTTTATACGTACAGGATGAACGTCATTCATCGCCCTTTTGCATAAAATTTAATCATATATATTATTAATTTAAAAGCTCCATTTAGGTTATCAATTTTAATAACACGAGGAAAGTATTTAAAATGCAAAAGGGGGTTCATTTTAATTTAAAAGTAAGAAATTGATGTGGAGACTACAGGGTTATTCGTAAGCCCTTTTTTTCTTGCACCAAAAATGCGCATTGCATTTAAATAACCATAGTTGATCGTCATTTTATAGTAGCAGAAAACATGTACAGACACATGTATTAGACATGGCTTTAAGGTGGTAAGTACTTAAAGGCGTAGAACACCTTAAACAATACAAAAATGTGTAATATCCTAACAAACCTGAAAATCAACGTTGATTTGTCCCGGAATCATTGATTTCTAATTTATTTTTCATTCACAAAATGGCACGAGCGGTCAATGACGTCACAGCTCGCCTGGTCCACGTGCACGTAAAACAAGCAAGCTGTGACGTCAATGACCACTCGTGCCATTTTGTGAAAGGAAAATAAATTAGAAATGAATGACTCCGGCCAAATCAACGTTGATTTTCAGGTTTGTTAGGATATTACACAACTTTTTTGTTCTAGGTGTTCTACGCCTTTAAGTATAGGGTCTATGCATTCATGTTAAAGTCGACGCCATGTTGGATAACTCAATAACATGGGTGGCATAGGACAAAAAATTATTTTGACAGTTTAAAACCACTATGCAATATTTTTGAGAGCATTGATGCTGTAAATATGTTGAATTAGTATCTCAAGTATGTGAGAAAAATAATAATAACAAAAAAAATAACCAATTTCCCAAAGAAAATTGGCTTAAATGAAGTTTGTCCTATGCTGAGCAATGTTATGCACTACTCCAGTATGGCCTCCAAGCGCAATAAATATGACGTCATCCGCATACACCCTATACAGTCATGTTGATATGAATTGTTATCGTTTTAACTATTGGGAATACTATGTATATGTATATAGACCAGTTGCACTCATATTTAAGAGCCGCCATTTTGCTGGTTAGGAATACACAGGCCAGCATAGGAAAAACGTCATTTTTTTTTTAATAGCAAAAGAAGCTTCAAAGCTCAATCAAAGACTTATTTCGAGCTTCTAATAAGCTCGAAGAATATGAGAAAAATTCTTTCAGTTGAAACAAACTCTTTTTAAGTTAAAAAAAAATTAGGAGAAATGATGTTTCCCCTATGCTGGACAATGCATTAGGCACCACAAACAATGGCGACAAAGCGCAAGGACGTGAAAGGGGTCTATATGGAGAATTACGTTATGTAAAGTTATAATGTATTGCTGTGAGGCAATCCCAGTGTCTGTACCTATAGCAGTTTATATAATTATATCGAAGATAACACATCATTGCGTTGCTGTTATCTCAAAAGTAAAGTAGTTTTTCATGATTAGACATTTTGTCTACTTCTATACAAATCGATTGGGATCTGGAAAAGGGATAAATTTAATATGTAAGCTTTTCTTTAAAAACGAGATTCTTTTCTTTAATAAAATCCAACGTATTTTTATCATCTATATTTGAAATAACGTATCTTAAATAGGATTAACAGTGATTTCAATACTTTCAATAGGGCATACCTGTTCACAGGTGCATAAATTCACTTTATTATATAGTACAGTGTATTATATAATATAGTACAGTGTATTATACAATATCATACTAACACGTAAACAAGAAACAATTACTGTTGTACATACATTTTACTTAAAAATGAATTTCTAATGGCTTATGACTATTCAAAGCAATCAGATGGAGATTTCAGTTGACGCAAAACTCTATCTAAATTCTAAATACATGTTATTCCCATAGACCAATAGAAATTCATTTTTTAGTAAAATGACTGTACAACATAGTTTTACGCTTCTTCAGCATTTATGAATAATCATATAGGCAATTACTTCATTATTATTCTGTGAGATTTTTCAAAGAAGCCTTATTATTTCTATTGCGTTGAGAAATACCTTTGTTGTACAGTAAAACATAGTTATATCAATTTACATAATTAAGCTTTCATTTTATTCTTTCCGAAAGTAATATTTTTTTTTTAATACGGTTACACAATCTTATATCAATGATATGTAGTATATCAAGATATTGAGAGTCCAAAGAATAAATTAATTATAGTTTTTTTTTCAATAAGGTTTGACAAGATTAAAACAATCAAAGTGATATGTTACACCAGTGATAATGTTGTCACTTTTAAAATGATTGATTTTTTATTTAAAAATATAGCAAAAGTAATTAAAAATACAGTGAAAACTAAAAATAATGTGCCAAAAAATCAAGAAATATTTAAGGCTGCATCATGTGATGTTTTATTTTATGGTAATTCATTTAATTACTGTTTTTAATTATAGTTAATGTTAGTTTGTATATACTTTAGTTATTTATTTTATCAAATAATGTAAGGCCTCTAAGGTTGAAATAGGCAAAAATTAAAAGTTTTCATTTACGTTTAAGCTTTTATTACAAGAAACACAATTTATGAGGTTGGTTTTGAATTTGAGGAATTTTATTGTTATTTATTACAATCCAGGGCCGAATGCAGCTTAAAGTTTTAGAAGGGGTGATTCCCCGTGAATCCCTATATTGTAATTTTAACCTAGGGGGAGGGGGGTAATACATGTTATGCATTTTTACCTCTCTTTTTTTTTTGGGTGGGTGGGGGGGGGGGGAGTGCGATTGCTCCCATTGCCCTCCCTTTGGATCTGTCCCTGTTACAATCTTTTCAAATCTTTTTAAATGTTGATTTTAAAAATGTGGCTTTTAATAATAAATGATATTAATAAATAAGTGCAGTAGTATATATTGATTAATATATTGATTCCGTCAATTAAAATATAAAATCTTATGCAAATATCGAGATTGTATATTTTAATGTTACAGGTATGATTATTAGTATACAAAATTGTATGTAAATTATATAGACCGGTTGCACTCATATTTAAGAGCCGCCATTTTGCTGGTAATAAATACATAGGCCAGCATAGGAAAAACGTCATTTTTATTTTTTTAATAGCAAAAAAAGCTTTAAACCTCAATCAAAGACTTATTTCTAGCTTCTAATAAGCTCGAAAAATATGAGAAAAATTCGTTCAGTTGAAATAAACTCTTTTTAAGTGAAAAATCAGAATAAATGATGTTTCCCCTATGCTGGACAATACATTAGGCACCACAAACATGGCGACAAAGCGCAAGGATGTGAAAGGGGTCTATTGTTATGAATAAATTTTGTTAACGTCAGGCTAGGTTTACGCATTTACTTTTGTCAGTGTATATTATAGTAAGAAAAATAAAAAATTTAAACTAATTTGAAACTATCTCTTAAATTTTTCAGATATTTATATAGATTATAATATAGTCATCACTACGATAGCTCTGATTGACAGAACAATAGATCCAAATTGATTCCCTACTTCTATTATTTACGCACTTCTATAAATATTATCTGGTTTATATTTGATGATGACATTTTTAAATAATTTGGCTTTTTTCTAGGAGTTAAGAAATTGCGTAAATAGTTATGACTACTTTTATCATACGTCGCTAAATAAGACTTAGTCTAAAAATGACTTCTTTAATAATTTACTATAATGTCACATTGTTTATTTGTTTATTGTTTGTTGAACATGACAACTTTGCAATTGAGATTTACTTCTTAACTTTAACTTTATATCTTTATACATAACAAAGTATGTATTATGAACAAGATATTTAAAATTGTTTAAATATTCTGGCAAATTAGTTATGTAAATGTCAGAGGACCATGTAAATTGGTGTATGAATATCATGGCCTCTAATAAAAACCATTGATCATTATTATTAGTGGAGAAAAATAGCTATGCTGTTACAGCATAGTTAAGGTATACGTAATACGTACCGTATAACATACTTTATAGTCTCCTGTCTGTTATTTTTCCATTTTTAAATATTGTGACCTTACTTTAATAACAATAAAAAAAATCTAATTAAATAAAGCATTCCATTATTTGATAATATATCATTTTGAGAGAGAGAGAGAGAGAGAGAGAGAGAGAGAGAGAGAGAGAGAGAGAGAGAGAGAGAAAATAAGTAAATTTTGCAACTTGTTTTCCATAATATTTATCATTTATCAGCTTCTTACTACTTTTTTCCACGGTGAATGTTTTCATAGCATTCAGCCATTTAAAATGTTCTTGAGGCTGATGTTTTTGTTTTTAAACGTTTCGCTTTATTTTTTAATCTACATTGCTTTTTTTCTCCAGAAAGAAACAGAATTTTCATAGATAGTATATGTTTACTTCTAAATATTCAACTATATGTTAAGTTTATCTAATTATTGTGTTTTGCACAAATAACTTTTTATAATTAAAGGGGGCTGCTTTGCACCATGCTACGTATGAAACACTTTTTGCTTTACACTACATGTACTAGTATCACTTTCACTTGATTCCACCATCAACTTCTGACCACTGGTCACTCATTTGATTGTGAATTTTGCAGATATGACCTCGACTCTCGGTCAGCAACTCTGGACCAGGGTAGCTGAACGAGCAAAGAGATCTCTCCATTACAATGGTGCAGGTGAGCAAAAATAATGAATAATAATATTATAACGAGCAACATTTGACGGCTAGAAAAGTTGAAACGTTTGCTTATTTATTGAATCATTGACTCATTCATTCATTCATTCATTCATTCATTCATTCATTCATTCATTCATTCATTCATTCATTCATTCATTCATTCATTCATTCATTCATTCATTCATTCATTCATTCATTCATTCATTCATTCATTCATTCATTCATTCATTCATTCATTCATTGAAATTGTTTATTTTTGTTTATTGATTGATTGATTGATTTATTTATTTATTTATTTATTTATTTATTTATTTATTTATTTATTTATTTATTTATTTATTTATTTATTTATTTATTTATTTATTTATTTATTTATTTATTTATTTATTTATTTATTTATTTATTTATTTATTTATTTATTTACTGCCCTATACAGATGAGAGTGGACAGAGACTACTGGAAGAGCTCAGTCAGTCAGGGGACAACACAGAGAGGTTACTCTCACGCTGGGACCCCGAGCTGTGTATCAACCTACTGAGGGTCCCCGTGGCTACCAATTATGCTGCTCTACGTAAGCTGCTCATGCGAGCGTCCAGGTAAGAACACTCGTTTCCTCAATCTACAACTTCTGTTAAAACTATTTTACCCGTACATTAAAATACCAAGAAATTAAAAGAAAAAGAAAGAAACGCCCTTATCAAGAGCTAATTTTAAGATGTTTTTTTTTTTTTTTTTTTTTTTTTTTTTTTTTTTTTTTAGTTTGAATGGTCACAAAATATTTAACCTTTTAAATTATATTTTCTGTTTTTATTTTGGTACTGTAAATAGGATTTTGATTTGACAATAATTTTCATTGCCATTATTTTTTCACCTTTGTTCATAACGTTTCAAATCAATACTCAAATAGAAAATACGTTTGCATTCAATTTCAAGGATTTAAAAGTAACTTATTATTTATATATAATTATATTTATAAATAAACTATATTATATAAAGATCAGTGTTTGTTTAGAATAACGCTTGAATATGATGGTTACGTATATTTTAGCTTTGCCAAAAATTTCTTCATTATATTTTTCATATTAAGATAATTTTTGACAGATTTATGGTTTTTTGATAAGCTTCCTGATGTTGCTTTTGCTCGCTAGCTGGTTTGTTTGTTTGCTATAGGCCTATCTTGCGTCTCTCTGATGTCATTGAGGCTTAATGAACTATAGCTCAGTTCACTTGTCACTATATCGTTTCATAAAGTTGTGAATATTTTTTATCATTAAAACAAAATATTTGCACACCTATATACTGTACCTACATACACACAATAGTAAATAAAATCCTAGCGAAATTATTTATATACTGTACTATAATATTATATAGCTATTTTATGAAATAGCTCAATTGTTGCATTAATTTATTAGATTTTTTACTTTTTTATTATGAAATATTGCACTATTTTTTTAGACAATTATGAAAGTGTTTGCATTGCACTCTCTTTAGCAACATATTTTTTTTTTTTGAGCAATTTATTCAGATATATACAGGATACGTTGTCGGTTTCAAAACAGATATGTACGTATTACATTAACTAATATGTTAGTATAACCATAGAATAATAATAATGATATTACCAGGTGATATTTATCACACCTCTTGTCACAACTTTAATAAATATGTAAAATTACATCTCCAAAATAATAATAATGATAATCTAAATGATAATCTCGTACCAATGAGATGTGATATTATTTCTTATTTAAAACAACAAGGGTTCAATTCATCAAAGCAGCAGTTCAGCTACCGAAATGTCTTAGGAATCCTATAAAATTTCTAAGTATACAATTAGGAATTCCAAAGCTTTTAGGAGACCTAAATGCTTAATAAATTGCATCGTTATAAACCTAGATATAACATCTCGAGCCCTATATGAGTTTATTTGCTATAAGTTAATATTTTTCTTAAGTAAATTAAAATTTAAAATAAATAAAGTTAAAATTTACTATCGTATAAAATTTTTAAATTTATGTAATATAATTATTTTTCTAATAATGATTGCTTGTATAATTATCAACATACACCTCTTTTCACAAAAATTGATACGTAAGTGCATACTATAGCATGCATAAACGAAGCAGTTTTTGTGAGAGGAGCTGTATATTAAAATAAAAATAAAAATTGTTATGTTAAATGCAGTCATATCTGCTATCAATACAATATCACTCATGATAATTTTTATCAATATTAAAAAGCACGAGTGTTCTTATCTTCCGTATATAACTACCATTTTTACAATTATATTACTGTTATTATTATCGTTGATAATATATTATATTGAACACCAACACAAAATATTGATTGACACATCTGATACAAGACGTTCTACAGCTTGTTCTCCAATCTACATACTCTTGTTCATGGACTGTACAGAAATAAATAAACAAATTATTATTATCTTCTTTCTTCGTTACAATTACCTTATCAGATGTTACTATTACGATAATTATACATGATTTTCTTTTATTATTTACATACTGTATGCTTAGTTTTCCTCATGTCATTACAATTTAAATATGTCTGCTATTTCCAACACTGCGAAATGCGAATCCTATATATATAATCACTATATCGGACTCAAGCTATACCCCACTTCCTTATATCGTGTTTATATCCTTTTTCATATATATTATTATTGTTCTTCTTTTTTTAACGCAAATACTGGACTCTATAACTTGAGCCAAGATGTTTGTGAGAGTAACTTAGATTTACTATTATTATGTTAATAATAGAGTACTCTAGTTCATAATGTATATGATGTTGATCTTTATTTTGTTATTATTTAAAAACAAAATTGGGGTTAGGTGGTAAAAGTGGGCAATACCTGATGTCAAGACTAAAACCATCATTTAAAATAATAATAAAAAGAAAGAAGAAGATACTTAAATGTTCTCTCCTACAGTGCATTTTTTAATACAGACGGTTTTTTGCTGTAATTTTTAATTACACGGAAAGTAGATGATACTAACTTCTTCAGTAATTATTTACACTTATTCTCGTAATAAAATGATAGTATAAAGACGCTGGAATGAATATCTCAATATATCATTATGCGAGATATTGTGCGGAGTATAGGCGGGAGCCATATCTCATCGTATTTATTTTGGCGTCTCTCTTATTAATAATAATAATAATAACTTATTATTATTATTATTAATAAGTAACTTCATTACGACGTTGTGAGGGCTTGATAGCCCTCTTTACAAAACCTTGACCACAACATTACATAAGCATCAAATTAATACAATTACAATGAGATATAAATTGCTAACAATTTTTGACATAATACATTTCTGATATTTCAAAGCAAACAATTTGTTCATAGATTATATTTATTTATTATTATTATGATTTTTTTTGCTTATTTTTAATATAAAATTATTTGACACGAATATTATTATACTAGATTTATATATTACCATTTTAGTACACACGTAACAGCTAAGGTGTATATTTTCAGCCCACAATGCTGTATAGAACACAACTATAACTATATCCTTTCATTTTATATAATATTATCACAAGATCGATGGTTTTAATTATAATAAATATATAGCTAATAAAGTAATAATATACATTTAATAAGACATTGAACGCAAATTAATTTTTACAATTTTTCATCTTATATGTATATTATTAATTATTATTAACGCCGTCTTTTTATTGGGTGAAAACAGGCTACATGCTTCTCAATTTAACCCAACTGTGTTTAACATTACATAGTTACAGGCTCATTACGTAATAATTTATTCATAACGTAATACGAATTTAAATAAAATTGTGTTTTTCATTTTATTTTAATAGTTTTTTTTATACATTATATAACATTATATATAATTATAATAATATATTTCTATAAATAAATAAATATATTTATAACCATATAGGTAAGCAGATTAAGAACTAAGATTGAATGAATAACAGTGAAGTTTTTAATAATTATAAATAATAAAATATAATATAATACAATAATAATATCAAGGTCAAATGATAAGAGTAATGAGACTTCCTTCCGTTATAAATTTATAATTATAAAAAGTTTTTCTTAGTCTTCGCGTAAAGCTTGTATAAAAATGTGAAAGTATAAGTGATGAAAAAATATAATATAATATATAACAATACGATGGAAGGTCTTTATTGTTTCTTATGCGGAACAATATTGTGTAAAATTTTGTGTATGTAGTGTGCAATAATTCAGTATCTTTTCACAAGTTAGCAACGACGCTTCTCTTTTATAACGATGTTTGTGGTTATTCAAATTTCTTATGAATATTTGTGTAAATTTATTTATATATTCAATATTCTTGTACTAAAATTTAAAAAATATGTGTTTGTTAGAAAAGAGGAAAAACGTCGAAAAACTTACAGGTATGTTTTATATACAAACGCAAGGAAAAAATTGTCAGATTAATTTCTGCAACATTTATTAATTATTCAAATAATTTATGCATTTTTGTATAGTAAATTTGTTATGCGTATATACATATTATAAGAAACGATTTTGTTTTACAAACGATTGTGATAATATTTTTGACCATTTTAATCCTGAAGCGTGTTTTTCTCATAGGAATAACATTGCAAATTTACCGCCAGTTTTTGAATGGTAAACTATATTATTACAATTGAGTGTACAGCAGAATTACTTAAGTTTGTTGTTGTTGTTGCTAAAATAGCAATGCAAATGCTTTATGGGATAGTTATTATTATTTAATGTAGAATCAGAAGGATAAATTACGCATTTTTTGTAGTTTTATAAATTGATGTTGTCATAGTAGTATACACTTTAAGAACTTTAAAAATATTCTAAAACACTTCCGATGTTCAAAATATTCTAAAATACCTTTTTGCATTAAACAAGATAACACTTATTATAAAGTACGTTACGTACAATTGTAATAATAGAGAGCAATCAAATTAATTATAAGATTTTTATGATATTGAATCATGATCACGGAAAACATAAATTTAATAAATTATTCAGATACATATAAATAACTCTTTAACTCTTTAGTAATAAACAATAACTCTCTTGCAAAAAGTCTAAAGAGTAACTCGTTAGTATAAACGTAATTTCTTTAGTGGTAAATAGTTAACTCTTTAGATTCTAAAAAGTTTAGTTTGTATATATCTATAACGAATTTATTATGAAAAAAGTCTAAATAGTACCTCTTTAGATAATTTTTTCCGTGTATACGTTATTAATTACTTATTATAATGGTTGTGGTTATTATAATAACAAGCGTGTATTTTAGAGTTTGAGACTAAAACAAATGACTACTATATACTAACCGAGGAAACGGTGTTAATGCCAACCTCAGTGTGCCAACCAAATTCCAATACTTGTTCCATTTCTACTTTAGTCCCACATCGATGTTGTTGCAAACAATATATTATGTATCTTGTTTTTTGTCACAGTTTTAAGCAAAATGTCTATCTCGCTATTAATTGTCACGCGTATAGGAAAATGTGTATCTCGTTTTTCGTGACGCAAAGCAATATGTTAGAGAACTTTAACAGAGAACCGACATCCCCATGTTTTAGGCAGACTGCAACACTCAACAGTTTTGAATTGGCAACGTTGCTTTTTGAAGCACCAATCAGAGTCCAGAAGTGACCGGTTTGAGGATCCAATCAGAGAGCGCGCTATAGTAATTTTGTCTGCAGCGTTGCCAAGTTTAACGTAATGAGTGTTGCGGGTCTGCCTAATACATGGGGATTTCGCTTCTCTGTTAAAGTTCTCTAAATATGTGTAAGTCAAGTGCCATCTACATAACGTCATAACATTCGGAAACTACTTACACATTTTGCTTCGCGTAATAAAAAACGAGATAGACATTTTGCTATAAAAGTGACAAAAAATGAGATACACATTTTGTTCGCAACAACATCGTCATATCTGGAAGACGTAAAATAACCGACGCAATCAGTCTTTATCTGAATTGAGATTTGACCATTCATTACGGTTGAGCGGCAATCATGGCGGCAACATGCTTGACGTGACGGAGGCTGCCAACCAAAGTTGCGGCAAATTATAAAGGATGATTGTGGTTTTTTGCGTTTCCATACCTCTTTGTTAGACATTATAAAAACTGACCAAGTTCAAGGGTTCTAACCGACTTTGGGAGGGAGGGATGACCGACGTGAATCATCAGGTTTTTAATTTTTATATGATCATTGATCATTATTTTTCATATAATTAAAATTTTCTCCATTTCACATACTCATTTAGATGAATGCTATGTAAAATAAAAAAATTTAAAAAAAAAAAAGTGCCTCTACTCAACTTAACGTAATTAAAACATAAAAAATACATCATTTGATGCAGGAAATTATGCATTATATTGTATAATATGGAAGCTTGCATTAATTAAAAGCTTCACGCAGCTTCAACCGAGCCTCTTGCGCAATAGTTTATTATGCTGGTTTGACATGCGAGCAGGGATCACAGGTTCACTTTTTAGTGGGTATATATACGCGACTTAAGTTGCCGCGCGGCTTGTCATGCACTGAATGTGCGCTCGTGTTCTCCGCACGTTTGCTACCCGTGCGTATGACAGTGTGTCAAAGGTAAAACTGTTGAGGAGGTGTTTTGGCTTGACAGGTCTATATTCATGTCTCCGATCAGTTCTGGCAATGAGGACCCACGCCAAATCAGGGACCGTCACCAATCCACCTCATCTCATCAATTTTTCTATTAAATCACACGTTGTTAGATTTATCCTCTATTATTTGGCATAGAATTTTTTATTATTATTATTAATTTAAGTATTATAATTATTTAATAATAAAAATAAAGATCGTATAATATTATATTAACTGTAGAGTTTACTGTGGTACAACTTATAACTCATAAATCTTGATTACTAAAATTCATAATGCACAAATCTTTAATCTATTTGTAAGGGAATTCTATAATATTATTTACGTGCTGGAAGACTTTTTCTATGTTTATGTTTACAGTATATAAATAATACAAGGAATAATATAAAATAAAGATTTTCTTAGTAATTACTGTACACTCATTAATTATCATCTCTTTAGCGTGAAAGTTTTGAATGACAAATCTTCAAAAAAAGTGCTGACATCACTTAGTTAGAGGTAACAGCTTTAAGATTGAGTTTATTTACATTTTAATTGAGTTTAACAAAGAAAAAGCTTCTCAATTTTTATTTATTTTAAAATTTGCGTAAATTTAGAAATGAAGTCAGATTTGAAGTATATACTCGATTCAAAAAAAGAAAATTGTCTTTTTTGATGACTATTAAAAAATTATTTTTATGACATTTTTATTATTATTTTTTTTTATTTTAACATCCAAGTTATTTTATTGTAACAATGTTATATCCACATTGTCATTTGTTTTTGTCTTATTTTATTGCAAGAATTATGAAAAAACTATAAAATCTTACATTAACAATAGACATGTAACAGGTTTATTTTGTCTTGATTAAATTGAATTTTGAATTATCATAGCATAAGCATATAATATATATAGCATAAGTTTTACTGTAAAAAGTTTGTATTCTGGAACAAAAAATAAATAAATAAATGAAGATCACCTAATACTTTTTAAAATAATTGCACTTTTTTTATTATTTTTTTTTTACAGGATACTAATTACAAGTCTTAAAAATTTTTTATCATATTTGTATACAAAAATTAATCTTTATTAATTTTTTAGGTATTTTTTTCTATTTCCTTGATCCTGACTTTGTCGCTAAGCATGAAGGACATTTTTTTAAAAGATAAAAGTTAATACTGACAATTTGAGTGATGAGTGATATATCGTCAAGGTGAAGGATGATATCTATAGTACTATTGTTGGTTAATTACCGAGGGAGAGAGAGAGAGAGAGAGTAGTGAGTACTGCAGTTTTTAAAATTTAAAATAAAGAGCGTATTTAAAAAATGCAATCTAATGTAAAACGTAAGGTGGAAATATCAAAATGGTGATTATAATTTTCCATTGTAATTTTTGTATTCACATCAAATAACCACAGCATAATGTATTTCTTATAGATTGAAAATTAATCTTACTATAGAATCTATGCATTCATGTTAAAGTCGACGCCATGTCCATGTTGGATCACTCAATAACATGGGCGGCATAGGAAAATATTAAATAACTCATTTTGCCAGTTTAAAAACACTATGCAGTATTTTTTTAAAGCATTGATGCTGTAAATATGTTGAATTAAGTATATTATCTCAAGTATATGAGAAAAATAGCAATATCAAAAAATATAACCGATTTTCCCAAAGAAAATTGCCTTAAACGAAGTTTGTCCTACGCTGAGCAATGTTATTCACTTCTCCAGTATGGCCTCCAAGCGCATTAAATATGATGTTATGCGGATACTCTCTATACAGAAAAGAATTTAGAAATAATTGTAATATATATTATGCAATATGCATTACTCAATTGTTCCTTCTTATATACTTGTAACAAATTATGAGCAAGTTTTTACTAACTTCAAACATATAAAAGTCTTTAGTATGCATCCTATTAATTTATCAGTTTTTTTTTTTTTTTTTTTTTTTATTATTATTACTTAAGAATGGTTCCGCAGAGTTGAAGGATGTAGGAAATTTAGATCTCCTTCCGTTTATGAGCGTGTTGCATGTCACCATCGTTGTAATAATTAGTCATGTATGCTGCTGCATAAAAAAACTCATTAATTCCGTTTTAAAATATAAAAAGTATATTAAAATTTTGAAGCATTAAATTAAAACAATGAAAAAAGTGTCTGAAAATGATTGAAGCCAATAAAAAAGTAATTTGATTAACGGAAGGAAAAAAAAGTAGTCGTATACTTTAGATGCAGGAAATATGAAAAAATAGAATGAATTCTCATAAAAAAAAAGTTGAAGTATCTTCTTTTACTAGGATGATGGATGAGTTCAGAAATCTATTTTTACGAGCTTAGCAAAATCCTTACTCTATCGCTTTTATGAGGCCACGTGACTACATATCAACCAATCATCATATATTTGACAAAAAAAAGTGACGTAATGTTACTGTTAGCACCTTAGTGTTTTGTCAAGAAATTTTATGATATCACACAAAAATAAAATCTATTTTTTTCAGTTATGTCAAATTTTATATCTGTGAACAATTATGTTCAGTTTTTGGATGAAATTATGTTGAATACATTGGAAATTTTCTCATTTTTTATCACGTAAGTAATATATTGTTGATACTGTTAATAATTTTATTGTTAAAGTAATGAAAATTTGTGCAATATCGAACTTTATTACAGATAAAGGATTAGTAGATTCATTGTTCTGGAATGATGATGCTTCATTATATGTCATTTAATTTTTAATGGATTAAAAAGGGTACATTTTTATATCACAATAAATTAAAATAAAAAGAATTTAAGTTATTATTATATAAACTTGTTTCATAACTTCATTATTTGAGTACAAATAACGATAACATTAAATACAAAATAATTATTCTAGCTTATTATTCAATACAACATAATTTATGGAATATTTCAGATTCAATACATAAAATGTATTGAAACTCAAATTTTACATTGTGTAGCATAATTGTTTATGCTGTTGCTAAAGCGACATAAATGCAGCATAAATACGAATTTCTTTCTTCCCGCGTAGTTGATTGATGAATAATGTATGGTTAATAAAGCTTTAATATATTACGGACAAAAATAAATTCGTAATAATTATGATAGATCATTTTTAGCACAATTTGTTCATAACAACATAATTTATGCTCTACTGCATAATAAATATGTTACATAGAATAAATATTATATTTTACAGCATAATTAATTATATTATTCCAATTTAGCATTAATTATGCTAGAATGACATAAATGTAGCATAAATTATGTAATATATTCTTTCCGTAAAAGGATAAAATAAATTAATTGATTTCATACTACGGAGAATACTGATATTATTATATGTAAAAATAGAATAAAAAGAAAAACTTTTCCTAAAGACGAAGCAGTTCATACGTATTTATACTCGTACATAAAAGTTGCTCTATTAGGTGGTTGAATTCATATTAAAGTCGACACCATGTATGAAATAACATGAGCTGGTATAGGAATATGACACATTTTGCCAGTTTAAAAATGCGTATAATTAATAATTTTGAGAGCATTGATGCTGTTATCATATTGAATTATGTTTTCAAGCATGTGAGAAAAATAATATTAAAAAAAATTAACTAATGTTTCAAAGAAAATAGCTGTTTGTCCTATATTGAGCAATGTTATCCAGTGCTCCAGTATGGAATCCAAGATCCAAGCGTATCATCATGCGGATCCACCATAAACGTTTTTGTCAATAGACACGCATACTTATGAATTTGCACTATTTTTCAATAACACGTAACATGTAAATAAATATGATGTGTACAAAATAATCTTTGTGTAGTATAAAACTATGCTGCATTTAAATGCTATATTACGTCTAAAATGTTTTTGAAGTTGAGTTGGCATAAATAACTATTACGTTTTTTTTTTCTTGGCAAGAGAAATAAGATTTTTATTTATTTCTTTTTAATTTTTTATAATTAATAGTATTATTATTATATATATATAATATTAATATATATACATATATATATATTTTTTGTAAAAAAAGTAAACTTGCTTAATATTTTATTTTGTTCAAACGGAGCTTATCTAAATTGAGTTCTAAAAGTGGTTTTATTATTTTTGTGTTCAAATAAATAATTAAATTCTTACTATACAGATAAAAATAAATACGTATAATAATTATGCTAGCTCAATGCAGCAACATTTATGCATAGCAATAAAATATATGATAATAATTTTATAGTGATTAATTGATTATATACTACGTATAGTATTGTAATAGTTAAGATGTTCTGTATAACTACTTAAATAATTACAGAATAGAAACATTTGTAATCTACATTATAGGAATTATTCAATGCAGCATACATATAGATTTTGTAATTCATTTCTTCCGTGCAGAGCAATGTATATCATCTCAAACATGGTGATAAAGCTCAAGTTTTCAAAGTAATGATTGCCAATACTCGCCTATTCTATATTTTATACTTGGTATAAAATTTTATACTATTGAATATTGATACGATATTATAGTTTTTAAAGTTTTTAATTTACAATTAAAAATGAATTTATATAAATGTATTATAATAACTTAATAACTTGTAACATTGTTATATTCAAATCTTTTATTTTTTTATTTTTTATTTTTTGTAGTTCTAGAAATTAATTAACAAAAAATTCCACGTAAAACTGTAAAACTGTGACAAATCTTTATTTTTAACTATATTGCTCAATATTGCGACAAAAGACATAAAATATTTTTGCATACCAAAATTACATAGAAACCCACACACTACGTATGCGGTTTGAAGTGATTTGAATCAACAATGTAAATGTGGCGATTCATTGTATACTGTAGCCGAGCTATATGCAAACATTCAATGAATGACTGCTGATTTTAATTACTTTTTCTCAAAGGAATGTGTGACTATAATTTAATATTCATACCAGGTAATCATGTTTCCGTCCGCTAAGTGAGCTATGCTGCATTTTAATTATTACACGCAGGGAAATATTTTAGGAGTCTAGAATATATAAATATGGGTATTTATAAATCATGACGTTATTGGATTATTATATAATATATTTTATAAGTATACCAAAAATTTTATTATTATCTTTTTCTTGTAATGGACCTTGATTTTTCTTTATTCTATAATATTTTCTATTTTATTTATCTCATTACCGCATAAAATAATAATACTCAATAATAATAAAGAAATATGAACTTTGATGCACATAGAACATTATAATAAAGTAATATTAATTTAATTTTTTAAAATCTTTAGTTAAAAAAAATCAACAATGCTATAATGGCTTTTTTAGTTTTAGATAAGTAGAGGGAGATTTTTCTAAAGAGTTTGTTCAAGAAAAAGTTCGGGTATACGCCATACTGGTGCAATAAATAACATTACTCTTAAGTCAGTATATTTATAGGACAATGAAAGCTATTATTATTATTATTATTTTAGTAATCAGGTAATTTTTTGTTGTTGTTTAAATTTTTCATGCATACTTAAAACCCTAATTAACGTTTTACTATTACTATTTTTATTCTAGTATAGCTTTATCAAAAATTTTGCTAATAAGAATTTTTATATTAGTAATTTTCCCACGCCAGTTCATCTTCATGTGGCATCTACTTTTATATCAATGCAATGCCCTATATATTGATTTTCCATGAATGAGGTTTTAAAATAAACATTTCAACTTTGTAAATATTTAATAATATTAGTGCAAATTTGTTAAAACGGGATTGTAAAAATTAATGCAATTTTTAGAATTTATTTTGTCAAATTAAAACTTCAAATCATTAAAAATGTCATATACATACAAAGAAATGACAAACTTGGATTGTCAGAAAACGTGATCACAAAATGTTAATGTTGTTTACTTTAAGAGATTAAAGTTTATTATTTGACACCTCTTGGTCGCGGTACTTAAGACATTCTATACATGAACAATTTGACCTTAACATCATAAATTTGACCGATTATCATGTGTGTGTGTGTCAGAGAGAGAGAGAGAGAGAGAGAGAGAGAGTTCAACGAACGTAAAAACCATATTTAAATATATCTAAACTTTCTCAATTAAAAGTTCTTACGCAGTTGTCAGAATTTGTATTTCTGTTTTGTTTACTTAAAGCTTAAAATTAAAATGAGATACATAATTTATTTAACTACTGTATAACAGGTGTAAAGGTGTTTTTTCCCCTCAATAATACTTTTTAGAACTTTTTTTTATAATATATAATCAATCGTACGCTCATCTTGTTATTATTATTTTTTTAAAGTTATTATATCCAATAAACACATATTATAATTTAATTTACCCAATAGAAATATTTCAATATAATATGGAACAAAACAGCTCCAGGTGTAACAAAAAAAAAAAAAAAAAAAAAAGGAGGAGATGGGGGGGGGGGGGGGTCATGAACTGCAAGTCATGAATTTTACATAATTTACGTCATACTGTATAAGTCTGCAAACTCGGTTATGATAACCTTTGTCATTGATTGTAGTACTGATTTGTCAGGGAGGTATACGAGATGACGTCTCTCTTAGACTTTATTGTTGCAAAGCACAGTCTATACAGCTTATGCAATAGGTTTTCTCCTATGCCAATCATTACAGATCAAATAATGCGTGCCACTTTAGTGCTTGGAGAAAACTGCAAAAGAACTAGTGATTTGCTGCAAATCATATCACGTGTCGATCATAGTTGTTGCAGTCTTCTCCAGGCTCTGAAGTGGCGCGCATTCGAATTTCGATCTGACATTCCCTCTATATAGGAGATGAACTACGTGTACTGTATATAACTATAAGCTACTGTAGTTGCAAACCTAACCGCGTCTGATCACACGGTACAATGAATTTTATTCCACGAAATTGTGATTTTGGTTTTAAATAGCAATTGCGTGCAATCAAATTTATTGCGTATTGAAAATATTGCTCCAATTGTTATAGCGCACATACGATTGTGATATATTTTATCATTTAAAAACTCGCACTAAATTAATTTGCAACGTTATTCTTATGAGTGAAATACGCGCTGAATTGAATAGTAAAATGTATCTTCACAATCGTGTCAAACAGGAATTAAACGAGTAAAAAAAAAAAAAAAAAAAAAAGTATGATTATAATTTATAAAATCCACGGTATGCATATATAAAATCTATTATCTATCATTATATCTATCTATCTATTTGCTGAATAAAGAACAAAATTGAAATAATATTATACCTCAAAAATGCTATTACGATTTATGATGCATACTAGGATGCAATTTAACACGGTCAAGCGTAATCTTTTTGCAATTATAAGTATTCCTTTTTTTTTTTAATAATTATTTTACACAAGGCATTCATTCATGCTGCAAAGTAAACAAATTTTTCCTTTCATAAAATAAACATAAGTGCAAAAAACTTTGAAGCATCGTCTTTTTTATTACTTACAACACTGAAAAACATGTAAAAGAAATATATCAAACGTATATTAGTTAGTTTGATTTTAACGTACAGTACAGTACTCTAATTGTAAGTGAGTAACAAGAAACCATAATAGCCAGAAAAATTTTAGTTTGCATTATTGACCATTTTAAATGACAGTTTTTGGTTACATAAACGATTATTTACGAAATATTGAACATTAAACGCGTAGAACACCTTGAATAATAAACATGTGTAATGCCCTAAAATACCTAAATATTATCGGTGATCAGGCCGAAGTCATTGATTTCTAATTTATTTTCCATTCACAAAATCACAGCTGAGGGTTTGTGACGTCACAGCTCACTAGTCCACGCGCGCAAAAACAGGTGAGATATGACGTCACAAACCCGCAGATGTGATTTTAAGAATGGAAAATAAATTAGAAATCAATGACTCCGGCCAAATCAGCGTTGATATTTAGGCATGTTAGGATATTATATATTTTTTTTTGGTTCAAGGTGTTCTACGTCTTTAATAAAATTTTGCAGGCATAAAAATTGACAGAAAGTATTAAAAATAAATGTTATATATTATTATTATACAGTACATATAGGATAGGTTCCCAAATCATACGTGATATATATTTTTAAAGATGGTGTAAAAAAAAAAAAAAAAAAAATCTAAGTGTAGTAATAATAACGTTACCAAGTGAATTTTAAAAATTCATTTTTTATTTACATCTTATTGGCTTTAAAAAATAATACAAATAAAACATAAAAATATAACTCGCCTTTGTTATTATTTTATTTCATCAAAATTTCCTAAGATTTCTAAAAGGAATTTATTTAATAATAATAATAAAAAAGAGGGTTAAAATTGAAAGTCTCTCCATGACATAAACTAAAACACTGAATACACCGCTTATCACAGTTTAATACCATTAGTTGATGGGACTTTCCATGCTTTTTAATTTTATTGTTTTTACTCTTCGTTATCTAGTTTTAACGTAGTTTAGAAAAAGATTTTTTTTAATATTAAATTTTATTTATATATTCTTTTATTTTAGTTATAATCAATGGCATTACAGTATTATGGTCATTAGTCATTACACTCATTACAATTTTAAAAAATATACATATATATTATGAGTTTTGTTATGTGAGAAATTATATATTAATCTTAATTGTAGTTGTATTGTATACATAGATTTTTAATTAAATGATGCGCTCATACTTTTGACGCAGAGAGAGAGAGAGAGAGAGAGAGAGAGAGAGAGAGAGAGAGAGAGAGGCTGAAATATAAATTTTAATTTAGAGGCGAATTCGTATTGTTTTAATATAATTGTAAAAGTTATTGATCCAATTTAAAAAATTGTTTATACTCTGCAATGTTTTATTCCTATCAATTGCACTGCTAAGTTAAAAAACAAAACAAAACAAATAATAATAAAGTATTTAACGACCCTCTCCAAATAATCTAAAGATCAATAATATACTTAGTGTATTAATTGTTACTCTTATTAAAGAAAATATCACAAAAAAGTACAAACGCAATAGGGTAATCATATACTACATTATACACACATATTTATGGTTCGAGAGTTTCATAGTGCATTGGATTGAGTTGACTGACGCATTTGCATGTATTATGCAGAGTCAACCAACACTAATCTTTATGCAAAATATAGAGAAATAATGACGGGCTAAAATCATATATGGTTCTGTACAGTCGCGACCATGTAATGTAATATAAGAAGTCTGTAGAGACTAATTAGCGTGGTCGTGTTTTGAAGAAGCCATGAATGGTAGTAACAAGTAGTACAAGCAAAAAAAAAAAAAAAAAAAAAAAAACGTAAACATAATATGAATCATTAAAATATACATCAAGATATTATTCCATTCACCAAAATACCACCAAAATACGTAAACAAACAATATACATAACAACAATAAAGTAAAGGTGTTTAATATACCTGGAGTAAATTAAAGTTCATTATAAGGAGACGAGTCAGAGTATTTTGTAAGGGGAAAGAGAAGAAGTAGGAGAGAGAGGGAGGGAGGGAGATATGGAGCTTCTTTTTCTTGACTCACTAAATATTATTCTTATCAATTTTTCTTCACTCGAGTTGGATCTACTAAAGTGTAAACATCGGAGTGAAATTTTGTGAAATATGTCGAATTTTAATTAAATATTATTTTTAGTGTATAGTTATAATAGGTATTGTTGTGATTAGTGAACGTTTAATTTTTTTTTAATTAATTTTTTTAATTAAAAAAAAATGAAGTTACCAATAGAGGAAAGGTATTGTAAAATTTATATACTTAAAATATTTAATTATAACATTCTTAAATTTGGTATGGAATGTTTAATGTAAATACTAGATGTTTTGTAAGTTAAAGAAAAATGAAGGAATTTAATTTATTTATTAAATAAGGTTGAATGTTTGTATTATATTCATTACAGGTAAACTTATTGGTATAATATGAAATATTCCCCTTTTTGATTTGCTTTAAAGTTAAAGGTTTTTCAAATCGGTATTGTAAATTGTCAAAATAAATTCAAAAAGATAAGGTACAGAAATTTTTTCGTTTTCTTGGAATTCTTGAATGAATAAGTGCATAAACTGGGTTATTTTAAATATTATTTGAAAAGAAATTTTAATATTGTATATCATGTTTTGACTATCTATGGTAATACATAATGTATTCTGCATTAATTAATTACTATATTGCAGAGCATAAATGTTGATATTTTCTTTTAATTAGTTATATGCTGAACATCTTAACTATTATGCCATGTAGTATAATATAGCCATGCATTAGCATAAATTATATTTTTATGCATAAATTTTGCTGCACTGTTCTAAAATAATTATTATGTTTTTATTTTTATTCATATAAATCAAGTGCGATATTATGTCATTATATTTTGTTATTTAAAAAATAGGTATGAAAATTTTCTTCTTTACGTGATCTGACTCGTTAGTCATTGCATCAACATTAACTCTTGACCTGTTACAGTGATTCAATTTTTGTTTACTAACTTCTTGACTAATCTATTGAAACTATATATAGAAAAATCCAAATGTATACTGAAATTATACGAAATGAACTGCCTGGGTCAATAAAGAAATCTTATTTTTGTACGGTAAAAAAAAAAAAAAAAAAAAAAAAACGTAAAAAATTGTTAATATATTTTTTTTTGGTAAAATTTAACTCAATAACAAAATAAAAATGTAAAGTGGAGTTTTTTTTTAATTACACCCTTTTCTACTTTAAATATCTTTCAACCACCGTGAGACACATGGTGAGACGTGATTTTAAAAGCCACCACCCTATAAACCTTTTGATAAATTAGATAGATAAGAGTTTTAAAAATGTAAACTATCAAACAACATAATCAATGGAAAAAAAATCCACCCTTTTATAAAATACAGTATTTATTAAAACAAACAAATAATCCCCTAAGGGTTAAGAACATATTATTACAAATTTATATATAAAGATAAATTTATTATTATATGATTTTAATAATATTTAACTTAAAATTTTAATTACAAAATAGGAAAGTACAGTTATAATTAATTTCACTTTTCTTACAAATTAATTTAGACATATTGACTATAATAATAAGAAATAGATATAACTGAAAGTTCTTTTTTTTCTTTTTATACTATACTTGTAAACATTCATTCAAAATTTTCTTTTCGACCACTTGTTGCATTGAAAATGAAAGCAGCATTGCATGCGTGATGCGTTTTTATAAATACAACTATATAAACATAAACAACAACAAAAGTTTAGGTATTTTTGTTAATAATCATCATTACACAAATCTTTTAAAACTGACCGTAACTTTTTAATGTTGTTAGAAGGCTCGTATCTATGAAATTAAAAAGCTCATTCCTTACTATATTTATGTCATTTAAACGTCATTGGAAAAAAAATAAAAGCTAAATGATAAAAATTTCAGGAACCTTGATCTTCAGAAATAGGAGAAAAAATGTTGAAGTAAACTTTGATGGATTAAAATTTCAAACAATAATAATAATGCAACATTTTGCAAGTTCCAATTGTTTTATAATATATATTTTTTTTAGATATAACTTAGTTTTAGCTCCCTCCATTGGTAAGCTCTATTGAAAACAATGTTGAAATTAGCAACTACATATTATATACATCATTAGTGCAGAAGTCACACTATAAAAATTTAAATAAAGCATATTTCAATAAAGTGTGTCTAATTTAAAAAAAAAACTCTAGAAGCTTATATAAATTTAATAAATTGAAATTCTATACATATACAACATTTTATAATTAAATTAATTAAAAGATCCTATAATCTAACCCCAATTAAAAATGTTAATTACTAGATAATTCTTAACTGTTCTACATAAATTAATTCTTACATAACTACAGTCACGGACATAAATATGTTGTTTTTGCTGGATAACATAGAAAAAAGTATGAAAATGTGTCTAGTTTTTGACGTCATAGTAGTATAACGCGTGTAAGTTTATGATGAGCAACACGCGATATTGTCGCGGCACAATGAAAGTGGAACCACTTAATTACCTTTCTTTCTAATGGATATGTTTATATATAGGAAGCTTTTCGTATGCTCTATGCGATATAGTTCGTTAATACTACTGCTTTGATGTATTGTTATGTAATGTGTTGTAAGAGCATAATATAGTAAATAAATAAAAAAAATGAATAAATAAGCAAGAGATGAATGAATGAATTCTAACACAAAATTTGAGTTGTTTTAGAGCATTTTTTTTATCAACTTTAACCAGGAAATATTTTAATTCAATAATCAAAGAGGGATGAGAAAACAATGAAATTGACCGTTGATGCATGCGATCGATATATTTGCGGTTTTACACTTTTTGTGAATTATTCTCCCATAGTTCTGACAAATCGGAAGTGTATAAAGATCCATGAGAAATATTTGATAATAATACTTTGATAAAATTTTACGCTTGGAAACTCAAAAGAAGAGCTAATAATATCATTAAATATTTTGAGATATTTATTATTGAAATGCACGATTGAATTTTTATAATAAAACTATTTTAAAATGTGAGAAATTTAATTTTTTTTTTTTTTTTTTTTTTTTTTTTTTTTGTTATAAAGATTTCTATTTTAATGCAAATATTTTTATTATTATTAGCTTAAAATTGAATTTAAATATAGAGGTTACTGTGCTGATTCAAACCTTATAATATATAATTAACTTTTTATATTGTTTTTGACGCATAAGTTTAATATTTAGCGTGCTGATAATGATATATAATGATCATTTATGATACTAACAAATAAATATATAACCAAAAGTCTATTTTTTCTAATGGATTAAGACTCTATATTACGTTGTTGTTGTTGTTGTTGTTGTTGTTGTTGTTGTTGTTGTTGTTGTTGTTGTTGTTGTTGTTGTTGTTGTTGTTGTTGTTGTAACACACACATATGCGGGTTTTTGTGTACATATTGACTGATAAAGGAACAACTATTTTGAGGCCGACTATAAGCGATTTTGATCACATCCGCTTCCGTTTCTCCTTACTACGCATGCGCAGTAGGTCAAAATGGAAGCGGATGTGAGCAAAATCACTTATAGTCGGCTTCAAAACAGTTGTTCCTTTATTAGTAAATTACTGTATTTTTAGCAATTGAATGCTATTTTAAATCATTTTTCATATTAACTGTTATAAATCAACTTTCTTTTATAACAACGTAGACAACGCACTTACACTATTTTGGGCTCCAAATACCAAATCTGTGTAAGGTCAGACCAGTGCTCGTTAACGCACTATTAGTGCTGCGTATAGTCCTAATGCAATATTTTTTTTCTATTATACTAAAAAGTCTGAACATCAAATCAATATAATAAATTTTTACACTCAGCAATAAAGTTAAAATTATATTAATAAAAGTAAATTAACATAATTAAATTGGTATATAGTCCAGAATCTTACAAATTAAAATCCATATTGGGGGAATGTAATACAATTTTTTTTCATATTTGAAATTGTAATCTTGTTGTATATTTAATAACTATAGCTGCTATGGTCACTTGCTCTTGATATTTTATTGTTATTAAAGCTATAAAATTAAATTTATTAAGGCTTGAAATCCGTATATTACAATAAAAAACCGTGACCACAAAATTAACATGAGAAAACATACAAGTAAAAAAATTGGGAGCAACATATGGCGGAGAAAATTAACTAAATAAGTTAAAATAAAAATATAGCGTGTATAATCTAAAGGCCTAAAAATGCATAAAATAAATAATTGTGAATGTTTAAGGATAATTATGGATTATTTTAATTTTGCAAGGGGTCAACAATGTGCAAAATTTTGGAGATATAGATGGTAGCTTATACTCTTAATTCAAATTGTGAAATCATAAATATTAGAAGCTGCAGAGAGAGAGAGAGAGAGAGAGAGAGAGAGAGAGAGAGAGAGAGAGAGAGAGAGAGAGAGAGAGAGAGAGAGAGAGAGAGAGAGAGAGTTGGAAAACTATATCAATATGTCTCCATGGCAACCACTTTTTTAAACTATTTTTCCAAATGATATTGCACAATATAGGAAATAAATTATTTGAACGATAACTTATCTAACCTAATAGTAAAAATGTACTTGCATGACATTTATACAACTTGATGATCATAAAATAATTTATCGTTTATACCACCACATACTCTAAGTAGGATTTAATTATTTTTTCAATAAATTGATTAATTTTTTCTTTATCATGCCGAACTCATAAAAAGTATTAGATACTTTAATAATTTTCTCGTTTTGAAACAGGTATTTTTATAAAAGTGCAATGACATTAACAGGGTATATTATGTCGTATATAATTTAGTGAATTTTATTAGTTGCAACATAAAAGAAAAGCATTGTTATTGATTTCTTTCTATTAATATATTTTAATCGGTAATAGATAATTAGAAAATTTTAAACTATTTTTGTTATGAGAGAGCATGGTAGATATGACCATGACCTTCTCACCTCCTTGCCTTATATATAGACCGGTTAAAATACATTGCAAGTATTACCACCCACCATTTGCTGTTTCCCATAATTATCATTACTATCATAACAAAAATTAAATATACAAATATATATATATATATATATATATATATATATATATATATATATATATATATATATATATATATATATATAAACACTAGATCTAGACGTCCCTACAAATTCAATAATTAAATACAGAAATAATATTTTAAATACTAATAATATAATCTAAAATTCAAAATATCTTTATTTCCACTCGCCTAAACACAAATGCAATAAATTACACTTCTATATAAGGTTATAAATATAATTATTGTCAAAAAGAAGTTTATGCGTTTGTCACCATGTTTAAATATAAATAAGTAGTTGAGCATATAGAAAGAAAATAAACTAATCAGTTAGCACCTTCTTGACAAAAATTAGTGCTATGAAAAAAAAAAATTTGAAAAAAATGGTGAGAAAAATTAACGTGATAATAACAATAAAAAAAAAAAAGGAAAATACCAATACAATTTTTACGTAAAAGTAAGTAAAACCAATTGTTTTCTTCCTATATGTTGAACATACATGGACAAAAATACTTAATAATTATGCCAGCTCATTTTAGCACAATTTTGTCAATAAAGTATTTATGGTATACTGCATATAGTAACTATAATATGTTACATATTATAATAACTATTATGTTGTACAGCATAAATAATTGTGTTCTTCTATAATTTAGTATCATTTACGCTATAATGTAATAAGTGTAGCATAAATTGAGATGTTTATTATTATCTTTTTTTTATTGATCAAAAAATTGTTTACAATTTCCAAGCCAAGGTATAACTAACTAATAATTAATTTTAATTAAATTTTAATTTAAAAAATTATAATTTTTTAAATTAATTTTTCATTAAAATATACTATATATCAGATTTATATGAGCATAATAACAAAACAAAAAAAGCTTAAACATAAAAAAGTAATAATAATTAAAAAAATGTGAAAATAAATTGCAAACTATATTAAAAGAATATTGAAGAACAAATAATAATAATATCAGTTGCATTTTGCAGTTGTAAAGTTTGTATATTTTTGTAGCATTAGGTATTTTCCTCTCTTTCAATTGCCGTGTGTATACCCATACATGAATGAAGAATTAATTTTAATTTAACGTCTTGAACTATATGCTCAAGTATACTACATATATATGAAACCACTCCGGATATAATTAAAAACAGTTGCATACTAGACGGAGACATAAAATTTGTGTTCACATTACATAAGTCATACATCATACAATTATAACATATTATTTTATCTTGCTCTATATGTCAGTATAAGTTTATGACCCCACAGGTCAATTACTTAGTTCATTTCGTCACCCTAAAAAAAATAACAACATCTCTCTGCGTCTCTGTTTTTAATTAGATATAATTAACACTGGAGCCAAGCAAGTTGACACTTATTATTTCTAGCTTTTGTAATCCTATTGGACATAAAATTTTATTGTTTTTATCATTATTATCATCTATTTTGCTCTAGTTTATATTATGTACTAAAAATCCAGTTATTTAATACGATTTTGAAACATCTGCGTAAATAAACATAAAACTTATGTTTTATTATTGATAAACTTTTTTGTATCAAATTAATATATTTAATACCTGTAGTATTTTATTGGGGGAACATACACACAGGAAGCATACATGTTTATTCAAATATTAAAAGTATTTTGTGGTATTAATTTAGCACATGTGCACATACCAACGAGTACAACAATATGATAAGTTCTTAATGCAATAAAAATCATTGATACACATGCATGTAAATAAAATTATATTAGCATGACTTAGAAATTATAATATGTGTAGTAATAAAATATATATTTCGTTACTAAAAACTTGTACTACCTGTGACTTGAAAATCTTCCATTATAGAAATAGATGGAGATTTATTTATTAGTGAAGTTTTCATTAAAGTATGATATATATTATATCAATAAACGCACGCGTATCAAAATAAATGCTCATTTTTAGCACACTTTGTTTAATACCACAGCATAATCTATGCTTTATTTTATAATAACTATAACTCCTTTATAGCAAGGGCTACAACATAATGTAATGACTTAAACATTGATATCTTCAATGATTCCTGTAATACAATAAAAAGTTTGTATAATAGGAATATTGAAAAGCGATGATTATGTTAGTCCAAATATAATGTATATGTGCATGCGTGTGTTATTTTTATACTTTAATTGTAATTCATTGATTATTTGAACTGAGCGTACCGCCAATGTATTGGGCGCAAGCCTGTTTTTGGTTGATAAATAAATAAATAAATGTTACAGATTACAGAGCATAAATATTATGTCGTACAGAATAATTATTCTTAATTTATTCTTACCGTGCATGATAAAATTACATCAAAAAGTCTATACACTTTTTTTTAATTAGTAAGGTTTGATAGTGTATATATATTGAAAAAAAAAAGTTGACAAAGTCAGGGCCCTAGAGTGAGCCCACAGCTATGTTTTTATTGTTTTTAATAGTTATATAAATATGAATATAAAAGTAGCACCAATTGTGCATATATAGTATGTAAGTGTTTTGACTTTTTCTGTCTGTTTAATTAACCTTGACGAATACGATGTATATTGTATACGATTGAAGGAAAAAGAGAAATAAAGAAATTTTGATTTTTTTTTATTTGAATTGAAGTTTCCTGAATTAAACGTTTACTTACAGAGCTGTCGTTTACTGAAAGTAATTAAAATGTGTTTATTTTGGCAAACAAAAATCATATAAATTTCTATTTCGCTAATGATAATTGAAGCAGTAGATATTACTTCAGAGCACCTGGATTACACGTGTACAAATACGATGTTTCCTTGTATATTCAACCTAGTTTGTGTATGTATAGAGTTATTGTTTGATATTACGCGCCAGCGCCATGTTTGAAAGGTTAATATATTGCATACAGGCTTATGACAAGACAAACGTCATTCTCATCTATTTTTCATAGAAAATAAATTTGTATTTACAATTTCATTATTTTTCTTTGGTTAATATAGGCAGCTTATTTTAAACTATAGGAACATAAAACAGAAAAATTACATTTTTTTAACTGCGGTCAGTGTAATTTACCAAATATTATTGGTCTTAATTATGGCGTCGAAGCGCAAGCTCAAAGCACTGAACCACCCACGAATTTTAGTGCTTATCATTATGGTAAAAGAAAAAAATAAATTGTATTTTAAAAATAAGATTTTAACAATAAGAAATAACAATATATTGTCATAAAAACACATTCATAACATCTATATTATATAATTTATGTTTTTATATCTATATTCTATATCTATATGTTATTATTATTTTTTAATATAATATTTAAATCAGATATTTTTTGACATAAAGTCTGGGCTAAATATAAAACTTGTTTTAAAAATCAAGATGTGACGAATCACTTTCATTTTTCAATTTCTTCTCTCTCTCTCTCTCTCTCTCTCTCTCTCTCTCTCTCTCTCTCTCAAATATTATTGTTATGGAATTCAAAAATATATGAATCCTTTCATGTTATATAGAAGTTATTAAAAGATAAGATCAAATCTATTTCTTTCCCTTTACGTATTAGTATATTATAACATACATAGTTATGTTACAAATTATAGTGCTGCGGTTTTAAAAGGGTTTCCTTGTGAGGGGATGATTGAGCATTAATTTTTGTTATGCCCTTTATATATTTATGGGCGTTGTGATTTGTGTATTACTATCTTATATCGATCACGTGACGAATTTTTAAAAATTTTATCGAGTTTTTTTTAAAAATTATTATTATCTAATAAATTTCAACATTATTTCATGCTTTTTTTTTTTAGCTTAATACAGCTTTTTAGAAAAGTAATAAGTTTAATTCATTATTACTTTTATCCATTACAACTGATTAACATGAAACATAGAAAATTTTCATCTGTACTTTTTAAAACTTTTGTTCAATTATAATGTCAAAAAAATTTAACAATGCATTAAACAATTCATAAAAGATTCTGAAATGCAACTCTAAATTAATATTTAAATAAAGCCTTAATTTTGTTTGAATACTTTCATATTTTTTTTCGTTAATTTTACAAAAATAAACATATTTATGTATAATAAAGAAATATATAATGATTTATGATTTTCACGCATGATGTTTCAAAAAAATATATATCATTTTCATCCTTATTAATACAAGATAATGTGATCAAAAAGCATGAAATGTGAAGTAAAAAAACGAGAGCGAAAACCTCATCATATCAATAATTTATTACATCAGGAAATTAAGACGTGCTAAAGCTTATCTTTATTACTATATAATATTATAAAATAAAAATTACGTAAAATAAATTTGTTTTCCGGAATAAGGCTTAAGAGTATGTTGTTTTTTTTCTCGTAAAAAATATTCTCGTATATAAATGTTCCATATTATCCAAGTTTTTTAATTTTATTATTTTCACAGCCTTTTATTTGATTAAGAGAATAAATAAATATACTTGTAGTGTCTTAAATACGATTAATTCTTTGGATTGGTGTAGCACAATAACATAATATGGCAAGCAAAATATATATATATATATATATATATATATATATATATATATATATATATATATATATATATATCTACTTTTGCTTTTATATATTCAATTAATATTAATAATGTTTTTGAAAATGTAATAATTAATAAAATTTAAGGTCCTACGCTTATAGACGCAGTTATTATAAAGATGCTCACTTGCTTAACATTGAAGAAGGTATATAGGTCCTTACTTGAGTTAAGCAGATAACCGGAAGTTGGCCAGTGGTTCAATTAGCAGTTTTAAGGATTGACATTGTTCAGTTTCAAGTTTTGTCACCTCAAAAAAAAAAAAAAAAAAAAAAAAAAAGTAAGGAAGAAGAAATTTTTGTTCAAAAAGTTATAACACAAATATCAAGGAATAATGACACTAAATAGATCAATTATATTAATTACTGCTCTAAAAAAGTGTGTTAAAATCGCACTACAAATTATTCAATAAAATTAGAAAAAACAGGATACTGCAAATAAATAAATAGTTTTTTTTTAAAAGTACTGTTGAGATAATATTAAAACTGTCAATTTGTCTTCTCGATTCTGTATGTTTCTATATTGACTTAGTGAAAGTCAGAATCAGATCCACAATCACTGAAATAACCATCTCTTGACTTAGTAAAATGGTAATTTTCTAGGTCCCTATTCACAAAATCAAATACATCCTGCTTTAAATTTTACAATAATATAATAACTATACGTAAGAAAATTTTATACGCAAATTAGGACATTCACAAACACAGTTTTATTTATTACGTTTAGGATAGGCGTTTTATGCCATTAGAGTCATTACTAAATTTAAAATATTGTCCGTTATTAAAGCATCGTAAAAAAAGAAGGAAAAACTCAACGACTTTTTAATAAGGAGCGCCATATTTACTTTAATTTGCAAATAAATAATTAAAAATTATGACTTTTCTTTGGCGATGTTTTTAATAAAAATTCTATATAAGTTTCTGCTTGAAGTTTTTCTTTTTTAAGTAAATAATTGAGTAACAAAATAAAGAAAACTTCATACAAGTTAAGATAAGTGGAAACTAGAACTTTTTGTTTGGTTTTGCATTCTATTTTGCTCTTAAGAATAGAAATAATAAATGAAAATGTTTATAAATGTTATGAAAATAATAAAAATAATTATTTTGAAGTACGAGAGAGAGAGAGAGAGAGAGAGAGAGAGAGAGCATTACTTCCACTTTTAAATAGTTACAACACAACAAATATTTAAGTTTATCCTTTTACAGTATATTATATTCATTTACTCGTTAAAAAGCGTTAAAAAGCTATAATAGCGTTTTCAGTTAAAAAAAAAAAATATATATATATATATATATTATTTACAATTAATTTATAAATAATTGTTGACAGTAAATTTTGTTCGTTAATTTTCATTCATTTTGGAAAAAAAAAATCTGTTAATGGGACTTATAACCAATAAATTTGTTGGGTTTGAAAATTCTAATTTTTATTATTTCAAGCAAAACTCAAGCTAAAAATAATAAAATAAAAAATAAAATGATAACAATAAAAAATATTTTTAATATATTAAAATAAGTATTAATTGAAACATTGGAACTCTTTTTTATCTTCCTTATACTAAAAAAAAAATAATAAAAAAAAAGGCAAACTCTAAATAACAAGTATTAGTATTACATAATATACCTACAGATCAAAAGATGAATCATTTTTCAAATAGATTATTTAAATTCGGCAACTATGGTTTTTAAAAAATCCAAAATATGCCGTAACTTTTTATTTAAAAAAAAAAGTACACACCATAATATTAATGTTATGAAACAAAGAAAAAAGTTAGACAGGGCGTATAGGATTTTAAATAATAATAATATTACAGGGCGCGGTAGCAAAAAAAAAAAAAAAAAAAAATGAAGTCCTTTTGTATTTAGAGTTAAATGAGGCATGACAGAAACATTTTATATGATGCTTCATATGTCAGTATGGTAGAGTGATTTATTTTTTAATTACTATCATATCTTCTTATATTGATTATTATGTTATTATATGTATGTACATTACGTATGGAAGCAGTAGAGAGGGGGGGGGGGATTAGAATAAAAAATGAGAAGTGATTAGTTATAATAAAGAATAAATTATTCTTGTAGGGATGTATAGGATTGGATGGTGTGTTTTTATTTGCATTTATTTAATATCTTATATGATCTGATGTATATTTTTAGAACTTCTCTATTTCTAGTACGAAACGGTTCTATTTTTTACCATCAGGCCTATCAAACCAATTATAAGAATCTATATAGGGGGTATTGGATGGCAAAAGGCTCGCATCAAAGTGGGTCTTTCCCTTTTACGGCCCACAAGTTTATCAAGGGCTCAGGAGGTGATCGCTTCTATATCTTATAACTTATAATCATTATGGTATTGCTTCCAATATTGTAGGTTATTATTATTATGTATTTGAATTTAAAGTTAATGTATGTTGATAGTTACAGGATTGATGATCATTTCTCATTCTCAGTGTCTGTGTTCTGGTAGCTGTACCTTATAGTAGATACATCGTTTTTGTACTCTCTGATTGAAGGAGAAAGAAATAAATAAACAAAATTTAATTCTATGAATTTTTTATCTAATATATAACTATTTTCTTATTTGCTATGTTTCAGAGAATGGATAGTGGAATTCGTGGAGAGAGGTGGTTTAGGAGTTCTCCTCGAGGCTTTGGAGCGACTTGGAGGTGGTCCAGGTCCCGGGGGTGGGCCGGGAGGAGGTGAAAATAACGAGAACCTCGCACCTGCCTTCCATCGTCTCAGCACCTCTTTCGATAAAACTATCTCTCAATTGAGGGTGGTGGAATGTATTCGCGAAGTCATGAACTGTGCAGCGGGACTTAGCTTCTTGCTGGACCATGGAGAATATGTGCATCAACTTGTTAATGGTGAGTTTTAAATTGTATTAAGTTTGGGTGTCTTTATCATATAGTATAAGGTGTATGAACATGACGTCATAATGAATGTGCTTCAATGTCATACTAGAGTAATAAGTAACATTGCTCAGCATAAGTCAATCTTTTATTATTATTAATTTTTTAAGAATTGGTTAATTTTTATGTTATTATTTTTCTCGCATACTTAAAACCCAAACTCAACATGCTAAAATCATTATAATGCTCTCAAATATCGCTAATTATTTTTAAACTGGTAAAATTTATCATTTTCCCATACCTTATACATATATATATATATATATATATATATATATATATAATATATATATATATATATATATATATATATATATATATATATATATATATATATATATATATATATAATATATATATATATATATGATATACTGTATGTGTACACATAAATTACGTTATTAATGCTGCGTATTTGCACGAATAGTGACGTTTATAACCTGGAATTTATTATATTAATAATTTTTTCCTTTTAAGATAATACTAAATACAGGAATGCTATACTTTATCTTATTAAATTGTAGTAATGAAATGATGTACACATAAATGTAATAATCATGCAGTTATAAATGTGCATTAAATTTTTATACAAGTTACCACCCTCGTATTGTATTATCTTATGAACAATAAATAAATTACAAGTCATATGATCCTTTGTCACAATTCGTACGTTTATTCATTTGTAATTCATTTAATACGATCCATAGTATAGAACAATGGGTGATACGTACAAATTACGTTTTATTTGTTATGTACCATTGAGATATTTAAAGTCTTAAAGGAATAGACCAGAGGAAAACACTTGATGGGACTTATATAAATAACTTTAGTGAAAACCCAAAACTGTAGCTCCGTAGCAGTGATCAGAAAATTTTAATTTATGCAACCTGCACTAATTTTTGCATGTTTCTGATGACAGAAACATGAATACTCACGTAAATTGCATACTTTACAGTATTTTCACGCTCTCTCGTGGGGCTACATTAACATTCTGGTAAAAATTGTCATCTGATTTGAAGATCCCATTTCATGTTTATTCATTCAAAAGCACATGTTGTTTTATGTGGTCTATGGGTTTAAAGTTCAGAGATGAAATGCATTTTGTTATGCTTATGTGCTGCAAAATAATTACAAAAAAATATATATATATATTTTTAATAAATATTAGTTTAGCTTGCGCATGATTGAAAATTTCGAAATCATATTAAAAAAAAAAGTAAATAAAGTAATGAATTATGAATCACAAGGAAATAGAAATATAATATAATGTAAATAAAAATATTAATGTATTTTTAGTTACGTTTCAAGTTGAGGGCCTCTCAAGTTTTTAATCATCGTTTTATCATTCTTACTATCAATAACGTGTAAAAATTGATATTAAAAAAAAAATGATAACTTGAAGTATAGAAACGACCTTTGAGGCCGTTTGTTATCAACTTGCTGTTTTGTAGTTTTATATTTTGTTAATCTTTCTTTTTATCAAATAATAATAATAAAAAGTTTAAAGAAAAAACGAATCAATTTTGGGATTTTACATAATGAAATTTTATACATAAAAGATTAATTTTTTTTTTTTTTTTTTAAAGGATTAAAAATAGACATGACATAGAGTTAGCTTGGAAGAATTAGGTGTCTGATATGGCAGATGATTCAAATTTCGTAAGATAAATAAGAATAACATAAAATATGATACAATATAGCTATAAAATTGCTCTGTTAATAAAAATTACGCTAAAATTGTAATAAAAGCAATAACCATAAATGCACTATTAAAATGACGTATTTACACAATAGTTTTTATATAAAAACCTGCGATACGGGCTGGGGAGCTTTTTATTGTTATTTTAGCATGTCTTTTTATGGAAAATTACGTGTTCGTTGATGCTAACATCCTATTTCATGCTATTAATATAATTTTTAATATTAAAAACGTGGTATGTATTAAAAATTAAAATACAAAAGTATTACTGAAAATTTTCTTTATAAATACACGGATAAAAATAAATACATAATAATTATGCTGCTGGCTCATTTTCATTACAACTTGTGTGATTAAGAATAGAATTGAATAATCAAAGGAACAATTAATTTTAGGCTGACTTACAGCAATTTCGGTCACATCAGCTTCCGTTTCGACTTATTACGCATGCGCAGTACGTTGAAACGGAAACGGATGTGAGCGAAATCGCTTATAGTCGGCCTCAAAACAGTTGTTCCTTTATTAGTCAATAGAAAATATATTTACTTAGATTTACTCTATGCTATATTTCATATATACGTATATGTTAAAGAGCATAAATATTGTTTTACAATGTGATTATCTATGCTGTTCTATAATTTAGCATCATTTATGCTATAATAGCATAAAAGCAGCATAAATTACGTTATTTATTCTTTCAATGTGTACTGGATTTACTTTTTTTATGCACATTTTTTACCTTCTATTTACATCCTTTAAAGTGATACACAACCCTAAAAATAAGTATTTTTTGTTCTATTCTCAAGTAATTCAATAGAAATTAGTCGTTTATTTGACTTTTCCAGCCCGCGGAATAAGCAAGCCCCGCGAGGGTAAAGAGGAAATCTCTGACGTCAGAAATTTCCTTTACTGTGTGAGTAAAAAATCTGTACACCTTCACAGGTAAGCTTACCAGGTACAGCAGGGGGTACAAATTTTTTACACTCATAGTAGAGGGGCGTGTACTCTATATCATTACCCTCGCGGGGCTCGCTTATCCCGCGGACTAGAAAAGTCAAATAAACGACTGATTACTATTGAATTGTTTTAGGAAAGAACAAAAAATACTTATTTTTAGGGTTGTGTGTCGCTTTAACATACCAATTTGCTACAAATAGGACTAAAAAAGGACGTATGTAACGCCACGTAAAAAAGGGTGTAATTTCGGGTCAAAAAAGGATCAAATTTTTTTCTCTCGGGGAACTTCAAAAATATTGCAGGGTTTTGGATTTTATTGCTAATATTACTAAAATAAAGATATAAAATGAATTTAAAAACAAAAGATTAAAAATTATTCATCTATTCAATGAGTCTAAAAACGAAAACAATGTTTTTAACTTTAAGAGAGTGCAGCTGTAAAAATATCAACTTATTATTATGTTGATCTCATTTTTCTTTTAATCATTTATATCAGATTTTAATTTATAAATTAATGCTATCACTCTCTCATGTTATAGTTTCAAGTTTCTTATTCATAGTTGTACTAATTTAGATAAAAATAACACTTCTTCTTGTCAGAGGACTAAATACGCAGTAAATAATTATATTATACTCGCTACCAAAATTTGGAACAGTTTTGAGTTACAGAACAGTTAATTTACTATTATATGATTATATGGTACTTGTATTTCTTCTTGTTTTAATGTACTGTCTTATATGGTTAATTAAATAGATCCTATACTCACTTCTATTATTTTTGTTTTTTCATTGAAAATCTACATTGTATACATTCGGTCCTATCGCTCGTGACGTCACTTGCGTTTTTGCAGCGAGAATTTTATTTGATGTACAATGTAAATTTTGAAATACTAAATTTTGCTCTATTGGCTTATGGAAATGTATTTATTATTACATTAAGATTTTTTTCTCCCCACTACATAAAAAAAAATGAACTATATATTTATAGTTGTATTTGCCTTCTTTCTTTTTCAAATCAACTTACGATTTTAATGAGAAACAATTTTACTGTATATAAAATTCGAGATAAAAATGGATTTTCCACAAGGAAAACATTAAGATGCTAAATAAATTTGCAGAAGTAAAAATAATAATGCCATTCGTCAATTTGTAAAAAAAAAAATTAAAAAAAAAAAAAAAAAATCTGAAACATGGCACTGAAATCGTATATAGCAAAAAACAAACAAATATAATTTCATATTAAATGTATAATGAAGGTCATTTTTTGCAGTGTAGTGTAATTAATCTATAATGTAATTGTTGTATGATTCACGAATCTATTCTGATTATTAAAGCCGATTCTGTTATCACTTGATTTTAAGATGGATAGGGAGTGTGTACATGAGAGTAATCACATATTACGACGTATCAATCATTTATTGAACTTTTGTCGCTGTGACGTATGTATGTTGTCAGTTAAAAAACAACGTGCATGATTATTTATCTCTAACCGCCACATGGCATGCAAATTTTGTAACTAAAGTAAATGTTTCAGTGGAAAAATTGATTGACTTTAATAACTTTATCTCTGATGAATTACTAAAATGAATTCAGATTAAAAAAAAATAATAGAATTAAAAAAAAAATTAAATTAGTACTATAAAATGGAATAAAAAAAGTTGCAAAATCATTTCAGTACCATACATATTTTTTTTACATTGCATTATTAACCATATATTTATTATTTAATATAAAATACAGAATAAAAATATATACAAAAATACAGAATACAAGAGAGGGATATAAAATAACGTAATATCTATGTAATAGCGTAATTTGAAGTTTTTGAGTTTGATTTCATTTTTGAAGAAATTCCACTTGTTTTTATATTTATGTTATTGTTTGTTATACAGGCGTAGAACTCCTTGAACAAAAAACATATATAATGTCTAATATCTTTACATATATACCTAAATATCAACATTAATTTGGCCGGAGTCATTGATTTCTAATTTATTTTCCACTCACAAAATGTCAGATGCGGGTTTATGACATTTCCTGAATTGAAAATAAATTAGAAATCAATGATTCCAGCTCCATTCCAGCCAAATGATTCCAGCCAAATTAACGTTGATATTTAGGTATATGTTAGGTTATATGATAGATATTATTTTGTTCAAGGTGTTCTATGCTTCTTTATATACGAATTATTTCTTTACTTTTTCAATTTGATAAAATATTTTGGTTACATATTTTATATCTCATAGACTCATACGTTATATTGTAGTACGCTATTATGTGTAATATTAGCACATAAAACTATGAGATTTGAAGAATATTGGCGTGATCATTCTATACAATATGCCACTAATTGCAACTAAAATAAATAAATTCATTTTTTTTTGCAGCAATTTTTTTTATTAATATTATTTATTTTCATACAAAGAAAAAATCGTGATGAAAAAACATACAAGATAAATTTTTAGTAACAATAGCTAAACACCAACATTTTTAATATCCAATTTTACTCACGGCTCATTAGTTAAAATATGCGAACACGTATGGTATTCACTATAAAAACTATACAAGTTCATTGAACGAAAGAAAATAATCTGCATTTTCATCACCACACCTTTACCAAAATAATAATATTAATAATCATAATATGTAATTCAGTGAAACAATTTTCTTTAAATGAGTTATTTGCCCTTGCATTCTAAAATTTAAAAAAAAATCAATTTACATATACAGTGACAATTTTATTTTTGTCATTATAATCGTAACATGGAATCTTTTCATCTTTTTTAGGCGTAACCTCTCTCTTTCTCTCCCTCTCTATACTATACTCTTGTTTACATTTATATAACAATGCATTTAGGAATGTAAAAACATAATAGTTGAGTCATAAAAACTATTATGATAATAATATATGCATATTTTATTTACCGTTTTTATATAATATACTATTTATATAATAGAACAGAACGTTTTTCAATGCTTAAAATAGCATTATTTAAGAGGTCCTTTTTATTCGTTATGTTATGTTTCCATACACAAATAAATAAAAATTAATTAACATTTTAATATATATATATATATATATATATATTATGTTATAGAACGTTGTTTAGTTTATTCGGAAACATTAAGGAAAAATATTTCTAATGTGAAATAAATTTTATACTTTATATTTAAAGCCATAAAATTGTCATGCAAACAAATCTATTACACAATAAAAACATTACTCTGTGTGAAAAGGCCATTGAATCTAAAGACACGGTGCAATACTTTTAATATGCAATGTATTTGATTACATGATATATCACCTTTAAAAAATCATTAAAATTTTACTGGAATCAAATTTATTGCAAAATAAAAATATTTATTTTTTATGATTTAACTATTATTTTGCATAAGCATACATTATACATTCATAATATGATTAATATATAATTAAAATAAAATACCAAGCTGGTAATATGGCCATGTGCAAAGGCAGCTGACACGTAACTCTGTACACCTTACCAAGTACAGGTTGGAGCCACTGCTACGTCTGCTATGTGCGTATACGTGAAGTGTCAGACTTAAAACATGTTGCACGATGCGGGTTTACATGCATTCCATGATGACGCACAGCATTCGGGAGGTGCATGATTGATGTGATTGCACCGACCAGCCTGCCTAGACATTTCCACGGTTTCTCTAGACTGTCATGATGAATGCCGGACTGTGTATTTAGGCCGTGGCTGGCTCGTGTAAACAGTTTCCATTTAGTGGAAAGTAAGGTATTTCTATAGACAGGTAATCCAAAGAAAATATCGTTATTCAATTTTCTGTTGCCTTTAATTTTATTTTATCCTGGAAGCTATATTTTGTTGCCCATTTAATCAATGTAATTTTGACCCGCAAAACACGTCTCCAGCTGACCACTACTTTTCAGCGGGAATCCTCTCTGGATTACATATAGGTTATCTACTTACATTAGTGGAAAGTCCTTACCAGTCGATAAGTCAATGTCTTTACGGGATTATGGATTGCTGTAGCACGATAACACAATATGGCAAGAAAGGAAAAATGATATCTCCATAAAAAAAATCATCAAAATTTACTTGAATATTGCATAATGAAAATATTAATTTCTTATGAGCAAACTATTATTTTTGCATTAGCATACATTTATATAAAATGATTCATAATTAAAATAAAAATTATATTATTTAAAAAAAAAAGATACTTTACTCGTGATAGCGAAGTAAAGTGGAACGGAAACTAAAATAAGTAAAGATCTGAGCTTTTTGATTAAAAAATACTTTTTAATTGCAAGGTGTGATTCACATTTTTAATTAACCTTGGAGAAACTTAAGAGGGGATTCCTGCATCATACAGTTGAGTGTAACAATGATTCAGCTTTATAATCTTCGTTTTAAAGTAAAAACGCCTTTTTCTGTATCAAAACATTTCATGTATGAACAACCCATAAAAAGGTATTTTATAAAAGGTGTTGTATTAATATACTTTTACTAGTATTTGATTTTTTATATTTTGAAGTAAAAAGTAGAAGTAAGATTATAGTGTGCTTCTTGTGATGCTAACTAATTATATATTAACTAATGATAATATAATTATTATTACTTCAATTAATGTATTGCTTAACTTAAATAAATTATTTAATAATTGTTAGGCATAAAAAAACATTCATGCCCTATTGCGTACATAATAATAAATGGATAGAAACGCAAAGAAAAAGCATCCTGAAAACAACCTTTTATGATTTTTATCCAATAAATATTATACTATTTTATACGTTTATAATTATTTGATGGAAAAACCTAATAACTCGGATTATTTTTAATTTTTTTCCTTTGCAGTAAAAAAAAAAAAAAAAAAAAAAAAGAAAAGAAAAGAAAAGAAAAAAAAAAAGATTATCAACAAAAATAATAATTTATGGCTATATAATAATGTAAATAAGAATATTTTTAGAATCCAAATCCCATGTTAACAATATTCACTTTTTTTTTAATTGCAGAAAACAAAAGCATCTCATTTATGATGCAATAGTTTAGCCTTGTTGAGTGCACCCAATTTTTTAAGCATGATATATTAAAGCTATAGACCACATAAAACAACATGTGCTTTTTAATGAATAAACTTGAAATGGGATCTTCAAAACTATTAACAATTTTTACCACAATGTTAATGTAGCCCCACGAGAGACCGTGAAAATACTGTAAAGTATGCCATTTAAGTGACTATTCATGTTAATGACGTCAGAAACATGCAAAAATTAGTATGAAAATGTTTTGCGGGTTGCATATAAATCGAAATATCTGATCACTGCTACGAAGCTACAGTTGGGTTTTGAGACAAACTAAAGTTATTTATGTAAGTCCCATCAAGTGTTTTATGATATAAATGCTTATATTTTTCTCTGGTCTGTTCCTTTAAATGATCTATTAATGGTAAAAGCTATACATATCTACGGTGATTCCGCACAATATCTTTATATGTTGATATTTTAAGTAATTTAGCTAAATATATAGTTCCTATTTTAGCATATGATGAGTTTTAGAACATTATGAATAGAATATTATGAATATAGATTAAGTTGAAACATTATGCGAGATCTATACGTTGATACCATATCTGCTTACATCATTATAGTTGTGTCGGCAAAAATCAAAGCATTATATTTTTGTGTTTTAATTACTACTTTACATTATTGTTTTCTTATCACTTATAAGACAATTAAGTGATGCGTGCTTAGGGTACATAACTATTAATTATGATATCATAGATGCTAGAACTAGGAGCGTTTTCTCTGAAAAAAAAAATGAATTATACATTTTAATGATCTATTCATATGCGGGTGAAAAGTTTGGTATTATCTTAAGTGGAAGGGTCAGATTACCAATATCTCCGCAGATTTTCATCGTTCGTTGCAATCAAATGTATTGTGTTGTATTTGAAATCTCATCCCGTCATCTTACCTTGATTAAAAATATATTAGGATGAGTCATTAATGAAATAAAGGATAAAATTAAGTAAATAATTAATAAAAAAAAATCAAATGCCAGGAATTTAAAATTTTGCATGGTAACACTCCATAATATTTAAATATATCTTTTATATTGGTTTAAATTATCTCTGTTCAAAAAATCAGGAGCAATTAACAGTCACTTTTTTGAACAGTTTATCATTATTTGCGACAAATAAAATGGAAAAAGCTCAGAACTTTTGACCTTTTTACATTTAATTTGCTTAAATATTGTTTCATTTACTCCTATTATTTCTGGTGTATTACGTAAAAGGTACAAAAAAAAGGGAGTAAAAAAAGCATCGTGTTATGAAAACGTCAAAAACGACGTTATTAAAATTACCACAGTTCAATGCAGTTAATGTTACCTCAAGTATAACTTATAATAATTCAATTAGCATACTGATAATTATAATGTTCAATAAATTTTAATGTATTTGGAATTCCCAAAGATATTAAATATATACACCACTTTCTCATCATTTATGTTTTATTTGGCATGTAAGGCAAGCTCAAACTTACTTGGGCAAATATTAATAAGTTTTACCTTTATTTATTAGCTTTTTAGTTGTTTTTTAGTTGTTGTTGTAGCTATTGCAAAATATTTTAATCGTTACGATATAGAAATAATATCACCAATTTTTCTTTAATTTCTTTAATTTAATTTCTTTTCTTTAATGGTAATAAAATATACAAAATAGGATAAAAAAAAGTGTTACTCATAGTAATATAACTTATAGGGTGTGTACGCATGACGTCATTCTGAGTGCTTTTCGACGCACTTCTTGAGCAACGAATAACATTGCTCAGCATAGGACATAAGTAGTTTTTGGCTATTTTCTCTGGAAAATTAGTTATTTTTGGTCATTATTATTTTTCTTGCATACTTGAGGTACTAATTCAACCTGTCAACAGCATCAATGCTCTCAAAAAAAATTGCGAAGTATTTTTAAATTGGCAAAATATGCCATTTTTCTATACCGGCCAATGTTATTTAGTACTCACTTATGACGTCGACTTTAACATGAATGAAACCACCCTTTACATAATACAATCAGCGTAATATTTTACGTAAATCGGCGTATTTTCTTGTTGTAGCAATAAAAATGAGACTATAAGTAAAAATTTACGTCCATTACAAAGTTGCGTGTTTTCTCTTTTACTCGTCGTATAACTTTGCGCTGGAAAATAATTATTCCCGAAAAATTCTATTTAACAATTGGCTGCGTAAATTTATATCAAATAAATGAATGTGACTGCACCTTAAAAGAGACTTTATAGATTTATACGCATAAAAAAATTGCGTTTATTAATTAATTCATAAAAAATAGTATCACTTTAAATCCTATACTGATTGACTAATGAAGCAAAATTACATTTAAATTATTTTACATGTCTTTCAACGTACTTTTATACATATATAATATAGCTGTCATATATTTAAAGATTTATGCATCATTAATTTAATCCACATAATAAGCACACACAAAAACTAGTGAAGTGAATATACGAAGCCATTTATGGCGCTTGTACTTCTTATATAAATACATGGCGCCAGCTTTTAGACGTAGTTTATAATATCTGGCATCAAGTCTAGTCATTTTCAAGAACTTTTTATATATAATCAAAAAAAATCTTTGTTGAAGTAACTGACACATTTATTGCATTTTAATTTTATTATATTGATCAATTTTAAGGATAACTATTATGTGTACTCTCACTCCAGCTACTTACTTTTTGTTTTCTTTCTGTTTTTTTTTTAACATAAATACAGTATACTGTTTGAAATATACATATTTTATTTAAAATTATTAACAATCAATAACAAAATAGACTTAATATATTAAATAAGACAAGTGAATATTGTTAAAAAAAAAATAGTCAGAGGACCATGTAAGTGGGTATGTACCTTTTTTGGCTTCCAATTATTATTAAATATGAGTACATATTAAATATAGGTGTATCATATATATTTTTAATATTACATGAATTGATATTAGTGACAATGAAATTATTTTTATTTTCTACTTGTTGATGTAATGACAATAGCTATATATTATGGTTTACAGATAATTTGAATAAGTTACAAAGTATCTAAATATTTTGCAATGTTTGAACAAGTTTTCAAAATTCAAGTTCAAAATTCTTTATTCATTTCTTTTAACTTATAGTTATAATACAAATACAGTACATGCATTGAATCAACTTAGCTGCTTGCCTCAAAACGAGAAAATCAGAAATGATATTCAAAAATAAATTTATAATTTTAGTCAAAAAATCACATAAGTTATAAGATTTTTTTTATCTGTCATCATTTATAAATACCTCAATTGAGCAATATTGTTTATTTAATATAAGAACATTTTTAATTCTCTTTTAAACAAACATTATAAGTTAATTTGCTTCCTCATATATCAGAAGGTAAATTATTATATTAATGTTGAAACAAAACAGCAAGGATCTTTATTGTATACATTTCAGTTTGCGTATTTCTAACTTTTATTGTTATTATTTCTGGTATTATTATTTATTTAATATATTATACATAACATATTAATTTCATTGAAGCTTTTAATTGATAGCATATAATTTGAATATTAAATTTACCTTCAAAAATGTGAACACAGCTGTATAGTAGTTTGAACTTCATAGTATGAAATTAGCTCAAATCACAGAGGCTCTTTTTACACTGTCATATGGCTACTTTTTTATTATTATAAACTCACGCTGAGGGTTGTAATATAATAATATTGTAATACTAAATAAAAAGCAGAGATTCACTCTTGTTAAAGCCATAGACCACATAAAACAACATATGCTTTTTAATGAATATATAAACACGAAATAGAATCTTCAAAACTGATGACAATTTTTACCAGAATGATAATGTAGCCCCACGAGAGAGCGTGAAAAAACTGTAAAGTATGCAATTTGCGTGAAAATTTATTTTTATGACGTCAGAAACATGCAAAATTAGTATAAAAATGTTGTGCGGGTTGCATAAATTGAATTTTCTGATCACTGCTACGGGGCTGCTGTTGGTTTTTGAGACAAACTAATATTATTTATGTAAATCCCAGAAAGTGTTTTGTGATATAAATGCTTATGTTTTTCTCTGGTCTATTCCTTTAACGTGTTGTTGAATGTTAAAATATTGAAGCATATTGTTTTGGAGTATTCATCACACATGCAGGTTGGATGAATAAGACAAAAATTAAGCTTTGTATACAATATAAAAATATAATGATTTCATTACAAAGGAAATAATAATAATAATAATAAAATGCACGCGAGTAATTTTAAAAAGCAATTACCCTGATAGCCAATCTTGACTTGAGTGTAGTGTATATACTGTAGAGTAGAGAGTATTATACTTATGAGTGATGGACATGCACTAAATACATTGCTTTCCCTGCTTTATGATTTCAGCATTGGCTTCACATAATCCTACCGTCAAAATGCAGTTGTTTGAGCTTCTATGTGCGCTCTGTCTCTTTTCTACTCGTGGACATACGCTGGCATTGGACTCGCTCTTTTATTTCACAGTAAGTACATATTTTTAAATTTTAATAATTTTAAATCTTGAAAAAAAAAAATAAATTTTGTTGTTGTAGAGACAGTCAGACAGATAGAATTTCTATATTTTTTATTAATAGAAGACGCAAATAAAAATGTTCCAAGATGAGGATATAGTTAAAATAGTTTGTATTTTAATTAATGTCCTCGCAATTGAGTTAGACTTTCATGTACTTAGCGTTATGTCAAGCCTTAGAGACTTAAGGGTACTTAGGGTTATTAACCAGAACATGTCTTAAACGTTTAATAATCAGTTAAAATACCGACAAACAAATAATTATTTTATAGCTATAAATTACAGTATCTTTTTTCTTGTCAATGCAATACAATTTAGTCAAATGTTATACAAACTTAAAATAAAAACATACACTAATTTCAAAAGTTTAGAATATAAACACTTAAAAGTAAATACGTATTATTATACCTAAGAATTACGAAACAGATAATAAAAAAAGTATGATTTATTTCTTTACGTGGAAAGAAAAGTTATTGGGATTGATTTGGATTTTTTATACATTAGAAAAATTCTTTTTCTATTTTTCATGATATTGGACATAAAACTAGAACAAATTGGACGTAGAATTCTGTGTATAATTATTATGTGTTATTTTTGTCGCAACAATACGTCAGTTTACATTGTCATTGTGAAATCTTCAAATTTCACAAAATAAAACTATGCACTGTACCGAAATGAAATGAATAACCTGCAATTTTAGTGATGTTTTTCAGTCTATAGTTGTGCAGGTTTTTCATTTCCTTGCGGTGCACTATCGCACTGTACTTTAAGATATAAATTATACTTTTTGCTTGTTATAATACAAAGTCTGATCTGAATAAGTGGATTATAAGAAATATCACGGTATACTATCATGCATGTTATAGTATACTTAAGTTTAGTTCAAAATCGCTTGCATACTTTGCATTTTTACAAAGAATTTGACTTTCATGTACCACACAGACAGCACAGATAGTGACTTCAAATCAGACAAATGGCGGAATTCAAACCCTATTCCCTTGCTTTTATAACGGGTGCCTTAGTATTACATCTTGAAGTCTTATGATAAGAAATAAAAATGGTAAACGGTACCAGCCATGAAAGCGAGAGAATGCGGGTTCGATTCCTGCCTTGACCTGAATCGTAATCCTAAACTGTCGTAATTTACTGAAAAAATTTAAATAATTAATTTTTGTATTAAGGAATAATTAATATTTTTTGATTTAGCATAAATTTTAGTATTTTGAAATAGCATAAATAATTATTCTGTACAAGTATAACTCTTTTGCAGGGTTCACAATGGTGTAAATAAACACTTTTAGGACAAACTACGTACCTTTGTGGTTTATTTGGCAATTCCACTGTTTAACTTTACGTTTTGTTATGGTGTTATGAATCTTGCAGTATATGCTAAAAAAGTCTCTATGCTATTTATCATTATTTATGCTATTGAAAGGGTTTAGCTTTCGTGTTACACCGTGTTATATAAGCAGTAAACTGACATTGAAAAGGAATTCGGCTCGACCGAATTCCTTTTCAATGTCAGTTTACTGCTTATATAACACGGTGTAACACGAAAGCTAAACCCTTTCATTAAAACTACCCGTGTAAAATAGGCGTTAAATTACAAACTCTCATTTATGCTATTCTTAAGTTTCTGTTTTTGAAGCTAAATATTACGTAATTATTTTTATCCATTAATTACAGTAATATTATTTGCACATATCGAGCAGTGCGTAAAACCATAGCATATTATACTATGGCAAAACTCACACGCTTTGACATTTATTATTTTGTCACGCTTTAAATTTTTAATTGAATAAGATAAAATGAACGAGACATCCGCAATAAAAAAAAAAAGATTTCAATTATTATTTATTCTACTGCGTACTAACAACTTATAAAACTTCAACTGAAAAAAAAAAAAAAACTTGATTTCCGTGACGTCAGTGATATCAATCGCAAATTTCTCCACAACTGTATTAAAAAAAAAAACACGCTATAAATTTGAAACATCATTATTGTAACTGTTTTTAATTATACATTTTGAATCATATAATGAAATGATTTTATTGTCAAATTCTGATTGTACTTTATTGCGAGCATGACATTTTTTTTAAATAGAAGTACATTGTTGGATTTTTAGTCTCTAACTCTCAAATTGAATAGTTCCTTTTTAATATTTGTAATTGGCTTTCGAAAAAAATAATATTATGTAATAGTACTTACTTCCTAAATATACGCATATTTTACTCTAAACGTGTATGATTAAAATATTATTTTAGTTATAATTTTATTGCGCATTAAAATATTAACATGTAAATTAAAATTCAACATAATTTTTATCCATTTCTTTTCTTAAAGTCATAATACCGAATTGTTTCAGCTTAGCTCCAGTCAGCTCCGTTATTGTTGTTGTTGTTTTTTCCACGAGACAAAAATCATAAATGGTTTTCATTTCTTACTGAAACATAAAAATTAATAGAAATATGTTTATTAATATATCTATCATCTTCATTTCATTCTGAAATACGTTCATCTTCATAATAGTAAATATTATGCGCATTGCAGTTTAATTACTAACTTTCTTAATTAGAGATTTCCAACAATTTAAAAAAAATTGTCTGCTTTTTGTTTTCTTTTCATTTCTCTAATTTTAGTGATCATGAGATTGTAACTGCGGGAGAAAATCTCTCTCTCTCTCTCTCTCTCTCTCTCTCTCTCTCTCTCTCTCTCTCTCTCTCTCTCTCTCTCTCTCTCTCTCTCTCTCTCTCTCTCTCTCTCTCTCTCTCTCTCTCTCTCTCTCTCTCTCTCTCTCTCTCTCTCTCTCTCTCTCTCTCTCTCTCTCTCTCTCTCTCTCTCTCTCTCTCTCATGTTAATTGGATTGTAAAAAGGTTAATAAGTTTAGATATTAAAGATCAGCGTGAAACAACGCTTCTTCATAAATTTGTATAATTTTTCAGACAAGCCGTGGGATGCGCTACAGATTCCTACCGCTCGTGAGTGAGCTACGTGGGTCCCAGAGTGGTCGATACAGCGCTACAATTGTAGCGTTCGCCAACTGCCTCATTCAGGGGGCAGATTCACTGACTGCAAGGGTCAAGCTCAGGAATGAACTCTTGGGTAAGAAAAACTTTTAAATTTTCATTTCTTATGATATTAACTAATTAAATTCGTGTAATGTTAATTAGTATGGGCCTAGTAATTAAAGATATCAATCGGTCTCTCATTTCAGATTGCATGATGTATATTGGTTTTATAGCTCTGAAATTTGTATATTATACTGTAATAACCATTGAAACCATAAATAACCATAAAAATATTCTCATTTTTTGGAAAGAGTGAATTATGAAATTTATGCTGCATTTATGTCATTATAGCATAAATGATGCTAGATGAGAACAGCATAAATAATTATGTAATACAGCATGATATTTACATGCTATGTTTAACATAGTTATTATTAAGTGTATAGCATACATTATGCTGTATTGAACAAATTGTGTTGAAAAAAAGCTATAGCATATATATATTATATAAATATATAATATATTATAAGCTATATAAATTTTTTCCCTGTGCAATAAAAAGCAAATAAATTGAACCCTATAAGATCATAGGAAAAGCTAAATATATTTTGACCCAATTTTCTTTATATTTTTTAAACAACAATAAATAACGAAAACTTGGTTATAATTTAACTATTATATTCATTTATAAATTTCTGCATATTTAAGCCAATTAGAATCTCGCTAAAAATGTAAGATTAAAAGATAAAGGGTACTTCAAATTGCATTTTTTTAAACGAATAATTCATTAAAAAAAAAAAAAAAAGCGGAGAGAGCAAGATACATTATATTGAAACATTATAACATTATATTGCTAAAACCAGTTTAAAAAAAAAAAACGTGGTTACACATTATACGTATACGATACGTATGGTAGAAGGTACGAGAACTTAGTTAGTCCGATAACTTTTTGACCCGCCCTCGTATTATAATATTATTAAAAGATCTGATACATTATTTGCAACTGTTATACAGGTGTTGGACTTGGCAACGAGTTAAAGAGACTTCGTTGCTGTGACGACGAAACAGAATTGTTGGTACAATTGGATGCCTTTGAGATGGGAAGAGAACAAGATGAAGAGCAAATGGCGAACTCTGAGGACCTTCTTGCTCTGTCACATCATCAGCTCTTTTACACCATTTATGATAAGGTATAAATAATATGATATAGCGTATTTATTTAAAATGCACACTCGCTTAACATTGTAAAAAGTAGAGCCTTAACTGAATTTAACAGATAAACTGCAGTTGGCTAGTGGAAAAGTTTAGGAGTATATGTCCCAAATCAATTTTTGTGTATCAATATTATAACAAAATATTTCCAATAATTATAAAGTTCTGTAGGAAGAAGTCAATAAGTGAAGACTTAATTAGATATAAAATCACATTTTTGCAAATTTAGTGATAACAAAATTTCCATGGTAGAAAACAGATTTTGAACTGATTTTTGAAATTTAAATCACTTTTAATTTTAATTTATATAATATACTATCGTCTACCCTATAAAACAATTTTAAATGCATGGGAAATAATTCTTTGATACTTATGGGAAAAAAATACGAAAATAAAGGTTAAAAATTTCACATAATATTTTCTTCAACGTTGCTTTTTTTTGTTATTACTATTTTGCATGGCACTTACATTTACAATATTATCACACCATTTTTTTTTTGTAGTTGCAAGTTACAAGGGGATTATTGTTTAATATTCTAAATGTTTTATGTATAATTTTTACAGGTGATTGATACCCCTCAAGCACTTCATCTTCACTCAATACTTCTAAATCTTGCCCAAGTAGAAACGGCAAATCAAAAGAGGTAAATATATTATATTACTCAATTGCTGTGATATATATTATAAATAAGCTGTGTACGAGTATGCGTGAGCGCCTTCACTCTATACGTGATGCTTACCCGCAATATAAATAAGCATAAAAAGTTGCCTATCTTTCAGGGGCTTGTATATCTTGGTATGGAGTTAAAAAAAAAAAGAAAAAAAAAAACTTAAAATAAAATAGTGTACCAATTTTATTTATCCATACTCAATTTCTATAATTTTCTTAGTAATTCTACTTCTAACCCATATGATTTTGGTTAACAGTGACCTGATGTGGAATTTGCTTGAGGAAGTGACGTCACGTGCCCTAGATGGATCTCTACAGTGGGCTCAGAGAAGGCTAGGCAAATTACCAACAGAAGCTAAGAACGCAAGTTCACAAACACCACGAGCTAGAGGTGGTAGAAGATGGAACATCGCTGGGAAATCTGGGAAAACAACGTCCTCTCAGACCCAGACTGATGTACCAAAATCTGAAACCTCAAGATCGTGTGAAATACAGACTGAAAATAGCAGCAGTGTTGATATTGGAGTACAGACTTCAGAAGAAACTCCAGAAGTAATTCAACCTCTTGTAAATTCAATTCCACCCCCTCCACCCCCAATGCCAAATTTAAGTGTTCCTGCCCCACCTCCACTTCCAAATACTTCCATACCACCCCCTCCCCCTCCTATGCCAAATAATACACCTATACCACCTCCTTTACCACAATGTACAATACCTCCACCCCCTCCTCCCCCTATGTTCAATGGACCACCTCCCCCACCTCCTCTGTTCAATGGACTGCCTATACCACCTCCTCCACCTCCCATGTTAAATGATCCCTCAATGGGTCCTCCTCCTCCACCACCTCCAATGACTAATGGTTCCATGGGACCTCCACCACCCCCGGTGATGTCACTGGATGAATATTTTGCCTCTCCGACGAGACATTCTCTCCCTGCATCGTTACCTTCACAATGGACCCCTGATTCAACTGATTCTTCGGGTTTGGCCAGATATAACACACTACCACATCCCAAGAAACGACTGAAAACTTTGAATTGGACCAAAATACCAGCTAACAATAATTTTGGTAAGTCAGTTTCATGAAAATTATTATAGCATATCGCTATCTCTTAATGTATTTGTTGACTTAAACTTAAAATATTTTTAAGGTACATCTGCAAATTGATGATTAATATGATCATATCCAGTACCCAGTTGAAATTTTTAATGAAAAAAAAAACTGTTGTTTACATGCTAATTCAAATATAGAATAAAACAAAATAAGAAACACATTTACAATCTAGCACATCGGAAAAATAAAACCATATTTACTATTTAGGTAATAACTATAATAATAGTGAAAAAACAAGTGTATTCACATATTTATGCATTTGTTGTAACTTTGCGCAGCAAATTGTTATAGCATTGTTTTAAATGGAAATCATATTTTGCTGTGCAAAGTTTTTCCAAAAAAAAAAAAAAAAAAAAAAAAAAAAAAAAACGGAACGAATTTTCGATTTTTTTTTAATACACCAAACGATTTATTAAAATATGTGACAATTAAAAAAAAAAAAAAAAAAGGTTTTATTAAGTGGTATTATTGTTGCTGCATAGCAACAATATTTTGTCTTATTGCAAAAATGTGTTTAAATTTCAAATTTCATAGAAAAAAGTCTATAATAAAGATATGTAGATTACGTTTGATACTTTCAACAACAACTATAAAAATGGCAAAAAATTAAAAATTTATAAATCTACTGCATATTAAATGTATAAATATTGTATAACAATTATAGACATACAGGATTCACATTACATAAAAAAATAGAGTATTAAAAGCATTATAAAAGTTGCGTTGTATAATCATCACTTATTATCAGTAGCTTAACCTGATTACGCGTTGTTTTTCTGAACTCTCTATATTAGTTTATCCTTTGAGATATACTGTAGGCCGCTAAAACGTGAGATTAACACTTTAATCTTTCCGTTTTAAACACCAATAGATTAGAGTTCAATGTTGAGGCCTAGCTCATTTCTTTCATTATTAAAATTTTATAAATAATAATGAATAAATATTTCTTGTTATTTTAAAAACTACTTTAAAAACACACGAGTTCTTACCATATATTAATATATTTGGTGTTTGCACGGAGTTATAAATTATGCATGAAATTATTTAACCTAAAAGTTAATGTACCATATACCATTATGTAGTAAATACATAATATAGTTTTACGTATAGTTTCTCCATTCTCATATGACAATAGATCGTAAGAGACCGAACAATCAACCATATTACCGTATCGTGTTAATAATATATATAATTAATTAATAATATAATATACTGTATATATTATATATATTTAGTGTAAAAACCAGAACTAAAAAGCTTATAGTTATAATTACGAACCTTTTTAAAAATCCCATGATTCCTTCATGGCCATATCATTTTTTTTTTATTAATTTTATGTATAACATATTAAGCAGCCAATTAATAAAAAAAAAAAAAAAAAAAAAAAGGGCTAAAAATTGCATTTTTTTTAATAAGTTTTTGAAATGATACAATTTGTTGTAAGGAAAACAATTTTTATTTAGGGTTTTAAAAATGAACCATTATAGCTTTAGGTATACTATCTATTGCAGACTTATTTTACTAGGGTTTTAAAATAAATCAGAACATAAAATAAAATTATAATACTGTTATTATTTAAACGTTCAGAGAATAATTTTCTTTTAATATCAATTGCATACAACTTAATTGAATTAAACAATTACATTATTAAATTTGAATTACGATTTGTGTTTTAGGCGATACGGTATGGAGCAGCGCTACTACATCATTACCTCGATTGACGATTGACATTAGACAAATTGAGGAGTTGTTCTGTCAACGTTCCGCTAATGTTCCACCAAGACCTTCGACTTGTTCTCTACCTGCCTCACCAAGGTAAATTAATTTATCTTAAAATTAAATTGAGATTTTTATTCTAAGTTACATTTTGTGAACATTTTTCATCCAGCCTAGATCCTCATTTAAATCTTGTTGGCTGATGCGAATGTCGATAAATTAAATATATATAATTAATTATTTAATGAGGTAAACTCAATAAAATAAAATTAACAGTATGCAACATCATTATGTAAAATACAAAAATGAAAATAAATATATCTAATATTATACTACATAGTTTTGTATTTGATAATTCCATCATGTTTAAGATTTTTTTTTCCTACTTTTATACAGAGTTTTCTGTAGAAATAATAATTAAAATTCGTTGATTTGTGATGTATTTTTGAAATGATAACGGTTCTTTATTCACTCAGACTAAATAAACGATACTAATGCATTCTGCTGTGCAACTTTTCTTTTGGCATACCAAAAAGAAATATATATATCTTCCTCACTCTCTCTTTTACTATCGTATCTTCATTTTTTATGATTTAATAGTTAGACATTTTAATATTTTTAGACAATTTTTTTTTTGCACCATAAGAACTTATATATTAAATATGATTATAAATTTTGATGCATTTTTTTTTTTTTTTCAAATTATAGAACGCCAAGTCACGAGCCACCCGTGTTAAACATACTGGACTCGAAGCGAAGTCTTGGAGTGAACATACTACTACGTCAATTCAAGGACTTAGGAGTATCTGGACTCTTAGATGCCATCAGGGATGGACGCAGTGATAAACTTGGTGCGGATAAACTGAGAGGACTGTTGAGACTACTGCCAGAACCTGATGAGGTAAACTTTTAATATCAACAAAATATCCTTACAATATTTATTATTAAATTAAATCTCAGAGCTACTAAAAAAAAAAAAAGAAAAAAAAAAAGAAAAAACGTAAGTTGCAATCATACTATAACCAATAGCAAGCCGTTCAGTTTCCTAAAAATTACTAACGCTGCTTTAAAATATGCAAATGGTATGAAATACAAATCAAATTCAAATTATTTATTTATTCAGCAACACATAATTCAGTAATTCACTGAATATAATACACAACATAGAATAGTTATCAAAAAGCATAAGAATGGAGTAAGCATTGTTTAAAAAATGTATAATCTATATCGATATTATATATACATTTACACGGAAAGAATAAATTACGTAATTTATGCTACATTTATGTCATTATAGCATTAATAATGCTAAATTAGAGCAACATAAATAATTATGCTATAACCATTATATTTATGCTATATAACGTAGTTATTATGTAATATAGCATAAATTTTGCTATATTGAAAAAAGTGCTAAATATGAGCTAGAATAATTATTATGTATTTATTTTTGTCTGTGTAAAACAACATAAATAATTAATTATACTGAATAGCATATTATTCATACTTTGTAAAATAGTAATTGTAATAAGCAATTTGCACTGAAAAAGTTCAAGCATAATTATTATTACTATTTTTTCCATGTAGATATCACGAAACAAAAGGTTAAACTTTTGACACGTTCTCTTATTACTAGTTTTGGGTTTTAATCATATATAATCACAACTCAAAATAAAGTCATTATTTTGGTTATTAGCTTGCAGAAATTATAATAAATCACGTATGCAATTTCAGATCGCACTAATAAAGTCACAGATGGATGACAGCACACGACTTGGAGACGCTGAGAATTTCTATCTGCAACTCAGTCAAGTGCCGTGCTTTGCTCTTAGAGTACAAGCCATGTTACAGGTATGTGTTTTCATTAACAAAAAATCTGGCATTATTATATTATAAATTATAACAGCTAATTCAATATATTTTTGTAATTTTTACCATGCGTTTTATATATAATTATGCGTATAAAATCGTGAGACAGTGTTTTTATATAGAAAGTATATTATACAATTATTTAAATTATTTTTGTAATTTTTAAAATTTAGCATCTGTACCAATATCCAAAAATTATTTGGAAATATTTGAAATGAAATAATATATTCTGAAAATTGCATTATCAAATCTTTAATGAGAAATAAAGTGAGTCACACGATCACACTGAACTAAACGAATTTATCTTTACTTGCCTAATGTACAGACATTAATCTAATATTTATTGCACAAACAAAGAACTATAATTTGTATAATTAACATTATAAAATACATAGTATAAAGAGTTCTATATATCTTGATAATTGCATACTGATCATTTTTCAATATACCTTAAATCGACTTTGCACAACTTCACTTTTGGTTTACTTTTATTGTAATAATATTAAATATTATAAATTTTCTTTTTAGTGAGTAACACAGACTATTATATCTTTTATTATTTTTATTACTGTAAATTGGTTTATCATATCGTGTTGTTCTGATTGACATTTTAGCGCGAAGAGTTCAAACCAAGTGCCGCAGAGTTACGACCACAACTGAACTTCATGCTCCGTGCGTGCTCCGCACTCGTCTCTAACACGTCACTTAAGGATTTTCTAGCTCTCATTTTGCAGCTTGGAAATCTCCTGAATGCTGTAAGTATAAAATTATTGGAGCTTTTGGTTTACCGCGCGGGATGACGCGGGGAAAATTAAGGGACCCCTAATTTAATATTACGATTATGAGGAAAAACACATTTTTTTGCGATTTTTGAGAAAACTACTCCACCTATTTCGGAGAAATTTAAGTGAGAAATATTAGACATACTTTTACGTGTTTTAAGCTATAAATGATTTTAAAGAACTTTTTAAACCGATAACCTCCATTATATTCAACTAGGATTATGAATAAAAACAAAACATGTTATTCTTACATTGTTTATATTTAAAATTTGATGTCCATTTTAAATTCATGTTATCCTTAGTACTGCAAAGAGTATACTACAGAAATATCAACAATTAAATGTGCTATTGGAAACAATTTATTATTCTTATTCTACTTATATTGACAGTTTTCTAAAGTCATAATTAAAAAATTAATAAATTTCTTTATTTATCGGGGGGGGGGGGGAATAACCCTTCTAACTCTTATGAAAGAAGGGGAAAAAAAACTAGCTAATTTAATATTGCTCGATTTTTATTGTTGTTATGTTATGACTTAACATTATATTAAAATAGTGAATAGAAATAAATTTTATTAATATTGAATTACATATATTTACAAGGCTTATTTTTTGCTTGATATTTTAGGGCAGCTATGCAGGTAATGCGTGTGGATTCAGATTAAGCACGTTACCTCGCTTGCTTGAGACTCGAGCTAACAAACCTCGAATGACATTCTTACACTTCGCGGTGGAAGTTGCTGCAGCTCAACCTGAGTGTCTCAACTTCATATCTGAACTAGGAGTGGTACATGAAGCAGCCAGGTCAGTGGACACGACAATACAAATTATATTAAAATTATAATAATAAATAGCTCGGTTTGAACCTTTTAGACCGATTTCACTTGAAATTTGAGTTCAGCTCGAAATGAGTCATATAATATAATATGTATGTGTAATTTATGTTGTTGCACAAACATATTTATGTATATAATTTATATAATACGTATTTACGTATATTATATGTATATAATTTATGTTGTTGCACATTTATTATCGTTGCACGCATAATAAAATGACCATATATAAATGCGAGCTTTTTTGAAATGATAAAAATTCTTTATTTCAGGGTTTCTCTGGAAAGCTTAGAAGAAGAGGTGCGCACTCTTAGCTCTGGAATAAAGAGACTACAAAAACAGTTCCAGAATACACCAGATGAAATCAAAATGCAATATTCAGGTAAATTGTTTTCTAAAAAAAGAAGAGAGAGAGAGAGAGAGAGAGAGAGAGAGAGAGAGAGAGAGAGAGAGAGAGAGAGAGAGAGAGAGAGAGAGAGAGAGAGAGAGAGAGAGAGAGAGAGAGAGAGAGAGAGAGAAAGTATATTATGTATATTACATTGGTTTTAAGACATTCATTTTTATAATAATTTGTAGCTGAATAAAATTCACTCCTCACCGAGTATATCCCAAGTACAGCAATTCAATATCATTTTTTTAATTAAATAATGTTGTATCTCTGCTAGTTAGTGGTTTATAGTGAAATTTATTAATATTGATCGAGTATTTTTGATTATTCGAAATTATATAGATGATGATAGTTTTTATTACGAGACCTTACAAAAGTTACAAAATCTACTACATTACATAGTCCTTTGATATTCTTGCGGTCAGAGGTTTATATTATTATATTTAATACCTTGTAGAATTTGAAAACAATAGTTTAAACTGCAGTATCTAAAACTTATATAATTAGATTTATAACTCAACTTATGATTTGCTTATGATATGAAATGAAACGCAATTGTAAACGGACAAAAAATAAATACGTATAATAATTATTTTCATTTTTAGCACAATTTAGTTCAATACAACATAATTTATGATATAACTGCAAGTTACAATAAGATATTGTGTTATACAGCATAATTATTTGTGTTGTTCTAATTAAAAGAATAGACCAGAAGAAAACATATAAGCATTTATATCAAAAAACTTTTACAATATCTCAAAACATGTACAGGACTTACATAAATAACTTCAGTTTGTCTCAAAACGTAACTGTAGCTCCGTACCAGTGATCAGAAAATTTTGATTTATGCAACCCGCACAACTTTTTTTTTTACTAATTTTGCATGTTTCTGACGTCATAAAGATGAATAGTCACGCAAATTGCATACTTTACAGTATTTTTACGCTCTCTCGTTGGGCTACATTAACATTCTGGTAAAAATTGTCATCAGTTTTGAAGATCCCATTTCGTGTTTATTCATTTAAAAAAGCACATGTTGTTTTATGTGATCTATGGCTTTAAGTATCATAATATGGTATATTGACATGCATAAATTTACGTAATTTATTCTTTCCGTCTACAATTTGTATTTTAAATCATTATTAATATTTAAAATTATTTACCTAATAAATTTCATTTATAATTTTACAGAGTTCCTGATTCAAGCAAACAAAGAGGCAGAGTCTTTGATGTCGCAACTTGCAGAGATCAGTGAGGCTTCAGCTCGCTTGGCAAGGCATTTCTGTGAGGATGAAAATAAGTATCAGCTAGGAGAATGTATGACACTCTTCTCAGATTTTCTTACCAAAACACAACTTGCATGGAAGGTTGGTTCAATATTTTTACGTATATGGTTAATTTTTATTATATTAAACCATTATGGCCCTACTTATTTACTGGATCAAAGGTTATAATATCTCTAAATTTCTAATAATTATCTTTAAAATAATGATAAATAAGATCAATATTATGCTCACAGTAATCGGTTCATTTTGATAATAAGATAATTAAACGCTTTACGTATATTTTTTGGAATATTTATATTTTATAATTATTTTGTATAAAATTTCTATTTTTAAAAAGAAAATAATAATTATTAATAAAAAAAAAGCTATGTTTAACATTCACAGAAAATAAAGTCTGTTTCCTACTCACTCATTTAACTTAACTTTAACTTAGAGACGGCCTTGCACCCTTACCTTACTTACTTGAGTTAAACAGGTAACCATAGAAGTTGGCCAGTGATTCAGTCAAGGAATAGAGGTATAATTTTAACCTCGTCCTTTTATTTTCAGGAAAACGAGCAACGCAAAGCCCAGGAAGCAAAGGTTGCAGCGATGCAACAAAAACAACAAACACAACGTGTGAACGGTAACGCAGGAGGTGTCAAGAGGTCACGTAAAGGTCAAAGTTCATCAGATTCCTCTGATGGTGAAGATACGTGTGTAGTGGACAAACTAATGAGAGAAATTAGGAGTGGAACGTTTAAATTAAGACGATGTTCTCCTGTATAAAATTTATTTTATAATTTGTGTACATATAAATTTACATGTAAAATAATATAACCTTTTTATAAAATAATAATAATAATAATGTAGGTGCATTTACATATTATGTCAAGAAATTTCATATAACACTGAAAGAAACTCATGAGTACAATGAAGTTATATATTTTCTTTGGAATTGTTATAGTAAAAAGAGATCACCAAAAAAAAGTTACTGTACAGCGAAAGAACGCATTATAGCTATAAATTTGTTGAGATACAGGTAAATCTATAAATCTAAATTCCGGTATACATTTATAGTGACTGCTTATTTTTACTCGAAATGCGGAAAAGGAAGTGCCGGAAGAGGAAACCACGTGACGGTAAAAGTGGGAGGTAGCTCAGGCCTAGCTTGCTGCTGGCACCAACTTTTCTCCCACTTTTAATGTCACGTGGTTTCCTTTTCCGGCCCTTTCCTTTTTAATTTTTTAGAGTAAACATACGCACTCAATCAATAAGTTATCATGCGTATTTTTTCCAGTGAAGTGCACATTTAACCAAGGTTTAAATGATAAAAATTAAAATATTATACTAATATACAATTTATTAACATAACTATATTAAAGCTCAAATATAACACCATGATGGTAAAAATTTAATCAAAAATAAAAAAATCGTAGCGTCGCGCGGATATGTAAATGCACCTATTGATTATGTATACGACTGGTTTATAGATAATTAAATTATATTATAATATATAGTTTTAATTATTTAAATAAGTAAAAAGAAAAAAAATTGATACTTATTTCATCATCATTTGCTGAACAATTTAGTTTGGTATTCCAAACTTGGTATTTTATCTGATTTTTTTTCTAAGTTGTCTTCATAAGAGTAATTACAAAATATTGTGTATATATATATATATATATATATATATATATATATATATATATATATATATATATATATATATATATATGTGTGTGTGTGCGTGTATATAATTATATATATTAGTATAAAATCTGTTTTAAATTTCGACTTATTATACCTCAATGTAAAGCATATACAATCAAAATTGTTTTTTTCATCTCATTCACAGTCAGTTTATTAAATTAATGTCATATTTTTCATCATAATGAGTTTTACATATAGAACGTGCTACGTTTTGACCGAGAGAATAATATTTAGCAGCGATAAATGTAAAGAAATAAAGAAAAGAAAAAAATAAAATAAAATAAAGAAATTGCCAAAAAAATAAATTACGTAAAGCTCATAATATAATATAAATTACCAAATACTGAGCAAATTATAATAATTATTTCAATATGACATTTTTATTTTTGCTTAATATACATTATGTAAATTAATATATAAACTTATAATATATTTTATACCTTATTGTATCAAAGGAAGCTCCATATCTATAGAATAAGGCAATTAATTTAACATTAAAATATAACTTAATATAATTATTTTATTAATTATTCATAAATGTAAATAGAATAAATACTATCATTGCATGTTGTCTATTTGTTTGCTGCTTTTTTGTATTCACGCGTTTCCAGTTATTTTTATGTTTCATATACAATTATATATACTTATAATTCGTTTCTTTTCTTCTTTCTTTTTACTTCTGAAAAAAGGCCAGTAAGAATTTTTTTGTACATTAAAAACTAATAAGTAACTGTTAGTTCTTTTTACTAGCTTAAAAACCCATCTAAAAAAACGTAAAATATATGTTTTGCATTGGTAATAAAGTAATTATCGTTACATAAAATATCATTTTTTAATGTACAATATTTCAGTGTTTCTTTATTATTACTATTATCTTGATAGTAAATAATAAATCTGTCCTATCGTCTTTTTTGTGCCCATGTCTTCCAATAATGCAATGTAAACCAATGTAAAAATCATTAGTACTCTATATAAAAATTTGCTTTATTGCCTATAATATTACAGTACAGCAAAGCTGTACTATGTATGTAGTTCATTAGAGACTATATATAACGAAATGTCAATCAATACATAATAGGCAGTACAGTAAATTTTCATATCTAACATTTATGCATATAAATTAAGTATCTAAATATTTGAAATCTATATAGTTCACATAAAGTATATATAATCAAATAAATAAAACGTCAATATGTTAAAGTTTTAAAAATTGCCCAATAGAAATGAGAGTATATTTTAAGTCAATAAAAGTCATAATATCATTGGTGAAATATATATATTTTTTGGTGAATTTTAATTAATTGGATAGCGTGCCATCTTCAAATTCCATGCAATCTAATTTAATTACATATTAAAAATATAACACCGTGTAAACGTGCCTTCTATTAAATATTTTGTACCAAAGTAACATTTGTTAAGTTGTTAATTGTATTTTTGTAACTTAGGAAAAAAAAATGTTTTGAAAAAAATTGTACAAATCAACTATCATTGAAAACAATTTGCTCAGGTATATACTTTAAAAAAAAAAAGATAAATTAACATTGTTTTTTTTTCTTTTAGTAAAATGACTGTATAAAATTATAATAATAATAGTGGGTTTTGGTGGAAAGCAACAATATAAACCTACCTTATTTTTAAATTTACTTGCATAAGAGATATTTTAGGGCCAAAAATTAACCTTCAATAAAGCATTAATTAACTATTATGTTAGAGTTTTGATATAAAAATTAGTCCTTCTTTTGAAATTTATTTATTATTATTAAGATTTTTTTTAGCACTAGACGTTTGCACAACTTTTCACAATAAAAATACTTATTACGACATTTTCTTTCACGATGTATTTTATAATGAGTTTTTTTTTTAATTCAAGTCTGCATCACAACTTACATGATTTAAATGCAGAATTATAAATTAAAAGAATAATCGTTATTTATTGCACAGGAGGTTAAATTCATATTTAAATACTTTAAGGCTGTAATTTAATAAATTTAGAACCATATTTTAACAAGTTTCTTTAAATACTATATTGAAGATATTTTTATTCTATAATTATTATGATATAACCAATTTTATTACAGTACAAATTTTCGTAAAATTGTTTTGTTCTCTCTCTCTCTCTCTCTCTCTCTCTCTCTCTCTCTCTCTCTCTCTCTTTATAATTACATTTTGCAATCAAATTTTATCTCTAAAATAATTAAATTTAATATATATATAATATACTGTTAGAAAGCTAACAAGAATTGGAATAAAATTTGGCTTAGTGTTAAAAGTGAGAACTTTTTAAAATAAATGTTAAACGAAAATTTGTCATCCCTTCATTAGTGAATAATTATATTTTCTACTTAAATATTGCCATAATATAAAATTATCAAATATATGGATAAGTTAACATCATAATAAATAACATATATATGTGTCAAAATTATGTATTGAAGCTTAAATGAAAAAAAAAAAAAAAAAAATGGTAATAAAAATTTTGAAATAAAAAAAATATTTGATTTATAACCCACTTTGAATGCTAAAGGATCTGAACAGATTGAATAATTATGTTCCAACTGCGTTCCATGTGCGTTCCAAGTGGGTGCCAAATTTCACTTGGAACTTTGAACATATAATAAAAATGATAATAAAAAAATAAATACATTAGAGCAAGAGGCAAGAGTGGCATTTAAGTTATAATTTTTTTTCCATTGAAGTCTCACGGTCTCCTGTGGCAATAGGATGCTACTGCACTATCTTGTGTTAAATGTTATAAGTTTCATTCAGAGCTATATAAGCTACAACATGCAAGTCATCTGACGTTACTTGATTAGCAGTTTTTAAAATTAATTTATCTGAATAAATATTGAAATTAAGTAATTAGGCTAAAAGTACTAATTTAATGCTCATTATTTTGTCTACATTTTTGATACTTTAAAATTTTCAAATTCTAAAATTAACACCTTTTACTTGCTGCAATATTGTTTTTTAGACTAAAATTTATAATTATTAATATTAAACTACAAATTACAGGCATGATACTCTCTTACAAAATTTCAAATCATAATGAAACACATAACATTTAAACCATTTAAGTACATAACATTTTACATTTTTTATTATTTATTATTTTTAAGAATTCTAATAAATGCTTTTTATTACTAAACAAAAAATTTAGGCCGTGTTTATTAATTTTTTATCTAAATAAGTTAGTTAAATGAGCTAAATATTATAAAAATAAAACGAGGAAATTTTTTACTTTTTGTTGTACTGTATAACTAAACTGAATTATATGTTATATGTATACTATAATATTTCAACGTTATAAACTGTAAAATCTACGGTGAAGATTTGTTTTTTACGGATATTAAAATCATATATTATATTATATTAAAACGTTAAAAAAAATCAAATTTCATTAAGAAATTAAAACTGCAAAGTGCATGTATATGCATATAAACATATCATTAAATATTTTTGTAATTATTTTGCAATATGTAACGGATTTTTTTTTTAATATTTTTTTTTTGCTGTCAAAAATACAGTTTATAAGAATTGTATGCCACGTATATTTGTGAAAATGTATATTGATTACACTACAATTACATTAATTAGATCAATATGACGTAGTATTTTAATTTAAATTATCAAAAGTATGATTTTGAATATTTTTATGGAATACACTTGGAACATACTTTATGTGGAATGTCATTTCTCTTTACTTTTTTGCAAGGAGGCACATATAGGAACCCTAATGGGATGCATTCCTAATTATTTGGAACACTGTGAGAACAGTGTTCGCACACACTTTTTTCACACACTTTAGTTTGTTTAAAAAGCTAAAATTAACATGAAAATCAAATTCATTATCCAATATAAATTACTGTTACTAAAAGTTCCTGTATATTAGACAATGTTACATACAATAATGCAGTGCGGGTGGAGGAACTTTCAGGAAATCATTTTTTTTATACATTTTTTTAACACCATTTATTAGAATTGAAAACAAAAAAGAAACAAAAACATCAATGTTTGTTTACCTTTCATTTGATAGTTTTTAATATTAAAGAAATTTTAATTGATTATAATTCTCAGAATTTTGCATCGTAAAAATCCATAGTAGACATTTTTCAACGCTATTATCATCAAAAATTTATAGTTTTAATAGTCTTTATTTATATTTATATAGAAAAAAAATTAGATTACTACTTTATTACATTCTTTAAGTCTACGTATTGTTACAGAAAGTATAAAAACTGCTATTTTACTGCATTCAAATATCTTTAAATTATTATAAGTTCCCCAGCACATGAATTATATGGTTTGGTTATTACCAATTTTGAATGTTATTATATTTTTAACTTCTATAATATGTTATTATATTAAGAGTTAAAAAGGATAAGACAAATTAAATTTAAAGCTAATTTTTTATTAAAATAAATATACATAATTTATTTGATACATAATTTTATAGTGTACATGTAATAAGAATGTGATAAAATATTTATATATAATATGGTATAATGGTAATAATTTAAAGATATTATATGAATTTTGAAATGAGACCTAAAATAATTTTATCATAATTAGAATTATTCATCAAAAATATTATTCAAAATTCTTCCTAATTGAAAAGTTCTTGATTGCTTTAAACTACATCCTGCAGATTGAGGCCATTCACAAATTTGAGTTTCTTTATTAAAATGTAGGCCATCAGGACATTTCATATATACTGGTGTTCCCCAATCACATCTACAATAACTTCCGCAATCGAGAGGATTTGCGATGTTTAGAAGGTCTTGGCCATTCAGTGGTGGACATCTTACAACTTCACAGCCAGTTGGTTCATCTGCTCTAGATAAATTTATTTCTTCAACTTGTCCTACTAGTTGAGATGAAATTTCACATTTTGCTGCTTCTGGCCAATCGCAGACCTGTTTTTGCTTGTTGAAGTGAAGACCATCAGGGCATTTGAAATAAATTGCAACACCCCAATCACACTTACAAAAACTTTCACATTCTAAAGGATTTGCAAGATGTAATGCAAATTCTCCATTTAATGAAGGACAACGTACAAATTCACAACCAGTTGGTTCAGGTGCTTCAGTAGTTTCAGGAGGATTTGGGGTTTCATCATTAGCTGTTACAGTTGTTGTAGTTGGCTTAGATGTGGGATTGGTAACTACAGGCCCCTCGCATCCTGCTGCAGCTGGCCAATCACATACTTGTTTCTCAGCGTTGAAATGAAGACCGTCTGGGCACTTGAAGTACACAGGCTTTCCCCAATCACATTTACAGAAGCTTCCACAGTCCAGAGGATTAGGAAGATGTAAAGCAAACTCTCCATTCAAAGGTGGACATCTGACAATCTCGCAGCCATTGGGAGGTGCAGCCGTGGAGCTCTCAGTTGGTTCTGAACCAGGCTCATCACCAAACTGTGTAGTGCTGGTTGGTTTTGTGGTAGGAGTCGTTGTCGTAGGTCTTACAGTAGGTACACCGGCGGTAGGCTTAGGAGATGATGGTCCAACTGATCCTTCACAACCAGCCTGAGATGGCCAGTCACAAATCTCTTTCTCTGCGTTGAAGTGCAAGCCAGGTGGACACTTGAAATAAACTCCTTGCCCCCAATCACATTTACAGAAGCTACCACAATCGTTAGGGTTAGGAAGATGAGTCGCATTTCCTACATTGTTTGGTGGACATCTAGCGTTTTCACATCCCGTTGGTGGTGCAGGTGGGTCGTCACCGGCAACTGTTGTGGTGGTGGGCTTAGTAGTGGGATTTCCGTTTGGAGTAGTTGAATTTCCGTTTGGAGTAGTTGGCTTAGATGTGGGGTTAGTAACCACTGGCCCCTCGCATCCTGCTGCAGCTGGCCAATCACATACTTGTTTCTCAGCGTTGAAATGAAGACCATCTGGGCACTTGAAGTACACAGGCTTTCCCCAATCACATTTACAGAAGCTTCCACAGTCCAGAGGATTAGGAAGATGTAAAGCAAACTCTCCATTCAAAGGTGGACATCTGACAATCTCGCAGCCATTAGGAGGTGCAGCCGTGGAGCTCTCAGTTGGTTCTGAACCAGGCTCATCACCAAACTGTGTAGTGCTGGTTGGTTTTGTGGTAGGAGTTGTTGTCGTAGGTCTTACAGTAGGTACACCGGCGGTAGGCTTAGGAGATGATGGTCCAACTGATCCTTCACAACCAGCCTGAGATGGCCAGTCACAAATCTCTTTCTCTGCGTTGAAGTGCAAGCCAGGTGGACACTTGAAATAAACTCCTTGTCCCCAATCACATTTACAGAAGCTACCACAATCGTTAGGGTTAGGAAGATGAGTCGCATTTCCTACATTGTTTGGTGGACATCTAGCGTTTTCACATCCCGTTGGTGGTGCAGGTGGGTCGTCACCGGCAACTGTTGTGGTGGTGGGCTTAGTAGTTGGATTTCCGTTTGGAGTAGTTGAATTTCCGTTCGGAGTAGTTGGATTTCCGTTTGGAGTAGTTGGCTTAGATGTGGGGTTAGTAACCACTGGCCCCTCGCATCCTGCTGCAGCTGGCCAATCACATACTTGTTTCTCAGCGTTGAAATGAAGACCATCTGGGCACTTGAAGTACACAGGCTTTCCCCAATCACATTTACAGAAGCTTCCACAGTCCAGAGGATTAGGAAGATGTAAAGCAAACTCTCCATTCAAAGGTGGACATCTGACAATCTCGCAGCCATTAGGAGGTGCAGCCGTGGAGCTCTCAGTTGGTTCTGAACCAGGCTCATCACCAAACTGTGTAGTGCTGGTTGGTTTTGTGGTAGGAGTTGTTGTCGTAGGTCTTACAGTAGGTACACCGGCGGTAGGCTTAGGAGATGATGGTCCAACTGATCCTTCACAACCAGCCTGAGATGGCCAGTCACAAATCTCTTTCTCTGCGTTGAAGTGCAAGCCAGGTGGACACTTGAAATAAACTCCTTGTCCCCAATCACATTTACAGAAGCTACCACAATCGTTAGGGTTAGGAAGATGAGTCGCATTTCCTACATTGTTTGGTGGACATCTAGCGTTTTCACATCCCGTTGGTGGTGCAGGTGGGTCGTCACCGGCAACTGTTGTGGTGGTGGGCTTAGTAGTTGGATTTCCGTTTGGAGTAGTTGAATTTCCGTTCGGAGTAGTTGGATTTCCGTTTGGAGTAGTTGGCTTAGATGTGGGGTTAGTAACCACTGGCCCCTCGCATCCTGCTGCAGCTGGCCAATCACATACTTGTTTCTCAGCGTTGAAATGAAGACCGTCTGGGCACTTGAAGTACACAGGCTTTCCCCAATCACATTTACAGAAGCTTCCACAGTCCAGAGGATTAGGAAGATGTAAAGCAAACTCTCCATTCAAAGGTGGACATCTGACAATCTCGCAGCCATTGGGAGGTGCAGCCGTGGAGCTCTCAGTTGGTTCTGAACCAGGCTCATCACCAAACTGTGTAGTGCTGGTTGGTTTTGTGGTAGGAGTCGTTGTCGTAGGTCTTACAGTAGGTACACCGGCGGTAGGCTTAGGAGATGATGGTCCAACTGATCCTTCACAACCAGCCTGAGATGGCCAGTCACAAATCTCTTTCTCTGCGTTGAAGTGCAAGCCAGGTGGACACTTGAAATAAACTCCTTGCCCCCAATCACATTTACAGAAGCTACCACAATCGTTAGGGTTAGGAAGATGAGTCGCATTTCCTACATTGTTTGGTGGACATCTAGCGTTTTCACATCCCGTTGGTGGTGCAGGTGGGTCGTCACCGGCAACTGTTGTGGTGGTGGGCTTAGTAGTGGGATTTCCGTTTGGAGTAGTTGAATTTCCGTTTGGAGTAGTTGGCTTAGATGTGGGGTTAGTAACCACTGGCCCCTCGCATCCTGCTGCAGCTGGCCAATCACATACTTGTTTCTCAGCGTTGAAATGAAGACCATCTGGGCACTTGAAGTACACAGGCTTTCCCCAATCACATTTACAGAAGCTTCCACAGTCCAGAGGATTAGGAAGATGTAAAGCAAACTCTCCATTCAAAGGTGGACATCTGACAATCTCACAACCATTTGGAGGTGGTGCTTCTGTTTCACTTGACCATGAGCAACCAGCAGCCGCAGGAATGTCACACTCATTGATTAATGCATTATAATGAAGTCCATCTGGGCATTCTTTTAGTACAGGCTGTCCACTGGTACATTGGCAAAAATGACTACAGCTCAGGGAACTATTAAATTGAGGTCCAAATTCACAATCAATATCAGGGCAGACGATATTTTCACATCCAACCACACGTCCAACTAATGTACTAGCAGAGTGTCCCAATGTTGCAAATGCCAGTAGACCAATTATGGCGTCTGAAACAAGTAAAAAATTGTGGTATTTATTAAAATAATAATAGCAATGCATAAAAAATGTGATTATTTATTTTTTCGAATAATTGCTGAACGATATTATATTTTGTAACTAATTGGCAATTTTTTAATATTTTTTTTACTATCTAAGATAAATGAAGTAAATCCAAGAATATTAATAAATTTAAAAAAAAAAACTACATCAAATAAAAAAAATACTACTTATCGCATTTTCGTTGTATCTAGATTACATATCAACAAGGATGGAATTTTCTTTGTGTATACATATGCCACGTAATATTGTGCAAGGAAATAATCTTTATTTTTTAAGTCTTAAAAGTAAAGCATTAAAACAATATGAAACAAAAGTTTAATGATCCACCGAATTATAACTAATCCATTGATGATAAAGAATGAGGATTATATTGCAGAAGAGTTAGGAAATGTTGAGCGTATACTGATAACAATATGGTTAAGTATTTAAAATTTGAAAGCACAGGTTAAGTATATATGAAAAACAACAACAACAATGTAAATAATTAATAATAATTTAAATAAATAGTTCATATTATTGACCTTTCCATTTAAAATACTTGCGCAAATTTTATATTTATATATAACTATATACTTATGAAATTATTTTATGCATGTATAATGATTATAGATATTGCTTGAATAAATATTGCAAATTATATGCGATATTATCAGAAAATTAGGCTACTTATACTTTTCATTCATATTTACGACTTTTATTATAAATTTTATTAGTACTATGTTATTTTTAAAAACAATCAGAATTTTATACGATATGTGAAATTTATTAGTTTCTTTAAAAAAAATTCTTATATATTTTCTATCTAACTAAACACGCAGCACAACTTTTAATAATATATAATTTTTGCAAGGGGAGAACATTTTTAATCTCACTATCAATAAGCCTAATCTTTTACAAAAAAAAATTTAATAATTATTATTCTAATTTCTTTAAATCTATAATAAATACTTTGCTTTTGAATTAAATATAGCTTTTGGAACTGTAACTTTATTTTCTAATGTTTAGTAATTTATTTTAAGGGTTGTATAAAGATGCCTTGTATCTCAGAATGTAAAAAGAAAACTTCCAAACTTTATGATGCCATTGATGCCATTTGAATTTTAATAGTAACAGCTAACTATGATAAAATTTTCAGAACCCATGACCATCAGATAAGAGAGAAAATAATGATTGAAATTAACATGGGCTCTTATGAGACTAAAACTTCAAAATATCATAGCTTAAAATCTAGCTTGGTGACCCCCTAATTTTTTTGCATTTTTGAAGATGCCTTATCCTAATGTATCATTGTGCAAAATTTCAGATTTTTCATTCATTGCAAATTTTTAGTAATTTTTAATATAATAAAGTATTGTTGCAAAATAAAGTCATTTCCTCTCCAATAATTTTATAACAAATAGATACAAAATGTTAATAAAAACTCATAAATGTATATATTAAAAATTGTACTTACATTTCATATTTGCGTTTTTGTAATTTTAACTCTGAAGCTAGATAAATAATCTAAAATTTGTAAATAATTTAAATAATAATCGCCTCGTACTTGTGCACCTATATAAAGGTTTCACTTTGGTACAAACTGCGAATTCTGAATTTTCATATGAATTACCACATCTTATATAGTATTGTGTGACAAACGTAACAAATAATCTTAATCCTTAAAGATTAAGGATAAAATAGACGTCTTTTGAGTGTCGGCTATAGAAAAGAACGTTGCTAAATTTTATATAGAAAAATATAAATGATAAGAAAGTATCACCGCAATATAATACTGAATTAAAGGATTAAAATAAGAAAGAAAATTCCTTAAATATATAGCATGATATACGTATATGATATGATATGACGTATAAAAAAATGTATATCATATTATTATACTAGGATTTTATCTTATAATTATAAGGATAATAATTAGCACAAAAAAAAATAGATGACGTTAATGATGATGATATTGGAAGAATCAATGAGCTTTAAGATGATAAATGAAATTCTATATGATTTATAAGAATTGAATTTTATTACAATTATAATGTAATTGTTAAGAAATAGTAGCGTAAGTATCAAAGTGATAATAATAATTAATTACGTAATTTATACTGTATTGAACATTTATGATATATTGTAGAGCACAAATGTTCTTTTTTTTATAGTAAACACAAGGAAGTAATATGTTGAACAGCTTATCTATGCTATGTAGAGTATAATGATCACTATTATATATATCACTAATTTTGTTGCTATATGCATAAATGTCGCTATATATTGAACTAGCATAATTATGACTTAATTATATATTTTTAACAGTGTATAAATTATATTAAGAACTCAAATGTTCTACATGCAATAAGGGTTCTTTCTGTGATTCACCTATCGTATTTATATAACAATTTGTCGTTGTATATATAAGAAAAGGAAACAATAAAAAAATCAATTTTTTCAAAAGATTTAAAAATATTTTCATTGTATTAACAGTATACTCCGCTGAAGAGTTTTTAAACGACTATGCAATATAAATAACTACATGTGTTGTTAGATTTTGGAATAAAATAAATACATTATTATGTATTGTAAGTTTTTTTTTTTAATATTGTCGGGTTTTAGCTTTATTTTCTGATTGTTTTCTCTGGAAACAATAATTTATCTACGCGGACGATGCATTTTGTATGTATTGTGATTGTAGGATAGGAATATTTAATAAATTATTGTGAGTTTGAGTTATAAATTTTGATTCAGTTGTTGCACATTACTAAATAAGTAAAATATCATTATCAACGCTTTTATATAATCTTTTTTTTATTATTAATATTAAAAATATTAATTTCATACAATTTTATTTAATTAATAAAGTATAGGGTGTATGCGCATGACGTTGTCATATTTAATGCACTTGGATGCAATACTGGAGTAATGAATAAAAAAATTCTGCTCAGCATAGGACAAACTTCGTTTTTGGTTATTTTTGTTGGGATATCGGTTAATTTTTGTTGTTATTATTATTTTTCTCACAACCTTTGGAAATACTAATTCAACCTATTAGCACAGCATCAATGCTATTAAAAATATTGATCAGTATTTTAATGGAGGCAAAATTATTTATTTTCCTATGTGGCCCAACATAGATCCAACATGGTGTCGACTTTAATATGAATGCATAGAACAGATAAAGCTTATACTTTGTTGTGAGTTTATATTTCCTTTTTTATTCATTTACTTTTTTAAATCGTAATGTAATATATAAAACATTTTTCATTGAAATAAATTGAAAAAAAAGTATTTTTATTTCTGTCTATATTCACGCTTAATCGTCTTATATTCTGTGTTTTATCGGTGCTGAAAGATATTATAGTAATTTTTACGTACTATAGTATATTTATTATTATATAAGCTTATATTTGATAAATTTTAAATAAAATTAGTGGTAAAAGTAATGCGGAACATACAGTATATACACGGAAAGCATGAATTTAAGAAATTATATTCACATACATAGATTCTTATAACTCTTTAGTACAAACCAATAATTTTTTTGTTAGTATATAAAGTTAATTTCTTCAGCGCTAAATAGTTAATTCTTTAGATCTTAAAAAAACTTTGTACATATCTAATAATTTTATTATAAAAAATATTCTAAATAGTAACTCTTTAGTTTTAGTTAAATTTTTTTTTTGTACTGCAACTTTGAATTATTTTTTCGCGCGTGGCAACAGAAGTTTCATTGTCATATTGAGCTTATTGATCTATAAAACCCTATTTTACCTTATAATGTCCCGGCACAAAAGTTACAGGTAATTCTACCCCTGAATAAAATAAGCTATGTTTTTAGCTTATCTTTGACCTCTGTCTGTCTGTCTGTCTGTCTGTCTGTCTGTCTGTCTGTCTGTCTGTCTGTCTGTCTGTCTGTCTGTCTGTCTGTCTGTCTGTCTGTCTGTCTGTCTGTCTGTCTGTCTGTCTGTCTGTCTGTCTGTCTGTCTGTCTGTCTGTCTGTCTGTCTGTCTGTCTGTCTGTCTGTCTGTCTGTCTGTCTGTCTGTCTGTCTGTCTTAATTCTTTTTGTTAAACCTAAACTTATTTAGTTAGTCAGCTATATTAATATGATGCAAGCAACAAAAGAAAAGAAAAAACTCAATATTTTTTTTGTTTTACTTTACTATTTATTAGTCTATTAATATTAGTAATATCAGTTAATTAATACATTCATTTGCCTGTTGTGGTTTTCATTTTCTATTTTTATTATTTAATTAAAAATTATATATATTTAAAAACAATGAGGAAATTCTAAGAGTTTAATTCTATTGCATTATTATACTAAAAAAGGACTTGAATTTTGTATAGATAACCAAATTTATAGTTTTTGAGTTTATTAAGTATTATTAATTAATTTTTTTAAGTCGTGAAATGACGTTATGGTATTTAACTTTTTTCCTATGCCTACATGTAAAACTTGCCACCCATGACATAATGAACTCAAAAATTAGAAATTTACATATCAATTGATTGAAAACAATTATACGCTCTCTTTTAAAAAATGAAATAAAATTACCCCCCCCCCCCCCTTTTAGGCTTCCTCATTATGAACTTTTAATAAAAACTTCCAACGGTATTTTTTATTATACATATCAAGGAATTAAACGTACTCATAATTGTGATAATGTAATTTAACAATTAAAAACTGAATGGTACTAAAATTGCAATATTATTTCTATATAGTATGATAATAAAACTACATGCTGGATATAAATAGCAAAGTACATTATCACAATCATGTGTACGTACAGTACATCACAATAGACGCGGAAAAATATATTATATTGCACTTTTTTTTATCAGATAATACAATGTAATAAAACTTGCATTATACAATTAAATCGTAAAGTAATTTTATTTTAGTCATATAATGTATAGACTTCTAGTTATAAGAATTTTTTAGCTGTTTCAAATGTTGAATTAATCTTAAAATATGATAAGAATGCACGTGTCACATTAGTGTCAATATTGAATATCAATCACCTAATTAGTTATATAGATTAGCATGTATTATAATCCATTCTAATACAAGAATTTGACTAACAAAATTCTTAAACATTTCCTTGTGTTATTTGATTCGATTGCTTCGTTCCAGTGAAATAAAATTAATAGTTTTTATGCGCTTCAAAATGTAAAATTATAGGTGTGTTTGTAAACTGGTTACGTGTTACTGACAAAGAAAGCAAAACTTCATTTTAAACGCAATTAAATTTGAAATTTCTCACCTAATTTTCTATTTACGATGACATGTAAATTCACGTAACTCTTACGTGAAGATACGACAAATGAAAATCAATGTTGTTTGGATTCTTAATTGAAAGTTACGTGAATTTACGCGTCACTGTGAACAGTACAGACAGTACAGTTCATAATGCAGCAGCTCGGAAATACGTAAAATTGCATATTACCATGAAATAAAAGCCTACAAAACTCAAAAAGTATATTTAGGGCTGTGAATGTCAAGTATCATGTTTAAAAGAATAATTTAGGTGTGAAAAGCGTGCGCATATATAACAATATAACTAATATAATTTAAGGTCTCTAAAGAAATATGAAGTTGCATGGGTTACACTGAAAATTTCAGCCCTTAAATATATATATATTATACATATAATATATAAATATATGGGAATAAAGTACCATTTTGATCTTTATAATATAATTTAAAATTATGGTTTCAATATTTTTTCCGACAAAACTCATCCCTTGGTTTGTATAGTCAACATTGCTCACGTTCACTTTTTCCCTTTGAGTTATGTGGCTTAATATAATTGTAATGAGCAGTTTAGGTGTTTTAGAGCTTCTGAGGCGAGTAACTGAAATTTAACATAAGGAAGCTCTATACCAGACTAAAATTGATATAAATTGAAAAATGACCCAATTTTTAGTGATTAATTAAAAAAAAAAAAATGCCCGATTGCCATGACGTGACCTAATAATGTGACGTGTATGAATAATGACACGGATCAATTTGTAAGTCGTATCAAATCTAATAGTACTAGAAACTACTAGTCAACTCTTTTTTCTGCTATATCTCTTGATTTATATGAAATCCTTTATTATCGTTTTACTATATGGGTTGTAACTAGATTAAGATAGATTTAAAATACCAAAATTATATGAGCCAGATACAGAAGATACTAATGTCTGTATTAAACACTGATCTATATAATAGGTATTTAAGGTCAAATAATTTAAAAGAAACTACTGCATATGGGATTTTGTGTATTAAATGCAAGAGAGAGAGAGAGAGAGAGAGAGAGAGAGAGGCGTCCTTCGTTGAATTTTCTCAGGTTTCTTTAAGGGTTGTATTCAGATGGCTTGCATGTTGCATCTAAAAAGAAAACTTCCAAACTTTATGATGCCATTTGAAATTTAATAGTAACAGCTACCTATGATAAAAAAATAGAACCAGTGACCATCAGATAAAAGAGAAAATAATTACTGAAATTAACATGGGCTCTTACGGGACTCAAATTTCAAAAAAAAAAAAAAAAAAAAAAAAAAAATCGTAATTTAAAATCTAGCATGGTGACCCCCCCCTCCCCCCCTAATTTTTAAATTTTTAAAGATACGTTATCCTAATGTATCACTGTGCAAAATTTCAGACTTTTCTTTCTTTTACAAATTTTTAGTCAAATCCTGTAGTACTGTACCTAATTTGCCCATTGCGCTCGTTTTTATGTTTCACATATCAAAATACTTTTCAAGTTGTTCGTTTTAATATGTTTTGAAATTTAAATGATTGATGGAATTAAATACGAGCATATACGAGCAAAATTTAAGATCTTATTTTCACAATATTTACTGAGACAAAAAATATTATAAAATAAAATGTAGCCTGTGATTAATGTAAAATATAACTTGTATAAAACATTTTCCGAAGTTGTTTAATTTTTATAGGGAATATCTATACATATGGTTTATAGGGGAAAAGGTATGTGTATTTCACAATATAAAATAAGTGATAAGTGGTAGGAATATCTATGTTACAAACATTTACAAAAATTTAAGTTTGAAATTTTCATTTTTGCGAAGTGATTTTATTTGTTGACTTTAAGTGCGATTTAATATGTGACTTTTGAAACTTTCTTGTTGTTGTTTGTTTGTTTTATTACTGACCTGAAAGAAAGAAAAAACCCTTAATGATAAATCATGAGATGGGACTATTATTATACATATACACACAGACAAAAATAAATATACGTAATAATTATGCTACCTCATTTTCAGCACAATTTGTTCAATACAGCATAATTTATGCTATACTTCATATAATAACTAATACTATACTACAAAGCTTAAATACTATAAGTTGTAGAACATAATTATTTATATTTATCATCATTTATGCTATAATGACATAAATGCAGCATAAATTAAGTAATTTATTCTTTCCTTATTGTATATGTTTTGTTTACTCTCACAAACTGAGGGGAAAACTTGTAAAGTAGGCAACTCACTCTACCATTTCTATTCTAGTCCCGGAATTCCTGACGTCGAGAGTTGAGAGAAACAACATATGAATATAGTCCCATGTCATGAATTTTACGTTTCTGGTTTTGATACCAGATAAATAAGATAATCTTACGATACAAATATGGGAACATGCTTATATATGCAGCATGTATTTTCAATACTGGAGTAATTTTAGTGCATATAGGGTTTATGCATTCATGTTAAAGTCAACGCCATGTTGGATAACTCAATAACATGGTTGGCATAGGAAAATGACTCATTTTGCCAGTTTCAAAAATACTATGCAATATATTTGAGAGCATTGATGCTGTAAATATGTTGAATTAGTATCTCCAAGTATGTGAAAAAAATAACAATAACAAAATATTAACCGATCCCCCCCCCCCCCCTCCCAAAAAAATTGGCTTAAATGAAGTTTGTCCTATGCTGAGCTACTCCAGTATGGCCTCCAAGCGCAATAAATATGACGTCATCAGCATACACCCTATAATTCATATATTGACATTTTGTATTGATGTTTGTTGAGAAATCAACTAATACACGACCTATCCATCGATCAATCACATTATTTAAAAATTTAGAACATCACGCACACATAATAATCTTTGTGACGTGATATTTATATAGACATTGCTGCGTCAGAAATTTATGACCCCAATATTTACACATATAGGATATATAATCCAGGAGGATTAGAAAAATACACACATAGGTAAGAACACAGTATAATATAATATTGACATACACAAGAGAAATCATAATATATATAAGATAACAGACAAAATTTTATAATATCAAGTATTTTGATTGTTTTTGTCAACGAATAATTGTTTACATTTTAATCAGATTGATATTTTGTATAAAGAGTTAGTTTTTATGTACAGATCTTCTGCTTTGTAGAGGCAAGTTCATAGATAATGCAAAGTTTTTTTTTTTTTTTTTTTTTTTTTTTTTGCTAGATGCATTAAGTTGATGAATAGCAAAAATGTCAATAGCATGTTAATTTAGGCTTGGTACAGCCATGACATAGCTATAAAGACCATGTTAAATTGACTTGAAAAAAAAATTAAAATTGCATACACTTTAAAAGCTGCAAAACATATTAAATTGCACATCTCTATATAAAGCTAAAATCACAACTAAAATGGTATTTTCAGGACAAAAACGAAAGCCATAATGAAAGGAATAGGATGAAAATAATTATTATTAATGCTAAAGTTAAAATTCAACAGCCAACAGCATTTAAATGCAAATTGTGAGCCAAAACTCGAGTTTTTCTCGCATAAACTGTATAATATTGCTTTTCCTATTTAATATTACGTATTTCATAATATATATTTCGTATTGATATTGTTGATTAGACAGACTACTTGTCAATAAAATGTATGCAAGCAAGACTATAAGTAAGCTTATGTATGTACAATAATTATGATGTGTGTGGGGTTTAACTATAGTTATAGTGTCGCAACTTACGGGGCTTATAATAAAATTTCTATTACTTGTCGCAATAATGCTGTTATTTCTAATTTCTTTAATCTTCAATAATCCTCTAATCATATTGTAATCCATATTGCACTATAGTTATTGAACATACAGCATACCCTCTAGATTAAAGCCTTAAAAAAATTTCCCATTGACGTAACAATTTGCAAACCAATGTCAGTTTATTAGATTGAAATAATTGGTAATAATTTATTAATGTACCTAGATAGCATTATAAAACTTATGGCCTTAACTATTTGAAATAATCTAATATTTTAATTCCAATAACTAGTTATTATCAGAAAATTATCAATTAATATTTAAGAATATAATTTTACAAATTTAATTTTTTTTTTTGGAATACTTATAGATATGTACTCATAAATCATTAATAGTTTTTTATATTTAATATATAGACGGATAGATAGTACATCAATTTCCGTATACATATAAGGAGATAAAGGTGAATTTTTCTATTGGTACAATTTTTTATATAATGTATTGAATGACTATAAAAATATACAGTCGAAAGGGCAAGGTTTAGCTCTGAAAGTGTCCGATTCATTCTAATACAGAAGCCCCATAATATGAATCTTAAGGCCTCTTCACACAGTTCAATTTGTGCAATAAGTTATTTTTGATTCGAATAATTGAAATATTTGTTCAAGTACTGTATTATTTAAAAAATAAGACCCATTTTATTGACTTAGGCAGTTCATATAGAAACTTTAAGTACAACAATCGTATTTTAATGATTAATTTTTAAAAGAGAAAAAATAAATACCAATATTTAAAATAAAAATACGTGTAAACTTTTCAAAATTCTATATATTATATTTATACTATTGTTATTTATTTTTGCTTTTAATTTCAATTTTTTAATGTAGAGACAGTATATAAACAAAAAATCTGATTCATGAACTACAATACATCAGCATTTTTTTATTCTTCCTCAGACATATGTTAAGGGTTGATAATAGAATATTATGCTATAAAAATCTTACGACAACAGTTCCTTTTTATTTTCAGTGTAAACATTTAAGTATTCGATTTAGAAGAGTATTTATGACGTGAACGAGCTACGCTAGTCACAGAATTTTTTTTTAGTTCATTTAGCTTCCTCGATCACCGCGTGCAGTTGTACTATCATGCTAATTGCAAAGCAAGTAAGTTAGTTCATAAAACATCTCACCGTTTGGTAGCACTTCTGAGAAAAAGAAAACATTACGACATTTGATTGGATGAAGAAGTGAGCCTAATCAGTGCAATTTTGCTCCGTTTTTGCCGAACAGTGAAGTAATTTAAATTACAAACAAAAGTGTTTTTTAATTGCCTTTTTTTTTCCATTACCACTGGGAAATATGATAATAAAGAACATTCATTTCACGTATAAATACGAAGTTAGGTTGCGCCGAAAATTGCAGTTTCTCAATTAAATTTTAAGTATAAAATCAAACCATTATCAAAAGTATAAACTTTTTTTTTTCAAAAGAATGAGTTAAAAAAAGATTAATAACGTATTAAAATTTTTGTTGGGTTAAATTTAAAATTGTAACCGATTACTGTATAACAGGTGGGTGATTTTCCCCCCACACATATACACATAAACACGTACAGCTCTGGCCAAAAGTTCCCGGACGATTTGCATAGCCCAGTAAACCACCGTTTTTTCGCATGTAGATTGCAAGTATTTGTCCAATACAAAAACGCCAGTACCAGTGACGTCACGTGAGCTGGGAGTGACAGTCTTGCATCGGAAAAGTACTTGCAATGTACACTCCCCCGAGATAAATCTGACCGGTCGCGTTAAAGTCTCCTCATATATTTAACATTTGTAGACATGAACGCTGCGGTCAGATTTATCTCGGGGGAGTGTACATATAAAAAGTTGTGGTTTACTGGGAGGCAACCTGCAACCACAATATGTTATCTTTATTAGAAAACGCAGCGGCCGCCGCTGCCCCGTTCGGGAACTTTTGGCCAGAGCTGTACATATAAAATTTATCATCATAAAGAGTGAATAACCCTGATTTCGTCGAATAAAAGCCGTTAATGGCGTTAATTATACGATTTTCATAAATATTCAATATGTTTCATTGATGCTAGAAACATACATAAATTTTTAAATGGTTCTTAAATTAATGAATCAATTAAAAAAATGCACAAAACAAATACTGCACCGTTTCGTAGTGAACGATCTGTCTGTTAAATTAAAATAAATTTTATTGTTTATTAATTATAATGTTACAGAAGCAACTGTACTGTATGTTTAACAAAATATTTTTGGATAAAATCTTTATATTTGAAATCATTAAATTTGCACGCAATTAAACCTATTGCACCTTGTGAATATCCCTTTAAGTTCTTCCAAATAGTTAGTCTAAATGTTTTTATTGCCGTACAGGGTCATATGTCCATCGTTGTATTTCATCATTATTTTAAATTAAAAAATGCCAAAACATTTTTTTTTCTTCGATTCTTGTAACTCATAAGCATATATAAGACGTAAAAATGCTGACAATAAATCTAGACGGCTTTGTATTTTTACCAGTATTTTACTGACGTTTTTGTGTCAATTAAAAGATTATTGTACTTATATATATAAAGATTGTATTAGCTAAACTTTATTAAACAGATCTAAAAATAGTTGAAGTAATACCTTATTGCTTTTAGAGATAAATAGATTAATGCTGGAAATATTGCAAGAGGATTAAATGGCTAAAAACTTATTTCAAACGTTCGTACGAGTATTTAATTTTTAGCCTATTCAGATATATATATATATATATATATATATATATATATATATATATATATATATATATATATATATATATATATATATATATATATATATATATATATATATATATATATATATATATATATATATATATATATATATATATATATATATATTTGAGTTTTCAATGACTGGTACTATGTATAAATATAGCTTATAAGGAAAATTTATTTGATAATATACTCTCTAATTTTGAATACAATAACCAATAATAATTTTTGTATGAAGCGTATAAAATTTAAAACGAATAAAAGCAAACAACCCTGCCAAAAAAGCGCACAACACACACGCAATAACCTAATGAAAAATTCATACCAATAATTTTTTGACAAGCCAATTTTTTTCTCAATTTTTTTTCTTTCGTTTTTCAGGATTTACTATTTAAAAAACCTTCCTTCATCAGCGTTGAAATTTTAAAATATTAAAATTAAGATAAAATTTAAATAAGTCTATTATTTAAAAAGAATAAAAGCTTTTAACATTATATCACAGTAATTAATAGAATGGACCACTTGCAATAAAATGTTTTTAATTGTTGCTGCAAGTAAGTGAAAACGATTTTTACATAAGAAATGCATCAAGAATTATTCAAATTATTTTAAAAAGTTCGTTCATTGCAAGTGGTCAATTAATAATACATATACGGATTGGTCACATTTTGCTTGGGCTATAGGATGTGTATGCGCATGACGTCATAATAAATAATGCATTTCAATATCATAATGGAACAACGAATAACATTGCTTAGCATAGTACAAACGTGGGTTTTTGCTACTTTCTTTGGAAAATAAGTGATTGTTTTTCATTATTATTTTTCTTGCATATACTTGAAAATCTAAATCAACTTGTTAATAGCATCAGTGCTCTAAAAAAATTTGCTAAGTATTTATAAACTGGCAAATTTCCATACTGGTCCATGTTATTTAGTACTCAATTATGGCGTTGACTTGAACATGAATGCAACCACCCTATAAGGAGAGACCGGAAATAGGCAACTTCTTAAACCACGTGGCCGGTACTGTACTTAAAAAAAAATGCATTACCAATGTAATCTAATCCAATTCCCATGTAACTAATAAATAAAAATATAAAACTTCAACCATTAATCCACCCAATTTAGAATTATATAATAATAATATAAATTATACTTTATTAAGGCGTTGTGAGGGCATGACAGCCCTATTTTACAAAACCTTGACCAGACGTTTAGTTTATACAGTAACTTATTAACAAACGATAATATACTTTTGTAGAAAACATTATTATAAAAGCAAGTATTGTACAGGAATATATTCAACATAATTATATTGCTCAATAATTTGAACTTGTATACATTGTGCCAATATCATCGTTAATATTTATTTCAAAAATATTATTTTTTCATAATATTTATTTATTCAGTAATTTTGTAAAAACAAAAGCCATATAATTTTTAAATTAAAAAATATATATATTTACTTATGTTTCATATTTTATCACTTTACTAGACCAAGAAATGAACCAATATAATATCAAATAACTTTGATATAATTTGCATTATATTGTAATATAACGCAATGGGGTGTGTGGAAAAAATAAAATTATATATATATATATATATATATTTTATTGTCATTGATCATCATTTTTAACACCATTCAACATAATTAATTTTAATATTATAAAATTTTAATTACTAAAAATAATAATAATAATAATAAAATAAAATGCTGTTTGGTGAGTGGATGCGAGCTTTGTTTACAATAGTGCAGCTCAGATATTGAAGTAATAAACAGCTTGACTTCCTCTACATTTTTGTCAATTGTCTTGTAGATTATATTATATAATATATAAATGACACATGCACTAAATTTAAACTATTTTTTATCCTATCTCTATCCTTGAAAACTTTATCTTTTAACTTTGTTCTATATATATTATTTGCAAAACTCAATTTTTTTTATAGCCGTTATCGTAAAATAATAATTATATAAAAAATATATTTATTATTTATTTTATTAGTATTGTCTTTAATTTAAATTCTACAAATACACTTTGTGTACGTAAATATAATTTAGTGTCCACGGTGTTTCCTGCTGCTCTTGTCTCTAAACTGCCTGAAAGTTAGGCAACTTTTTGAACGTCAAAGAGGAGCAGTTTGCATACACTACAGGATATCAGCAATAGGGCGCCAACGTCTCCGCCATGATGGTCTCCGCCAAGTCATGCGCAAAAGTACAAAATCCGTAAAGCGCGCCAAAAGCGCGCGCATCTCCAGCTGTTTATGTCAAAGTTGTTTTTGTTGTTTAATGTTTACTAAACAAGAATTCACCAACAAAAGCAGAATTTTGCAGTAAATTTAATAGTAATCATCTTTATTAAAAGGTTGGTTTATTTATGATATTACAAACTAACAATTTTTGTTGTAATTTATCTGAATATGTAGGTTAACGATGTGCATTCAACTAACTGCATGATGTTCTCTGCCTTTTCTTTATATGTATTTACGATATTGCATGCATGTATTTTATTTGTATTTTATTATTACATTATAATTATTACATACAAATAACATTCTTATACATACATGTTTTTAAATAAACCTTTCATGTTTTTGGTAATACATTGGGTCATCTGAATTTTTGGCCATGTTATGTTCTATGTTTTATTCATACTGTTTTCAAGTATTTATTTTTTTCTAACTTTTATTTTATACTTACAGATATTGCTATCATGTCTGCCAAGAGACCAAGAACAGAGATTGAAAAAGAAGAAAAACCTGGAACATCATCATCTGTTCCTCTATCAGTGGTGAGTATGTGTAACTTGTTATGTACTGTATGTACATATGTCACACCCCACACACATTATGTATGGTAGACATTAGACTGATTAGACATACAGTACATGTTGTTGCGAGCAATATCTGTATCTCGTTTTTTTTTTTGGTCAAGCTATATGCAAAATGTGTAAGTCATTCCCGAAATATGCTTGACAAATAACGACTTACACATATTGCTTCGCCTTACAACATATGAGGTATACTCATATTGCTAGCAAAAACATCAATATGCCCATCATGCAGGAATATGTTACAAACAAAGGAAGTAAAAGGCAACATTTCAATCTATTTCTTGCCACCCACCACTCTCTAGTCTCTACCTACACTTCGAGGGCTACGCGGCATTTTGGTACTAGTGCAATCTCTGGGGATGCATTTTTGGCACATGTGCATTCTCCGCGCTCACCTTTTATTAAACATCTTTATACACTTAACCTGTACAGATGTGCCATTAGGAGGCGTGGCGTAGATTGCACATGTGCCAAAATTGCACCTGCGGAGATTACACAAGTACCGAAATGCCAGGTAGCCCTCGACTTGCTCTCTACCTTGACCTATGTTATCGTGTGGTTATGTTGCTAATTTTACCTTTTTTTGCATATCAAGTCTTCCAAATAGAAATCTTTTACTAGATTTTATTTTTTTGTGTGATGCGACCTTTATTCTTACCTGTTATTTTCATAGAGCTCATAGTCGTATGGCAAAAAAACACAAAAAAACAAAAACAAAAAACAAAAAACTTTACAATGAGGTCTCTGGAAAAGCTGATAGAGTATTCAATGCTTTGTAACTTACTCTGCAGTCTGTGTCCATAGCAGTACAATATGTACTATCGGCAGTACATATACAATACTATATCGGTACTATATCGACAGTACTGTACATGCACTATCAGCAGTTGATTTATTTTGAAAATAGATCATTTGCGGGCCGCAGACTTTCAATGTGGGGGGGGGGGGGGAAGGGCTTCGCCGGGAGGCGAATTTTTTTCAAGAAGAGGGCCTGGCTGTTGATTTTTTACGCAAATAATGTACGCCTTACTCACAAAATTAGCACCGTGAATATAAAACTAAAAAAAGGGGGGACTAAAACTGTAATTGTATGGCAATATTTTTAATTATTATTATTATTTTATTATTTTTTTAATCGGAGGTTCCGTGGGCCGCACAAAATGACCTCGCGGGCCGCGTGTTTGACACCCCTGGCCTATATGATCTATTTGATTGTTTAAAAATTTTATCACAAAAAAGATGGCATAGCAATCTTTTTTTTTGTTTTAAAATGTCAAAACTATCAAATAACTGAAACCTATTATTACTGGTATAATATTTATTAAAAAAAAAAAAAAAAAGAAAATAATAATAAATAAAACTATTGATAATAATAACAATTGTTGATGGGTAAGGGATGCATTATTTAAGACTTTTTTGAATCTTTAACTTTCGCAAACTTCGTCACAAAAGTAACCCACTTTTTGAAATCAATCAAATTTAACAAAATAGCTAGTAAAAATTTAAACAAACATTTTAATCTCTTCCTTTATGTTGATTTTTATGTAATGCATGCGTTTATACTTTATACAGTAACAATCTACTATTTGTCTGGTTTTGTACCACATATAACAAAAATATAAAGGTAACACACAAATACGGTAGTTTTTAATGTTAAGTTTATTTTCAATTTCAGGCCATGGGTATGACTACTTGGCAACAAAACTTGGATACAGTGGGACAACGAGATTTTTATATCTTAGAAAACAACATGTTTACTGATGTTAAGTTCATTGTAGGATCTGAAGAAGAGGTAAAACCCAAATAAATAAATTAGAAATTTTCAAATAATAATAATAATAATAATAAAATTATTATGTGCAAATACCATTGCTATAATATACTGTAATTTACAATTTTTAAATCCAGATCATATGTTTCTTATAAAAACAGTATTGCAAATTTAGTTGGAGCTTTTTAATAATAAAATAAAAAATATATTAGGCCTGCTATAGCAAATGTATAGTATTCATAAAATATCAATCAAAAGAGAATCCACTTTGGAAAGAGAAGAATGGACCACTTGCAATGAAATGTTTTTGATTGTTGCAAAGCGTTAATGGAAATGATTTTTCTATAAGAAATACATACAGAATATTCAATTTTATTGTAAATAGAAAAGAAAAGGACAGAAGAAACTAGCAAGAGCCTTACCATAGTGAAGAGAGTCCCATAATCTTGCTAGCACAGATATAAAAAAACTAACACTTCTGCAATAAACTACAAGAGAGATAGAGTGTGTTAGACTCAGAGAGAACCTATGAATGATCATTCATAATTGGTCTTTGAGTCTGTAAGGACTGATGAAGGCATAACACACTCCATCTATCTTGGAGTTTATTGCCAAAATATTTCCAATATGTTAGTTATTTATATCTGTGCTAGCAAGATTTTCACTGAACTATAGGACTCTCTTCACTATGGTAAGGCCCTTGCTGGTTACTCCTATCCTTTTCTTTCATTTTTCTTTTAAATAGTTTGTTCATTGCAAATGGTCCATTGAAAACTAACTGTGAGTGCAGATACAAGTGCCTTGTTGTCACCTTCAAAACAAACTAGTTTAATTTTGGAAATTAAATAAAAAAAAAAAAAAAAGCAACATAGCATCTATCTGAACTCAACTTTGAGCTGCTGCCGCTTTTTTTTTTTTTTTTTTTTTTCCCAAAGCGTTTTCTCTTTTTAAATTTCTTTATAAAGAAGGCTATAGATTTACCAATAAACCTAAAATGGTTAAGTCTTTATACATATCATACAAATATATACAAATGCATGTTTTATGCTTTCCTATATATAAGACCTTCACTGGCAGTTCTGTTCAAGCTTGTCGTCTTTCATGGCCCTGTATTAGTAAATCTCTGTCAAAGTTAAAACCATCAACATTGTGTTTAGCCTAGTGACTAATCTTCATAACTTTCCATTTTGTCAATAGAAATTGCAATTTTTGTTTAATTTATTTCCTTTTCCACTTATTAACACACTGATATTATTTTTCAAGCACTATTCAGCCAGATTAGTGTGTTAGTATTGCATTGATTAGTTAAGGACTTGTTCAAAATAGATCTATCATAAGGTAATTTATCTTACTTAGATGGCACTTAACAAATGTTATTTCCTAGGTGTTCTCATGTCACCGTTTGTTGTTGGCAAAAACCAGTCCAGCTTTTGCTTCTATGTTGTATGGAGAACTTCATAAAAATGAATCAGCAGAAATTAAGATTCCTGATGTTGCACCTAAAGCTTTTAAAGCTCTGTTGAAGTAAGTTTTAGTATATAGGTAATAATAATAATATATTTTTTTTTTGATAGAATGATAAATGTTAAATCAAAACTTTTAAAAAATATATGTATAGGCCTATAATAGGTAATGATAAATAATAATAATAAAAAAAAAAATGAAGAGAACAGAATACCTAGTTATCATCTGTTTTACTAGTAACATATTATAGGAAATCAAGCTTTTTTATAGGTACAAATATATATTTTTGCAGTGTATATAAGAGTACAAGAAACAAAAAATATTAAATTATGTACTTATTTTGTGAAAGAAATATAAAGGAAAAGATACCATTGCGGTTATAGGTTCTAAAAAAAAAAAAAAAAAAAAAAAAAAAGCAAAAGGGCCCATAGAGGAGAGCTACAGTCTATAGAGGAAAACTCATTAGTGTAGTGAAAATCTTGCTAGCATAGAAATGAAAAAAACTATAAACACATATTTAATAACTTTTGCACTAAACTCCAAGACAAAACAGAGCCTTATTTAGTCCTTACAGACTGGGAGAGCGTGATTGCTTACTTCCGATATTTACTAGCCTCGGAGGTGTCAATAAATTGTAAACAATACTGGACTAACTTCGGTTGCATTAGTACTGTATCATATATTTTTTTCTAGTTTATTAAAAAGAACCAGAAGCACCTTTTTATTAATCATGTAGTAAAAATTAGAGAGAATTAGGAGAATTAGAGAATTTAGAGAATTAGGAGAGAATTGGATTTCATCAATGCTATTGTTTATTGCAATAAAGTAGAGATTTTGAAAATGCTAGTTCCTCAAAATTGAGACAAAATTGAAATACTGTAAATTTGTGACTGTTGCAGGCTGAGCAATTCATATTCTAAATTTGAGAAATTAAAAAAATATACTTTAGGTTTTACAATATGTACTTTATATACAGTATAGACATTCATTTACTTTTACCATCATTATGCATTTGTAATAAAACAAATTGTAATAATGATTTCCCTAATTTGTCTATAGTTATATCTACTCTGGTGAGGTGAAAGTAGAGAAACAAGATGAAGAAGATGCATGGGAAGTGTTGTATGCAGCCAAGAAATATTTGATGCCAAATTCTTACCTTGCATTTCTACGCAACCTTCTACGAGATGAGATCTACAATGGATGTTCATTATGGAGTACCATCAAACTGGCTGCTGTCTATGATGAACCTGAACTTCTGGAGTCTGCATGGCAGGTAAATCAATTGATAAGTTTAGAGAGGGTTGCTGAATAGGGGATCCTTATGATACATTATTGATCTAATTTTAGTTATACCAAGTGAATGACTGTCCCTTAGTTTATCCCTTTAGGTATAAAATAACAATTATAATTAATGACACAGGTGTGTAGTGGACATACATTCACTTGGCATAATTTGGTTTTGACACATGTGCTGGGGACATATGTTCACTTGTCAAAAAATTAAGTTTGGTAAAGATTGGCTTTACAACCACGTGGCCAACATTGCCAGCTTTACCTCGCATGGATTTACTGTATGCCAAGTGCTTGGGCACTAAATGTATGTCCACTGCACACCTTGGGCCTAATTTGTGTATGCCAAGTGAATGTTTGTCTCGTGAGAGTAACTCACTGAAGAATACTTAGTTAAGGAGAAGAGTTCAAGCTAGCAGATTACTATGATATCTGCTGTAATTAATTATCAGGTCAAATGGATGTTTCCCTAATTATACTTGTGTAAATTTATTTTGATATGAGACCCATGCTGGTTTCCTCAATACTTTCCTTTACCTACCTCCAATGGTTACTTCTCCTTAATTATCAAATAAGAAACTTAAGTCAAAACAATTTAGCTTTATAAAGACTTCAAAGAAATTTAAAATATATTCTCACATTAAAGCACAACCAAGTAACTGCAAATGCTACAAAGTTCAAAACAATGTACAATATAAAATAAGAGTTTTGACTTTGCTGTTTTTGCAGATACATGGTTTGTTCTTTAATGCGACGATTTAATAAATCATAAATAAGTACAGTGAAACTAACAAGGAACCACAAGTAAGGTCATCTAGGTGAAGATATTGATGTTACAGTTAACACAATTATTTAAATTTATTAACTGTGCCACCATTAAGATCTATTTTCTCCCCCCTCCCCCCCTTCATTGTGGTAAGATGCTTGTTGGTTTCTGTATTCTTTCATTAATAAAAGCCAAAACAAAATGGTTTCAAAATAATAATTATATTTTACTAATGCCTGAATTTGGCAATTTTCAGCTTGTGAAAAGTGATACAGAAGATGCATTACAACATGAAAACTTCACTGAAATTTCAGCGCAAATACTTGAAACCTTAGTAAAAGAAGATAATTTAGCATGTAGTGAACAACAGTTATTTGATGCATGCATGAAATGGTCACAACAGGAAGCACAGAGAAAAAATATTGACCCTGAACCAAAAAATTTAAGAGAAATTCTTAATCCTATCATACCACATGTTAGATTTTTAACTTGGAATTCTAATTCCTTTATTTCTGGTCCAGCTAAAATTGGAATTCTTACAGAAAATGAAGTAGCTTCAGTTAGTAAAATGATAGAAAAAGGTTCAAGTATTTTACCTGAAAATATAAGTAGTAATGATATTGTTAGACAAAGTAAACCTGTTGAACATTTCTATGTTTTTGGAGAACATAAATGTGAAGATAGCAACATTGTACCTAATTTTAAATATCAAAGATATGCTTCTGCTAGTTATTGTTCCTCTTTAACTGATGTTTTAGTTGGTGTAAAAATTCCATCACAATTTAAAGAAAATATAACTGAAGGTAAAGATACATACGAGGAAGATTTATCAATCTATTTTACTGAAGATCATTATAGAGGACCCAAATTAGTACATATGACAAATTATAATAAAGTTGTTAAATATAATTCTGAAATAGAAATATATTTTGAGCCAGGATTAACATTTAGAAAGAAACATCATGAATATAGTTTTGATATTGTTTTTCACAAATCAGGTTGGTATCCAACAGGTGAAGCAGCTAAATTAGAATCTAGTGGTTATGAGAATTTTGGGGTTTATAAAGATGCACGTGCTCCTGATAGTTGTGATTATCAGTTTATTAAGTATTTCTTAGATTATTAAGGTATTATAGCCTATCTGCAATTAAATTAGTTAAAAACAAGCAAAGAAAGAATTTTTAAATGTGAAATTTTGCACCGTGATAAGGTTTCTTAAAAAATATAAAAAGTTTGGGTGGCATATATCACCATGCTAGATTTTAAATCATGATTTTTTTATTTTTTAATATTTTTTAGTTGCATAATAGCCCATGTTAATTTCAATGATTATTTTCTCTCTTATTTGATGGTCATGGGTTATGAAAAAATTTATGGTAGGAGCTGTTAACTATTAAATTTGAAAACACATCATAAAGTTTGGATGTCCCCCTTTTAGATTTTGAGTCACATGCCATTTAAATACAACCCTTAAGTGTCAACAGTGTTGCATGTGTTAGGGATCTGTATATTTTGTACTTAACACAGCAATACAATAGACATGTCTCACTTCAGTTGTTGTTATTAATATGCAAAAAAACACAAACGATATGTTTTACTATATGATCGTAATTGTAGTTACCTTGCAGGTGAATATCATCTACTTTTACATATTTATGTATAGTTGATCTATATTGTTAGATACAAATAGAAGACTTGTAAAAGTACGGTATAGGTTTAGTGAGAAATAAAAAACAAACTCGCAGCCTAACAATACTAATAAAATGCTAGGAGATGATTTTGTGTTCCTGTCTCAATTTGACAAGCTTTCTTTTTAAGGGATAATAAATAGAGTAGCTATAGTTGAGTTAGAATTATTTCTCGAAGCTGAAATTATTACTTGTTATTACTGTAGTTTACGGAGCCTCAACGCTTTTGTTTTCCTGAATTTCAATCAATTTGTTTATAATTTTTTTTGAACCCAGTTAACTTCAAATCCAGGAAAACAAAAGCTTTGAGACTCAACAAGCCACAGTAAAAATTCCAGCTCAGAGAAATAATTATAACTTGAGTTTTAGCGGCTGCATTGCCCCATAAGAAAGCATGTTAAATTGAGATAGGGACACAAAGTCTTCTGCTAGCACTTTTTTAGGACTGTTGGGCTGTGAGTTTCACACTAAACCTACTTTGCAAGTCTTCTATTAGCCCTATTCAATGTATTTGTGTAATAATGGATATATTTATTTATATATATATATATATGTAATATATATATAATTATGTATAATAATATAATATAATATATGTATATATATATATATATATATATATATATATATATATATATATATATATATATATATATATATATATATATATATATATATATATATATATATATATATATATATATATATATACAAGGGTCGGATGAAAAGTTCTGAGAAACACATATAAATATTTATATTAGGACAAAATAAAAAACTATCCATGTATCAGTGGTATTTCAATAGACAAACTTTAAAATTTCATACCCCTGTGACAGTTATTAAATGTAGGGTGGTAGCTTATGTGAAGCAAAGTCAGCTGCTCTAAAAAATGACCCATAAATGTGCTGCGGACCAGCATCAAGTACCTGGCAGAGAAACAAAAGTATGCAATGGAAATTCCTGATATCACATTTAAAACAATAAGAGACAATGCTCTATCATCATATTGTGCAGTTTTCAAATGGATATCTAAATTTTAGACTGGTTATACTGACCGTTGAAGTTGACCCCTCTAAAATGGCTCAAATCTGTTCCCGCTGTTAATATCATTTAAAAAATACGATAAATTTTGCTTCAACACCTACATATGATATATCAACAGAAAGCCTAGACTTTGGGCTATAACATGATATAAAAAAAAGTTATACAAACACAAAATTTCAGGGTAAAAACACTGCTAGAAAAAAGGGTGCCGCGAATGGGCAACAACAACTTGTCCAATTGCGGTACCCATTTTTTCAACAGTTTTAATACACTGAATTTTTTTGTTTCCGTAATTTTTTTATTTCATGTAATAGCCTAGAGTCTTGGCTTTCTGCTGATATATCATACGTTGATGTTGAAGTAAAATTAGTTGTACTTTTTTAATCATATTAACAGCGGGAGCAGATTTTGACTATTTTAGAGGGGTCCACTTCAATGGTCAGTATAACCAGTCTAAAATTTAGATATCCATTTCAAAACTGCAATATATAATAGGGCATTGTTTCTTATTGTTTTCAATGTGACATCATGAATTTCGATTGCGTACTTTTGTTTCCGTGCCAGATACTTGATGCCTGTCCGCAGCACATATTCTTGGTCATTTTTGGTAAAACAATCAACAAACAACAACCCCTTTAAATAATCAATTTCTAACTGGGTACGTAAAATGGTCACAGAAATTTAAAGATGGGTTCATTACGTAACATCTGAACCCAAGAAACAATCATGGCTAGGGAAACATTGTATGTTAAACGTAATCTAATTAGGCTAACTGTGAAAAAACTAGGTATTTTGAGGTCCTCCCACACCACCCCATTATAATTGCATTAAGTGATGGGAGAGTGACTGGACCAAGTGCCATAGTCTCAAGAGACACCAGATGGACAAATAGGACCATTGGTAAACTTTAATTTGTTTCGTGCATATGCGTTTCTCAGAACTTTTCATCCGACCCTCGTATATATACATATATATATATATATATATATATATATATATATATATATATATATATATATATATATATATATATATATATAGGCTATATACATAGCTAAAAGAAAAGGATAGGGAAAATCTTGCTAGCACATATATCTGTGCTAGCAAGATTTTCACCAAACTATGGGACTCTCTTCACTATGGTAAGGCCCTTGCTGGTTTTCCCCTATCCTTTTCTTTCAATTTATCATACCTAACCGCGATGGTTTATTTTCCTTAATATACATATTATATACATATCAATTTAAGGAAAAAACCATCGCGGTTAGGATCAATGATAAAGAAAAGGATAGAAAAACCAGCAAGGGCCTTACCACAGGAGAAGTTCTATGGAGAGGTCGAGGTCTTGCATGGCACAGTATAATGTTATAAAAGTTTCTTTATAACTGAGAGCTTTCGTCATATGATAATGACATTATCAATCAAAAGAGAAAATTACTTGAGCACATCACTGAGCAGTGATAGAGTACAAGACAAGACACTGCTCAGTGATGTGCTCAAGTATAATTTTCTCTTTTGATTGATAATGTCATTATCATATGACGAAAGCTCTCAGTTATAAAGAAACTTTTATAACATTATACTGTGCCATGCAAGACCTCGACCTCTCCATAGAACTTCTACTGTGGTAAGGCCCTTGCTGGTTTTTCTATCCTTTTCTTTATCATTATTATATACATAGTTAGAAATTAATTAAATTTTGTATTTGCTATATGTACTGATGTTTATTTAAAAATTTAATAGCCTACAAATTAAAAGAAAATCTTTATGGGGAGAGTTTTTTAAATTTCCTGTAAGTCTAAAAAAGACACGCACACCTTTAGTTGATATTTTTGTAATGTAATTTCATTTGTCTTGAAACAAATTTTTTGTACACATGTAAACTGGACATATTCTCCTATTCCTCTTAAAATGTTGAGTCCCATTTAAATAATGTAAATTGTAATAACAAATTTAACTGTTGATTTTGTGTGGTACATGTCTGTCAAAGTAATTTCACAGATATGCCATATGCGTATAAAATATGCACGGCGCAGTGGTTAGCATGCTTGTTTTCCATGCCGTCGGCCAGCGTTCGATACCTGCAGAGGAACTTTTCATGAAGAGTCACCTGTGCTTGGTGTGGAATGTTGGTTCGCGGTGTGGCTTGACTTATGTGTGTGCTACTGAGTTGCAGAGGTCGGCCAGGCATCCAAGGTAATACTTGGATGTCGGCTGTCCACGCATGCAGTTTTCTGTGGTTTCCTGCATGCACCACCCTGTCGAATGACTGGGCAGTTCCTAACTATATAGGCCACAGCCGCTACCTTTCTATCCTTCCTACCAACACTCTACCTCTTCCTTTACATCCTTTCACCCCTCAAAGGGTAGATCAGGTTTAACATGGACGCTTGCGCCTTTCCTGGCTACCTTCTGTCACTGCAATGCTCAACGGTCCTCTCGAATACGGGGGCTTAGTAAGACATACAGTAAATATATATATAAAAAAAAAGTATATTTGGGTGTTTACAAAAAAGCATGCATTTTAAAACACAAAATAAAATATGAAGATATAAAATAAAATAAACTTTTTATATATCATTAAGTAGCCAGAGTTTGACATTTTTAAAACCGTTCTTTGAATTAAAATTGACTGAACGATTTACTTTGCACCAAGCTTCAACGTTTTTTTTTTTTTCCAGTCATCTTTTCTTCTGCAAAAGTGTTGAGAAATTTGCTTTTTTAACCATCCTCTATTTATTATTATTATCATTATTATAATTTATGGAGTCTGTTCTGGTATGTTGGCACATATAATTTTATTTCTAAGAACGTAGTTTTAAAAATGGCAAACCCTTGGCTATATACAAAATGGTATACGCAAAAAGTTAACTTTATTTTACACCTTTGCATAATTTTATTTTGTGTTTTAAAATGTGCGCGTTTTTGTAAACACCCTGTATAGTATGAAAGTTACCCAAAAGGATCATTTCATAAAATTAAAAACTATGTTTGTATACACTTATTTTTTTAACATGTTGCAAAGGACGATCCAGGCAGATTAAAAAAATAAAATACTCGAAATTCACAGTTTTTAAAAATTATACATATTGCATGCTATAATATATTCATACCTGCAGGTATTTGTATAAATAAAAGTAGTTTTTATTCTTCATCATAATAAAATTGCTATAATAAAAACAAAAACATAATGTATAATTTTAATTATACTGTGCGCTATATATCCCAGTGTTATTATTATATTCCTATTTTTTAGGGATTTTTTTTTACAGGAATTGTAGATTAATTATTATTTATTTTGAAAACAAAAAATTATAATATTTTATATAAAAATAAATAAAAAAAAATAAAACATAGAATAAAAAAATAATAAAAATAAATAAAAAAAAAAAAAATAGGATAAAAAAAAAATAGCGCGATATTTAAAAAAAAAAAAGTGAGTAGCGAAAGTCAAGTAGGCACGTGGCGTGGCGTGGCGCGTGTGACGTCAGACGTCAGTGCGGCCGCCACGCCTTCTTCAAGTCACACGCCACGCCACCGACACGCCACGCTCTTTGGTTTGGAACTTGGAACTAGAACTAGAACAAGTGGAACCTGGAACTCCGAAACCATTCTTCTCTTGTCCTAACCAAAGAGGAAAGAGGTGGCTCTTTGCTCTTGTCTCTGTTCCTGCCGACCTGCCTTGCGCCCTGCTCTCCGTGCTGCTCTCTGTCTCTCATGTGCGCTCATGTGCCCTCTGTGCCAGCCAGCAGCCCAGCACCGCACCAGCCACAGCCACCAGGCCAGCACTGCCAGCGCCAGCTTTGTGCTCTGTGCATCTTTGTCGATCTTTGTATTCTTTGTGACCAGCCATCCGCTGTGATAACAAGAAAACTAGGATTTATGGTAAATTAATTAATAATACTTTAGTCCAAAAATTTACATACAATCTAGTGCATTTTAAACTATAAATTCATGTAAAACCTACGAAGCAAAAGCGAATATGCGATCATTTAAAATCTTACAGCCATGTTCCATTTGTTTGTGTCAGTCCATGCCTATTTATCCTGTTTATTTATTATTTTAGGTGCCTGGGATTCATCATGTCAACAAATGAACCTGATCCTCAAATAGATCATGTCAATGATGCTGGAGAAAGAACAACCTTGTCTTCTGTACCTCCGTTTCTCATGGTTGGTTTCGTGCATGCATGGTGCATGCGCTCTCGTATGAATCTTATATGGAAATTCAGATATGGTCCATTGGTCCTACACTGTTTTATGTTATGTTAAACTTGGAAGTGTATATTTTTTTTCTTTGCTGCTTTTTATCTTTTAATAGATGCCGTGTATGTTTTATGTTCGTGCTACATACATACCGGTAAGGTATACCGGTAATTGTGTGTATTTGTTAACACCAAAATGGCGTCTCAACTCGTGAGTGTCGTGACGGAATAAAGAAAAAAAAAAAAAAAAAAACGATTGATTAATTAAGGTAGTGTAAATAGGTGTATTATAAAATTTGCAAATACATATCTCTAGAGAGGGTATATAAAAAATAAGGTGGTTTATAAAATTGCTCTTTTTTTATGTTGATTCATTTCAATCCTGAGCTCCTTTATTTTAGGTAATGCCCAATCAGCAAAATGGGCAACCTGCTGCAAGTGAAGATAACTCTGACCTGGCTCATGCCAATGAATCTTTGGTGGAACGTAGAGAAGAAGTTGTTGCTACTAATGACACTGCAGATGATGCCCCAATTAGTGCTGAAACAAGCAACGAGGTAAAAACTAATGAAGTTTGTCATACATTTGTGTGATCTTAATGGAGGTTATCGGTTTAAAAAATTGTTAAAAATTTTCTATGGATTAAAACACGTAAAACTATGTCTAGTATTTCTCATTTAAATTTCTCCAAAATCGGTGGAGTAGTTTTCTCAAAAATCGCAAAAAACGTGTTTTTCTCCATAATAAGCGTAATGTTAAATTAGGGGACCCTTAGCTTTCCCCGCAGCACCCCGCGCGCTAAACCGATAACGTCCATTATGTATGCAGTATATATGCACTAAGTTAAGAGTTAAATGTATATATGTGTGTACCAAAATAAAATGAATAACTTGCATTATTAGTGTTGCAAGTTTATTGTTATATATACATTAGTCTTATGGGATACTGATGTGTATTTGGCAACATACGTATTGCATAACATATCAGCAGCAGATAAGATTATGTGAGTGGGAGCTGTTGCTGGGGAGTGGAGGCTCCAATAAAAGAAAAAAAAGTCCATACAGTGTTGCAATAATGTATATTCCCAAGTTGGGGACTTTTTTCATTTACTATTGTATAACGTGCCAAGAGGTATATATTAATTTGTTTTTATTTATATACATTTGTCAGAAGGTCAGACAATACGCATAAGACACGACACCTTTGGGGCTCCTAATGCTAAACAATGCTGCTATACAGGGGAATCCGATGTATGGCCATAAAAAGTTCCCATTAAACGGGGCAGCGGCGGCCGCTGCGTTTTCTCGTAAAGATTTACATGAAGTGTGGTTGTGGGTTGCCTATGCAAATATCATTAAGGAACTTTTGGCCAGAGCTAACAGTACTCTTTTCTATTAGCAAAAGCGGAGCACATTATATATATCTGTTGTAAAAAAAATATCCAACGGACTCTCTACCCCTCATCGCCTCTTGAATGTTGGTGCTGTGCATACATGCATATAAATTCACTTCATTTGTGTGTAAACTTTTATCTTCCAAATTCTGAAATGCCGATTAAAATGAAGTAAACGTCATTTAGGGAGGTCAAAGTTGTTTTTTACACATACCGGTACATGCAAAATTTTAGCACAAATAAATTGTTTTTACAATTTGATACTAAAACTTGATCGCATTGATAAAATTAATAAAATGGTCATAATGTTATATAAATTTGCAGAATACAAGAGGAACTTGGCAGAAATCTACACAAAATATTAAGCAGAGAGATTTGCATCTTCTAGAAAGTGGACTTCATGCTGACATAAAGTTCATTGTTGGTTCGGAACAAGAGGTATATATGTGTGACAAATCTTTTTTATTATTCGTCTGATGTCCAATCTGAATCAAAACTTACGGTCATTCCTATCCCCCCCCCTCCCCCCTCCTCGAGATTTAGACATTGGACAACCTAGCGGTCTCACGATGCTTGTGGATTTGCAAGGGTTTGAAAGAATTGACCCTTTATTCGCACAGTTATTGTTATTAACAGCAATGAGTTTTAATCTTGTTTGATAATTTATTAAGTTTTAAAATCATTTCTGTGTTGATATTTCAAAAGAAAAGTAAAGTTGGTATATCCCTTCTGCCCCTTGTTGTAACTATACTGTTAAAATTATTAAATTTCTGTTTGCACAAAATGCAATTACAAATAATGAATTTTTGCTCTCTTTAAAATTTCCAAAATATTTATTGTTTTGTTAATTATAATAGGTGGTACTCTGTCATCGTCTTTATTTGGCAAAGACAAGCTCTGTGTTTGATGTTCTATTGTTGCAACAAGTCAGTGCAGATTTGATAGAAGTTCTTGTTCCTGATATCACACCAATTGCATTCAAAACTTTGTTAAGGTAAGATTTAATTAAAACTGCTTTTTTGTTATATATTGCCATATTTAAACAATGTTGTTTATAGTCGATAACTTTTTTTCAATCGAGAAAATTAATTGCTGCTTCAATCGCATATCAGAAAAATATGATATTTTTGGTGTAAATAATAATAAAGGTCACAATTTGTTCTGTTCCGATATTTTAATTTAAAATATGCATTGCTTTTTTCTTAATTTGTAGGTGTAATAAAAATTTATTTTGTCAATAATAAATTTGTATGCGGTTTGTGTATAATAGAGTATTTAAAATATCTAGAAGATGCCAAGTATAATCTGAACAAATTATATCGCTTTTATTGATGAAATATTGCTGAAATAACATGCATTATTTAAATGGCCATCAAGCCCTCAACTAAAAAAAAAAAAAAATCTAGAAATTTCTTATGGTGTCCTAGAATACTGGAGAAAATCAAGTGTAATTTAATTAATATCATTGCTGTTATAGCTATATTCGACTGTTACATGTAATTATACTTTTTCTCTAAAAGATACATATACGGAGGTACACTTGAAGTTGACAACTATGTAACAGCTTGGCAAGTGTTGCAAGCTGCTAAGAAGTTTGACATGCCTGAAGTTTTCATCAACATGCTACGTGAATACTTGTTAAAGAAGATTGACAAACTGCACAAAAGTTCATTCTCATTATTGCATGAAGACAGCAAGAACCTCATTTGGCCAAGCATTCAATTTGCTTATGATTGTGATGAGCAAGATTTATTGGAAGTAGCATGGCAGGTAATACTTTTTGTTTTAAAATTCAAAATCCCTTTCTTTCATCGTAAAATACAATAAACAAGTAACTGTGCATTATTGGCTTAGGTTATTTTGTTTCTTTTAATTTCTACTGAAATTATTCTACTTATTAATTGTTGTATTTTCAATGCTTAATTTAATTATTGAATTATCATGATATTTTGTATATAATTTAATTATTGAATTATCATGATTTTGTATATATCAAAGTTGTTGCTAGCAATATGTGTGTGCGTAAGTCGTTTTTTGTCGCGCAAAGAAATATGCGTATCTCGTTATTTGACACATGTAGCAACATGTGTTTCTCGTTTTTTGTCAAGCTAAGCAAAATATGTAAGTCGTTTCCGAACGTTATGTAGATGGCGCTCGACTTAAACCTATTGCTTTAATTGCGTGATAAAAAACAAGTTCCCCATATTGCTCGCAACAACATCGATAAGGAACACCAAAATTTTTTGTGTAATATATATCAATGAAGCTATTACACTTTACAAATTTAAGAAGAATGAACGATCTACACTTTACAAATTTTTGCGGCTACCTAGAGCTTTACCTACCTGTTTTATATCAGAAGCTTCAGGTAGCCGTGACTAATTGTAAAGTGTATATCGTTCATTCTTCGGAAATTTGTAAAGTGTAGTATAGCTTCATCTTGACGCGAAAGGATTTTTAGCATCCTATATATAAATATTTATAAATATTTAGCATATATATTACAATAGAAATTGTACGTATGGTTTTTCATTCACAACTATATATCAATTTAAGAAAAGAGAATATGGTATACTTTCTATGAATATAATTTGTATAGTTAATTCTTGATTTTTGGAAATTTCTATGCCTATTAATTATTGACTGTAATATAGATATGCACACATTAAAGATTGTAAAAGGTGGGTGTTACCTGAGTTTAACAGGTAACAGAGGAAGTTGGACAGTGGTTCAGTCGACAGATCAAATAGAGGTATAGGTACTAGACCAGGGAAAAAATCATCGTAATATAAAAGCAAAGTTTAATTGTTTAAAACTGTAAAAGGTTAAAAAAAAAAAAAAAAAAAAAAAAAAAAAAAAAAAAAAAAAAAAAAAAAAAAAAAAAGGCTATATTTGGCTGGTGTAAGTTGCAAAAATGACAGATGGTTCAAAATTGAGAAATTTCTAAAGTGTTGGAAAAACTAGGGCAACACTAATAGCCCCTAACCACCCCCTCCCCCCATATATGTTGCATATCTCTGTTAAAGCCAATCAGGCAGTTTTGCAGCTCACTGATACATATTTTTGTATTTTTTGTTGTTGCAGACTGTAACTGCCTCAACTCCAGACATGCTTCTACAAAATAATTTTGTTGATATCTCGAGTTCAATTCTTGAGAAATTAGTTAAAGATGAACTCTTATCTTGTTCTGAAATCAGTCTCTTCAACGCGTGCATGAGATGGGCAAACAGCAAAGCTGCAAGACTACAACAAGATGCTACACCTCGTAATCTACGAGCAATCCTTATAAATATCCTACCTAATATCAGATTCCTCTCTATGGACTCCAACACATTTTCATCAGGTCCAGCTCAGATAGGTATTCTTACAGCTACTGAAATTCTTGCAGTTGTAACACGTAATGTTCAAAGTCTCGAATTGTCAAACTTCTCTTGTAATGTGTTAGCACGTAGAACACCAAATGTACCATATTTTTATGCGTGCAAGGAACGTAAAATTCAATTAAGTAAAGGTGACCCTGTTAGTGAATCAATTGAACACTCAAATAAATATTCAAAATATGATTATATTGCCATGACAAATTTTGGTGATAGTGAGGAATATGAGAATAGTAATTATGAAAATGAAAGTGTTGTAGGATTTGCATTCCCTACACAAATTAAAAGAGATTATTCGAATAATGATGCAACTTATGAAGAAGATATCACTGTATATGTTGTACGTCATAATGCTTCATTATATCGTGATCGTAGAAATGATACAATAATTGCTAGAGTTGTTAATATAAATTCTGTAGTTCCTTATAACTCGTTCATTACACATGAGTTTGAAAGACCAGCTTGTATTTACAAATATGATATGTACTATACGTACCATGTTATATTTCATAAATCGGGATTATATCCAACCAAATGTACAGGAATGGAGGATTCCGATACATTTGGAAGATATAATAATCTTTCTATGATAGATGACCAGTTCTTCATATTATATCACAAACATCTACCAGATCTTCAAGTACCTGTTTATAATAGAAATCGCTGTCGTCGTGATCGTTACATGTGGTGGTAGATTTTTGTAGAACCAAATCTTTAATGGGGGCATATAGCACATTGTGCAATATGCAGTTTAGAGATTCTCACATGAGAATATCAGGGTAGTATATAAACTGGATACAGAATATTAGGTGGAACACATTAATGTAAGGGTAATTCCATTACTCGCAGGTCGCTAACAAGTCGCAATTCATAACTATGTGGCTATATAACTCTATATGTGACAATAAAACCTTTTTTATTGGAACATAATGCAGTCTGTTTTATAACAGTTAGGGTCAATGTGTTCAAAAATGTGTTCCAAATAAGCCGCAAAGCTCCAAAGCAAAGGGTCACCATATATTTATATTTAAACAAAAAACGCACTTTTTACTATTTTAATTGCCATTTATACTAGTATAAGCCATCTGATAAGATAATTTTGGTGGTAAGTTTGTGTGATCCCCCCCCCCCCCCCCCCCATTTATTTAACATATGTCTCCAGCAAGTTTATGAGTAAACCACATAAATTATGATAGGGGGTGGGGGGACAACTTACCTTGATATGAAATCTGTATTATATAGGTTTGGTACGTAAAGCCATCTTCTACTAGATTTCACTGTGGTAAGAGTCATGTTGGTTTCTGTATTTTTTTTTCTTTGGTATATTAAACTAAACAATTTTTTTTTTAATTACCTATTTGAAATTAATCTAGAGATAAAAATCCAAAAATTGATATACAGTAAACTTTCGATTTTATGAAGTCTCAAAGGGACCCGAAAAAACATGACTTCATAAAATCGAACTTCACAAAATCGAACGTTTTTAAAAAAATATTTGCGTAGTTTTATTTTTTATTATTTTTTTTTTTTTTGCAAAAAATCTGGTCCTAGTTGAATTTAATACTATTTTATTTTACAGTTTAAATAAGGTTTTATATACTGTATTTAATGGTATATGTCATATAATAAGCAAGATTACATGACTTTCTCCAGCCATCTTCCGTTCAAGTCGCAACACCGTTTTCTCAAATAATTATATAATAGACTTGAGTCATCCAACTTTTTCTATTACTTTCATAAAATACAGGCAACTTGCTCTTGTCAATCACTGTTTTGTTGGGTTCTTATATATGCTTGGCTATAAAAATTGGTTTGATTTTGTCTGTACCAGTTTGATTAACACAGAGTCCTAAGCTATACTGTTACTCTAACTTTACTTCTCTTTCCCCCATGACATTTTTGACCTTTCAAAGCTAGAGTATATACTATCTGGAATGCATTAATTGTAAAAAAAAGACAAATTTCATCAAAATTATACCTTGCGCTGGTGGATATTCATTAATAATAGAGGTGCATTAATGATATGCCAAGTTGCTATAACAACTTCTGCGAGTCTACTGGTCTGGCAAGATTTTTTCTTTGGTTTCCAAAGATATTTTATTTCTTCTTTTTTTGGTAACTTTATTACTCATCCTACTACTTTTTTGGACTATGCAATTTTATAAAAACCACAAATTTTCTATCCTATAAAAAATAAATAACGTGATCAAATTGCAGATCCAAACTTATAAATTTACTCAACTTTTTAACAAATAATATGATTGGTTTGTATTTCTGAGCAAAGGACCAATAGAAAATCGACAATCTTAAAGAAAACCACATAAAGTAGGTATCTAGTAGGTATCTGGGGTAATGCTTACCAAACAATACTAGCTATTAAAGTTATGCAAAATAGAGCCATTAAAATTATACATAATCTTCCTATGAGGAAAAATACTATTGATTTATATAAAGAAACAAAAATACTAAATATAAATAACTTAAATATTTTGGCCCTATTAATATATAAAATAATTAATAAATGTATGAAAAATGGTTTTGAACTAGTATTTTAATAAAGATGTGCGCATGAATATAATACTATATATTAGGCAAGCTGTTAATATTCATATTGATTTTAAAAGGACTAATATTGGTAAAATGACAATCTTAACTAAAGGGGTAAATTTATTTAATGATCTACCTGCTAATATAAAAAACATGGACTCTATCAAAATTTAAAAAAGCTATAAAAATACACCTATTAGCATAAAAAAAAAAAATAATAATAAATAAATAAATAATAATAATAACAAATAAATAAAATAATAAAAAAAATTATATAATATATATATATATATATATATATATATATATATATATATATATATAATACTAATAATAAATCTTTATAATCATTATTTAGTATAAATAGGATAGTAGTTTCATTCCATATAATTGAAGTATCGTTTTTCCAATGTATACTATATTGTTCCTTTGATATTGATTTTATTTTGTTCTGTTGAAATAATAAGACCGATAATATTATGTGCTTAAAAATGAAAAAAAAAAAATATATATATATATATAGGGGCCTCTATATATATATATATATATATATATATATATATATATATATATATATATATATATATCGAGGGTGCTCCGCTATAATGTCCTAAGTCCACTTGACCTTGAAAAATAAAAAATCGTCAAATCAACCCCAAATTTTGGATTTATCCATTTCAGGTCATTTGTAGCAAAAAATGTTTTTCAAGGTCAAATGGACTTAGGACATTATAGCGGAGCACCCTCGATATGTATGTATTATTCTTTCTTTAAATTTTAATCTTTCTTTACTAAAATGCCTTCGCATGAGCGCTGCTCGCTGAATGCAATAACAATATAAACGACCAATGTAAATATGTGTATATGTATAAATGTGTGAGAAATAAATAAATAAATAAATAAATAAATAAATAAATAAATAAAAAATTTAACAACGAAATACATACGGCGTGAATTTTGAAAAAATTGGTGACGGAGAGGGGGAAAAATTCATAAAACCAAATTTTTTAGTTTCAAGGGACCGATTTTGGACTTCACAAAATCGAAAGTATTAACATTGAAAGGTCTATTAATCTAGTTGGCTGGGACCGACAGTCCATTTCACAAAATTGAAAAATTCATAAGATCGAACTTCATAAAATTGAAAGTTTACTGTATTTATAATCATACATCCAATGTCTATAGACATCAGAATAATACATATGGCAAAAAATAATATAATTAAAGCTTAGATGGGGGTGAGTATGTGAGAATCTTAATTATAGACCACTTTTCACATCATTGCGCTTTGCAATGCCATGTTTGTGGTGCCCATAGGGAATACATCATTTCCCCTTATTCTTCACATGAATAAAAGTTGATATAATTAACTGATGCAGCATTTTCCTCGTATTCTTCCACCTATAGATAGGACCTAAAATAAGTATTTGATTGGGGCTGGAATCTTTGTTTGCCATTAAAAATATAATGCTAGCCTGTGTATTCCTAATCAACAAAATGGTGTGGCTTTTAAATATGAGTGGAAGCAGTCTATAGATCCTAGCTAATTTTGCAACTCGATCCCCCCCTCCTAATATTATAGTAGGACATTTATTTGGAAAGGCTAATTGTAATAGATCGGTTTGGATTAAAAAAAAAAAAAAAAAAAAAAAAATGCATAGAAATTTAAGTTATACTCCACTTGAAAATTACTTCATTGATAGCTTGATATAACTGATTCAAGTTTAATTTTCTTATGAACATCACAATTACAATATCACTTTTGTTGCTGTTAATATATATATATATATATATATTTATATATATATATATATATATATATATATATATATATATATATATATATATATATATATATATATATATATATATATATATATATATATATATATATATGATCTGTAATAATAATATGCAAGTGTCAACACTACACTCTATTTTAACATGTACAGTACACCAACTAGATCTGTATATATAAATTGATGTGTATGTGCCTGTTAATTATATTTAATTTACTTAATTATGATTCATAATATTCTAATTGTGTTTTATAAAATAGAAATGAATGAAGCGAAATATTTAATTTTATAGTTTATAAAGAATTAAATTTAAATTGTAATTAAATAATGCAGTAGTAACGTAGAATTACATTATTATCATTAATTTGAATTTTTATCATTTATAGTAATTAAGATTTGCCAAATTATGTAATGCGTGTTAGATAAAATTATTTAGAAGCTGATATGGTAAGAAAATAAAGATACTTTTTTTTTTGCTTTGTAATTTAAGTCTAGCTATAAGTTATTTTTATTTTTAAATTTAATGTTAATTTATAACTTAAAAAATGCCCATTAAAAGGAAAAAAAAAAAAAAGTCAATGTGGTTCAATTTGTCTCTTTTAATGACATGTTAAAAAAGCCATATTATACCTATATAAATATATTGTCATTCAGTGTTTTGCTGTATACATAAATAATATAATAAAAAGTTTTTATGGGCCATTTTTAAGGGTGAAACTGAGCACTGAGCCCACAAGGGACATAACTAGCTTGAGACCAGTCAAGGATGACGGGGCCATAGTCTTTATATGGCCATATAGTCATATATTATAGCAATATATTTTATTAGCAAGCACATTTATACATTAAAATAATGTTTCACAATGGTCATTTATACACAACTGCGCTCCCAGTAAGCAGATTTACTTTTGTGGAAGCAAGATATATTAAAAAAAAAAATCAAAGATAAGAAAAACAAAAACAAAGATAATATTAATCATACGAAAGCATGAAATAATAAAGTTAGAATTGTGTATATGAAGCATCTTGATCACTCATCTACTTGCATATATAATTTCCTTAATAGGTTTGTAATCCTCTGTAAATATTTTAGAAACTTATTAGGGAAATTATGTAAGTGGATAGATGAGATCGAGTGATCAAGATGCTTCATTTACAATTCTTTCTTTATCATTTCATGCTTTTGTATGATTAATATATCATACTGATAATCTTTGTTGTTGTTTTTCTTATCTTTGATTTCTTTACATAATATATCTTGCTTCTGCATGAGCAAATCTGCTCACTGGGAGCAGTTGTGTTAAATGACCATTGTGAAACATTATTTTGTATAAATATATGTGTGATAATAAAATATATATAAATTTTAGTCTGTACTGTACTAAATACTTTTCATGAGTAAAGCGAGGCAAGTATAATATATAGGTTTATGCTTTTTGCTCCACTATATCCAGTGTATATAATTTTTTTGTTTTATTGCCTGCAGTAAAACGATACAGCAGACTCAAAGGTTTACTGACAAAATGCGATGTGCGAGTCCAACTATATACTAACATAAAGTGCTTTGTGTATGCTTTCCAATGGAGGGAACAAAGCAGATGTAAACTTGAATTACTATTTTCTCCCAATTCTAAAATTATTACATTTACTTTTTTATATTTGATTTCTATTAATTATAAGTTTAATTGTTTGATTGAATTTCAAGTCAAGTTTAAATTAGAGGGGTGGGGGGTTACCAAATTGTTGGAAATTTAAGGTAACAAATTTAATAGCTACATTTAAAATTATAACCAAGAAAAAAAAAATAGCTTTACCTCACCCATCCATTAGAAAGTATGTTTAATTAAGACAGGAATACAAAGTCATCTGCTATAGCACTTTTTTTGGTATTGTTTTTGGGTCCCAAATTTGCTTATTTTTCTGATATATAAAAGCCTCTTTTCAAAAAGTCTTCTAATTTATATATGTAATGGACCACTTTGTAATGTTGATCAAACTTTAAAATATATTTAAATATTGTAATTCATTTTCTTTTATAGACAAAACATTATCAATTATTTTATGCTTAATTACAACAATATTAATAAAATGTTCATTGCAAATGGTCCATTACATTATTTAGCAAACTGACGACAGGTTTTGATGCAGGTAGAAGGTTTTGCAGCAGGCACCAACAGTCATTTTTATCTAAAAATTCAATTAATTTTAAAAAAGTGTCCCACTTTGTATTATAATAAAGGTTCAATTATTAAATTCACCACTATAAATATTTTAATATTACAATATTAGTATATAAAACAATATTTTATGGAAGTAATATTATATGCAAATTAAAAAATATATATACAGTAAACTCAGTTCAATTTTTTCAAATTACAAAGGGACCCAGAAAATGCTTATATTTTACAAAATTTAGATGTTTAACATTGCCATGCTTATATATTGAAGTCTGCTGCGGACCCATTTCACAAAATTGAGAGTTTACTGTATAGTATCTATAATATTTTCTATAGTAGTGTATTTTGCATCTTCATTTGATTTATATAAATCTTTGTTGTGATGAAGAAAATGTTAAAAAAAACCTTGTAGTAGATGGAAGATTTTTATATAACTTTCATAATCTGGTAATAAATATTTTTTTAATTTTTCCAAATGTATTTCTGTGTTTTTCTCTCTACATTGTCATGCAATTTCGATTTGTCCTTATAATTAACATTAATTTAATGTGCTTTTCAAGTATATTTTTAATATAATATTAATGGATTATTTTAAACCCAGATATATATTGCTAAAAATCTCTCATTGTACTGTAAATTGAATGCGAGATTTTTTTTTAACAATTAACTTAATTATTAGTTACCAGATGGAATTATTTTTAGTACCATTATTAGTACTATTATTATAATTATTATTTATATTTTGCTGTATATTATATTTGCCAGAAGTTTTTTTTATAAGTTTTATTCCATAAGAAACTTTGAAAAACGTCCATAATACTATTATATTTTTTCCCCTCAATGAAAAATTGAATTATACTGTACTTGAGTATAAAAGCAAATACATATAGTAAGCATAAAGAAAATATATGGATGATTGACTATAATAAAGGAATAACTGTTCCATACTGTTCGCATGCATAGAAGCGTTAAAACAGAAGTGGATGTGACGAGCGCAAAATCGCGCAAATTCCTTTATTAGCAGTCAATAGCTAATTTAAGATACAGTTTGAGAATTTGAAAGTGTGATTTGATATATTAAGATGGGGGAAAGAATGTCAAGAAAAATAATAGGATGATTCAAATTGTAGAATTTAATAAAAGTAAATAATTTTGCCCAATAATTTAAATTGTAGGCCTATAGAAAATAAGAATTTTACACAAATTTGTAAATGCTTATTTTCATATAGAAGTTTCATGTAGGTTTTAATGTATTTTTTTATTTTTTACCAACAACGTAGCCAAAATTGCCATTGATGATTTTACATTTTAAACCATGTTTTGTTTCTTTAAAATTGTGCAGGTGTTGTGCTGACGCTGTTTTGTTGAACATGTGAGATGGGGCTTGCTTTCTCTGATGATACACCACAAATTTTATCTAAAAAAATTATTCCTTTGGTAAGTGAGATATTTCATTTATTAATTTTATTATTATTATTTTTCGCAGTATCATGCAGTCACTTGTTTTATGTGCCACGTCTTAAATTCCATGTTTGTGACAGTAAAAACCAAATTGTCATTCTTATTGATGTAACCACACTCTTTAACCACACTCAATGAGTGTGACATTCATATAGCCGTATTTATTTAACATGCCCACTTGTTGAACATTGTAAAAGGTAGGGCCTTACCTCGAGTTTAAAAAGTAACCGGATGTTTAGCAGTGGTAAAGTTAAAGGAACTGGCTATGGGGTATAGCAAAAATATAAAGAAATTCTCACAATGTGGTAATTTATAAATAAAAATTACATTTATGTATGTTAACTCGTTTCATGACTTGTGTACGTAATTTAATGGTTGATCCATGAATGGTAGAAAAGAAATAGAGAGAACATATATATCTATTTTTTGTACAGGGTTATGGTTGCTAAGCGCATGCAACAACTCTGTACAGAAGTCCTTATAATACCAGGTTTACAGCTCAGAAGGTCACTAAGTTATTAAAATGAGGATCTTGAGTTTGGATCTAGTTGCTGCTTAAAAAAAATAATATAAAAAAAAAGCTGCTTTGCTATATATTCAATTTTAACACTTCAACTTTTATGCCAAATACACAAAATATATTGCTTGGGTTTAAAATAGTTTTATATATTTTATTTCTGATGGAACACTTAATAATTTATAATTGCATTTATAGGAATAATATGTATATTAAGGAAAATAAACCATCGCGGTTAGGTATGATAAATTGAAAGAAAAGGATAGGAGAAAACCAGCAAGGGCCTTACCATAGTGTACCATTTCTACAGATATAAAATAACTTAGTTATTTTATATCTGTGCTAGCAAGATTTTCACCGAACTATGGGACTCTCTTCACTATGGTAAGGCCCTTGCTGGTTTTCTCCTATCCTTTTCTTTATAGGAACATGAAAAAGAAGGGAGAGATCAAGGAGGGGCCAAAAGAGCAATTATACATCACACACATTATTTATTATTATTGCACATTTAAAAAATTAATATATATAAGATAAGAATGCTTATTTGATTTTTTTTTTATCAAGTCAAAAGTGACAGTTAAAAAAGAAATGAAAGGGGGGGGGGGGGGGGGACGCCTTGCAACATATGCAACTTTTTAACCATGCATGACATGAACATTGCAGAACACTGTTCTTCAAGGGGCTTTTTTTATTTCAATAAAAAAGTTTTTTTTTTTTTAATTTAATTTATATTACGTTTTGTACTTCATTTTTACACATTTTGCTATCATTTTGTACTGAACTTGTACAAATTTTACAGTAAATTTAAATCGATAATTATAATTTTGTGCCTTTTTAAAATTTTGTACAGGTTTTAAATTTGGTTTAAATATTTACAGATAAAGAACATTTTTATGAGTAATACATTGTTTACAGTTTTTAATACATAATAAAGTTCTATAGTTCTAAGGTCTTTTTAAACTGCAACCTCCTAGTTAAACCTTATTTATATTGGTAGATTTTTACCCAATTTTTTGCAACATTCAAAAACTATTTTGCATTGCAGCTTACAGTGGTAAAAGTTATAGTTCTAATGCTAAATGTATATTTGAATTATACATACAATTATAATATACTTGGATATATATGAAAGTTACAGTTATCACAAAATTTTGTACATCTCTGATATTGATGAATTTATTAAAGTATCATCGATATGCTGTATTTAACATAAAATCAAAACTGTGCATTATATACATAAAACAATTTATTGATGACCTGTAGTGTATGTGTGCTGTAGCATTTCTAGAAAATAGCTTAGAAAAGTGAGTTGTTTGTCTATCTTTGACAAAATAGCAAATGCTATAAAAAGTTTATTGAAAGTGACATTGGTCTTGAGAATGGATTGAAAAATACAGGAGAAATACTTTTAATAACACCACTAATTTTTACTATTATAATTATAATGTTTTTGCTAATTTTATCACTGCCTATATTGCACAATAAAATAATAACTAATAACGCAGTGAAAATTTACAGCATTTTTAATGCTAGCATCGTCTTACTGCTTAAATTATTATTATAACATTTTTTTTTGTGGTAGCTTGCAGATATATTTTCCCTTATACTATACATATTATATAGATACTTATATGATATTATAGATACAAATTCATTGCAACTGCATGAAATCACTTCAAATGCATATTATGTAGTTTATGTTTGTTTTAGTTTCTTACATAAAAGTTCAGGTTAACTCAGGTCCAAAGTCAGGGTGTGGACTTCTTGGTGAGACTGGGATTCTTGGTGAAGGTGGTATCAGTAGTGACGTCACTCCAGATACTCTTTTGACGTGGTCTAGTAAAGTGCTGACATGGGTGTTGGGGGTGATCTTGTAGTAGGTACCATTACGTGCAGCTAGAGCTACTATAGTTTGCCACATGCCAATTTGCTGTTAAGTTAAACTTCATATTAGTTTGCTTTTTTTTTTAATAACAATGAGGAAGAACAAAAAATTTTAAAGGATAATTTTATTAAATATTCTAAAAAAAAAAAAAAAAAAAAAAAAAAAAATTGATAGATGTGAGAATTTTAAATTTTTGAGTTCATTAGGTATTTTACATTAAAGTTTTGAAGTCGCGAAACGACGTCATGATATGGGTGTCAACTTTTTTTCTATAAGTTGACCGTGACGTCATTTTTCGATTTTCGAAAAAAAAAAAAAGAAAGAAAGAAAGAAAAAAATTAATGAACCAGAAAATTAAAAATTTGCACATATTAATCAATTCAGAGGGCAATGTCCTCTTATAGATTATGAAATGAAATTACCCCTTTATTTATTTTTTCTTTCTTTTATACTGTATAAAAAAATCCAGCATAGTTTCATTAAAAATATATATTTTTTAATAATAATAATTTAATATAATTAAAATATTATTATGTGCTCCAAAGAGAGACAGAGGAGGAGCGAGAGTTAGAGAGATAAGCGTATAATATCCACACATTATACACTACAGTATAATGCGCTGCAATAAGCAAAATTACTTTGTCATTAATACGTATGGAATTTAATGAGCGATCTTTATCATTAAAATTATAGTAAAGGAAAAAGAGTTGCATACTTCAATTTTTGCGCACAATATCGCAGTATTTGCATGCCACTTAAAAATAATATGGAAATATATAATATGGTATTTTATTTTTCAAAATAAATTAAATTGTTCTATTTTATGGTTATAAGCGTAGATCATGGATACGCGTAGATATTAAATTTCTTATAATAAAGTTCATGATCCTTATAAATATTAATAAATCGCAATAGAAAATGAATGACGTTACCCGAAGGAAAAAAAAAATGTCTTTTTCTGCAAAAAAATAAAAAATAAATAAAATAAAAACTTGCAACTGGCCTTTTTATTAAAAAAAAAGAAGGATATTTCTTACTCTGTGTTGCGTGAAGTAGCTGAGGTTTCCCAAGATGACGAGCGTGTGTTTTGCCCTGGTGAGCGCGAGCCTCAGGTTCCTCGGGTCTTGAAATGCAGGTCTATCACTTTGTCCCACACACAACAACGTGACGTCACTCTCCAGACCTAGTGTATGTTTCACAGCCAGTGTCGATTGAATGTACTTGGTTTTGCAACTGTAAATAATAATAATAATAATGTAAAATAATAAATATTATGTGTCATACTATAATATCTAGGTTTCCATTATATATATCGATATATTTATAGAAATGCTTTTTTTTTTTCTTCATTCTATTATAAACAGTATAATTGAAATACTATTTCTATTATATAAGTCCACAAGAAACATAATTTTAAGAATTCAATTTTTCAAAGAATTATAAATAACACCTCATTTCTTGTATATCTCTCTGTTTATTTTTTGCCGCAAATTTAATGCTAGTTTTTTTTTTTTTTTTTTTTTTTTTTTTCATTGTATGGTACATTATAAAATTAATTGAATAAACAAAGAATTGATCCGCTACCTGAAAATGAGGTAAAAGTTCTATGCATATCTAAAAATCAAATACCCCATTATCTTTTTTTATTAAGAAACACAGAAAAAAAAATATAAAAACGTAATAATTATGCGATTATAATCATAGCTCATTTTCAGCACAATTTGTTATTATATTATACAATACATACAACATAATCTATATTACGTAAATTTACTAATAACTTTATTATCTGTTATAAGAATTGGTATAAATATTACGCTGTGCATCATAACTATGTTTTACTTTTAGCATTATTTATGCTATAGTCACATAAATGACGTACTTAATTTTTTCCGTGCTGTTGGGAAGAAATATTTGACTTACACTGTTGGATATTTCTTTACATTTTGTTCTCTCTCAATGATGATTTTACGAGTATGATAGGTGTCACCGGTGATAACTAACACCTTGATAGTCTCTTGTTTGACATGTGTCAATATTTTTTCCTCCATGGCAAGTGTAAGTTGCGCAGCAAGTAACACTTCCTTGTGTAAACCTTCCTTCTGTTGCGGTCTATATATATAAACAAACATAGAAATATTGGAGAAAAATGTGTTGTAGTAATTTGATAAGGCGATTATTTAATTATATTTTAATATGACATTTAATGCGGTGGGATAATAACTTTTTAATTTGACGCATGCTTAAAAAAAAGTTGTGGCTTTCTTTTTATCGCTTAAATTATATTATGTTTTTTTTAAAGTTACGACTTCTATAACAAAAAATGAAAATATTGAACAAATATAGCATTTAAGACCTTTTTTATTTTTTTATTTTTTTTTTTTTTTTACTATTAATGTATATCAGATATGTTACGCTGATTTAGTTTTGTGATAGTAAAAAGTATATAGATAAACAGATAAACTTTTATTCCTGCGCACTTTTTTTTTTTTTTTTTTTTTTTTTTTTAAGTTCAGCATATTTTAATTTTCTTATTATATTGCATTATTTCTTGGTTATTATGAGAGGACCAAATAATAATAATGAAACTGCCTTGGCATTAAAATTAAAAAATATATAATAATTTAATCTTTATTATCTCCGTATAGTTTCTTATTTCTGCGTTAAAATTCGATCTGTTTTATACGATAAAAAGAAATACGGCGTTATTATAAATTGTTAAAGGCGTAGAGCACCTTGAACAAAAAAGTTGCGTAATATCCTAACAAACCTGAAAATCAACGTTGATTTGGCTTAAGTCATTGATTTCTAATTTATTTACTATTCACAAAATGCCGCTGGCGGTCACTGACGTCACAGCTCGCCTGGTCCATGCGCGCATAAACCGGGCAAGCTGTGACGTCAGTGACCGCCAGTGTCATTTTGTGCATGGAAAATAAATTAGAAATCAATGACTCCGGCCAAATCAACGTTGATTTCCAGGTTTGTTAGGATATTACGCAACTTTTTTGTTCAATGTGTTCTACGCCTTTAATAATTATAGGCCTATGTATAAATAAAAGAGTTAAATTTTAAATGAACAAAATGAACCATAAAGGTTAAGTTTATCATTAAAATTCTAATTTAAAGATTAAAAAAAAAAAGAGTTATACTTACTGATTTGATCCTTGTCCTTTGACCATATTGACTTCAAACTCGTGATCAAAGACAACAAATGGTTTAAATGGCAAGCAAGAATTGACTTCATTATCATTAAGAGATACAGGGAAATTAAGTGCGATGCTTGTAACTTGGCTGAGATGTGGAGACATTCGCATCTGATGTTCCGTCAATTTGTAGTACGTGGTACCCTCTAAGTTCTCCGAGTGTATGTGTTGTAAAGGTGTGCAGGGTTTGTTTGTTTCTTTGATTCTTTGTCCTATATCGTAATTTAATGCTCGAGATATGCGGGAGAGAAGTGATAAGGCGAGACCTGCTTTGGCTGCCTCCTTTAATTGAAAAAAAAAAAAAAAAAAAAAAGTAAAAATTAATTATAATTATACTTTATTCTGCAAGGAAACAGAGAGAGAGAGAGAGAGAGAGAGAGAGAGAGAGAGAGAGAGAGAGAGAGAGAGAGAGAGAGAGAGAGAGAGAGAGAGAGATCATAATATACATGCATACTAATATATCTATAAGATAGACGATATAAACATAAACAGATAGACAGACAGACAAAGAAAAAGGCGTAGAACACCTTGAACAAAAAAGTTGTGTAATATCCTAACAAACCAGAAAATCAACTTTGATTTCCGGAGTCATTGATTAAATTTATTTTCCATTCACAAAATGGCACGAGCGGTCAATGACGTCAAGGCTCGCTTGGTCCACGCGCGCGTAAAACAAGCAAGCTGTGAAGTCAATGACCGCTCGCGCCACTTTGTGAATGGAAAATAAATTAGAAATTAATGACTCGACCGGCTAAATCAACGTTGATTTTCAGGTTTGTTAGGATACTACACAACTTGTTTGTTCAAGGTGTTCTACGTCTTTAAGTTTGTTACAACAATTGCGTTGGTCTAGTCATTAATCTACAATTAACAAGTAATTTAAACTTTTTATTTTATTTTATTATTATTATTATTAATATTATTTTACTTATAACTTATAACATAGAAACTGCAATAACAAAACTTAACTGTTTATATGCCATTTATAATATGTACTTAAAAATTGAAAACATATTGATACATAATATATGGTTATAATTATAATATAACATGTTATATTTCTTACTTTGGACTCGATGAACGGGTGAGGCAGGGAAAGATCCCCAGCTAGAATCAGTTTGGTAGGACTGCAGATCAAAGGCAACAGCGAGTGTAGCTCACTTACGCTCTGTGCATCATCTATCATCACAATAGGAATCCTGATTCTGTGAAATTTATATCAAATTATTTCAATTCTTATAATCTGTTAAAATAGAAATGAACATTTTTAATTAAAGGAAAAAAAAAAAAAGGAGTTAAATTAAAACATGCAAGTTTGATTATAGTATGCGTCTTTTCCATTTCTGCAGCAGTTAAAATAATAAAAATAAATTTAATAATAATACATCACTTAAATAATATATAGGATGAGTCTGCTATTAGAAATGATAATAAATTAGGCATCTCCTGTTTTTTTTTTTTGTTTTTTTTTTATCTCCAGATTGATGGTTAAATCAACACCAATATATAGCAATCATTTTCTTTTAATCTTGTAGTTTCTAATTACCAAAACTTATCGAACGAACATAATTTTTATTTATTTTTCGTAGCTGGTGAAAATGAAATTATTAAATCTGATTTCTTCTACAATTTTTGAAAATAGAATATAATTAAGTGGTATCATATTCAAATAATTGAAGTGCATATAGAAATCAACATTATACTCACTTCTTAGCACACGCCTCTCTGAAATGCGTGTTAGTAAGTGCCTTGATATTCATGACAATGAGGTGTGCTCGACGTAAGATATTGGCATACTTCTTATCTGGAGGATCACTTGACACCTTGGCTAGCTCTTCCAGAGTGTACATTGATACCTCAGGTTTGAGATGACCTCCGGGACGTCCCAGTAACACCTGTATAAAATTAATTATATTAATTATAATATAATTAACCATAAGTTAACTAATGGTTGAAACGAACGAAGAGGGCGACTTTTTGGTGCGGAAATGTCAAAAGTGGAACTATATTTTTACTATATTTTAGCCCTTTCTACATTATTTATATCTATGTAGCAAAACATTTACTATAATTTTTGAATAAAATTGAATGAACTTTTTTTTTTTTTTTTTTTTTTTTTTTTTTAAATAAAGTTTCGATCTACATGCATTGACTAAAAGTTGGTGCTTTAATTTAAATTTTCACATTTACATAAAGTTATCTTTTAAGTTTAATATTTCATCTTTCTTGTTAATTTTATAATTCACGATCGCCGTGCTTCTTTTGGAGATATCAGCCAGTTACTAAACTTACTCCATTCTGATAACGTTATTATATACGAATTAAGAATTTCACAATTTTAAAAATTTAATGACTTAAAAGAGTAAAAAATAAGTCAAATTAATAATATTTGTATATTTCATGAAAATGACGTCATATATATTAAATCACTAATCACGTTCTACATATTATTATCTTAATATTAATAGTGTTCAATAGTTATTTTTGCTGCTTTTAATATTTTGTTGAATTTATATTTCTTAGGCTTCTTAATTAAAAGTGCTATAGTTCTCATTTATTTTTAATATCCGTTTCCCGTTTTAAAAATGTATTTATAATATAACGTTTTAAAAAAGAAGAAATATTTTATCCGTGACAAAAACCATACGATAAAATTATATGGACTTACCATATGAAAATCATTCAAACGTTCAGGAAGTACGATTTTATTTCTAATAAGATCGATTTGTTTTGCAAATTCAGTGAGTGTGGCATCAGAAGTGGTACAGATCAAAATTCGATCAAATATTCGAATATCTTTCATCATCAAACTTGCAAAGTTGCTCGCGGTTAACCAGACTAGGACGCGAGTCTTTCCTGTACCTGCAAATTAAAATTATTTTCTTTCTTGAAGCTTTATCGTTGTTATTCAGAAATTAATTAAAACCCACATATATTTGATAATAAAATTGTTACCACATAATGAGGAAGAACTAAACAAAAATTAGGGTGTAATTTTTTAGCATATTCTAAAAGATATATATATATATATATATATATATATATATATATATATATATATATATATATATATATATATATATATATATATATATATATATATATATATATATATATATAATATATTTTGAGTTCATTAAATATTTGTAATTAATTTTTTTTAAAGTCACGAAATGTCATCACGGGCTGTTACCTTATGCATACATGCATAAGTTGCCACCCGTGATATCGTTTTTTTATTTTCAAAAATAAGTTAAAAACACTCAATGAACTCAAAAATTATAGAATTTCACGTATCAATCGATTCTCTTAATTAAAGATATGAAATAAAATTACCCTCTATATATATATATATATATATATATATATATTAAATATATATATTTTTTTTTGCAAAGAAATTTTTGATTACGATATATTTTATGTGTATAATAAATATAGGTCACTCCAGCAATGCAAATTGATTTTCTCCCTTTATAATCACATTGTATCCTTTGCATATATTGAAAAATATATCTACAAACGACGGAATACTGAATCTTGATTTTTATGAACTAAAGATGTATAGGAAAAAAACAAATTCTTACCTGCTTCACCTTCAATGATATTACAACTTGTTTCTTTATTACATCGCAAAGTCTTCGTAATATTCATAACAATCTTGTGTTGTTCGTTTGATATTGGCAATGTATTTTGTAGATGTTTATGCAGTCTTCGTACATGTGGTAAGCACCAGTCTAATCTCTGGTGATGAAGAGCAAAATTTGGTAGTGTAAAGCTACGTTTATGAGGATTCAGTATGATGTCCCGAAGTGGAGAATTAGCAAGTTCGAATAACCCTCTTACTTTCATCACTTCTTGTCGAATTTCGTCAACTTTTTGTATTGTAACATCCTGATGTAATATTATTTCATCTTCTGGATATCGGATCTGAAATTATATTTGAATAATTTAAATTATACTAATTTTAGTACTATATAATATATAAATTTATGATGCGCATATATAAGTATAGCGTTATAGGGTGGTTGCATTCATGTTAAAGTCAACGCCATAAGTGAGCACCAAATACGCCGGTATGGGGAAAGGATACATTTTGCCAGTTTAAAAATACTTTACAATTTTTTTGAGAGCATTGATGCTGTTAACAGGTTTAATTAGTACCTCAATGTATGTGAAAAATAATAATGACAAAAAATTGCTCATTTTCCAAAGAAATTAGCGAAAACTCAAGTTTGTTCTATTCTAAGCAATGCTATTCGTTGCTCAATTATGGCGGCATCGAAGCGCATTTATTATGACGTCATGCGCACACACCCTATTGTAGAAAATTTAATTAGAATGTTGTATGTGGTCGAGATGATAGATCTTTTTGTTAATTTACATTTTTATAAATGTTTATTAATAGTAAAAAAAAAATCTCTCTCTCTCTCTCTCTCTCTCTCTCTCTCTCTCTCTCTCTCTCTCTCTCTCTCTCTCTCTCTCTCTCTCTCTCTCTATTTTGATTCCGATTGTTCGTACTGTCTTTTAAATACTATAAGAATAAGGTGTACCACTGTTAGATATGTGCGACATGCATTACAATGAAGTATGTAGTTATATATAATATGAGTATCATATACTGCAATGAATCTAAAAATAATCGTAATTATGCTGCTACACAGTTGCACTATTATATACTTCACTTACCGTGATATCAACTCGATGTTTATTGACGTAAACTGCTTTGTCAGCGGCATCATTGTGACATTCACTACCGATGAAGTTACACTTCTGAACGTACCTGTCAAATTTAATTAGTATTATCAATTTTTACAAATTTTATATTTTGAAAAAAAAACTATTAGTTTGAGTTTGATACAGTACTTGATGCTGCATGAATATGTAAGCAATTTTTGAAGACAAAACTTTAAAACTAGACAACCATAACCGATATTTTGAAAAAAAAAATATATATATATAAACAAAAGAAAAATAACAAAGAAAAAAATGCATTATAGAATAAATACGAAACTATATGAAATTTTTGTTTGAATACATTTTATTTATTAAACATATTTTTGACACGTTTAATTACCAAAATTTAATCTTTTATATAGCAAATGAGTAAATTAAAGAACTTATTCCTCAGAACCTATAAAATATAAGATTTTTTTTTTAATTGAATGACCATATACATATAACGTATAGTATAAATTATATGCACAATTTATTTAAATATTGTCTATTATTTTCAGTAATTATTTTTAATCTACATTTATAATCTTAAAAAATAATATATATTTTACCCACCCGATGAAATTCTTAAGATATGTAGTCTCAAAACTTTGCATTTTGAGTCCCAAAACGACGAAATCTCCTACATTCGGACAATCGTGAATTCGATCCTGTTTCGTCGTAACTTTGAGTGAGATTAACATCGATCTATGGTAATTTTCTTCGTCTGTTCTTCCAATCAATGAAGCAGTGATCATATGTGTCGAGAAGCGAAACATCTGGTATAATTTAGACCATAGTAACACGAGACACAGTGGCAGCATGATCTGTAAAATTATACATAATATAAATTATAAAAATTGAGATAATTCATAATGGGTATACTATACTAATAATTTTAAGGGGGTAATTTTATTTCATATTCTAAAATAGGACATTGTCCTGAATCGATACATATTTAAGTTTCTAATTTTGATTAATTTTTGAAGTTACGAAATGACGTTACAGGTCGCAACTTTTGCATAACTTGCAGCCTTGTGATGTCATTTTGCCACTTAAAAAAATTAATTAAAAATACTTAATGAACTCAAAAATTAGTTATTCACGTATGTATCGATTCAGGACTATGTCCTCTTGTAGAATATGCAATAAAATTAACCCCTTTTGTTTTTTTATAGTGTTCCTCATTGTTTTAGAAGGTGTTAAATTAAAGATGTGCTAAATAACGACAGTAAATAAATTATAATCCAAAGAAGAGGAATATTTCTGCATTATAAAGTGTTTTTTTTAATTATTATTTTTAATTAATTATTATTTTTTATTAACATGTTATAGAAATATACATATAAACTATATAATAAATCTGCACAAATACTACAATACAATGCGAGATTTTTGTTCCTTCATTATATTAAATAATTGTTTTTATTTTTTTTATTAAAAAACGAGATACATTTTTGCAATAGCGAGGTTTAAAACCGCGAGTTACTAAAATTTTATTGACGTAACTTTATATAGTTTTCACGTCATTACAACGATAACTTTAATTATTAAATTCAGTTTTTTTTATTCATGCATTGGTAGTTTTCCGATAAATTGCATTTTTTTCTTTTTTTAACAAAATTATATGTATAGTGTAATTAGAATAATCTATTCTTATATATTTACACAGAAAATAAAAAATTTTGAAATGATTTGAGTCATAATCACATTATTGAAAAAGGTAAAATTGCATGATTTGGACTATGTACAGTACAACATAAAACTAAACATTTTTTTCTGGCTTGTTTTCGTTATATTATAATTTCTTCAATAATCAATAAAACCCTGAATTCGTCTCAATCTCACCCCCCCCCCCCTCCAAATCTCATAACTTACGTCAATTAAAGTTTGTATATTGATATTGTTGATGGGTAGCACGCGTCAGAGTATTGTGATACTGTATGATACATTCAATTCAAACCGATGGACAAAAAAAAAAAAAAAAAAAAAAGGGAGAAGATGTAACTGAGTGCTAGGGTAAAAATACATAAACAACGCAAAGTCTCCCTTATTTGAACAATAAAAGTGATAGTTTTGTGGAGTGAAGCATACATTACAAAATAATTGTTAATAATAATTGTTAATATCTAGTATTATATTTGAAATCAAGAATATATAGAGCATATTGTAATAATATATTATGTTGATTTTCCAATGCAGTAGTACATTAGTGATTTTTTTATTATCATTATTATTTCCACATTTCTTTTCTTTGAGGATCCATATTTTTTGTGCGCGTTATCTCATATTATAAATTCAATTGTGATTTTATCATATTTATAAGTTAAATTTTTTTTTTATTGTATGTTTTTTTATAATATGAAATTGCAGCTGTAATAATATGAAGCTGTATAAGCTTTTTATTTGCATCAATTTCTTATTCATACTAAAATTTTAAATGCTTATTACTAAAATTGATTTAATATTGAGTTATTATTTTAAATGTTATTTTTTCAAACTTTTTAAAGATGCATTTCTCAACCCCCTCCCCTCTCCCCCCCCCCCCAGGTGCGTTAAAATGATTACGCGACATACTTTATTATTTTTTAATTTCTATAATTTAATAATGTTAAAAGGCACATAGTTATAAAAAACATCAAATTTACACTTTCTTACTATAGTTATTAAAAATTAGTTCTTACCTTATGGTATGAATCGTAGCTTTCGTAAGTATATTTAGACACATGCAATGCTGTCTTTTTTTTATCTTCAGCTGGATCACGTATTGCAAACTTCCCTATATTCTCGATGCTATCTTCAAGTCTCTGTTGGTACTCGCTATCAGTCAATAAAATATTTTCTTGCTTCCACACTGGAGGGTTGAAATTTGCATTGATCACCGCGTCTAGCCACATACTATCCCAGTAGAGCATACTCTGAATCAAGCGCTTTTCTTCCTCAGGAACTGGTTAAGAATAAAATTAAAATAGTTAAAAACAAAATATGCATTTCTGTTTCTTATAATAATCAGTATACATAACGATATATCTGCTAATTAGTTTAGATAATTAATAATAATTAATTTCATTATTCCAATTATGAATCAATTTAAACACAAGATTAGTAGATTTTTTGTTGCATATATTTTAATTAGGTACATTTTTGTGAATCTTGTTTTATAAATAATTCAACCTATTATGTAGTTTTTATTTACTTATGATTTCGGACGATGTAAGAATTTCTTTCGGCCTCGTTAAAAAAATGAGATTATTGAATGGAGCTTATTGGTAAGACGCACGAGAAAAGCTGATGATTGGATCCCCTAATTTCCCATTCATTAGAATCGCTGAACTTTCCCCCCCCCCCCCCCCCTGAACTATTGCACCCGCAGTACACCGAGGCAGGAATTATTTAAAAGAATAGACCAGAACAAAACTTTAGCATTTATATCATAAAACACTTGATGTTACTTACGCAAATAACATTATAAAGTTTTTGTCTCAAAAACCAACTGTATAATAGCGCCGTAGCAGTGATCAGAAAATTTTGATTTATGCAACCCGCACAACATTTTTACACTAATTTTTGCCTGTTTCTGACTTAAAACAACAATTATTCTATATAACATAATGTTTATGCTACGTAACTAAGTTATTATCCAGTATTGGTATAAATATAATGCTGTGTACTTGTGTACTAATTGTGATAAAAATGAGCTAGCATAAATATTAGTTTTTTTTTTTTTTTTTTTTTTTTTTGTCTATGCGAAAGAGAACACCGTGGAAACATCATTATATGGGTTAGGGAGACTACATAACATACAGTATATATATCTTAAATAATTATTTATTTTGTATTTACCTGATCTTTGCGTAGTTGGTATTCCATGTTGACTCTCAACTTTTGGTGTTGCAGTTTCTGTGGTAACTGATTTTTGTGGTGGAATATTTTTTCCTCTGTTTTGAAAGAAAAATAATTCAAACAAATTATACAAACAAAAGTCTGCAATTCGATATATTATGTTCAAGAAGATATTTTTATTATTATTTTCTTTATCTCACACTTTTATACGGTAAAAATAAATTCGGTATAAAAATAAATTTCGTTATTTAAGCAGATAATTTCTAGAAGCGTTGCTAAATTAAAATTACATAGATTTATGCTGGGGCACGTTCAAAATAACTTGTACACAATATATATTATGCAATATAGTCGCTATAGGAGTTCTTATAGGAAAAATTATTATGAAATTGCATAATGAGCTAAGTATTGAAATTACAACAAAATAATACGATAAGTAAAAAGCTATCAGTTACGGGTCAATATCTTGCAGTCCTCTGCTGCCCTTGAAAAAAATAATAAATAAATATAATAATAAAATGATCGTAAAGTATTTATAAAATTATTCTCTGATAAATATATACATTTTTTCAAAACATAGAAGTTCAAATATAATTTCTCCGTAATGCCCATATACATTTTTCACAATTATTAACTTTTTTTTAAATTTTATACTTACATAGATTAATTGATTTTATCACTTATTTATTTTCTTGCACGAAAAGCTGAAATTAAGTAATTTATGCTGGATTTATATTATGTCATATCTGATATAATATAAAAGTTTGTAAATTAAAACAGCATAAATATTTTTTTTCTAACATATCATATACAATGAATAATATAATTTTTAACATAGTTACTATTTACTAATATATGTGCAGTGTATAAACCTTTAAACATAAATATTGTTTATGGAAAAATGCAGTTCAAAATAGCATAATTATTTCGTATTTACTTTTGTTCGTGTGAAATTACGGATGATTAATAATCATACTTTATCGAAACTATAATTAATATTATTGCTACTGCTGCAGTTCCCCCCCCCCCCCCCCATCAAGTTTCTTATTTATTCCTTTATTCATTTTCTTATAATATAGTATATTATACAGTAATAAGAGGAAAAAAGTACTTACCTAACATTGGGTGTTTTGCTTGAACTTCTTGCTAGCTGGGTACGAGGCAATGTATCTGAAACGACGGTGTAACTATTTTCCACACCTGTATGGTTAGTTTCAATATTCTTGTCCAAATTTGCAGTTATAGAATTAACTTTTGGATTCCTTGCTATACAATTTTGATTAGAGTAAGGAATAATTGGTCCAGGCTCAATTTCAGTAGATGTAGCAAGATTTTCTAATGAAAATGGTTTATTAATATAATTATTTAAATATGAACTATTTTTATCAATCATATCTAATGAAATATCATTATAAGTAGAGTTGCTGCTGGTATTATTTTGGAGCTGTGAGATCGATTTATCGATTGTATTTGAAATATTGAATGGAATAACGTGGTTATTATCACCTGAACTAGAGTTACTTTGTCGTTCGGGGATCGTTGTAGAAGTAGATTCGATGTTGTGATGATGAGTCGAGATCGATGTATCGACTGAGATATTATTATTAGAAGAAGAGTCAGTATTGCTATGAAGATGAGTCGATATCGTTGTATCGATGGAAATATTATTAGAAGTAGAGTTAGTGTTGCCATAACGATGAGTCGAGATCGATGTATTGAATGAAATATCATCATTAGAAGAAGAGCCAGTGTAGCTATGATGTTGAGTCGATATCGATGTATCGGATGAAATATTATCATTAGAAGAAGAGTTAGTATTGCTTTGATTAATAAACTTATTTATTTTATGACGGGATTTAGTCGAGATCGATGCATCGAATGAGACAACAATTCGATCACTTGCATTACATAATTTTATTTGACGATTAGACTTTGAATTTGATTGAATCGTGCTGTCTTTAGTTTTAGCACTAACTTTTGAAGCTTTTGATTTTGTGCTTTGTTTCGACGCATTTTTATCACAATTTTTTGTACTTTTAGAGCACCTTGAAGAAATTTGACTTTTAGCCGAATCACAAGTTGATTTATCATGGGAACCATGGGAATTTTTTCTATCATATTCTTTACTTTCAGAACATTTACTGTTAGAGTGAGAGGATTTTTTAGTAGATTTTAAAGACTCGGATTGACTAGGCTTTGTAGATTTTTCTTTAATACAATTATTGCTATTTTTTCTGTCATGATTTGTTCTATCTTTGTTATTTTTATGATGACTTGAATGTGAACGATCTGAAGATTTACTGCTACGTGTAGTCGATGTCTTTTTGTCTGCTTTTTTTTCTGTAATTTTTTTAGGTTTATCTGTATTTTTTGTAACTTCCTTTTCAGTATTAATTACTGTTTCTTGTAGACTTGACGTAACATTACTTTTTTCTTTAGTATCATTAGACAAGTTTGATGAAATATGTAAATTATTAATTTCTTTTGAAGTTTCCTCGCGTAATTGTGACATACATTCCGATATTTTATTCAAAAATTTTTGCGCCTCGATATTTTCAACTAAATGTTGAGTAACTATTTCCGAACCTAATTCTAGTGCAATTGAGTTGTCAACATCAATTTCTAATACATCTTTACATTCCATTTTTATAGATATATCTGAACTATATTTACTAGTTAGTGATGCATTAACTGTTTCTGTATTTTCTAATTCTTTTTCCTGATTATATTTTTCACTATCGAGTTGGTTAAAATGTTGTAAATTTTTATTGGAAATTGCTTGAATAAAATCCTCTTCTTCGCTATCACTTATTTCAATTAATTCTATCATTTTAGAATTTTTACTACGATTTTCTTCTAATATAATATTTTCAGTATCCTCATTCATTTCAGTAAGTTCTAATTTAACTTTTGTAAGTATACAATCGATATTATTTTCTATGTTATTTGAAGATTCATTTGGAACATCATCACAAATTTCTAGTTTAATTTTTTTAGCTACGGAATCTACATTTTCAGAACTTTCTTTACGTTTTAACGACAGATTTTCATCATCAATTATTGATTTCTTATATTGCGTTAATTCTTGTAGTTTTTCTTGTAAAAACTCGTTGTTTTGAGTTAAAATATTATGTTGAAGTGTGAAATACGATGCTGTAGAAGTTGATGCTTCACACATTGTTGAATGATCTTCTAAATTTGATTCATCTTTAATTTCTTGTTTTATTTCTCCTTCTTCTAATAATCTTTCAGTTATTTCTTGTTTAATCTCTGATTTTATTGCCAAAACTTGCTCACAAGTCATCTGTTTGGAGAAAAAGTGTTAAATTAATTATTCGTATAACATGAGTTCTAGATATATAAATTTTAATCACCTTTATTTTTAACTCTAATTTTATTTTAAATGTTTATATATTCTAATGTAAAGTAAAAAATGTACACTTTTATTGACGTTTAAAAAATAAATTACAATAAAGTTATTTTTTACTGCTTTAAAAAAATATATAGTAATCTTAAATATTACATCATTTATATATAAACTAAAACGTCAACTGTACTATACTGTATAATAAAATTAATATTATGCATACAAACACATTTTACAAACAAAATTACAAGAAATAAAATAAAAAAAATAAAATAAAAAAATACTTGTATATACATTTTAAATTACTTCATTTTATGCGGTTTTCTAAATAAATACAAAAAGAAAGAAAAAAAGTTTAAAATTTATACATAAAAAATAGTGCCCGAGTAATTTTATTTTAAAATTATTTGTGACAAAATAAAATAATGTTTAGCAATAATCATTTCTCCCAATTTATTTATTTTAGATTGTATAGTCTGTTTTGTTTATTTATTACATAATTACTTTTTATAGTTTTTATTGTGTTTCCCATTGGTGCAACAAAAGACTCTCTTGAGCCTTAAAATAATTGTTTTTTTAAATGTAGAAGTGTTTTGTTTTTAAAAGATTTCGTGGTTAAACCCACTAAAAAGCATCCTTTTATTATTTTAAACTCAAAATAGAATAACAATAATAAATTTTTGGATCTCTTTTATAATAATACGTAATAAAAACGATAAATAATAATAAAAAAGCTCTGGCTCTTCTATAAAAAATTATAAATAAAATGTTTGACATCTATAAATAAATACAAAGTCAGCAAAGGGCAAAAAGCAAAAAGGTTAAACTGAGGATATTTTTGAACAATATTTTAACATAACGTCTTTTTAATTTTTTTTTCTAATTAGAATATTCAACTTCTTATTTGTACTTAAACTTTTTTTTACTAACAAAAATGCACGACATTTTTAAAATTCTTATATTGTTGTGAATATTCATAAAATAATTATAGAAATTTATGAAATTAATATAATGAATAATAAAAAGAAAAACGCAAATAAAAAATAAATACTTCTTATATATATATAAAAAAAAAAGGTTGCAATACCACTTCTATATATTAGACGTGAAATATCATAAATTTCGAATGTTATTGCTTTTCATAATAGTATTTTTTGACACATAATTAAAAACCGTACTTGGGCGTAGTTTCTATAAATATAATAAAGGCCAAATTTATATATTTATTTTAAATGGACCATTTATATTTATATACAAAAAGAAAAAAAGAAGTATTTTTCAAGGTTTATGTTTTTATAATTAGGTAATAAATATTCATAAAATAAAAGCAGTTTATATAATTCAATTAAAAAAATTTTTAGTCTTACATAGATTACGTTTTTATCATTATTATTTTTAGATTACGTTATCAAACATCCTTATAATTTATTAAGGGAGTAGGGGACCGACGTCGGCCATTAAACTCAAACTTTTCTCGTCATAAAAATCTGAAATTTTGCACAATGATACTTCAGCTTGAGAAAATTTCAAATATATAAAAATTTTGGGGGGTCACCGTGCAAATTGATCTTATATGATATTTTAAGCCCATAAGGCCCAATGTTAATTTCAATAATTTTTTTCTTTTTTTCGGGACGGTCAAACATCATGAAATTTTTATCACGGCTAGGTGTGACCCTTAGCTACACAATGACACCAAATTAAGACCCAAAACACTTCCAGTTTTTTTTTTAGATATAAGGTCGGTACCCTACTCCCTTAATTTAACAAATGCAGAGCGGAAAACCACAAAAACAGATATGAATAAATTTTACACGGACACTTCTTTGCTGGTGTTGAAAGCAAAGCTACAAACTGGAAACGGAAGTGGCGGAAAATTTTACTGTGTTTTCTCCTACTGTTACCGTCACGTGATTTTCGTTTCCGCGACACGTCCTTTTCCGGTTTTTAAATATTTACATAATATAATATAAGCATCCTTTCTTGGCATGTTTAATTATTATCATTTCTAATTTATATGTATTGACAGAAAAAATATAATATATTTGATTCGTTTTCCACATCTCTCTCTCTCTCTCTCTCTCTCTCTCTCTCTCTCTCTCTCTCTCTCTCTCTCTCTCTATTTTAATGTGATATACCAATTTTTTAAAATTAAAATTACATTTGTACCAATATATCTGGAATAAGATTAATAAAATTAAATTAAAAAAATGAAATTTACACCCCCCCCCCCAAAAAAAAATAAGTGTAGTTCCTACCTCTTCATGTGATACTAGATATGAGAAGCAATCAGGATTGTTCTTGTCAGGCTCGTATTTGCATCCTAGTGAAATTTTCTGTCCGGGTTTTACCTCAGTAAAGACGTCATGTTCTAATTCTTCATCGTCGAGGTATGTTTTTGACTTTTTCTAAATATATATGTATAAAAACAAACAAAAATTTGATTTTATTTTTTACTGGTCGCAGTACGTGTATCCAAATTTAAAGAGAACCCTGAACTTAAAACAATTGTTTATATAGTCTCACAAACTGGAATTTAAAAATTGTGTGTCTATGTGAGGAAACTTTTAAATTGCTTTGGACATCACAAAAATTAGATATATGCAATAGAAATTGTAAAAATTGAAATTGTAAGACATAGTATAGTCATAGTATAGTATAGTTTAAGATTTTTCTTCTTTCCTCAACAGTTTGTGATAATATTATATAACTTTAAAAAAAAAGGATATCTTTATATTACTTTATTAGATTAAAATATATTTAAAATTATGTCTTTATACTTACGCTGTACGCTTTGATGTAAAGTATATTAGGGGCTGGAAACAGCTCGCAGTGTTCTCGAGCTACACTGAGTTGTTTACTAAGGAAAAACATATTTTTCCTTGACGATCTACCAATTTTCACCGGTATCTGTTGGGTGTATATGAAATGAAATAAAATTAGAATACATTTTAAATCATTAAAACATTTTCTTTCAAATGCATTCTTTAAAAAAATTAATTTTTTTTATTTATGCATTGTTATACAATAATAGTGGCATAGAATCCATGATCATGTCAAAATATCATATAGCAACTTAAAATTATGACATGAAATAACTAAAAATTAGATTTAAACCTCTAACATAAGATAAAGCATAAACTTTATCTTAAAATTAAGGTAGTGAACCTAAGGTTAAAATTAATTGTTTAATGAAACAAATAATAAGAAATTACTATAATGGATATACAGATTGTTTTCAATAAGAGCATATATAATTGTATAATATATATACATATTATCTATATTATATTTTGTTTCTGAAGATGTTGTTTTGTTTGTATTATAATAAAATTAAAAAAAAGAAGTTAAACTTGCTCAATAATTATTTGAGGTACGCACTTAAATCTAGGACAGCGGTCCTTCTTTATCCCTTTTCTTATCGTAGCGATAAGAGTTTGGACTGTGCTTACTTTATGGACGCGATATTAAGTGCGATAAGAATTGATATTTATGAAAATTAGCGAAATTACACTTCAATGTTATACTAGAGCAATGAATAACATTTTTCAGAATAGGATAAACGTTCGTTTTTGGCCATTTTCATTGAAAAATTGGTTATTATTTTACCCACATACTTGAAAACCTAATTCAACCTATATTAACAGCATCAATAATGCTCTCAAAAATATGGTTATAATAATAAGTATTTTTAAACTGGCAAAATGTTTAATTTTCCTATACCCAGCGCATTAGTTCTCAAATAATAAAGTGTCGACTTTTATATGTTTTGCAGAAACAAAGTGCAAAATTATATATATATATATATATATATATATATATATATATATATATTATATATACACACACAGTATATTATATACATATTACATACATACTCACTTATACATAGTCGAGGAAATAAGTTAGTGGACTCGAACTTTGAAAAATCATTTCTCATGAACAAAACATTGTATTAAAATAATAAAAACATATTCTGAATTGTTGGTATGTTAGCTATAAATTGATTGGTTTAGTTTTCCTTGCACCCATAGTTCATTAGCAACGGCGTGATATATGACGTAACCTTGCAAAAATATGCATAAAAAGTAGTGTATCTTGCTCAAAAGTTGTCTTAAAAATCTAAAATTTTGTACAACTGTGACTGACATTTGTTTACATACACTTGCAAACTTTCAGCAAATTTGATTAATTATTAATAATTTTATGCAACAATTAAGATGCACCACTTCGGCGTAAGCTTACAAAGCGAACAGTAAGTTTTTAATAATGTGGCTTAATTAAATACACGTATGCATTGATATGTGTACTTTTTGATAACAAAATCAAAATTTGACACTAAAATTACTTCAAATTATAATTACACAGAATCAGATCATATTTATATAGAAATATTTAAAATACTCAATATCACTTTGTAACTTATTACCTTTCTTCAAAAATTTTAATATTCTGAGTTGCATCTTTTTCAACTCCCATAATTTACCCGACTTGATTTTGACTTTGATTTTGGGTGTAGTACATTGTTGATATAATAATAATTATAGTAAAATCTTTTTTATATGAATCAAGTTAAAACGTACATGGGTAAAGCATCAATTTTTGAACACAATATGTGGGATAAATACTATATAATTTTTCAAGTCAATTATGCATTTGTTTAAAGGGAAAAATACTTGTTTTCAATTTCAAAATAATTGAAATGTTTTCTACATTTTATATTTTTTGACAATATATTAGTGTATGTATATAATATATTTTTTCTGTTTTGTTATTTATTGTTTCCTGCTTTTTGTTGTTTTATTATTTTATTAGGCTTTTTATTTTTTTTATTATTTTTTTATTAAAGGAAATAGACCAGAGAAAATCATAAGCATTTATATTCACAAAACACTGGAAGGGATTAATATAAACAACTTTAGTTTGTCTCAAAACCCAACAGTAGCCCCATAGCAGTGATCAGAAAATTCGATTTATGCAACCCGCACAACATTTTCATACTAATTTTTGCATGTTTCTGACGTCATAAACATGAATTTTCACGCAAATTGCATACTTTACAGTCTTTTCACGCTCTCTCGTGGGGCTCCATTAAAATTCTGGTAAAAATTGTCATCAGTTTTGAAGATCCCATTTTGTGTTTATTCACAAAAAAGCACATGTTGTTTTATGTGGTCTATGGCTTTAACTTTTAAATTGAAATTATCTGCGATATGTATGCAATACCAGAGTATAAGTTATTATTTTTATACTTGTATTTTGTAATACTATGAATACTTATATTTTGTTACATCACAATTTATTATTACTTTTTTTTAAAAATGGATATAAGATATAATAATTTTTTTTATTGACCCGGTCAATCGGGGCAGTTCATAGCAACAAAAAGGTTACAACGAGCGTTGGCCTTATCAAAATAACAACATAATATCTTAAACATACATTCATGTATACATTCAGGAGTATTAAAAAAAGAAATAAAAAATGGTACACAAGTTCGTTTTACAAACTACACACAAATATTGAGCAACCTCCAAATTTTTTCCTTTGTTAAAAACACCTGATCATGATGTCACTATCAGTTTACAATGTTTATATCATTAACATTGACATTTCTTCGTTTAGAATTTACACCCTGATAAGAATAAACGGAACTTTCGCAGAAAAAAAAATCAAATGCACAATAGCGACTCACTTTTATCGGCTCAAAAAACACGATCAATCAACCAATGAATTTGTCTATTTTTTTGGCCTCATTACTTTACAGAACAAACTACAGAGTTTAGAAAAATTGCAAATCTGTGTGTAGCTTGATATGTCAAATATTTTCACGTTATAAGACTATCGCATTCACGTACAAAAATAAATACGTAATAATTATGCTACGTACCTCAATGCAGCAACATTTTATGCATAACAACTAATTTTTGCTATTATAATGTATTATAGTGATTAATTATGAATTTCCCGCCCCAAAATTTCAGTTTTGGTCCGATTGACCTAAAACTCCATATTTATAGGTTTTAGACAGTCCTCAATAACATATATTTTTTTCACCAAAAATTTCAGATGAGGGTGTTATACTGTGTGAGATGAGGAATTCTGACCCACATATAACATTTAATATAGTTCAGCATAATTACTTTTATGTTAATACAAAATAGCAACACATGCGCTCTACTATAATTATAAGAAGTGTCCCCATGCAGCATAAATTACGTTATTATTATTATTTTCGTGTCAAAAATTCGTTTGTAAATTTCTTTTAAATTATTTTATCTTTTTAATTGGCAGTAAAAGGAGTTGTATGTTTTATGTATATTTTTGAATAATAATATTTAAACGTATTCATACAAATAAATTAAAATGATAATTTTTTCCTCTCGTATACAAATTTAAATTATAAATAGATAAGGTGCCAAAAGTAATGGACTCATTGCAATAACATGCGTACAGCGCAAAGTTGAGTTGACACCTGCCTCTCAAAGCATCTGCTAAAAGTGAAGAGCAAATATTTATACAAAAATAGTTCAGTTTACAAAAATATAATTTAAAATTTAATTGGTTAGTAATACAATTTGAGTTTGCTTATTAGTTTATTTTTTATTTTGTTATTATTTATTTATTTTTTGTAACATTTGATTTAACGCTAACTCAATTTCATTTTTGCTTATTCGCTTTTTGTAGAACTCTTTCTGTACACTTTTCTTAGAAAAGACAGAAAGATCCGTGCAAGGAATAAAAAGCTTGCATGCAAAAATCGAAAGTCAGGATGAGAGAAAGAGAAAATTGGAGCCCAAAAGTCTACTGCATGACGTCATATTACTGAATGCGCTTACTATAGAGCAATGAATTACGGAGCTAATGTCCTATGCAGCATAGGACATTAGCTATTTTCTTGTAAAATAAGTTATTTTATTATTTATTTATTTTGTTTTTATTATTTATCTCGCATCCTTAAAAACTTCATCCAACCTCAATACTCTCAAAAATATTGCTATAATAGTAACTGGCAAAATGTATCATTTTCCCATACCAGCCCTTTATTTATTGCTCACATATGGCGTCGATGAATGTAACCACCCTATATATATACTCAAGTTCAACAACTTTGGTCGTACAGACAAATTATTACGTATAATTACGTATTGAGCTGGTATGGCCGAGTGGTGAAGGCAGCTGACTCGCAACTCTGTACTCCTCACCGAGTATATAGTACGGGATGTAAAGGATTGAATAGTGCATTTCATTCTAGAGTTATGAAACTTGGAACACTTGCAGATGACACCCAACCTATGATTTCCCGGGGCTGAGCCATCCGGGATACCCAACCCTTGCACCCCTGGAGACCCCTGAAATATGCTTTATTTTTTTGTGCCTCAACTAATGCTCTCAGCAAAAAAAGCTTCAAGCAAAAGTTGTAAGGCTTACTTTTTTCTATGCCCATGAATTTTTTCAAAATTCTATGTTGCCACATTTAGCTACAGTGTTGCCAAATATAGGTCACCATGCGTAAAATAACCTTATTTCAGGGGTTTTCGTTTAATATATGCAGTTTATGCTTGATATTTTGTTGCAGGATGCATTTTAACTAACATTAGTGTTATATTGTAACAATTAATGGATGAAATTTAATTAATTGAATAGAAATAAAAAATAAAAATAATTTTAACTGTTTTAATAGTGCATTTGGTTATATACGTTAAAACCGTATAAATAGGCTTTCACAAACTGCTGTGCTGTAACCGTGCACGTAACACTAAAATATTTTAACTGTTCAAACATAGAAGCTAACATGTTAAGGAACAAAACTGGGGGCTGAGCCATCCTTAGGGGTCAACCCTGTAACCCTGAAAAAATCGCAAAGTAGGTACATTTGACAAAAAATTTAGGTTATTATAGCCATTTCATTGATTTTTACTGAATTAGGCGTGAGAAAAGGGCACAAAGGGTTGACTCTTGATAAGGGTTTAACCTCTTAATAATTTTAAAAGTATCTAATTATCAATTTCTCGGGGTTGAGACCCTTCAGGGGTTGACCCTTAAAGACCCTGGTGACCTCAAAATGGACTGTTTATTGATAATATGATATATGAAAATACTTAAAAATAAAGAATATTAAGTCAGAAAAATAATCCTTAAAAGGGTCTTTGCTCTCATAAATTGTGTCCATCACTCCAAGGCTGCTGAGACACCCTCGTAGGGGTGCACCCTTTAATTTTCAATTAAGTAATTTTAATTATTTTCAGATCTCATATTATCAATGAACAGTCCATTTGAAGGTCACCAGGGTCTTAAAGGGCAAACCCCTGAAGGGTCTCAACCCCGAAATTTTGATAATTGGACACTTTTAAAGGTTTTAAGATGTTGAACCCTTATCAAGGGTCAACCCTTTGTGCCCTTTTCTCACGCCTAATTTAGTAAAAATCAATGAAATGGCTAAAATAATCTAACTTTTTCGTCAAATGTACCTACTTTGCGATTTTTTCAGGGTCACAGGGTTGACCCCTAAGGATGGCTCAGCCCCCAGTTTTGTTCCTTAACATGTTAGCTTCTATGTTTGAACAGTTAAACTATTCTAGTGTGACGTGCAAATTTACAGCACAGCAGTCTGTGAAAGCCTATTTACACGGTTTTAATGTATATAACCAAATGCACTATTAAAACAGTTAAAATTATTTTTATTTTTTATTTCTATTCAATTAATTAAATTTAATTCTTTAATTGTTACAATAAAACATTAAGGTTCGTTAAAATGCATCCTGCAACAAAGTATCAAGCATAAACAGCATATTTTAAACGAAAGCCCCTGAAATAGGGTTATTTTACGCATGGTGACCTATATTTGGCAACATTGTAGCTAAATGTGGCAACATAGGATTTTGAAAAAATTCATGGGCATAGAAAAAAGTAAGCCTTACAACTTTTGCTTGAAGCTTTTTTTGATGCGAGCATTAGTTGAGGCACAAAAAAATAAAGCATATTTCAGGGGTCTCCAGGGGTGCAAGGGTTGGGTATCCCGGATGGCTCAGCCCCGGGAAATCATAGGCTGGGTATCATCTGCAAGTGTACCAAGTTTCATAACTCTAGAATGAAATGCACGGTTCAAGGGTTTTTTTCCTTTAAGGTTCCGGACTAATAGGTTCGAGCCACTGCTGGGTGCGTACGTAAAGTGTGAGAGCACAATACGTTGCACGATGCATGTTTACATGCATTCCATGACGACGCACAGAATTCGGGAGGTGCATGATTGATGTGATTGCACTGACCAGCCTGCCTAGATGTTTCCACGGTTTCTCTAGGCTGTCATGGCGAATGCCGGGCTGTGTACTTAGGCCGTGGCCGGCCCGTGTGTGCTTTTCCATTAATTGGAAAGTCCTTACCTGTCGATAAGACAATGTCTTGACTGGGACTGGGATTGGTGTATAGCACGATAACACAATATGGCAAGCAAAAAAAAAAAAAAAAAAAAAAAAAAAAAAAAAAAAAAAAATTATAGATTTAAAGTTATTGATTATAAAATTAAACTTATATAGCTTTGTTACCGTAAATTATCCTCAACTCTTCCCTGCTCAGCTAGGTCTTTAGTATTTATAGACAAGACAAAGATATGATAGACATAATAATAATAAAATACGTAATTATATAATCCAGTAAGAATTTTTAAGTTTTTTATAGCAAAAAAATGTTGCTCAATTGAAGTTGAGGTGAAATTTCGTTAAAGACGCATTATTTTCTTTTTTTACATGCTTCTTATAAATACTCTGAATTTAGAGAAATTAGGACAATTTTTGTAACAATAATATCCAGTGGCTTATAGTATTTATATAAGAAACAAGTGTATTATTGGTGTCTAAAATTAAATCCATCAGTATGTTATTGATTCACGTGTGATTATTATTTGTTTATAATGCACATGCATATCTTTGTATTTCATAATTCATAAGGTTCTAAAAGTACACATTTTCAAAGCAATGTAACAATATGCATGTTAATTGAGTAACAATTTATTATTGTTTATCTCATCTGCATTATTTTGAAATTTTGTATTTTGATGATTTTCGAAAACAATTGTTTGTATAATATATAGCTTGCGATCGATTTATATTATAATAGCTATTTACGCACAAATAAACATATTTTTTGTAACTTGTAAGAGAGAGAGAGAGACTTTAAATTTTGCTGACAAAAAAACTTTTTGTCAGATTTCCAAAATATATAAATTCACTTTTTATTACTGCTGTTTTTTTTTTTTTTTTTTTTTTTTTTAGATTTTTTTTTTGTTTTTTTGTTTGGTTACTGTATTTTTTGTGTATTTATAATATCTATATACACTTGCAAATTCGTAAAACAACACTTGAAAAAAACAATATCACGTTATGTAAAATAATTTAAAAACCAGTCGCAGTCCTTGCCTCTCTCTCTCTCTCTCTCTCTCTCTCTCTCTCTCTCTCTCTCTCTCTCTCTCTCTCTCTCTCTCTCTCTCTCTCTCTCTCTCTCTCTCACACACTTTCTTTCTCATCTAAAGGGCCTATATATATGCTTGTATTTGTTTTCTACTTTTTCTTTGCAGTTATTTTAAATTTTATCCAAACAACTACATCAGTTTGAAACATTAATTTAGTTAATTATGACATTAAATAAAATCAAAATGAGGAATTTTAATTTAAATGTATCGTTATACATAATTTTTTGCCATGTGCTAAAATGATTAAAATTAGATTGCGCATATAATCATAGCACTTTGGAGAGATCTGGAAAACTCTTGGCATTTTTATTAAAATTATATAAAATAAAAAATACCACGGTTCTTTAATGAGAGAGGGGAGATAGGTCACTCAAATAAAAGAAAAATATATATTTGAATAATATCCGCATATATATGTTAAATAATACACACGCAGATATAATAAATAAATAATAAAATTATATATAGCTAGGGGCAAGGTTATGTTGGTAAACGTCTGGCTCTTTTTTTACAGCTAAAAACCATATATTCTGTCTACGATTCATAAAATAATCATTGTAAGGAAATATGCAAAAATCAATTTTTCATTTATAATCAATTAAAACAATAAATACTAAATAGACCTAATGAATTAAAAATAAATATTTTTTGAAAAAAGTTTTTTTTTGAAACGTTTCTTAAAAGTATAAAACACACACTAATTTTTTAAAAATATATATTATTCTAAATAACAAAATAAATACACTTACATCATTGAGTGCATATAAATGTCGAATTCTTTCATCTGTCGTTTCTAAGTTACAATGTAATAACTTTAGATGCCAAATCTTCATTTTTTATCCACTCGTTTACCAGTTCACTGTGTGGAGTTTTGAATCTATTCGGTTTTATCGCTTCACTTTCTACGAGAACTGTTGCTTGAAAAAGCGACGCTCGACTACAGACTACAGAGAATAATATACTGCGAGATCGCGGTGCTATGTTTTGATCATACCTCCCCTCTCTTCTTCTGTGAGGTCTCCCTTCTCTTTTCTTCCCTTTCCTATTTCCCCTAATATACCTTTTTTATTTTAATTAATACACTTATGTTATATGGTAAAAATTATTACAGATAATTATTATAAATAATATAACTTTTGCACGTAGAGGCGTAGACAGGTTTTTGCGACAGAAAGACTAAAAAAGTGGGTCTAGCCTATTATGAAGGTGGGTATATTAAAAAAGAAAAAAGAAAAAAAAAAAAAAGATCTCCGTCATCAGAGGTTTGAAAAAGCATGGGTTAAGTTTTTACCCCCGCCCTATATGCACCTGGTCTGCATTAGGTGGCATATGCAGTCAGGTTTCACGTTGCCAGTTTTTTTTATGGTGTTTTGCTGCTGCATTTTAGGAAATTTAAAATAAAAAATTACTTTATCTGGAAAATGGAATCAATAAGTAAATAAGAGGGGATGATATGAAATTTAAAAAATATACACACACACACACACACACACACACACACACACACACACACACACACACACACACACACACACACACACACACACACACACACACACACACACACACACACACACACACACACACACACACACACACACACACACACACACACACACATTATATAGATTATAAAATATTACATTTTGCAGCCTTATGTGTTATCTTTTTTTTTTTTTTTTTTTTTTTTTTTTAATTAGTACATTTGTTAAAATTTTATAAAATTTTATATTTTTGAAACATATATAATTTCTATATACTTCGTCATGCACATAAACACAAAATAAAACATCATTATAATTTTATTTTGTTGTATTATATTCTATTATATAGAGTATAATTATTAGTATCCATTTCATACATCAAAATTGTTATTATCTCAAGTTTTACCACCTATACGTGATCTTCAAATCGCATAATTGCATTGTTCAACTATAGTATTGATTTACATTTTACGGTGTCTATTTCTATTCTAGACGCATGGACTTCTTGAACTTTTTGAAATGTTTGCAATTTTTTTTTTTTTTAAATTGTATAAGAACCTTTCTGCCTGTTCTTATTTACATAAAATGAGAAAATGTCAAGGTAAACACAATTGATTCTATGTATTAGATTATAATATGTATACTATTATTCTATGATAAATCTATACTGGACACAGATGAGGCTATATACTAATTTGCATTACCGATAGACTTTTACTTTAAAACGACGGTGACGTATATTGCTTTGACGTGAAAAGGACGCAGATATATATAGAAGTGATGACTTATCAAACTTGGGCCAGTAACGAAAGTACGTAATTTTGGTACTTTTTTTTTTTTTACACAAAATTAATGTAACGTCGTTACAACATTTCGTTGGCAGTATATTATAGTATACGTTACTGTATAGCGCATTACTTTTTGAGTAATTTTTACTTGACGTTACTACTTTTTATATACGAAACACTATACATTAAACAAGAAAAAAAAAGCAAGTACGAAAGGGGCAAAAATAGAGAGAGAGAGAGAGAGAGAGAGAGAGAGAGAGAGAGAGAGAGAGAGAGAGAGAGAGAGAGAGAGAGAGAGAGAGAGAGAGAGAGAGAGAGATAAGCGACAGGTTTATCCGAGGCCCGGTTTATCCGAGGTTTATCCTACAAAAATGTTTTTTATACCTTTGTTTCATTATTGCCAATATGAAACAGGTAGCATCTAGAAAAAAAAAGGTAGAGACAGGAGAGAGATAAGAGAGAGAGAGAGAGAGAGAGAGAATGATTTTAACGCCAGCACTTTGTAGCTATAGCTTTTTTATATTTGCAGATTAAAAATAAAAAATGAAGGGCAAGGTTGCTTTTTTCCAGGCTTTATTGTTCGATTTGGCGACAACTGGATTTAACAAGACGTGACGTTATATTTGCATCATAAAGCAAGACTACGTACCGTGAGATAGAAAACTGAAAAGAGAGAAGGCTAAACCGCCGGTATCCCGGGGGCCTCGGCTAAACCGTATCCCGGGGGGCGAATTTCATAAGTACATTGCGTGTAATTTTAAAAATAGAAATAAATATTCTACATAAAATATAAATAAATATGTATATATGGATATGGATATATTTGGATTTAACATATATTTTGTATTTTGCCTTTCAATTTCAACTGTCATATTTTGTTATTTTATTTTGTAGATTTTTTAAGGTAACCATGAGTGATTTTTTTTTTAATGTTTTTTATTTTATATTTTTTTAATATACTTTTGAATTTTCAAATTTTAACATCATAAATAATTCATTCAATCCCTTTCAATGAATGAGGGTACCCCTATTTTTTTTTCAACATTTAATCTCTGTCTCCCCGTAATAAAAAAAAAAAAAAAAGAAAAGAAAAAAGTATCAATGAAAATTTTACTAAACTCCCTCTTTTTTTATGCATTAAATTGTCGCAGTAATGATGAACCCTAAGCAAAGTAAGTATAGCGAGTGTTCATTTATATAACAAATAACAGTTGCGGCAATCAAATGCAGGAGCAAAAGTACATAAATGAAATTAACTCCCCCTATTTTTGTTATGATTTTGGCAGTTATTTCATCAATATAGTTCAATAATTTATTGCCCAAGCACTAAAACTGCAAAGAAAAAAAAAAAAAAAAAAAAAAAAAAAGCTGACGCGTATTGTATGCATTTTTGTTGCTTGCAACATATTTTTCTCACTTCCTGTATATATGGTATACACATTACACACATTGCATATTATGTATAATACGTACTTTTTGCGTTGCGTGAATAGAGCGCACATCTTAATATTATGTTTATGTATTTTGTATATAAGTGTGTGTATGACACATGGTGAAACTTCTGTTTTCGAGTGTAGCAAACCAAATTTTTGTCTCTATAATATCCATATCCAACTTTTGCCACAAAATATCTGACACAAAAGAGAGTGGAAGAGAGAGAGAGAGAGAGAGAGAGAAATTTGTAATTTTTACATTTTATTGTTATTATTTGCTATTATTATTACTATTTCTTGACCTGACACTTCACACATATAAATACTCCACATCAGCCATGGCATTAGTAAAAATCAGAGAACAAAAGAAAACCATTCAGTGACCTACACGGAAAACATAAATTTAAGAATTTATTCAGTTACATAGAGGTATAGATTCCTATAAAGGAGCCTCAATAGCGTAAAAATGGTAAAGCAATGGTCTGGGAAACCAAAGATCCGGGTTCGAGTCCCGGTCGAGTCGAGTTCCTTTTCAATGTCAGTTTACTGCTTATTTAACACGGTGTAACACGAAAGCCAAAACCTTTCAAAACTCTTCAATTATATACAAACCAATAAAGTTTAAACAGTAACTCTGTATAAGGTAAATATAGTTATATAGCTTTTAGATTTTAAAAAACTGTATACTTCTAACAAATTTAATATAAAAAAAGGAGTTAAAATAGTAACTCTTTAGTTTTTTCCGCGTACAGAGCTTTTAATCTAATAATAATATAACTATGTATCATATTATAATACTAAAACAAAAAGTTACCATTATTTGGTTAACATCTCTCACCTCTATATCTTGGCTGAATAGAGCCCCACGTGTTCATGTTATAAAGAAAAAGAAGATAAAGCAAAATAATAATAATATGCTAGGTCATTTTCGCAAAATTAAATCTGCGTACATAAGGATTTGTATAATTGTTTCATATAACAATGACGTCATTGCTCTCCGAGATAAATAAATGGAGAGAATGTGTTTTATTATACATTGTATAGTCTGTTTTTATAATGGTCCTCGCTGCATGGAGTGTGTGATATTTTGAACTTGAACCATATGTATATTATGAATTAACTTAATAATATATCTTAAAGCCATAGACCACATAAAACCACATGTGCTTTTTAATGAATAAACACGAAATGGGATCTTCAAAACTAATGACAATTTTTACCAGAATGTTAATGTATCCCCACGAGAGAGCGTATAAAACAACTGTAAAGTATGCAATTTGCGTGAAAATTCATGTTTATGACGTCAGAAACATACAAAAATTATTATAAAAATGTTGTGCGGGTTGCATAAATCGAATTTTCTGATCACTGCAATGGGGCAACTGTGGGTTTTGAGACAAACTATAATGTTATTTTCGTAAATCCCATCAAGTGTTCTGATTCTCTGGTCTATTCTTTTAATATAAAGTTAAGGCTCTAAACATTGAGAGCATAATGACAAAAGTTTATAATCTCTTTTAACTTTTTTCTTTTTTCGTTACACGACAGCAAAAAAAAAAAAAAGTATAATAATAAAAGTACAGGGTGTTTTTTTAAAAGCGCGCATTTTAAAACGCTAATTAAAATATGAAAAAATAAAATAAAATAAACTTTTTATATATCATTTCGTAGCCAAGGGTTAGACATTTTTAAAACTGTTCTTAGAAATAAAATTGAGTGACCAGTTTTCTTGCACCGAGCGTTAACGTAAAAATGTGCTATTTTTTTTTCCAAACGTCTTTTTTTCTGCAAAAATGATCAGAAATTTGCTTTTTTAACTATCCTTTATTAATAATTAATGGAGTCTGTTGGCATAAATAAGATACCTATAGCACTCTAAGCATGTTCTGTGATAAAAATTGAAGGATTGGGCCACATTAGTATCAGGGTTAAGGTGAAAACATTTGCGTTAAACATGGCTAAATTTGCCAACATTTCCTCTAATTTGAGAATTTTGTTTAATGATTTAACGAAATTTTTAGTTTCTCTATAATGGCTTTGCGCTCACAGTTTTCTTTCAAATCTAAGTAATGTTTGGTTTAATTATTAAAAAAAAATCAATATGATTCAAGATGGAAAGAATTAATGAATGCAGCAAAAACCAAATGAAATGTGCGGATTTCCATACATGAACCAACTTTTACAGAAAGAGATGCAAATTAAATGTTTCCATTCTTTAAAATGAAATGTTTAAAGTTTTAATCATCAAAGCAACCCAGTTTGTAAGAATTGACAGAAAATGAAAGTTACAAATAATGTTATGAAAATTAAAGTTCATACAAAATCGGTAAAAAAAAAAAAAAAAAAAAAAAAAAAAAAAAATTTGATTTAAGAGAATTTTTTAAATCAAATTTAGCACTGTTTAACGCAAATGTTTTCACCTTAACCCTGATACCAATGTGGCTCCATCCTTCCATTTTTATTACAGAACATGTTTAGAGTGCTATAGGTATCTTATTTATGCCAACAGACTCCATTAATTGTTAATAAAGGATAGTTAAAAAAGCAAATTTCTAATCATTTTTGCAGAAAAAAAGACGTTTGGAAAAAAAAATAGCACATTTTTACGTTGACGCTCGGTGCAAGAAAACCGGTCACTCAATTTTATTTCTAAGAACAGTTTTAAAAATGTCTAACCCTTGGCTACAAAATGATATATAAAAAGTTTATTTTATTTTATTTCTTCATATTTTAATTAGCGTTTTAAAATGCGCGCTTTTAAAAAAACACCCTGTATAATAAACATGTCTCTCAGTTTATATAGAGGGACCAACGAGTTGCAATTTCAAATCTATGTGATAATTAATTGAGTATGATAACAGTACATTTATTTTTACATGCATATATAAATTTATTTCAGAAGTGGTATTACTTTTTATTTTCTTAAATTTTTTTCATCCACTTATCTTATATACAGCTACTGTATAGTGTTTTACAAGCAAATAACAAAATAATAATAATAAAATAGAAAGAGAGAAGAAAGAAAGAAAAAGTGATAAAGTTATGATATTAAATAAAATAATATTAATAATGAAAAAGAAGAAGAAAAAAAGTTCTTTTTGTCTTTATAGGAATGTTATAAAAAGATTTGCATTTTAGAGAGAGAGAGAGAGAGAGAGAGAGAGAGAGAGAGAGAGAGAAAAGTTATTGAGAGTTAAAGTATATTTTATACATAATTATGTTTATAAATTTTTAGAATCATGATAATGATTTTATTAAAACCTTTTTATGCAAACGTCTGCGTGAAAATATTATACAACATTTGAAAACATAAAATTTAATATACATTTTATTATTTGTCATATATACAACTCGCCGGCTAAGAGGTAGGGACCGCAGGGATACTCAAGGCCATACTTAATAAATTAGAAAGGCGGTAGTGTAAATTATAACCTCAATTATACAATTTTTGTAAACAAACATTTTTGTATATCTGTCATGAGACACCAGTCATATCGAGACGATGTATAAGGTTGTAAAACACTTATCCGATGGCGAACCCGCATCAATCTGCAAACTCTTATCAGCTATATACGCATGTCGGCGTTATTATTTTATTTTAAATTATATTTTTACCAAAATCACAATAATATATAAATGCAAAGAAAATATTCAATGTAATATTTTCATTCTGTAAACAACGAACAATTCCAACGTAAATAAATTAAATTTTTAATAATATTTGTAAAAAAAAAAAAAAAAAAAAAAAAAAAAGTTTTTTTTCCTGCAACTCACCCTTATATTTTTTATACTTTACAACAAATTATGATTCAAATGAATGACTTAAATAAGGGTTACGACCGCAAATGTTATGCAATTACTAAATGTATTGTAAAAAGCTGGTGGCACTTTTTTTGGCTGGTAATTATAAATTAACTACATTACATAATTAAAATTATAATAATACAGCAACAATTTCTTAGTTGAAATTTGTGTTGACTTGCATCGCAGGCTGTGGATGGTGACATCGATTAGGTGGTCAAGCATTCATTGCTTGAGCTTGCGCTTTGACGCCATACTTGAGCAGTGTAAATAACATGAACCACATATTTATTCTTCTTCTTATTATTTTTTAATTAAATCTATTCCTTTAATTATTAATTATATACAATTGTTAGGAGCACAAATTGCGATATCAACACAGCTTGGCAACTACAGTATAGGGTCTATGCATTCATGTTAAAGTCGACGCCATGTTGGATAACTCAATAACATGGGTGGCATAGGAAAAAAAATCATTTTGCCAGTTTTAAAACACTGCAATATTTTTGAGTGCATTGATGCTGTAAATATGTTTAATTAGTATCTCAAGTATGTGTGAGAAAAATAACAAAGAACAAAAAATTAACTGATTTTCCAAAGAAAATGGGCTTAAATGAAGTTTGTCCTATGCTGAGCAATGTAATGTTTACTCCAGTATGGCCTCCAAGCGCAATAAATATGACGTCATCCATCCGCATACACCCTATATAAAGTATCACGCCCTTTTCTTCCCTTTTGTCACTCCTATATACTCTTCTGATAACCCCGTAACCCCTACTTTCGTTTACCTCTCGTCCACCACTCTCTCGGCTTCGATTTTAATTGTAGACTTGTCGTCGTCACTACTTTTTCTTCCTATAAAAGTATAAAGACAATGTCTTGCCGGGATTACTCAGAACTGTTGCTCTTTTGCAAGAAGCATGACAAAATAATTATATAAAATAATAATAATAATAATAAGCTTTGTGTCCTTGACTTTGTATATGTAATCGATTAATTTAGTCTTTTTACAAATGGTTTCTTTTATTTTAAACTATTTGTTTTATTTTTCTTAATTGAACATTATTTTAAATATAAAATCAATAATTATATATTAACTTTGTGCAAATAAACGACATAGTATATAAAAATGAATCAATTATTACTATTTTTGCTTCCCATTGATCATGCCATATATTTAAAAAGCAGCTATAGTTGATGCATGATAACGATTGCGTCGCACAGTTTACCTTCTTCGTTTTTTTTTTTTTTTTTTTTTTTCTTAATTTTGTTTTTAGGAGAAATTTGGGGGGAAGGGGAATTTTAGGGGAAATTTGTTAGTAATATTTGGAAAAATGTTGATAAGAATATTCGAATTTCGCATGTATATAATAATAATAAAATAAAAATTTAATTTAATTTTTCTTATAGATAAATCTGATAATTTTATCAAGTTATAAGGCATTTTTTTATGACAAAAAAACTTTTACAAATCAAAATAACAAATATTTTATAGTTTCATAAAATGAAAAAAAAAAAAAAAAAAAAAAAAAAAATTATACGGCAAGGGTATTGTAAAATATATTATATATAAAATGGATAATAATAAAATGGATAAAAATTAAAAGTATTTATTTGATATGGTAGAAAAAAACATTGCTTTTGTATAGGAAGGGAAGATAAATAGGGGGCACGCGTCGTTTCATCACCTGGAATATTGTGTAAATATAATTGGAGTATACAAAATTAGATTGTTAAGCATGTAATAGTTACACAACCTCTTTCGTACGATTGCTCTTTTATATGGAACTGTTATTATGTATAAGCAACCCTATTTTTAATAATCTTTGAAATGTAATCTACTGACTTTTCATATGCAAATTACACGCGGGGTATATATAGGGTTCTCTCTCTCTCTCTCTCTATCTCTCTCTCTCTCTCTCTCTCTCTCTCTCTCTCTCTCTCTCTCTCTCGATTGCACTTAGCACATTTTCATTTTATTACTGTGATAATACTGTATTTTTAGTTATATAAACACATATACTTACTCTCGAGACAATATATCTCCAACATTGGAGTGGCACAATAAAATAATGATAATTAATAATATAGCATTTGTTATGGAAGCGGACAATGTTAGGGATTGAAAGATTTATTTTTATATAACCACATAGCATAGAAATGAAAGTAATTTGATATAATAATCAATAGTTAAATTAATTAATTTTACACAGTAATTATTTAAATAGATTAAAAAAGGTACGTAATAAGTTTACAGATATGTATACATAAGTAAGGTTTAACAATTAGAAGATATTGAAATAGTTTGACCGCTGAAATTAGTATTTCAGCTTTTAAAATATAAACAGTCGACAATATACAGTGTTAATAATCTTGTACTATATTATGTAATGTGTTGTATAGTAGACTGTTGCTAGGGGTAGTTTTAACATAGTATGAGATATCAATACAAGTGGAAATAATTGCTTTTGGCAATAAAATTAAATGTTATACTTAAAATGATAGATAATACAAAAGGATAAAAATGACTTGCGTAGTCATAGCATTTTGAATCTTAGATACATTAAAAAAAGTGACATGTTTATGATACAATAAAAAGCATGAGTCAGTTTAACTGCATTTTCAAGATGCAATTGAAGATGCAATTGCACCCCTAAAATCACTTTAGGGGTGAGTCATATGTATGACTCTATAGACATCTTATATAAAACTTAGGGGAAGTTATCTTAAAATATTTTACTAATAGGAATGTATTACCAGGATAAAGGAAAAAAGTTTTAACCTATATAAGAATTCAGCGTTCATATAGGGACGCTAACACTCATACCGGAAGTCATGAAGTTTACAGAATTGTCATTGCGATGGCATTATAAAGGCGCCGGGCCTCAGCTTCAGTTTCACTTTACCAATTGTTATTGCCCGATTAAGCATCGGGTTGTATTTTAGAATTTTGTTTCGGGTTTACAAGTTAAAATTGATTAATGAGTATAGGGGAGCAATTCATTGAGAATTTATATATAATGTGTTTCAAACATTATCAAAGAAAATAATTTGATCAGTGACTATAAATAAATATAATACCTTGAAGTATATTGAAGTGAAGGTAATTAAAACCTTATTCGTAATATAATAATTTTAAGAAAAAAAGGAGAATAAATAGACATGTCGCCGTCGATATGTGCAACAATATAATTGCACGCTTCATTGTGGTGGCCATAGGGAGACAACTAGGGATATCGAGTACAGTTTATACAAAAATCACTTTTACATAATGCAATAATATATTGTTTTAGTGTTTTAAAAGTATGGCCAGCAGGCTAGTCTTTGAATAGTTTAACTTTCATGTTAATTTAAATACCTAAGAGGATGTCAAAAAGTAATAAAATTTGATTTTTGAATGCTTTGATAATCCTAGATACGCGATAATCACTATGAAAACTGTAATTATAACTAAAATAAAATTACTATATATTATAACAAAAAGTCTGCAAAAAAATGAGAAAAAAAAGTAGACTTCGAACGACGTTCAATGACATATGCCAAACATCGAACGAATTGATTGCACGAATCGAACAAAGAGTGCAGACATCTTGATAAAAAAAAAAAAAAAAAAAAAAAAAAAAAAAAAAAAATCGAGTTTTTGTCCAAATGACCTGAAAGTGAAAACATACATATTATTATTTTTTGAGACACATCGTAAATATTTTTTGTTTTTTTAAAGCACGTATTCGTGAATTCGAATTTACGGACAATCTTTGAACAACAATTTAATTGCAAATTACGCGCGGATAGGAGTAAATATTAGAAAATAACTCTTTTTTATGTGTTACGTACAAAGTATATAAAATTCGCGATGTTTTAAAATAATAATCATTATTTCATTATGATATTTTATTTTCTGTGGCAGCTATGCGCAATTAAATTATTTTAGATATTACATTATTTTCGTAGTGTAGGCTCTAAATTCAATGCTGTAATATGCACTGTAAACCTGTGTTTGAAGGTTTCTGTCTTTTGATTTTTTTAATGAAATCAGTGAATAAAATAACTTCTTTTACTTACATGACAATTTAATAAAATATTACAATAAGATACAAACTCAGTTAATATTTTTGCTGATGAATGAGAGAAAATTTCACTCCCACATCAAATTCTTTCTCAACATATGCAAATGCAATGAAATTGCAGATCTGTATCCTGTGTATACGCCGTTCATTTCTTGCATAATAAGCTAAACTCAAGTTCATACTTTTTTGCTCGTCTTTAAATATTTATGAAATTACAATAGTATTTAATAGAATGTCTGTGTTTAAAATATGTTAATAAATTTTATAGAATTTTCTATATAATATTTTGCATGAAGTATTATTTAATTTTTAGAATTTACGCATGAAATATAAATTCGAAACTTATCTTTGCTTACTAAGATGATGCTCAAATTATAATGAATATTTTTGTAAACCAAAAAAATGTTGTTCCTTAAAAAGTAAAGTTGCATGTGTATTTTTTATAATTATATTAAATCGTTTATGCTTATTGATATTTTCAATAGTAACTCCTGAAAGGCTAGGCAACTTTTTTAACGTGCATCCGTCTCTCTCTCTCTCTCTCTCTCTCTCTCTCTCTCTCTCTCTCTCTCTCTCTCTCTCTCTCTCTCTCTCTCTCTCTCTCTCTCTCTCTCTCTCTCTCTCTCTCTCTAGTCTCTGCTATAGAACTTTATAAACTAATTTTTAATATATTTAAAACACTAATCATTTAATTAATATACGTGCCGTGAAAAATATTTGAGTCTGGATACTAATATTTGTTAATTGTTGACATATAACAGTAGCAAAAAATTATAATAAAATACATATTAAAAATACTTTATATATAAAATATAAAGTAATGAATGGAACAATTTTATGGTTATTTACGCGCATATTTAGTAGTTTCTCGTCTATAATTTAAATTTTACAAAATTTAGGGAGTAATTTGCATCAAAACACACTGCTAATTATTTTTTCTTATGTTTTTTTATTTATTACTTTTTTTTTCACACAGATTACAATAATAAAACACACATACGAGACATATTTTAAATGCATGTACTATACTACTATAAATTGAATTATGAATAAAATTATTTTCTATTTTATAAAATTACGTTATTTTACAGTATTTTAGGTAGCATTTAGCAAAAGCTCAGTGATGTTAAATTAATGCACAGAATCAATAATAAACACTAAGAAATTGGAACTTACTAAATCAAAAATTAAAAAAAACATAAATACTCTGTCACATATCCACATAACGCTATCTAATCAGCTCTCTATTCCGCCTATAGGGTGTATGCATGCATGTTAAAGTTGACGACATATTGGATCACTCAATAGCATCGGTCGGTATAAGGAAATGAACTATTTTATCAGTTTAAAAATACTGTAAGCAATACTTTTGAGAGCATTGATGCTGTTAATAAGTTGAATTGGTATCTTGAACGTGAGAAAAATAATAACAACAAAAAATTAACCGATTTTTCAAAGCATAAAAACAAAGATACAAAAAAAAAAAAAAAAAAAAAAAAAAAAAGTTGCCCTATATGCTGAGCAATGTTGTTATTGATCTAGTATGGCGTCGAAGCGCAATGAGTATGACATCATGCAAATACACCCTTCCCATTATAGTTCATTTACCTTGAACCCTTCTGCTCCCCCATGCACCATGACATCTTTCTGTTCTGTATTTTTTAATGAACTCCTTTGAAACCTATACCACTTCTGGTCCTTCTGGTCATCTCGAACTTCTAACACATTCTAGTACAATAATAAAACTTTGACACATTCCATTTCTTATATAGTTATCACTGCTCATACCTTACCTTAAGCACAACTAAATAATAATAATAATAAAATAACCGATGAAATTGTTCTATATAAATACAATACATATACGGTATAAAGCTTATTATTATTATACATAATATAATATTAGAATAAAATCTAAAAATCTTATTTGCTAATCCATTAAGATATTAGGAGTGCTTTAAAAATATCAATTCTAATTGCAAGCAAACTTCTACTTCGAAACGTATAATATTAATTTTTTAAATTATATAATATTACTTATATTTCTTTGTTTGCTTTAGAATTAAAATAGCTTTCAAATCATATAAAAAAAACTCCATAGGGGAACTGTAACTCCTAGTATTATTTATAATAAAGTTATACTTGCTATATAATTATTAAATAATTTTAATTTTTATCATAGTAAAGCTAGAAACTATACAAAATTTAATTATCATTATTACACACAATCATATTAATTATAATTATTACATAAAAACACGCAAATTAGATAGTTATAATCAAGTCTAAATTGATTTATATAGCATAAAGCTAAATAATGTTCTATAAGCCTAAAAATAATAAACAATATTCTAGATGATATTTTAAATCATTATCCAAGGTACACTTTCACTCACTGATAAATGAAATTACTTTACTTATGCTCTATTTATGATATTAAAATGCCATAATATATAGCATCAATGTTGCTATTATATTATGTTATGCAGCGTTATCATTCAGTGTGACTGAAATCAAGCTATATAGCATTATTAATATACGTACTTGTATCCGTACAATTGGTAAAAGATTCTATTATATACGTAAAACGCAAGTCCTCTCACAATGCATGAATTACGTGAGTTGACGTAAACCTACTTGCGTATAGAGATTTGTTCGTCAATATTTGTTTCACGCGTTCTTTTATATTGTAATAATTATTACTATACTACTAACTATTATTTATAAAATCGGACAATTATTAAATTACCATAAAGCTTAAAAATTGCTATTGATAATTTTTTTTTTAAATATACACACTATTATACTAATTCTATTACTACAAACACGTAAATTAAATAGCTAATCAAGTCTAAAATATTTAGCGTAATGCATCTTTGCGCACTGCATCTAAATATTTAATATATAATTATATTAAATATAATTAACGTTTGATACAATTTAATATTAAGATCCTTTCACTATATAACGTTCTTCAATACATGAACCTTAATAAATATTATATGAATTCAAGTTGGTATAATATGTCTTCTAATTGTAAGTGACCGTATACAGAAATAGTTATAGGGCGTGGTTAGATATCGATGACATTTTTTAAAATCAAAATTAGCATGACAAAATGTTGTAAGCTTCCTTAAAAAAAAAAAAAAAAAAAAAAAAAAAAAAACCGTCTAAACACTTATCGTTGGAATAGTATACTTGATAGCCTATACACCTAGGATTACAAAGTGTGAATTCTAATATTCCTGTACCGTGACGTAACATAACCACAAGTGCTTTGGAGACACGCACCTAGACAATGAGTCATACAAAATCGATATTGTTATACATATAGAGCAAGTGTTATAATTTTTTAAATATGTGTTTTATATCAGAACAACAAAATAATGCAAAATAAATATATAATATAGAAATACGTACACAATACTTTATATACGATATTATTAAGATAGCAATCACTCGCCAATCATGCATAATCTTTATCTAATTTAATAAATTGTGTGGGCGTTTTTGTATTGAAGTTTGAGAATTGTTTCTTATTAAGTTATTAATATTGTTTCACTTACATAGTATACGGATAATATTGCAATTATTTAATATGCGCTTTGCGCTTTATTATAGCATGATAATATATTTTTTTATTGCATGGATTATTATGTTGAGTAGCATAGTTATTATTCAATGTAATAAAGTTTATTTTATGAATAGAATAAGTAGTAGTGGTGAAATTGGATTAGTTTTATTAATGCGTTCATTATTTTTTTTTTTCGCTGATTTAGTATATCTCTACTTTTATAGCATGTATATAATCAATATAATTTACTCAAGTAGAGAGATGTATACTGTTTAAATATAATTTTATAAGATATAAGTTTTGACAATATCTTTTACATTTGTTTCTTTTCTTATTTCTACGTATGTTTCTTCAAGACACGCTCGCTGCTTCACTGCAATCCACTCCTCTATGTCCTGCAAACAAATCACATGAAATGTATTGTAACTTACTTAATAGGAGAAATTATCCTATTAAAAAATTATATTCATTAAAAAGAAAAAATTTTAAATAAAACAAAATGTGAACTGATGATTTTTTTTTTTTTTTTTTCGGTTTAAGATTTCAGATATACGGTCGATTTTAAACATATCATTCTTAACTGCACTATAAATTACATAAAAATTTGAAATATGAAGGCATAATACACTACTTTGATACTATTGAAAATTACACATTTTTTGCCAATTTTAGAAATCATATTTTTGACAGTATTGATACTGTTAACAGGTTGAATTAGGTTTTCAAGTATTTAAGAAAAAAAAAATAATAACTTATTTGCGAAAGGAAATAGCCAAAAACAACGTTTGCCCCATGCCGAGCTATGTTATTCATTGTTCCAATATGGCATTGAAGTGCATTCAGTATGACGTCATGCGGGTCTATAGATAACCTATATAGCATACTATGATATTGAAAATCAGCATCATTATAAATTTATGTGTATTGGAATATCTATAAGCTAATTATTCCAATTTCTTTCACGTACCCTATGTTGAGTAAGATAATCAAGATTTCCTAAGATGATGACCGCCTGTTTTGCCCTGGTAAGCGCGAGGCGTAAGTTCCTCGTGTCTTGCAGTGCAGATCCCTCACTTTGTCCCACACACAACAACGTGACGTCACACTCTAGACCTAGTATGTGATTTACACCCTCTAGTGACGTCATTACACGCTGTACTCGAGGTAGTCCTTGTATACTGCAAGCAAACATATATGGGATGTTCATTATACAGTAAATGCATAATGTGTGCAAAATGCATCATAATTAAATAATTATACATACTTGACAAGAGAGAGAAAGAAAACCTATAAAAACAGCATAGAAATGTAATATGTCTAACACATTGCAGAAACTTATAAAATTAATTTATATATATATATTATCGACAGAATGAAAAAGTAATTAAATCTATTTATATGTAAATACAACGTTACACACAATGTACAAAATGTATCACCATTATAAAAGTGAGAGAAAGAATTTTTTCAATAGTTTTTAAGAATATTTACAGACGTATGCAGTTATATAGATTTAAAAAAAAAAAAACTCATGGAAATGTTATTTTTTATCATACGTTTAAATTCTTCATAAAATGACCAAATTTTTTTTTACAGTAAATAGATAAATACAGTACACGATAATATAATGTTAAATTACATAATGAAAAACAAACTACACATTAAGCCCGCAGACAAAAATAAATAAGTAATAGTTCTATGCTAATAATAAAATTTGTATACAAAACTGTGTAATCTTAGCTATATATACTTCATAACTAGTAGTAATTACTATGTTACAAAGCTTAAATATTATGTTTTATCATAATTCATAATTATTATATGTTAGCATCATTTATGCTATAATGATATATAAATGCAGCATAAATTACGTAATTTAGTGTTGCCGTGAGTGATAATTTGATAATAGAATAAGATACACGTTTTTATGTTAGTATAAAATGAATATAAAAATAAAATAATTAGAAAAAAATAAATTTGAAATATGAAATAAATAGGTAAATTAATAATATAAGTCAATTAAAGTAATAGATTTTAAAGGATTTAACTTTAATTCCATTTTTGAAATAATACAAAGTTATATTTATTTACTTCTGCTACTTATTTCACAAGAAATGAATGAATGAAAAATATATAGCTATAAGCTAGACGATGAAATAAATTGTATACTGTATAGTATCTTTTTGACTCAATAAAGTGAGAAATTTTAAATAAATAAATATTCGTCTTTATATAACAACATTAAAAAAAAAAAAAAAAAACTGGACCACTTGCAATTTGCAATGAACGAACATTTTAAAATAATTTGAAATATTCTCAAATGCATTTCTTATGGAAAAATCGTTTTCACTTACACGTTGCAATAATTAAAAACATTTCATTGCAAGTGGTCCATTGAAAAGGCGAGTGTTAGGCCTGACAAATGCCTGGCTGACTCTTACACCAAACCCAAACATTTCTAAATCTCTTAACAAAGTATAATTATTGCATGAATGTATATACATCGCTTATAAAATCTAAGATGCAAAAAATAATTGCACTCAAAACTTACTTTTGCTCGTTACTTGTCTTTCTTTCTTCTTTGAGGTATCTACCAATCATGGTAGCATAATATGCAGGCTCAGAGTCAGAAGTAACGATCAAGAATCTCAACTTCTCTTTCACATGCATGTTCAATTGTTCCTCGATTTCAAATGCAAGTTTAGCGGCGATCTTTGCTTCTTCTTTCACCCAATCTACATGCGATCTGTTGAAATCATTGTATTATAATATAATTGATACTAAAGTGTATTCAGAAAATGTTGTTCGTGGGGGAGGGGGGGGGTCAGTTTAGTTAGGAACCGTATATAAATACTTAAAAAAAACTAATAATATAGTAATAATATAAGGTGTATGCATTCATGTTAAAGTCGGTGCCATGACCCGCACAGAAAAAATAACTAATTTTGCCAATTAAAAAAAATCAAAAGCAATATTGCATGAATTATCTCAAATATGTGAGAATAATAATAATAACAAAAAAACTAACCAAATTCTCAAATAAAATAAACCAAACTTTAATAAAAGTTTGTCCTATGCTGAGTAATGTTATTCATTACTCCAGTATGGCGTTTATTATGGTGTAATTAATATGACGTCATGCGCATACACCCTATAGGAGAAAAAAAGGGTTTTGATATTTCATGGTACATAGTACGTACTATATATATTTATTTGAAATAACTATCAATATTACATAATGACAAAAAAAAAATTGCAAAACTTTTGTGATTATTAATTTAATTGTTTATTTGCTGCAAAAATATAGTAATTTTAGTAATTACAGTAACTTTTTTTTTATTTTTTTGAAAAACATGCTATGATTATACTACGAGTATATTGGCAAGAATGAAAAGTATCATTTCAAAAGTTGGAAATTGAACATCTAATTCATTTAAAATACAGCATAGCGTGTGTTTTATAGTGGGGAAAAAAATCGATTAAATTCAACTTACGTAGTTTTATCCTCATGAGTTGAAGGATTGACCGAAAACTCATGTTCTAAAACAACAAAACGACTCTTCCGCAGTGGATTTGTTTTGTTTTCAACAGCTCCCGAAGACGTCAGTTTAGGTGTATCTCTGGTGACATTGCAGAGATATGTTGACATTCTATATTGTTGTCCTTTAAGTTTGTAATAAGTCGTCTCATCCAAGTTCTCAGGGGTTAATAGAGCGAGTGATGAACTCTTTTCTGCCTGAGTTCGGCGTTCTATATCGTTGTTTAGAGATTCCGATATACGGTGCAGGAGGGAAGTATTGAATCCGCAACTTGTTGCTTGCTGTATAGGGGAAGAAAAGCTTTTTTTTTTTTTTACTATATTAGAGTTTATATAAAAGAATCTTTGATTTTAATTGAGTTGTAAGACTGTACAAATTGAGATATGTTTTTTTTTTAAATAAAGCGAATATAATGACACTGATTGATTTTAGTTTTTTTAGAGATAGCGGAGGAAAAAAAAGGGGGGGGGGGTACATAAATATATTAGTTCGTCGTTGCAACGTGAAGTGATGGAAAAATAGCAACACTTGTCTTGCATTTTTTTAAATCATGCACAAAATATAACCAACCAATATAATGCTGTTCGTGAACCCTGATGTTTGCTGCTACTAAAATGACGATTAGCTATATGGTTATCAAATGGAATGCGCATTTTTTTGGTACAAGTAAACAGGGTTTACGAACAACACTTGCATAAACGGTGTAATTAAAATTATAGAAATATTAATTATTATATTAACCATATAAAAATATACAGGGAAAGAAATATCAAACTATTTATAAGTTTAGGTTTATAGAGTTATATACATATTAAAAAAAGAAGAGGTTTTTACCTTTGATTTGATGATAGGTAGAGGAAATGTGAGATCTCCAGCAAGTACAATTTTAGTTGTGTGACAAACTAGTGGTTGCAAGGAATGTAATTCACACTTGCTTTGTGCATCGTCCAAGATGCAAATTGGTATCTTCATAACCCTGCAGTTGAAAATATTATTAACCATATAATCTCATTGACTTGATTTTTTCAATGCATTTATATGTAAAATAAATAAAAATACAAGAAACAATAGCACTTACTTGTTACAAGCATCCTGAATATGTGAATTACTGAGAGTCTCCTCGGTCACTAGGATAAGTCTTGATCGATTGATCGTTTCTGTATATCGATTTTTATTCTTAGGCAATCTATCTGCTTGTTGGTCTAGGGTGAAAATCTTGACTCGAGAATCCAACTTTTTAACATCTGTCTCAAGTACAACCTATGGCAATATTCAGTTTTAGAAAAATTAAAATATTTTCTGAATCACGTTACTATATATTGTCACAGATTTGTGACTGCCCGATTGATAAATGAATAACTATTTTGAGGCTGACTTGAAGCGATTCTGCTCACATCCGCTTCCGTTTTGACGTACTGCGCATGCGTAGTAAGTAGAAACGGAAGCGGATGTGAGCGAAATTGCTTAAAGTTAGCCTCAAAACCGGTGTTCCTTTATTAGACAATTATTAAAGTTATATAAGAAATATTATTAACCCAGTCAAGTACATAAATCAATTTTTAAGTTAGGATCAAAGTATGGTATTCTTTATATATATATATATTTATCATATAAAAAAAAAGTTTTTAAATATAATATGTGTATCATTATTTAAATTTCTAAGTATTGATGTTAGACTATTATATATATTTTAGCTGTAATGTAATATGGGCTCAGATTTATGTTTTCATTCGTGCATGTTTATTCAAAAATAAATTATGAAGCATTTATTTATTATAAAGATATTAAAAATAATAATCTCTGATTACAAGTTTACTCAAACTTGAGTAAATATTTTATTTATTTATTTTGCTATGTATGTACAATCAGTGGCATGAAACACTGAATAATTACGTAATTTCTGTTGCATTAAAAACAATTACTATACTGTAAAGCACAATGTTGCTATTTTGTATTAACTATTATTTTGTAACTATTATATGCTATGTAATATAATCTCTATATACATTACGATATAGCATAAATTATGTTGTAATGCAAATATTGCTGCATTGAGCTATTACATATTTATATTTGTCCGTGAATGCATATGATTTTTTTTTAATTTGAACTCTTATTAAAAGAACATAATTTATATAAAAAAAGTCTTAATATAAACAAAAAATCTTAAAAAATTAAACCTACATTTATAAGTATCCTTGCTTAAAAATTGTAAACTTAATTCAAAGTTCCGTACGTATATTTAAATTTTTTACTTTATATTATGTTTTGATATTTTTTGTATATTATATTAGCATTGTAGAAGAGAGAGAGAGAGAGAGAGAGAGAGAGAGAGAGAGAGAGAGAGAGAGAGAGAGAGAGAGAGAGAGAGAGAGAGATACAGTCTATATTATACTGTACTTACCATATGAAAAGTACTCTTTCTTTCTCCAAAAATAAATTTCTGTGCTTCATACAGTTTGATTGCAAATTGATTAAGAGCATCGTCAGAAGACAAGCAGACCAAAATACGTTGTTGGAAAGAGAGTGGGTCTCTTTGCATATTGTCAGAGAGCAACAGAAGTATGATCCACAACAGGATATGGCTCTTGCCAGTACCTGAAAATAAGACATTTAAATATCCATTTTATAACCAATCAAAGTTTTTAATAACTTTGCGTTACAAGAACAAAATATAATCGAAAATACTAATTTAACGTACTGAAGTTTTACAGTTTTCTTGCATAATATATTTCTTGTGCGGAAACCGCGGTATAATATAATTATATAATCTACATGAACTGAAATAAATACGTAGTTAATGCTTTAACACTTACTTATATTTAAATAAAATATTATTAGGACCTAAAAATAAGTAATATAGCAAAGTAGGCTTTGATATGTAGTAATGCCCATTTTAAAGAAGCTTAATTTGTCTTTCAACAGTTCACGTTTTTTTTTTTTTTTTTTTTTTTTTCCCTATTATTTTTAGGTATCAAAAGCAGCGATAAAATAATGTTCTTCATACAGTCATGCAGTATTATAAATATAACATTATTCAATGTCAGTTAACTGCTTATGTAACACGGTGCAGTAACTCGAAAACCAAACCCTTTCAATGTAACTTTATATTATTATATTTACAAGAAAAATAATTATATTTTAAATTATAATAGAGTTAAAAAACAATAATAAATATACCTATAAAACTATTAAAAATAGTAAAAAAAAAAAAAAAAAAAAAAATGAAAAAACGTATTTACTAACCTGTCTCTCCCTCTATGACATTCAAGCTAGATTCTGGACAACACAAAGTCTTGGCAATGGACATAGCAATATTCAGTTGTTCCTCTGAGATGGATATAAAACTCTTAAGACTATCAATCATCTTTGACATTGTCTTAAGGGAACTATCAATGTGTTTCGTATTCTGAATGAAGCTAGGACGAGTCAACGTTCGTTTATTTGGTTTTAGTATCAGTTCTTGGAGCGGAGATTGAGTTAACTCAAACAATCCATGTATCTTTACGAACTCTTCTCCTATTTGTCTGATTGGCTGTATGTATACCATTTGTAGTTGTTCAATTGTGTGGTCTGGGTATTTTAACTGTCGAGGAAAATATAATATACACGATTTTTTTTTTTAATTAAAATTGGACTAAAAGAATACATTAATGCAGTTCGTAAACCGTTTCTGATAATAAAATAATGATCAACTATAGTTATTCAACTTTTTTTTTTTTTTTTTTGTAGCAAGTAAACAGAGTTTATGGACAACAATATTAATGTCTTATTATACTTATACTATGGTAATTATTAATAGACGTAAAATTAAATTCATTAGAATTAGATCTTGTAAAAAATAAAACTGCAATGCAAATCTATACAAATATTAATGAAAAATGCACAATGCACGTTACATAAAATAACAAAAAAAAAAGAAAAAAAAAAAAAAAAAGAAAAAAGAAAAAGAAAAAGAAGGAAGGAAAAGGAACAGAGGGCAGCTCATAAAGTTATATTGTTTGCATTTAACGATTTTTTCCCTCGCTTTTGTTTTAACGTGTTGTTGAAAAATGAAAGTAACAATTAAATATCATAAAATAAAATGTTCTTAGCCAATACGTACCATAACTTCAATGTGATGCATTGTAATATACTGCATTTTGCCATGAGCGTCTTTTTCTGACTCTGACTTGAGATATAAGTACTGCTTAACGTAACTGTCAAACAAATAAGTGAAATCTCGCTAAAAAAAATTGTATTTACAAAAAATTTAAATTTAAAATAGTTACTTGGTATATTTACATAAATATTAAACAATATAATAATAGCATGAAAAGAAATAGAAATTAAACTAATTATGAAGGCTCATAATTTTACAATTTTTTATTAATTCATTTGTAAAAAAAGTTTGAAAGTTATTATTTTAAATTTTATAATCCGCAATCAAATAATGATTTTAATTTTAACGCACACTCCGTTGCGAATTCCGTAATGTTATGTTATCGCATAGCGATGCGTTTTTGCTATAAAGTGTATTATTGTAAATTAAATGCACCTTTGGGCCATATTTTCATTAGACTTAAGTTTCTGTATAAATCAACGGTACATTTTTTCTTCGATCTTTTTTTTTTTTTTTTTTTTTTTTTTTTTGAAGAATAATTTACCTACTATACCTACTATGACAGTGAAACCAGTAATGGGAAAACAACATATAAACACAATTTTAGAGTTAGTTTAAAAAGATTTATACTATGATATTACTCACCCAATGTATCTTTGAGTAACTTTCTTTTCTCTACCCATGTCAGATTTTGATACATGCAAAATAACAAAATCTCCTTCATTGGGTACGTGTTGTTCAGGTTTCAGTTCAAAGTTCAAGTTTACCACCATGGATCTACTTTTGTTGTATGGACCTTTACTTTCTTTCTTGTAGACCAACTTAGCCTCGATATGTTCAGAATTATTACGATAATTATTGTGTAGTATATTGAATAAGTAAATGTAGAGCGGGGGTTGCATTGCCTGTCCATCAAAATTAGAAAATAATTATTACCCCGAGAAAATAGATAGAAAAAGAAAATAAAAAGAGGCGGGTAATTTTATTGCATTCTAAATGAGGGCATTGTCCTGAATCGATAGATATGTGAATTTGTAATTTTTGAAATTCAAAAAATGACGTCACGAGCACTCACATTTTCATATGCCCACATGCACAAGTTGACACCCGTGACGTCATTTTTTTATAATCAAAAATTAATACAAATACTTAATATATATAAACTCAAAAATGCATATCAATCGATTCAGGAAAATGTCTTAATTGAGAAATAAAATTAACCCTTAAATGTTTCAAGTCTTCCTCATTGTAAATAAAATACAGCTATAATATTTTGGCTTTGACTTACCCTATTATACGATGCAAATGAGTCATACGACAGCCTTGAGAATGACCTTGGTCTGATCTTGGTGTCCTCCCTACGATCATGCTTACAGAATGACTTGACTTTGCCTGGATTCTCCTTAAAATGTTGTGCAAACTCTGAGTCTGTGAGGTGTATATGTTGTTGCTTCCACACCGAGGCGGTGAACTTTGGGTCACTAGTTGCCTTGTCCAGCCAGTCCACTTCCCAGTGAGTCATTGTGTGGAGAACACGATCTTTTTCTTCTGCCACTATTTTATACATAGGGGGGATATTTATAAAAACGTTCATTTAACACTATGCAAGGTAAATATTAAAAGTAAAAAAAAATATGAAAAATAAATAATGTTACATTTTCTGGGGGGGGGGGGGGGGGTTAGAATTTTAGGGATCAAAATTTGAATATTAGATTCACATAATTTTATCGCAGAGTGAATTGGTTTTATTATTTCATGTTTACGTTACATAATACTGTAATGAGTAATGAGTAATGCCAGAAAGAGCTATAAATTGAAAAAGTTTACCCTATATATTTACATATGTACCGCAAGGAATTGAAAAACCTGCACTACTATAGACTGAAAAGCATTACTAAAATTGCAGGTTATTCAATTCATGTCGGTACAGTTGCATGTAATAATAGTAAAGGGTTAGGTTACTGTTGAGCTTGCTCTCTGTCTCCCTTCATGCACGTTTGAAATAAAACACGATGATAAGAATCATCAAGTTTCTGATAGTGCAGCTGCGTTCTGCCATGCTGGCTAAGATTGTTAAATAACTGGGGACTATAAACAGTCTCTGCGAGTCATGCTCATTATATGATTATTGATTTTGACAGAAAATAGTAAGCATAAGAATCAGCCTTAGATATAGGCAACTTTTTTACTTTATAAGTATTGCGGAACAACATCATTACGGGGGAACACACAAAATAAATCGTAAAAGTTAAAATAACAACCTGTTGGCTCATATGCGACGAAGCCTGTTTTATCATCAGCAGGGGAGTCATGTTCACTCAGATCAGATTCAGAGCCAGTTCTTGAACTAAAACAATTTATTAATGTATATTAATTAAAACAAGAGTATTTGTTATATTAGCAAGAAGTATATTGTAAAAGTTTTATTGTCAGACGTAATGTATTAAATATTAAACGTAGAAAAATTCAATGAGTAAATAAGTAGACGAATGAATGAATGAATGAATGAATGAATGAATGAATGAATGAATGAATGAATGAATGAATGAATGAATGAATGAATGAATGAATGAATGAATGAATGAATGAATGAATGAATGAATGAATATATATATTCAGCTTGCCTTGTAAGAAGTGAAATTCTTCGTCGAGGTCCAGTACGTATTTGTGAAGGCCCAATTTCCTCCGATTCGCCCAACAGATTGATAATGTCCTTTTCATTATCACCTTGAGATGGTACAGTAGCTAAAGATCCTGAAGTTACAGTTTGACATTTCTCCCTTGGTCGTCGTGGATCTTTAAGAATTGGAGTTGATTTTGGTATTTCAACTTCATTTTCCGATTTTATTTCTGATTCTGTTGATGAATTTCTTGAATCACGTCTTGGAATTTTTAATTTTTTTGATAGAACTTCAGCTGGATATTTTATTATTTTTAAAAATGGCGTAAAACTACGATTATCTTCAGTTTGCATATTACTACTACTTTGAAAACTTGAACTTTCTATTGAACTTATTGATTCTGCATCGGATGTTAATGTATGTTCATAATTTGAATTTCTACGGGGATTTTCATTATTTGTATTTTTAATTTTTTCTTTTTTAACTGTCATTTTGTTGCTGTTTTGATTTTGTGTTTTTTGTACAAAAATCTGTTCTCTTTTTTCTGCTTTTGGAACCACGACTACTTTCTTTGTAGTTGGTGTTTTTGTTTCAGACGAATGTCTTCTTTTCAGAGAATTTTTCCGTTCACGGTGATTTGCTCCATTTTTATTTTGAGTTTCATCTTTTCTCCCGTATTCACGTTCTTGATAGCGCTTTCTTCTTTTATTTTCTCTTTTCTTTGATTTTTCTTGTTCACTATTTTCAGTTATTTCCAATTCTCGTTTTATTGTGTTACGTATTTCATAAGCTAATGAATTTGTTGTTATTTCAACCGTTGAATTACTTTCACTAGAGTGAAGTTCTTCTTTTATCAGAGCTGAATTTGACTGAATTTCATTTTGAATTGAACTCCCTGGGTTAAAATTCTCAGTTGAATTATTAAGCTGAGAAGTGAATTCTTGTTTTACTGAAGTTGCATTTGACTGAATTTCATTTTGAATCCTAAGTTTAAATGTATGATTTGATTTTGAACTAAATTCTTGTTTTACTGAACTTAAACTTGTCTGAATTTCATTTGGAATTAAATTTTCAGGATTGTTAGTGTTTGATTTTCCATTTGAAATGTGATCATAAGAATTTAATTCTTGGTGATTTAAGTAGCTTAAATTGGTAAGAGTTTTATATTGAAATGTTCTATCAGGATTGTAAATATACGGATTTTCAACCTTAAATTCTGGAATTAATGCTTCTTCATCGTATTGAGGTACAGGATGTTCTTCTATGTCAATTTTATTATCATATTCAGCAGGTGAATTGACATATTCATCAAAGATTTCAGCATTAAACTCTGATTTAGTAATTACGAAGTTTTCGTGAGGGACGTATTGAGAAGTGGGTTGATAATCATTGAGAGAGTCAGATAGAGTCTCTTCTTTTATAACAGCCTGAGAAAATATAATAAATTTATGACATGCATGATGGAAACAAAGTCATTGTTGAAAATTAAGTGATTAAAAAAAAATTATGAGTAAACAATCTGATAACTCATTTTGCAACAAATAAAAACTTTTCTAATGTAAAATATTAACTGTAGCAATGCATATTTTGCCTAGACTGAAAAAAAAATCCTAAATATACATTATGGTTGCTGTTGTTCATACTAAAAAATGAACAGTAAAAAATAAGAATTTATTTAAGAGTTTGATTATAGTTACATCAGCATGTATATTTCTCCTCATTTCAATCTTTTTTAAATTAGTTATAATTACTGTTTTTTATTAGAAAACAATCCCGAAATAATACATCAGAAAAAAAAATTAAACTTGATATATACTTATATTAAATATTCAAAAAAAAAAAAAAAAAAAAAAAAAGCAGAAATTTGTGTATACGCAAAAACGCTTGATCACGTCAGTTACATTCTCATATTCATGCAATGTATTTTATTTTCTTTCAAATGGCAATAACATGGTAATCATAATCAATAAAAAAAATCATAACTTTATATTTCCGAAATAACCTATTTTTAAAATATATAGTTTATATATGATGTAAAAAATAAAAAATAAAAATCACAATAAATTTTGATAGCTCATCAGTATAGACAACAATTATTATTCATACCAGCAATATTTATGCTGCTGTATTATATTATAGCGTATGCCATAAATAGAATAGCGTATAGCAGAACACATAATATAGAGCATATTTATTTATGCAATTCTATATTTTAGCTACTTTTATGCTATTTGCCATAAATGCAGAATAAATAATGTACACGTACATTATACTTTCCAAAAAATAATCTTTTAAAATACGCAAAATAAATAAATAAAAAAAAAAATAATAAAATTATATGATAAAATTATTAAATTTTTCTTCTCACCTGTTGTTCTGTGTTGAGTACTACATATTCATAATTTCTGCCTGCACTGTTGCTCTTCTGTAAGCCCAGAGTAACGATGTCTCGGTGATGAACTTTGATATCTGTACCATAAGGAAGCCTTTCATTGTTTTTAAATGTTGGAAACGTAAACTGTAACATGAAAATAAATAATTTAAATATCAATATAAAACTTCCATGCAATTTCAACATTTTATTTCAGCGTATTATATTCACCTTCTCTCATAAACTTTTTGTTATTATTTTTTTTTTTATGCATGAAATAAAATAAATACGCGTATAACAATTATATTATATAGCTTATTTTTAGCAAATATTTATTCAATACGTCATAATTTATAATTACGCTATACTATATAATATAATGAATAATGACAATGTGAATTAATTACTATAAATATTACTGACTTTTTTTTTTTTTTTTTTTTTTTTTGGGCTGTGATAATTTTGCAACATTTATGCTATAATATATTACATAAATGCAGCATAAACTATATAAACTATTTCAGCAAAAACTATATAAACTATTTCAGCAAAAACTATATATTTCTTAATTCCTGCGCATGTATACGTGCATATTTATCATTACATTATATTTTATTACATTTTGCTTTCAGTATATCAATAGCATCATTATTTGTTTTATTTTACAAAACTTCAGTACCGACTGATTGGAATGTTAGTTTCATTAAGTATACGAAAATTGAATGTAAATTGTAAAAATAGGACAATAAGACCAATGCTATGTTACTAACGTATTGTCAATAATTTTTAAGTTTCATACTTTTTTGATCCGCCTAAAGAAATAATATTGCTATGTTACTTACATCAACATAGGTTAATTAAAATTATATATAATGTAGCCTCTAACAATTATTTCAAGTCGAATTAAATATGCAGAATATGACTCATCAATATTATTATATCAATAGTTTTTTTTTTCTGATAAAAGAATTCATGGGGAATACCATGCATCTCAATAAAATCTAAAATGTTACAAAAATAGAAATTGATATTTTTTCGCTCTTGTGCATGATATAGTGAGTTAGTGACTAACTGTTATACTGTTTATGAATGATCTTATTACTTTAATTTTATAGCGCACTTTTTTTTTTCAACTGCACAACTTTCTTTTAATTCTTTTCATTTTTTAATAGATTAAATAATCGTCTGTGCATATTCAAAAATAAGATTCATTATTGAAAGGGTGATCAGATTTAGTCCTGACTGGATAATATAGCCTCATAGTTATACCAAAAAATATATATTTTTTAGATTTGTCATTATATCATAAACATGAGTGAAGATAGTATATTGATATTGATGTGTACATTTATATTGCATTCTAAAAATAATACACAGTGTACAGTTCCGATATAAGTTTAGGTGGTATAGGTTGAACAACCGCCCAAAAATGTCGTACTACTATATGTAGTTGTATTGTACAAATAATTGATAAAATCAAATGAAATTGAAGGATTCATAGTTTCTCGGGTCTATACCATAATATATAGAGTATATAAATTATATACCATCATATAATGTCTTTGGACTATTCTGCGTAAATTTTTTATACAGCACCCCCATACTGATCTATATAACACACATGGGGAGTTTTAAAATAGTACTGGTTTTAATACATGATGGTTAAAAATGTATACTTACATCAGTAGACCTGATGTAGAGGTTGAAGTCTTTAACGAAGATCACGCAATGTTGGCGAGAAATATGTGGTTGATTTATTTGTAATGTATTAATTTTGTTACCAGCTCTGCCAATCGAAACGTTACTCTGAAACAAAAGAATTAATTATAAACACTTTTAACTATCTATACAGCACAATTATAATAATATTAATTGTATATATATGTGTTGCTAATTGTTTTTTATTATAGAAAATAAACGTTTTTTACCTCTAAAATATTTTTTTAAACAAAAGAGCTACAAATGAACTTCTGAGGTTTATATAGTACTGGCAAAAAACTAGCTTTGACTCTTTATATACTTGTACGCACTTTTTTATGGAACATTATGTGGAAAATTTGGGGTATAATTCTATAAGGAATAGACCAGAGAAAAAAATAAGCATTTATATCACAAAACACTTGATGGGACTTCCATTATAATTAACTTTTCTCAAAATCCAACTGTAGCTCCGTAGCAGTGATCAGAAATTTCAAATTTATTTATGCAACACGCACAACATTTTCATACTAATTTTTGCATGTTTCTGACGTCATGAACATGAATAGTCACGCAAATTGCATACTTAACAGAATTTTTTTCATGCTCTCTCGTGGGGCTACATTAACATTCTGGTAAAAATTATCATCAGTTTTGAATATCCCATTTCATGTTTATTCATTAAAAAGCACATGTTTTTGTTTTATGTGGTCTATCATGGCTATAAGTGATACAGTATAATATAATATAGAAGTGCTTTGTAGGTGCTTTTGACGGGACAAGTCTTGGAATGTGCACATAATTGTTTTAATGTACTTATAACCATTTAAATGCAGCTCGAGTTTTTCTCAGTATAGAATAACATAGCAAATTAATGCGAGTTTTTGAAAGGTAAAATCGTAATCGTGTATACCGCCTCATTTCTCGCCCCATATCAATTCAATGTAAACCCATATAATACATAGTTATATGTTGTATCTGCAGTATGTATATCTGTCTTACGAATGCAAACAAATAAATAGATAAATTAATATATAATATTTACTATCTTGTATGTGAACACCACTTTTGTAGGAAAGTAATTTTTCTTTTGATTCGTTATAATTATACTGGTTTAACAGACATATCTCACATCCCATAAAAATAATACCAAATTACAACTATAACCTACAACAATATTATATAGTGTTTATTTTATATTGGTTATATGGTACCAATATAAAATAAACACTTTATATTATTGTTGTTGTATTTGCAAATAATTATAACGTTTTTTTTTAAGTAAAGTTGCGGGTATATACGTTACGTACTTATACATATGAGTGACGACGGCAAGACAGCAGCACCATATAGGGGTGGTTGAGTATAGCAATTAGACCGTAGATGAGATGTTAGTATAATCAGCTATCATAGTATACAAATATGCTAATTCAGTATTAGTAACCCTGATGCTAATTAATGTATTATATATAAGTATGCTGGTATTTAAAATAAAATGTCGCTGTCGCTAATATACAAGAGTATATCAGGGTGTGGTGTAATAGAATTAGGGATTGACGGGTGACCATGTAAAGAAGTACACTTACGTTAGTTATGTTATTAAAACACCTTTCGTGACAAAGTATTAAAAAAAAAAAAAAAAAAAATATCGATCACAAAAACTATAATATATAAGTTTTTTTCTTGGTATTCCTGTGCTCAGATTCTCAGATGCAACGCGATGATGATGATGTCACCGTGTTAGTCATCATTTAAAAATAGATGCGAACATTGCGTATAGCTATGCGCTATGCTATATACTTTAAATTTTAAATTATTTCACAGCGTTGTAGGTGCATTGTAATAATATTTGTCTGTAAGAATTTATAGACTGGTAAAAATAATATTATTATTTTTTAATATCTTTTGAATAAAATGATCATTTATATATAATAATAATTTTTACTTTGTACAGATATTGTAAAAATGAGGCTACAAAACTTGTATCCCCCCCCCCCCCCCCATTTTTTTTTTCATTATTTGATTAAAGACTAAGTTTGTTTATATACATACAAATTCTATATCTTTCTTCACATATGAGGATAAAAGTTTTAAAGTAGGCAACTGGCAATTTCTAATGTAAGCCTAAGATTTTGTGATATTATGAATTTATTGCTTCTGTTAATAAAAAAGGAAAAATTAAAAAATCCATAGACAAATTTTCTTGTAAAGAAATTACTTTCAACAAAAACAATAAATCTGAGTTCGCAATTATTCATTATTATTTAATTATTTTATTAGAATTTTACATTATACTATTGCGTTATACTTTTTTTTTTATTATTATTTTTTCTTATTAAGTGCTGTGTTTTTTTATACTTTTTGTATCATTAGTATGTTTGTTTTTTCCTAAAAAAACAAAAATTTAAGCTCATATTAAATGTTCATTATGTTAAACGACTAAACCAATCGAAAAGATTTTACCCTGGTTAGTATTGTACAATGAATTTAAATTAATAATAATAAATCTAAACAAAACAAAAGTAATAGGCCTTTTATAATCGGATGCACATTTTTTTGTATGCAGGAAGAACTGTGGTAAGTACTAAGTACTTGCATAAAAATTGTATAAAATAGAGATAGGCACTCAGTTTGTAATGATGCTAATGACCGGCTTATATACGAAAACAAAGGAGGTAAGCAGAGTAGTGATCGAGACATTGACTATGCAGTTCCGCTGATGAAGGTCTTGTTTGCAAGAGGCTTGAGGCTTAACCGCAACATTTTTTGTATTTATATATATATAATTTGCATCCGTTTGTAACGGAGTGAATCTGATAATAATGTGTTTATTGTCTTGAATATGCATTTTAATTTGTTCTATCCTATTATCAATTAAAAAAGTATTAATACTAATAATATATCCACGTTTGTCGACATATAAAAATAATAGTTACATTATATTGTTTATTAAATATACGTAGACACTACGCTTGCGTATAGGGTGTGTGCGCATGACGTCATTCTGAATGCTTTTCGATGCTCTTCTTGAGCAATGAATAACATTGCTCAGCATAAGACAAACGTAGTTTTTGGCTATTTTCTTTGATTATTATTATTATTATTATTATTCTTGCATACTTGAAAATACTCTCAAAAATATTGCGAAGTATTTTTAAACTGGCAAAATGTGCCATTTTCCCATACTGGCCCATGTTATTTAGCGTTCACTTAAATAGCGTCAACTGTAACATGAATGAAACCACCCTATATTATGTTAATAAAGAAGACTAAAAGAAAATTAGGGCCGGGGTAACTTTATTGGATCAGTAAAGTAAAGTTCGGCTGCAATATCTCTCTATGAATCAAAATAATTATGTAGCAAAAGCGCTACAAAAAAAAAAAAGAAAAAAAAAAAGGATTATCATTGAATTTAAATAATATAGAGTATACTCTAAATTAAATGGTATATTACAATTATATTTAATTATATGGTACTATTCATGATATCATGGTACTATTTTGAAGAAAGTGCAGCATTGCTTGGAAATGTTCTCTTTTCCCTTAATTAAACAAGCGATATACTCCAATATATTGTTGGCTTATAAATTGATATTTAATTAAAATTTATTATTTGTTTTTAATTCCCTTAATTAAACAAGCGATATACTTCAATATGTTGTTGGCTTATAAATTGATATTCAATTAAAATTTATTAAATTTTTTTCATTAAAAATTTCCATATAAAGTATAAAATTTCAAAGATTTTTTATATGTATACATATTTTTTTATAAAAAGTAAACAAGTACTTATTTAAAGTCAAGGATATGCTGAGTGACCAGAAAAAAAAATGCCATTAGAATTTTAGAAGAAACGTCGTTTGTCGTAAAATTTGCATTTTTATACCATTTAGGCCTCGCATACTCTCTCTCTCTCTCTCTCTCTCTCTCTCTCTCTCTCTCTCTCTCTCTCTCTCTCTCTCTCTCTCTCTCTCTCTCTCTCTCTCTCTCTCTCTCTCTCCTCTCGCCTAATGCAGTTTTTTCTTCAATGGTCAGCAATATTAGATAATATCAACGAAGAAAACAAAGATATTAAAACCTCACGCAGATTGGACTAAATAAAAATGTGTTTCGTCAGTTTATAACCACATGATGAAATAATAAATGTCTCCTTTGATAATAGTAAAGACCTTTATCTATTTTTATTATAACTTCATAACTTCAATATAATGTTTTTAAAAAATAGCTACATAATTCATTAAATAATATTCATAATATATTCATAATAATATTTATGTATTTTAGATTAAAAAAGTATGATATTTTTAAATATTTATTATTATTAGACAAAAAAAAACTCCTGCTTTCACTGTGAGATGCTTTTGAAAAAAGCTCTCCCCTACTCCAATCCAATTTTTAGGGACTATAGGGATAATAAAAGGTGTATTGTGCACAGACACACACACGTGCAGCGGGGGCCTCGGCAGTACATACACTCAGCGGGATGATGCAACACGTATAACACCTGCATCTCATACATAATATGCAATAGTCTGGAAGGTTAACAATGATTAACAAAAATAATAATAATAACCCTTTTTTATTATTTTTTATTTTTTTTTTAGTTCTATAACAAATAAAAATAATATACTAATGAGCGTAACATTTGATGTATGATGAACTCTGACATCAGAGTAAAAGACCACACGCATGCAGTTTTTGGTAAAAAAAAAAAAAAAAAAAAAAAAGGTCATCTCCATTTACAACCTGTTACTATATAGTAATATAGTTGCAAGGTCGTTGTATGCACTGCATGATTTCTAGCGGAAACATTAAAATAAATGGCAATTTAACACAGCGTGTGGCTCAGTGGTACCATTGGATATCAAGTATACTCTAACTTCAATGGTGGTACCTACAGGTTTAAGTTATGTAATTTCAAAAAGCCGGAACTGCAATTATTTTTAAATAATATATTATTTCCTCCATAATGCAATATAGAAACTTTATTAATTTAAATAATACTTAAACATTTCATTGTTATATTTGTGAAATTATTTAATTTTAATGATCATATGAATTTATTTAATTATTTTTTTGTCAAACAAAACAAGCGTATGCATTGATTGATGATACACGCTGTACACGTATAGTACAAAAATATTTAATTTGTTTAATATTTACAGTATAGAGAATTTTGACGATGCTTCCTGTGCAGCAAAGGGGCTGAAAGGGTTTCCTACGTTCGCAGGCGACAAAAAAAAGTAAAAAATAGTTTCTATTTTTTTTTTCTTTTTTTTTTCGTATCGCGAATAAATAAAATATAACATTTTCATATGTTGAATATAAAAAAGCATCATGATAATATAAGGGTGAAAGAAATAGTGACTATGAGAGATTTAGGAGCAGAGTGCGGCTGATGAAGTTTAAATGTTCACAGTATCACTTTTTATAGCTAATTAAAAAAATTATATGCGGAGTCGAGCCTCTATAATAAAAGCACTCAAGCGTCACTCTACATAACATACAGCATTATTTATTGATTATATTTATAGTAACCATTTTTTCTTTAAAGTATTTTTATACTAGGCTATGATATGTATCTAATTAAAATCTCTCTCTCTCTCTCTCTCTCTCTCTCTCTCTCTCTCTCTCTCTCTCTCTCTCTCTCTCTCTCTCTCTCTCTCTCTCTCTCTCTCTCTCTCTGTGTAAAATCTGTAGATAAAAATGTAATAAAATAACAATTCAATATTGCGGAAACTGAGGTTGGACTACATAGAGAATTAAAAACATTCCATACAAGGCTACTCATATGTAATTTAACAAAAATAATATTTATATTTATAACTTTTAGTAAAAAAAAAAATAATAATAATAAGTATACAGAATAATTTAAATCGAAGACAAGAATATTAATTGATATAAAAAAAATGCATTTATATATTTCATATTTTTTTCCTTCCCAAATTTAATTCATTTCTACTGAGTTCTTCTTTTCCGGTTTTTTTTTTTTCTTTTTTGGCTTTTCTTTTTACTTTGTACTAAAGAATTTTTTATTTTAGCTCAGTTGTGTACTATTTGTAACACGAACCTTTTGAGTCACTGAGAAATTGCACTGGGTGTTCGTATATAACAGACACGCATAAACATAATACTGCACCGCGGGTAAGAGGAGTCGAGGAAGTCATGGTTATACAATTTAACCTTACCTATGATGCAGTGTAAAAAAGAAAAAAAAAAAAAAAAAAAAAAAACGTTTTGAAAACTCCCTACCCACGCTATAACATGGACCCTAAGATTTTTGTTTCTCATACTACGACGTTGACTTTGAGATATTCCAGACATTTCATGAAGAGAGGGAGAAATGTAAGATGATTATTATGCGTCATATAATATAGTTCACAGTGTTATTATATTCACTCTGTTCCATGTTGACATCTTGATATACATGCAGTAGTTCGACAACTGTATCGTATTGTACTGTACGTATGATAAGAAAACAAAGCTTTAACTATACTATAACGAACTATATTATAATATACTCTGCGTAAAAGAGTGAAAGAAAAAAGGAGTTGTAACATGGATGATATGCTTATTAGTTATTATTATAATTATAATATTTGAGAATTAGTAATAAAGAAAAAAATGTCATTTTTATGTAATAATATGTAAACTAGCATAAACACAATTTTGCAAGAAAACTATTATTTTTTTTTATACAAGACTCAAGCAAGACTGTGTCGTCTCTTAGTATGTACAGTGTACACTCAATTATAATTATAAAATATAGGCCTATATATATTCAGCTTTAGTTTGTCTTATTAGAATAACATTGCAAATTTAGTGCAATTTTATGAATGGTATTGAAATACTATTTTAACCGTGTTTACAGTAAATTGATTACACAAAATGTAATTTTCATTCATTTTCGTAATGAGGGCCGGATTATTATTAATTTTAAATTCATTTTACTTTATTAACACTCATGAAAACATGTAATCATACATCATACTCATAAAATAATGCATGTAATGAGTAAAAAAAAAAAAAAAAAAAAAAAAAAGGAGGGTAATTTTATTGCATATTCTAAAAGAAGATATATTGTCCTGCATTGAAAGTAATGCATTTTTTTTTTTGTGCGTCGTGTGTTCGCAAAATGATGTCACGGTTGGTACCTTTTTCCTATGTCCACATGCATAATTAAGTTGACGCATATGCGTCATTTTGCGACTTTAAAAAATTAATAAAATATTCTTAATGAAATAAAAAATTAGAAATTCTTTATCAATCGATTCAGGGCAATTATGCCTTCTTTTAAAATATGAAATAAAAATACGTCTTATTATTACTTTTATTTAGTCTTCCTCATTTCTCAATCATGTGTTTGTACTAGTGGAATTCAAGTATTAGGATATAGTACAGTAATGTACAAATAAATTATATTAAAAAATAAAACAATACTGTAATAATATATATAAAAAAAAAAAAAAAAGTAGTTGAATTCTTTGAATTTCTAAAATAACATAATTGGCAATTTTTATTTAAACTTACAATAATACAATATCATAAATAATTTTAATATATATATATATAATAATATATAATGGATAAAAAGAACTCCATAAAATTACAAATTAACTTCTGAAAAAATAATAAATAATACATGAAATAAAATTACTCAAATTAAAGCAGCTTACTTATATTTCAGCAGTACGCTATATGGATGATTAGCTCAATAAACAATATATACCATGCAATATATTACATAATAATAATAATAATATATATTAATTAATATTAAATTAATATAATAATACATATTATTAATTATTATAATATATACTATAATATATAATATGTAATAACATCAGGCACCTTCTAAATAGGTTAATATGGTCCTGAATAACATATATACTTTCAGATTTCACTTTTATACAATTTAAAAGCACACATATTTTTCTTCCCTCACTCTCTCCCCTATTACATTTCTTATACCATATACGTTTTTCTCTTTTTCATCTTTGTGACTTTTTATTTTCTTACCTGTTTTTTGAAAGAAAAAAATACGGCCGACACATAAATTTGTCACAAATTTTATTCTTCTTTTGCCATCGCATCCTTAGAATCTTTCTATTTTATTCTCATTTGGACAATTTTTTTTTTATTATTATTATTTTTTTTTTACTCGTGTTTGGAAATTTTTATTTTGCTTCCAAGGTTTATACAGAGAACCTTGAAACAACAATAATAATTAATGGTACCGTAATATAATTAATAATCATTCTAATTATACAATATGTCTCCACTTTTTTCTTCCTCGAACCATACCATAATACAATTTCAACTTCTCAATTTCAACTGAAAAACAGAATGTATGGAGAATTTTTATGCGCACGCGATATTGAATCCGGCCGTCGCGTTGCATTTATGCAAAAAGAACTGCACTCGTTCACGCACGAAAAAAATTTAAGTGAATTTAATATAAGTTAAAATTTAAAATATGTAAATGTATATTTACACTTTATACCAAATAGGAAAACAATTATTATTATATGTGTTTTATTATATATAATTATATATATTTCTTATAAAAATATTATTATAAAATTGCTATATGTACTGTATAACAACTCCATGAAGGCTGCTTAATACATTATTCTTGCCCCATGCGTTTTGAAATTGAAAAAACTATAGGGTGGTTTCATTCATGTTAAAGTCGACGTCATACGTGAGTACTGAGATACTAACTAACATTGGCCGATATAGGAAAATGGCACATTTTGCCAGTTTAAAAATACTTCGCAATTTTTTTGAGAGCATTGATGCTGTTAACAGGTTGAATTAGTACCTCAAGTATGCAAGAAAAATAATAATGACCAAAAAATAGCTAATTTTCCAAAGAAAATAGCCAAAAACTACATACGTTTGTCCTATGCTGAGCAATGTTATTCATTGCTCAAGAAGAGCATCGAAAAGCACTCAGAATGACTTCATGCGTACACACTCTATAGCTGTGATATTCAATTGAAGTTCGGTGCGTGCATCATTATAGTAATTAATTAATGTACCCTGCATTAGTTAATTATTAAGTTTTGATTTATCTGCTTTTCTATTGATTGTGATTTATTATTATTCTGTTATCATAATACACTGCCACGTGTGTGTCACTGTCAATATTTTTACTGTTTGAAATGTACTATTCATAAAGTAAACATATATATCGACAATACCGCATAAGGCATTGCTTTGGTTGGATATATTTAAAAATAAATAATGATATAATAATATTATTATACTGTATATAAAGTGAGCAGCTTTTGCACGTATAACAAACCACAGAATGTACTTTTTTATTTCAATTACTTTTATTTTATATTTTACAACTTTAGTTTTTTTTTTTAATTTTCCCAAGTTATTTTTATTTTTAATTTTTTTGTGTGGAAATTGTAAGTTAAAATTTTGCGTTATATACATCACTTTAAAAAAAAAAAAAAAAAAAAAAAGGGTCCAACCTGTCTTATGCTTTTGATGCTTGCATATTAATAAAAATATGCGTGTTTTTTTAATGCAAATACCAAGTTTCCGTAGCAAATACAATTTTTGTAATAATCTAGAAAAATAAAAGTATATCCCATACACACATAATGTATAAACTTAATTTAAGTTTGTGCATTATATAGCAAAGTATATAATACACTCATATCTATAAAATTTATATTGGGATTTCTGCGTTTTGTTTTGATTGTGATTTATTATTATTCATAATATAAATTATGTTACTGTCAATATTTTTATTGTTATTTGAAGTGTATATTATTCAAAGTAGCAAGACAAGTAACCAACCTATATACTGTAAGACAGTGTGCTTTAGCTGGATTATTGAAAAATAAATACTATAATAATACTATAATAATCTGATATATATACTTATGCAGCTTATTATTGTACAAAGTTTTACACGAAAACAAACAATAAAATGTTATTTTTTTATATCAATGTTATATTTATTTTATATTTAAAAAAATGATAGTGCATTCTGCATTATCAATTTCCAATTTTTCAAAAGATTATTTTATCATTTTTGAGTGCGCGTAACCGGTGCGTATATATGAGGCGCGAGTCATCGTCATGATGGGTACATGGGGGGCACGAATTAGACTTTTTATTTTCATACATCTCAGATTTAATGATAATGCTTCTTAAATTTTAACTTATAAAATTTTGCGATACAATAATATACATCTTATCTCAATTATATATTTTATTTGTTTTTAACCTTACAATTAATATATACAAAAAAAGTCCAATCTATCATATAGCATAGCGCTCACGTGTATATAGGTGATTAAATTAGAGGTGTATGTGTGTGTGTGCGTGTGTTTTAAAAATAAAGATTACATAAAATAAGACTTTTTTTTGTGAAAAGAAAAGCTTAAAAAAAATACAATTCTTTATATAATTATTAAATAAAAAGTATAATATACTTTAAATAAATAATAAAATGCACACTTGTATTATATTATATTTTATGTTATACGTGTAAAATAAAATTCAAGTAAAAAAAAAAAAAAAAAAAAAACTTTTTAATTTTGTTGTACTTACATCATCTGATAATGCGATATTACGAATAAAAGGACTGATTTCCCTATTATCCGCTTGCAACTGTAATGCCCATAATTTCATTATAAACCATTGCTAATTAGCTAGATAACTTATTGTTAATTTTATTTAAATTTTTACACTGGTTTAATTAAACAAAATACAGTTCAATCACACTATATAAGCTCAATATATCAAACTGCGTAAGAGTGCGTCAATGCGTCAAATGCGTTTGTGAAAAATAATGCAAAATCCAAAAAACTTTCGAATTCTTTCGCTCCATCTTGCGACGTAAAAACATATTACACAAAAACAAAGACTTGAATGAAAAGTAAATTTTGCTTCAAAGTTAACATGCGCTATATAATAAGTTAAACCAAAAATCGTTTCTGCGCATGTTGTGATATTGCACTTGAGAAGTTTTTCGAACGCGACCGTATTGCGGCAAAAATAAAAACAGAAAAACAACAGCTGCTTTAAGAAATCGTGCAATTTTTTTTCTTTTTGTGTAATTATTGCTGAATTTTACTTAAAACGGACAGTATTTTTTAAAAATTAAAGTGCCAGTGTATATCTAAATACTTGTTCTATGATATTTAACTTGAAGGAAGAATAAGCATTCAATAAATACAGCTTTAAAGTGTAATTACAAAAGCCACGTGTTTTGGCCCTGAATTCTCGGCGTTTGTATGAATTCATCATTTACAAAGTTTTCTAACTTTATAAAACAAATATTTATATCAAAATCAAACGTTAAATATCCTTATTCTAAAATGAGTGCCTTATTACCACCTATTTCTGTAAAAGGAATGACAGAATTAGATAAAAAAGCATTTAGAAAAACAATAACAGTCCCTTGCATTGAAATGGAAAGTTCAAAAATTGGAACATTAAAACGTTGTTTTAGAAATTATTTATTAAAATTAGAAAATTTTAAACCAATGGATATTATAGAAGGTACAAATCCTGAATTAAAAAGAATATTATTTAATCCTGAAATTAAATCTATAGAAGATTTTAAAGATAACGATCGTAAACAAATTGAAGAACTTGGATTTAAAAATGAAGATTTTAAACCTTTTGATATTGAAATTGGTTATGAACAATATAGAGGAGATGATATATTAAAATCAGTACTACCATCAGATAAAGATAGTCTTACAAGTTATTCTCGTATCGGACACATCGTTCATGTAAATTTACGTGAACACTTGTTGCCTTATAAACAATTAATAGGACAAGTTCTATTAGAAAAAGTACAAGGAGCTAAAACTGTAGTCAATAAAATTGATGCCATTGATAACACTTATCGTAATTTTCAAATGGAAATTTTAAGTGGTGAATCTAATTTAAATGCTATCGTACGTGAAAATCATTGTTCATTTGAATTAGATTTTGGACTTGTATATTGGAATCCAAGATTATGTACGGAACATGAAAGAATTGTAAAATTAATTAATAAAGGTGATATCTTATATGATATTTTTGCAGGTATTGGACCATTCTCAATTCCAGCTTCTAAAAAAGGAGCTAGCGTACTTGCAAATGATTTAAATCCTGAATCATATAAATGGCTTGAACATAATATTAAATTAAATAAAGCAAAATCAATTAATGCTTATAATAAAGATGGTAGAGATTTCATATTGAATGAAGTTAAAGATGACTTAATTAAAAAATGGAAAATTGAATCTAAAAGTAAAATTCATATTACAATGAATTTACCAGCATTAGCTACAACATTTTTGAATTCATTTCAAAATCTACTTCCAAATTCATTGATTAATATTGATGGTCCATTACCTATTGTTCATGTATATTGTTTTGTTAAAGATTTTGAACCTGAGAAATGTGCTGTAGAGTTAGTAGAATCAGAATTAGGATGTAAGTTAGGAGATGAACTTATTGAAGTAAAGCTTGTTAGGAAGGTATCTTCAAGTAAGGATATGATGAGAGTGTCATTCAAACTTACCAAGGAGATTTTGTTTGATCAAGAGGAGCCACCTGCTAAGAAACCTTGTCTTGAGAGTGAGTATAGAGGGCACACAGATAAGCATGATCTGGCCAAAAGTTCCCAAACGATTTGCATAGGTAACCCGCAACCACACTATGTTATCGTTATGAGAAAACGCAGCTGCCACCGCTGCCCCATTAGGGAACTTTTGGCCAGAGCTGTACACTCCTGGACTTCATAAAGTTAACATCAAAGACAAAGCTACTCCTTAAAGAATTCATTCATGATTTTCAGAGAATTTGGCAAAGCTGCTCTTATCTGACAATGTATTTTCTACCCTTTTCTTTAGAAAGCGGCATCCCCTTTGATTTTAACATTATGGTGTCCGCGAGTCTCAGGACAAAAGTTAAAACAAAGATAGAATAGCGTGGTTGCGAGTTGCCTAATCAAGTTGTTCTCAAACTTTTGTGCAGAGCTGTACACTGGTCCCGAATAAATCTGACTGCAGTGATCATCTCTCTAAATGGTAAACTTTAACGTAAGCGATCAGATTTATTTGAGATCAGTGTACATAATATGGTAAATTGAATCATCATTGTGCCTATAAGTCCATCAGTTCCAAAAACCACTTCTTCCATTTTCAATAAAGGTGAGTTTCTTATCAATATCCAGGATAATATCACCTATGTTGAAAAGGTATGAAGTAGTAATTGGAACTGATAGCCTTCTATGTATAATGATGCTACACATTCCTTTTGGGGTAAGCCAGCACTTACCTTTGACATAGTGATTTATTATCAAAGTAAAAAATAGGGAAACCAACATGTGTGCCTTACCGTGCTGAAGTCTGTGGCTAGATGAAGATCTTGATGGCACAGTTAACACAAATATTTACATTGATTGAGACTTTTCAATGGTGATATATGACCCTCTTCTTGAGTTGCTCGAAGTATACACACTTACGCTCTAAGCAACTGAAGAAGACGGCTGTCACCCTCGAAACATCTTAATCAATGTAAATATTCATATCAAGCGGCCTTCAAGAATTTCACGTAGCTACGGACTTCATCATGGTAAAGCATGTGTTGGTTTTCATATTCTTTCCTGTGATACTCTGCAACCTGAAATGTGTTTTATTTCCTAATTTAACTACATTATTTGACCTAGTAATTGATCTCCATAGTTCACACAGTTTAATATAGTATTTGCTTTATGCTATAAATTTAATTACTGGTAAACTATATGACAATTTAATAGAGATTGCATGCAATCAAGTTTATTGCATAATGGTAACATGACTTTATAAATATATAAATAAAAAATAATAACAAAAAAAATTCACACATTATAAAAAAAAGAAAAAAAAAGTACAGTATTGTTGTATTAATATTAAAGAAAAGGATAGAATAACCATTATGCTCAAGTAATTTTCTTCTTTGATTGATAATGTCGTTAATATATGACGAAAGCTCTCAGTTATAAAATGAACTTTTTTATAACAAAACACTGTGCCATGCGAGACTTCGACCTCTCCATAGAACTTCTACTGTGGTAAGGCCCTTGCTGGTTATTCTATCCTTTTCTTTAATATTGATCCTAACCGCGATGGTTTTTTCCTTAAATTGAGTATTGTTGTATTGGAAAATTATGTTGCATGGAATTCTTTAATATATACAATAGCAATTTTTCGGTGTCTATAAGATAATTCAATTGATGTAATTGATCCAAAGAAAAATCATCCCTAAGGATATTGACTAGTAAAGGAACAACTGTTTTGAGGCTGACTATAAGCGATTTCTGTCACATCCGCTTCCGTTTCTACTTACTACGCATGCGCAGTACGTTGAAACGGAAGCGGATGTGAGCAAAATCGCTTATAGTCAGCCTCAAAACTGTTGTTCCTTTAGTAGTCAATAATGGCTGCTTTGTGTCCTCTATAAATATAAAAATCTTTATTTGGCAATACTTTTAAAAGTGACCTACTATTTAAAATTTTGCCATGGATTTTTCTTTGAACCTTCTTTACATCTAAATAATACAGTACTGTATTAATATCATAAACACAGTAGATCCAACGAATCTCACAATAAAATTGTTTTTATTTATGTTTCAGGTGACAACTGTGAGATAAAAACTGCTATAGAAAACTGAAGCCTGTTCAGCATAGGACTTACTTCTATGAACTTGGTAGATGAAGATTTTTACTGCCGTGAAGATATTGTGATAGATTCCCCCTCCATTGTTGGAATATAGGTGGGTGATCCAGTGCTAAGGATACAATACAAATCATATCCCCAACAGTTACGTACTCTCTGTGTTGTGTCCTTACTAGTGCTGTGTAAAGTGAAGCCCTAGTGACAGGCTCGGATTGATTATAAGATTAAGTCTGTGTAGGTCCCCCCACTTCCTGTTTGGAGGCTCCTTGGGCCCCTAAAATCATTTTTTTTTTAATTCAAAATAGTGTATTTTCCAATCTCCTACAATCAAAAGCAGCAATTCAAGATTCTGTACATTTATTTAGATTATTTTTGGTTTACTTCAAATTACATACTAATTTACAAACTATAGAGATAGACACAATAAAATACAAGAGAAAGATGTGTAACTAGGATGTTACGCCCCCTTTTGAGGCCCCTAGAGGGAGTAACACCCCTTTTGCAGGCAAGGCACTTTGAGTGCCAATGCAACCCTGCCTAGTGACCCAGGAAATGACACAAAGCTTGTCCTAAGCCCTAGTTCATCAATTTAAATACAACAACGTTTTTTATGTAGTGCAAATAACACTTCAGGGTAACAACATTATGTTGCCTGATTATGTAAATATGAAAATAAATTTCTGATGTAGAGGCCTAAAATGTAATTTAAGGAAAAATCAATTTTTGTGAAGCTGAATATTAAAGTAAAGGATATTAATACTAGCAAAAGCCTTACTTACCACGTTAGAAGTTCTATGAAGAGGTTGAGGTCTCCCGTGGCACAGTTTCCTGTTTCCAAGAGATTTCATCATTATAATGACATTTTCAATCAAAATAGAGATACACTCTATGATGTGCTCAAGTAATTTTCTTCTTTGATTGCTAATGTCATTACAATGACGAAAGCTCTCAGTTATACAAACATTATAATTCTGTGTCTTGTGAGACATTGATCATTGATCTCTCCATAGAACTTCTACAGTAGTAACACACTTGCTGGAATGTCTTATCTTTTTCTTTAATAATTAATTTATTATTATGTTTAAATGGAAAGGACGTTTCATGCTAAATATTTTTATGTTACATTTTGAAGAATAAATTAATGTAATTCATTACCACAGAAAATTGATTTTCAGAAATCATTAATAAATTACAAACAATAACTGAAATTTGGTTATATATTTATTTTTATTAACACCAAAATTTACATGTAATAAATACATTATACATTACAAATACATGTATGTTATCAAATATTAGTAAAAATAATCATACAAAAAATTAAATGCATTTTAAAATCATATTAAGTACATACATATAATATGTATTACTGAATTTGATATATGGTATGTATTTTCATACCAATTATCTTCACATGTGTAAAATTATATTTGGTAAAATTATTTACTATAATAAAATGAATTCATTAAAATTAATCAAGCAGTTTACTTTTTTTCTTTAATAACTAATTATATACCTATAACTAAAATTAAACTATTGGTTTAAAAATATTTAAATTTGAATAATACATTAATATAATAAAAAAATTACTTGACACTCTTCTTATTTGAATTTTAATACCATTTGGTTTTAAAATACAAAAACATTTCATTAGTAATTAAAAAAAAAAGAAAAAAAAAAAGGGAAAAAAAAAAAAAAAAGAAAAAGAAAAAAAGAAAAAAAAAAAAAAGAAATAAAATTTAAATTATAATTTGCCCTATAATATGATATCAACAAATTACGGAGACACTTAACAAAAATTCCAAATACCTTGTGTTTTAAAATTTTTGTTTCGATTGTATTATTTTACACATAATAAATAAATATACAATATTGGCACAATGAGATATATCAAGGAAAATAAACCACTTGGTTAGGTATGATAAAATTGAAAGAAAAGGATAGGAGAAACCACCTAAGGTCTTACCATAGTGAAGAGAGTCCCATAGTTTGGTGAAATTCTTGCTAGCACAGATATATAGGCCTATATAAAAAAAAAAAAAAAAAAAAAAAAACTAACACATTGGAAATATTTTGGCAATAAACTCCATCTCTCTTGGAGTTTATTGCCAAAATATTTCCTAAGTGTTAAATTTTGTATATCTGTGCTAGTAAGATTTTCACCAAACTGTGGGACTTTATTCACTATGGTAAAGCCCTCTTGCTGGTTTCTCCTATCATTTTCTAACAATTTTATCAATATTGACACAATTACATATAATTGCATGCAATCAAGTTAATTGCATAATGGTAAATAATAATAAAATAATAATAATAAAAAAAAAAAAAAAAAAAAAAAAAATCACACACATTATAAACACATTATTTATGGGGCCAATTCATTATTAGCCCCAGTATTCAAATTTGAGTATTGTTTTATTGTGTATTATTAATAAACTTAAAAATAGTTTTTTGATGCCAATTAATATGAAAAAATAATAAAAATATTCAAAAATTGGATAATTATATTTTTATAAAAAATTTCTAAAGAAAAAAAAATGTTTAATAAGTAAATTTGATCCCTTTTTCATATTTTTAAAATAATATGTACAGTTGTAAATGCATACAAATTAAATTTAAAATACATTTATTATGGAAAAATGCAATTTTTCTTGGCACAATTTTACAAAATTAAATCTCAAACTTTGTATTTTTTAATGAATAGTATTTTCTTTATGTACAACTTAATTGGGAAAAAAAAAAATAATGCGTTTTAAATTTCACATTTATAAAAATAAAATAAAATACTAATAATGAAGCAACTGTTTACGAGGCCGACTTTAAACCATTTTGATCACATCCGCTTCCGTTTCTACTACATACTACAGCACTGCATTATGTTGAAATCGCTTAAAGTTGGCGTCAAAACAGTTGCCTCTTTATTAGTCAATAAGAGTTACACAAAAGTATATTAACTTATTAAACATTAAAAATTAACTGCTTATTTTGTTTTGTTTTTGTTTTGAGCATTTTATTATTTTTATTTTTATTATTTTTAAATATTTTATTGCTAAAAAAAAAAAAAAAAAAAAAAAAAAACTATTGCATAGTGGGTATTTTAAATCTAAACTACATGTTTATGTTTATATCATCACTCTAAAATAAAATTGGTCAGTTTGTATTATATGTAGATTATTAACTTTAAAATAACATTTTATTGGACCTTCCAATTTCAAATATGGTCTAACTTGTATAATTTGATATGAGAAAAAAAAAAAAAAAACATTTTGGTTGTAACTTGCATAATTTTGCAGTTACAATTAATGAGATATACATGGTGTCTGTAAAGTCCCCCTCCCCCCTCCCAATCATAAAAGGCCAGCCAGCACAAGTTATTTCAATGAAGCACAGTGCTTTTTATTACGCTGCTGGAAAAAAAATTGCTATCCATGACCCAAGGTCCATACATAAAGAGGTTAGATGTTCCTGAAAAAGTTTTTGCTAGGGTTTCACAGCTTTAAGTTCTATATTCAATCAATAGAGCTTTTTCCTTTCGCGGTACAATGTTTAAATTTCATTGGGTTTTGAGGAATTCACCAAAGACGTCATACACCACATGAATAATCATGCCACATATCAAGTCCCGTGACTCACCAGTAACATCACTGGTGCATTTTTTTTTTTTTTTTATCTACCTTCCGCTACTGTCCAAGACAGCTAGGAGACAACTAATACAAGTCACCAAACGTCACATTATTAGCATATTTATGTTCAGATTGTATTTTTTACTGTTCACAGTACAATTATGAAGTATAAATATTTATTTAAATATTCTATTTGATTTACTCAGACATATTTGGTTCAACTTTTGAGATAGTCTCATCATTACCAATAGAGGGCTCTACAGTTGAGTTAGTATCTTGAGGCAACCTTATTCAAAAACTAATTCGAAAACTAATCGAGTTTAGTGCTGTGCTCAACCTCTTTATTATATGGACCTTGACAATGATCGGAAGAAGTTGAGTCAAAATTTACTTTACAGAACAATAAGCTCTGTTTTACTTTTCTCCAAAATATACATTGCACTTTAAAATCATACTTTCTAAAAAAAAAATAATAATAATAATAAAAAAAGAGGGGGGGGGGGGCAATTTTTAGTTTGTACTAAATTTACATTACATTTTTTTTTCATCACACAGCATGCATATGTTAGTATTTTTTTTTTTGTTTTTTTTTACTTAAGAAAATGTGCATCTTGTGCATTTTGTTCAAAATTCATTTTAAATCAATTATTAATATAATAATGTACAGCTCTGGCCAAAAGTTTGAGAACAATTTGTATAGGCAACCCGCAACCACACAATGTTATCTTTATGAGAAAACGCTGCAGCCGCCGCTGCCCCGTTCTTAAACTTTTGGCCAGAGCTGTACAACTGTAGTGTACAAATATAAAATTAAATACTGATACAAAGTAAAATATTGATACATAAGAACTTTTTTTGACCAGCGATTAATATATTTTTATTTTTTATTATTGCATTTATTTATTGATTTCTTTTTTAAATATTGCAATTTTTTTTTATTGAATTAAGTATTGCATATAAACGTATTATTACGTATTTATGATACCTATACATAAAGTGGTTACATATGTATAGGCCCTATTATATTATTTCACACACATAACATTAATATATTTAAGTATATTTGTATAATTTGTATATATATTATATAATAACATCAATTGACACACATAATATAGGTATAATAGACATTCAGTTATTTCTATGCAGTCATAAATATAGAAAATTGGAATTATTTTTTACTCATTGAATTTTAGTAAAAAAATATAATTTTTAATTTCCAATCAGTAAACTATATTGATAAGTACTCAAATTTTAAATTCTAGCATAAAATGCATATCAATACAATCAATGAAAAAACTAATTATGTGGAATCCAAAAATATCAGATGCTGCAAAAGTAGGTTTAGTGAGAAAATAAACAAGTTTACAGCTCAACAATACTAACAAAGTGCTAGCAGACGACTTTGTGTTCCTGTCTCAATTAAACATGCTTTCTTATGGGGAAATAGAGCAGCTATAACTTAAGTTAGAATTATTTCTCACAGTTGAAATTTTTACCGTAGCTTGCTGAACCTCAAAGCTTTTGTTTTCCTGAATTTCAGTAAATTTCATTATATATTATTTTTTTTTTTAGCCTGATTGACTTCAAATCCAGGAAAACAAAAGCTTTTTGAGGCTCAGCAAAGCTACAGTAAAAATGTCAATTCTTGAGAAATAATTCTAACTAAAGTTATAACTGCTTTATTTCCCCCACAGTATATTGATTTACTATGATTTCCCCATAAGAAAGCGTGTTGAATTGAGACAGGAACATTAGTTCTTCACTTTGTTAGCATTATTGGGCTGCAAGTTTGTTTATTTTCTCACTAAACCTACATTTTGAAAGTCTTCTCTATTGAGAGCATTGATAATTTGTTGTTAACTAAACAATTAAGCAATAACAGTCATCACTTATGCAATGTAAATTTAACATATAGTCGTTGAAGAATAGAATTTATTTTTACTCATATCACTGTGATCATTCAAAAAAAAAAAAAAAAAAAAAAAAAAAATTATTGTTTCTTTTTATAATAAATAACATTTTTAAAATATATCCAAGTACCCATATCAGTAAATTTGTACATGGTAATAGTTTTTATTTTTGTCTCCATATGGCATAAATTCCAATTTTCAAAGACTGCAATATATATGGACATCACAAAATAGTATGAACAATATGTAAGAGCGATCATATTGTTCATAAGTATAGACACAACATCTTATAATTAGTATACATAATATATATGAATATTGTACGCTTTACAGACAAAATATTATAATACCTTATATTTACTAACTAAATAGGCCTATAATCATATTTTTTTTAATTAATTTTTTTAAAGAGATAAATTTACTAAGTTTCCATACATAATAAAACTGATAGAGGGTGAGAAAGGGGATTCTTGAACAAACTTAACTTTTATCATTTTATCTTTATCTTTTTTTTTTTTTTAATTTTTTTTTTTCCTACAGCCGTGTAGAATTTTCAATTTGAGGCATAATTTCAATATTACAGTCATGTTTTCATGGCATGAAAATTATTGTATTTTCATCATTAAGAAATAAACAGAAATGAGAGAGATGGATCACTAGACACACAATTATTTTTACTTTTCTAAATCTAAATATTTGAGATGATTTTTAATATTTGATTATACTTTTTCATGTTTTTTTTTATTTATTTTTTATAATAGACTTATGCACATGTACTGTACATTATACATACGTATTTATTTATCATTATTTTTTTACATTTAATTTATTATTTAACAAAAAAACATTATTTATTATTTTTATTTTAACAAAACCCTTTCTCCTTTTTTTATTTCCGAACCCTCATAATTTTTTATCCATTTTCCTTATTCAACAACCGCAGCTCAAAAATAAAACATAGCACATTTCATTTATAAAATCAGATCTATAAATAATAAAATGGTAAAACAAAACTGTTTTTTTTTTTCCAAGTTGCAAGGCCCTTGTTAGCCATCAACATAGGTATTTCTATGTTTCTAGGTTCAAACATTTAAATTCTTGGCACAAGTAACGCAAAACTCAGTTGTTTGCGTATAACACAGCAACACAGCCTAAATTTATTCTGAGCTAAAATATTGCATTGTGATAAGCTCAATCTTGTGCCAGAGTATTCAAAACAAACATTCAGGGGCAGACTGGCTAAAAAAAAAAAAAAAAAAAAAAAAAAAAAAAAAAAAAAAAAAAAAAAAAAAAAAAAACCCGTCTGTAATTGAGTTTTTAGAGGCCCTTTTTTTTTTTTACGTGTAACTGACCCCTAAGAGGGCAAAAAGGTGCATTACTGGCCTAAGACCAGTCAGAGATTGCTGAGACAGCCTTATGGCGAGTCTGAGCCTATATATCATATCTAAGTATTAATAATAATACCTACTACAGATAACATAATTTTTGTAAGAGTTTACTTTTTTTTTATCTCTCACTCTTTCTTTTCTTTTCTTTTCTTTTCTTTTCTTTTCTTTTCTTTTCTTTTCTTTTCTTTTCTTTTCTTTTCTTTTCTTTTCTTTCTCTTTTTTTGGCATTCTGTATGACTTTACAAAATCATCAAGAGCTGTCTCCATTTAATGTGTACTCGTAACCATATCCCCTGATCCCTGGAACGAGTTTGACGAGTCCATGCTGGAGTAAGCCCCGACTACAGCCAGATCATCATCATTAGGATCATATGCAAACATGTGATTGGTCATCTCCACGTTGCTGGAGTTCAGACGTAGCGTCATGCGAGCATCGTACTTCTCAGCACAGCCAAGAATTTTGATCCAATATGGTATGCGCTGTAACATGTAAAATATTAGACTGAGGTACTATAAAATAACTTTAAAATATGATTTCAAGATTATATCAATATAGGCCTATTTAATTTTATTTAGCTATATGCAAAAATGAATTATTAATGCTACATTTAACAGTTATTCTGATTATATAGTAGTAGGTTGTTACTTGTTACTAAATTATGTTGTAATAAAAAAAAATGTTGCTTGAAATGGGCCAGCATAATTATTTACACATTTTTATTTTTGTCCATGAAAAAAAAAAAAAAAAAAAAATCTTTACAATTTTATCAAAATATTTCAGGGTAAAAAATTGTTGCTCACATTTGCTTTCATCTGATCAATTTGTCCTAGAATAATGAAGGACATCTTTGCCCTGGACATAGCAAGGGTCAACATCTTCATGTCAAAGGTGATAGGGTCAGACTCTCCCAGGCACAGGACGATGACATCAGCTTCTTGGCCTAGACTGGCGTTGATACATCGTGCCCACTGAAGTCGACTGTTTTTGTCTTGCCTAAAACAAAGAAAAAAAAAAAAGATATTCATAGAGCTTATATTTTTAATTCACAAAATTTTACAGTGAAAAAGTGACAAAGATTTTTACTTCCCATTAAGTAACATTTGGTCACGCGATAAAGTGAAATCATAAAAATTAATAAATATGAAATACGCCTGAAATGCCTTCAATTTTATTTTTAAACGATAAGAAATTTTGTTGTTCAAATCCAATTATTTGTTTTAACTCATAGGCTTATGAATAATAATAATAATAATAAAAGAGGAGGTTAATTTATACAGCCAATGTATTTGGAAAAGAGGGAAGTTTAATTATATATCGCAATGATGAAAGAAAATAGCTTAATTACCAACTATTAATTTTAAATATGGTTAAAAAAGTTACTTTGGAGCATAATATTTTAGTTTCATCAAAACCAAAACTTTCGCGAAAAAAAAAAAAAAAAAAAAAAAACGCTACCAGAAATACATTTTAATTCAGTTAGCTGATAACGCGTGGTATCAAAAGTGACGTAAAAATTGTGTTTTAATTGCAATACTTACTTAAAATTCATGAGATGTTTGTTGACTCGATTGAAATGGTGTCTATCAGGGACCAAGATAATGCACTTGAAAGTAGGCTCAATCTTGGGACTTTTCTCTCTCAACTGTTGCTTGATGCAATGGACAATTGATACTGCAGTTTCAGCCTCGGTGTCTAGCCAGCTCTCACGTACACTGGAGTTGATTGACATAAATTAATTATACACACTATTACATGTATTAAAAATAATATGTATATAAAATTTCATATAGTTAGAGATGAAAAGAGAGAGAGAGAGAGAGAGAGAGAGAGAGAGAAAGAGAGAGAGAGAGAGAGAGAGAGAGAGAGAGAGAGAGAGAGAGGTGTAGACTACAAAATTTTAGGGGGTAATTTTATTGCATATTCTAAAAGAGGGCATTGTCCTGAATTTTACTGAATCGATATGTACGCAAATTTGTAATTTTTTAGTTCTTTCTTTAGGTATTTTTAATTAATTTTTAACAGTCGCAAAATGACGTCACGGAAGTCAACTTTTGCGTATAACTTTATTTTTCGATTTTCAAAAATTATTGTAAAATAATTAAAGAATTCAAAAATTAGAAACTTGAGTATCAATCGATTCAGGATAATGTACTCTATTAGAATATGAAATAAAATTGCCCACTTTTTTTCTTACTCATTAAAAAAAAAAAAAAAAAAAAAAGAATAGCAAAAAAGAAAGAAAGAGAGAATGAATGAATGAGAGGACTCACTGATAATACGCAGCCGATGTTATTGAATTAGCATAGATCTCTGTCCTATAGCTATGATCAAAGACAATGTAAGGTCTTAGCGACATGGGAGGCTGGTCTCTCTGTGATGGGAAGTAAGTCCTCAGTCCAAAGTTATGAGAAGCGATATTAGTAAGTCTCCTACACATCCTGAACTGTGAGGTCAGGTGGAAATATGAGAGTCCATGTAGATACTTAGATTTGTATAGCGTGGTAAAGTCGTTAGGATCACTATCTTTTTTATCACTTCTTTGAATTATATCGTAGTTTAGACCTTTGACTATACGTTTTAACAGAGAGTTCTGCAGTCCTAGCATCTCTCCATTCTGCAAGATAAACAAATAGTTGATGTAGATCACATAAAAACTATAGAAAGGTTAACGTGACTGCGCAATCAATAATTTTGTGACTGTAAATTACGTGAATACAGTAGTTAGAAATAGTAAAATTTAAATCAACCAATCACAATCAAATTATAAAGCATCGAACTTTCCCCCGACCATGTTGATCAACACATAATATTGAAAGCTTTTAAAATAAGAGTTAACGTCGTTAATGCTTCTTATCGGCGATGACGTAACACCATGAATCAGAAGCGTGCTAGGTGCTAGAAAAAGGCGCGGGATCCCTAATTTAACATTACATTTATGGAGTTTTTTTTTTTTTTTTTTTGTTTTTTTCTTCCGATTTTTGCATTTTTGAGAAAACTACAGCATTGATTCCGGAAAAGATAAAATGAGGGATAAGTTTTTTTTTTTTTTGTTTTTTTTTTGCCTTCTTTTTCTATAAGCGGTAAAAAATTAATTCTTTGCATAAAGGAGGAATAAAGAAAAAGCTTCACAAGTATTACAGACTAGCTATAGTGTTAAAATACCTTTTGCAATATATTTTTCTAAATTGCCAAAATAATATATTTAATATTTAAAAAAAAAAAAAAAAAAAAAAAAAAAAAAAACGGTTACTCTTACCTTGTACTTGGACTTTGGTTGAGGTAAAGTGAGCGCACCAGCAAGCACAATTTTGGTGACTCCAGCCACGAGAGGAAGCAGGGTTTGAACCTCAGGGATATTGTGTGCATCATCTATCACGCAAATAGGAATTCGCTGGAAATCTTTAGCTTTTGTCCTGAGAGAACGACAGTGTTATGTTGGTTCATTAGTAAAAACTCTAGTCAATTTTTTAAAAAGACAATATATATATATATATATATATATATATATATATATATATATATATATATATATATATATATATATATATATAATATATATATATATATTGATAGGTCTACTTTACTATATAATATATAGTTATATGTTTACATATAATTCTATCAATAAAACACTAATAAATAACAATGGTGGTGTAAATTGCTGCTCATTAATAGAATTAATATAATTATATTACATAATAACATTATATAATAGGTATTTAATAGAAATATAGATAACATATACTTGATACTGTATAATAAAAGTGAGAGGAAGTTATAGAATAAATCGATGATAAACGGAATTCGAAAGAGCAGGAAAAAAAATACGTATATATTTTTTTAGTTTTAAAAAAATATTCAAGTTTAAACATATGAAAAATAGTGAATACTTTTGCAAATAAAAACAAACAAACAGACAAAAAAAAAAAAAAAAAGAAATATTATTAAAGAAGAAGAAAAAATTCTTACCCATTTCCATAGACATTAATGAAGTGTCTATTAGTCAACCCCTCCATGGTTGTCAAAATAACATGGGCATTTCTTAGAACTTTTTGACTTTTCATAGCATACTGGGTCCTCTCTCTGGCATCGTTACGCTGGTGAGGGTTGTTCAAAGCGTCTATCATCGCTAAGTGCCAGTGTACTTGTCTCTGTATAAACCAATCAATATTAATTATATTAAGATATATAAATATATGTATTAATTTGCAGTACGCAAATCTGGTAATAAAATATAAATCATTAAATCAAGTCATACGGGAAAATTAAATAATCGTCTTTACTAAAAAAAACTTTTTTTTTTTTTTTTTTTTTTTTTTTTGGAAAGGGCAAGGTTTAAGCTTGACAAAACGATTAGACCTTACACCTAACCTCAACAGAAAACAGTGATAAATCTCTGGAGTAAATACACAATTATCGTAATAAAAAGTTTTAAAAAAAAAAGTATCAAACCTTATTTAACATATTATATACGGCAAAAAATGCTGAAAGAAAAAAATATAACTGAAAAGCATAAAAACAGAAGAGAAAAAATAAAACCACATTTTTTAAATTTTCTATTCCTTTAGTTTGGTTGAGAATATTTTCTACTTGTAGATTAGTTTAAAAATCATACTGAAATCTCTATAGTATTTAAACTCATGACTCATGACAAAATAATAATATTGATTGAGCTATTTTTATTTATTTTCTTTTTGAGCTTGGAGTCTATATTGGATTTTACCGGAAAAAATGAATAAAAATAATATAAAAAAAAATCACATTCTTTTTAATTGGCGTAACTAATACGTAAAGTTGCGTCTATCCCCAAATCGATATCTATGTTTTTATCGTCTAATTGTGTCGCATCCCTCATTGACGTTTTTCTATGGCCTCTAGGAGCAGCATTGTTTTCTATTTATATAAAAAAGAATACAAGACGAGGGTGGTTTCACAATACTATAGAAAGTATAGAAAATAAGTGCAAGTGTGCCTTTTTCCACGCTGAGACATCATCGCTGAATTAAAATTGCGCAAATACTATCAATTGCATAAAAAATTTTAATTAAGAATAAATATTTGGTATATTAAAATACCGTTCAAAACTTTTTTTTACAAGGTAGTACGATAGTACACAGTAAAGTATTTCTAGTACAATTTTAATTTACATTAATGTAATTGTGACCACTGATCATAAATTAATTAATTATATTTGAACGTACCCGATAATATCGGTGCTCACAACTAAGTAGTGTTTTATATGAATTCTCTCTATAAGATTCCAAGGAGTGCATTTTTGCTGTCAAGATATCAGGATCTTCATTGAACATGTCCTCAATCTTGCTGCTTTCATCCTCGGGGTCTGGTAGCAACTTCCTGCGTGCTTGTACAGATAGCAAGTATTTCTTGGATGCCTCCGTCAGTCCTTTTTCTGACGCTGCTAATGTCACCTAAGAATACGAAGGAAAAAAAAAAAAAAAAAAAAAAAAAAAGGAAAAGGAAAAGGAAAAGAAAAAAAAATTGTCACACATATCGGAAAACCGCATTCCAATCAATAGTCAATAGACGTAATATTTTACGTAAATGAAGTTCTTTGTTATTCTTAAACTAGGTTAAAAAAGGTACACTCTCTGCTACATAAAATTTTACTCTATTGCCTTAGAGCGCGGTAGTACGCATATACAGTACTGTACTGTTACACCATGCGTTATAGAATAAAGGCAAAGAGTAAAATTTTCTATGATAATTAAGTCTCGAAATACAAAGTACGTATATACAATATAATCACACGTATGTTTGGATCGACATTATATTTCATTGTTACAACTTTTACACCAATAAAAATACGTCGATTTTTACGCACAAAATGTTACCTTCATTTGTGTGAAGTTTTACTCAAAATTGATATGAAATTGTTCATGACATGTAATATAATCAATCCTTCCTTACACGCATTTGCTAGAGGTGGGTGTGCAAGAAAGTTTGACCACGACATGAACGAAATCCTATAATTCATATATAAGAAAAATATATAATAGTTTCATTGTAATATATAGACGTATAGAGCATTAAAATAGTTATTAAAAATATTTACCATGCGGAAATGGTCCTCCTCCCTCACATTGAAGTAGGTTCTACGTGTCCTATCAATGAGATACGTAATTGAATTGAGTGACTCCACAGAACTGGTACATACGAGGATCTTGACACCACGTGACTTGCTGATCATCATGTACTCAGCGAGCATGGTCAATACGATCCAGACCAGTAGTCGAGTCTTGCCAGTGCCTGAAACATGGGTTTCATTTATTATCTTTATATAATTATTTTAAAAATCTATATTATTATTATTTACTAATAAATTTAGTATACATGTTATATATAACCAGAAAATGAAATGTGATATTTACATGAAGATTTCCGACAAAATGTTCGAAGAGAGAGAGAGAGAGAGAGAGATTTTGTATACCACACCAGTTTTAAAACAGATAGTGAAGCAGAAACCAGACCTAATTGTTGAAATCCCAAAAAATTGAGGCGTAAATAATTATCGCAGAACTTAAAAAAAAAAAAAAAAAAAAAAAAAAAACTCAGTTCCTATAATAATAATAAAAAGCTTTTTGAACGAGTTATTATTATATTTCTATACAACTGTATTAATATAGTCTTATTGTTATATCAAAAATTGCACCTCATTCAATAATTGACCAAAAATTACAATAAATATTTTTAAAGCAAGAAAAAAAAGGTATTTTATATTACCAAAAAAAAAAAAAAAAAAAAAAATGAAATGTCTAAATGTTAGCATAAAACCTCATAAAAATCATAATAATACATTTTATGGAAACAAAGGAATTTATAAATAAAATGCACTTAAAAAAGAAATAATTAAATTAACTAATCAAGCTTACCTGGTGCACCTTCAACGATACTTATACTTTTGTCTTGAGCACATAAAGTATGAACAATCTTGAGGTAGGCCTGTTGCAATTCTTTGCTATCCAAACTGTAAAATTTCTCTAGTTCACTTTTGACTCTTTCTTTAGCAGGTCCTAAGTTCATTGAGCTCATAGTAGGAATGGTCAAATGTGGCACCTTTGGAGATAGGATGATATTTAACAATTCAGAACGACGTAACTCGAATAAACCAAGCATGTTAGCAGTGAATTCACGAGTTCCGTGTAGTAGGGTGATGTCAGCTTTCATTCTCGCTTTGAAGTGGATACGAGGATAGCGAACCTAAAGAATAAATATATATTATATATACGATATATTTTTTGTCAAATAAATTTTGGCTTACGTATAAATGGGAGTAATAAAAACTATAGACTCTGGAATTAAATTAAATACTCGTTTTTATTCAAAAACAAGATTTGCGTATTTGAAAGAGGTGATAATTCTTAATTTGAATTAATGTAAGTGAAATACTTATATAAAATAACAAAAGCTGCATGGGAAGACAGGTCTTGACCAATAAAACGACTTATAATAATTGAAACATGATTTTCTGTTAAAATATTGGCTAAAATTGACTATATATGCGCTTGCAAGTTTCATTATGTATACGCGGCACAATACTGCATACAATTACACAAATTAAGAAGTGTATATGAATTCTCGCTATAAGATTCCAAAGAGTGCATTTTTGCTGTCATATTTTTGTTGTGTATATTTTCATAGTAAAGCAATGGGCCAATGGTATACTCAAAAAGGATAATATTTCTCACAATCAGAGTATATAGGGTGAATCCGCATGACGTCATACTGAATGCGTTTCGACACCATATTGGATCAATGGACAACATTGCTAAGAATAAGAAAAACTTCTTTTTTAGGCTATTTTGGAAAATCGATTATTATTATTATTTTTTTAGTCAAAGCTATATAAAATTGAAAACTTCAACACTGTTTCTCGATTTAATCATGAATTGCTTTCCAGACTTTGATTTAATAATCAATCATAATATTGTCATTTATAATTATGTTTGTATACTTTTAATTTCAAATTTTTTTAAGTAATAACAATTTACAATTTTGTACATTTATCTGTTATTTTTTGATTTAATTAAATTAATAATAATTAACATTTTTGTTGAGCATTTAATATTCTTAGATTTGCAAAATAAAAAAGCCTTAAAGTATCTTACAGGATTTTTTATTTTTTATTACTTTAAATATTATTATAATATGCAATTACATTAGCTGACACGTTTTATTACTTAAAACGTGTTACGTCTATGTAAAGATTGTGAGCAGAGTGAGACACACAGACACTTACATTATATCACACGCAAAAAATAAAAGTACGTATTTTCTCGCGTACGGCGACGACAGACAGATAGAGAAAGAAAGAGGGAGAGAGGAGAGAGAGAGAGAGAGAGAGAGAGAGAGAGAGAGAGAGAGAGAGAGAGAGAGAGAGAGAGAGAGGACTTGAAGAGCAATGATAGAAGTGTGAAGTATATAAAGCAACAATTTTATCACTTTATAATGTAATTGCAAAAACTATAAAATATACAGTACATATACTCACTATAGTATTATATAGTGAATATTATATAATAGTTAACTACTATATTATATTATACACTATACTCATCCATGCATATACTTGGCAAGATTGCACAATATATCAAAATTACCCATAAAACCAAAGTTATATGAGATTTAATCACAATGATTAGTATTATGGTAAAACGCTGCAGACAGACAGTAATAAAATTGTAATAAAAAAAATGAAAAAAACTAAATAACTAAATGAAAAAAAAAAAAAAAAAAAAAAACGTAGACGTATAGTTTGAGAGAGCACAGTATATTTACATACACAGTATACTCTGTTTGAACCTGCATCAACTTTTTAAATGTTATATTGTATTTCCGTATAGTGATAATTATTATACATGATTACGACTTTAGTATAGTATTGTGCATGCCATGGGGAAACCTCGATACGCGTGTATGCTAGAGCTAGAGATATATATTTGTGTAACAGACTTGGTCACGTTCACGTTATACTAAAATGTTTTATAAATTATTTAAAGTACTCATTACTCGAAGAAAAAGTAATGACGTTACGTTAAAATGATGTTTTTGAAAAGTATAATGACACTACGTTACTCGATACTCTTAAAAGCACTATTATTAAAAGCACTATTATTAAAAGCACTTTACTTTATTTATTTCAAATATTTTTTCTTAATAAATAAAATTATTTTGCAAAAACATGTTAAAAGTATAATTTAATACTTGGTACCAGAGAGAATGTGCGTAGCTAAAATCAAAAGCGTGCTGGAAAACGGCGAAGAATTTCTTATTATCATGGTAATTACCAAGAGGTCCATATATAATAAAGAGGTTGAGCGCTGCACAAAACTCGCGCATTCGATACCATTTTGCGATGGATTGTACTTGATTCTCAGCCAATACGATGCCGTTTACCAGTTACGTCACTGATAAGGTGAACAAAGTTTCAAGTGGTGATATGACGTGTTTGGTGAATACCTTTAAGCTGCGCGACCTTGGCTAAAACTTTTTCCAGAGCATCTAACCTCTTATATATTATGGACCTTGGGTAATTACTATATATATAAGGGTGTGTGCGCATGACGTCATCCTGTATGCTTTTCGGTGCTCTTCTTGAGCAATGAATAACATTGCTCAGCACAGGACAAACGTAGTTTTGGATATTTTCTTTGGAAAATAAAAAATAAAAAAAATTAGCTCTTATTTTTCTTGGATACTTCAAAAACTAATTCGACCTGTTAGCTCCATAAATTTTCTCAAAAATATTTCTATAAGTATTTTGCAATTGACAAAATGAGTCATTTTCTCGTACCAGCCTATAAGTGTTCACATATGGCGTCGACTTTTATATGACGCAATCATCTATCGTTTCAATATGTAGTATGTATAATTATGTAACTGTAGATTATGTAATGAACTTACCAGGACTTCCACTACAAAATTGACCGTGTGCTGATCTGCTGCATTTCTGGGATCTCTATATCTGGACTTTGGTAGCACTCGACTGCTCTCCACGTATCTGATAACAATAAATCAATAATCAAACAACCATACAAATTTCTATCAACTAATAAAAAGGAAACAAAAAATCAACTGCGAGTCTCAATTCATTTCCATATATTTATTAGTGAACTGCAATCGATCACTCCAATTCTTAATAAAGAACTCAGTTATTATTACTATTTATTGCACAATTGTAAAAAACACGTATCTTTATTTTGATACTTTTTGCAATGCAATATGCAATACAAAACATTAATATTAATTGTATTAAAAAAAAAAAAAAAAAATCTTTATGGATATGAACTTAACAATTCTTGTATAAAATGAAATATGCTCTATTATTTGTATGAAATTTCCTTCATTTAATTTCCTTTTGATAGTATTTTAATTTTTTTGATAGAGGTAAAAAAAAAATAATAATTACAATATACTAACTAACTTTAAAATAATTTATATTGCACATGATATAATAATAATTATTATTATTTAATAAGCTTATTTTTTTTTTAAAAATTAATCCCAAACATTAATAAAGATTTTACATAACAATTCATATTCCAGTGTAAATATTTCAATGCGACAACATAACTTTATTGAATTACCACACGCGGTCTGACAAAAAAAAAAGTATGTAAATAAGATTACCGTGTGCGCAATCTATCACATAAAACATATGCATCAAGTTGTATATTATATACGTGTAATATATATATAATATACTTTAAAAGACTAAAGCACTATTCACATGACGCGTAAATTTGACGTGCGTCAACGTGCGTCGACGCGCGTAACAAAGCTGGAACAATGTAAACAAATGGAGCCGTTCACTTGTAATTTTCAAAAACCATGTGAACGGCTTCATTTGTTTATATTGTTCCAACTTTGTTACGCACGTCGACGCACGTTGACGCGCGTCAAATTTACGCGTCATGTGAATAATACTTTAGTGTACAAAACTAGTGCTGTATAAGTATCCTGTGTCGGGCGATTGCACAAAAAGTCAACCTATCGCCCACATTGTTAGAATCTCGGGACTTTTACTGTAGTTATTCTCAGTGTCAGTATGTCAATAATAGACATATATATTTCTGTCAGATGTTACGTTTATGTAATAAATGAATATAATATAAAGCTATACATGAATAAGGTGAGAATAAATGAATAAATAAGTTATATAACAGAAACAATTAAATATCAGTATTATTTTACACGTCAAATTATTTAGAATATAGGCACAACCAAACAAACGTAAGCGCCATACGATAAAAGCACTATTCGAAAATTATCTCATGCACGACCCCTTGTTTTCAAATGTATTCCAATTCATAAGACACCCTTACTACCCTTGTTAGAACTTAAGTCACTTGACATCTCGTGACACATATTGACACGTGCTCACCCTTCTTCGCCAGCAGACAGTTTAATAAATAAATAAATAAATGTATGAAATAAGGGGTTGCATCAAACCCCGAGAGTACTCTAATGCTAACGAAGTATAAAGTACTTAATAAAAATGCTGTATATATATATATATATATATATATATATATATATATATATATATATATATATATATATATATATATATATATATATATATATATATATATATATATATATATATTATATAAAACTTTCAACACGCACACAAAATTAATGCAAAGTATGAAATGCTATTGAGTTTATAAGCATGATGTCATAGTCATATTATATAAATATACACTTGGATATGCCATACTGTAGTGATAAAACATTATTGCTCAACATAGGACAATGTTATTTTTAGAAAAATATTACTTTTTTTGTTTATACTATTATTTTTCTCACAGATTTGAAAAAAAACAAATTCAACCTGTTAACATCAATGCTCTAAAAAATATTGTTAACGTATTTTTTTTTTAATCTGGCAAAATATGTCATTTTTTCCATATCAGCCCATAGTGCTAACATAATGAAGTCGATTTTTATAATGAATGTAACCATACTCATTATCATTATTTTTTATTATTAATTCTCATATCTACTAACAACAATTTTAAGTGTATATATATTCTCAACTATACTAATTTAAATTTAAGTGAAAGGAAACTTGTAAATTTTAAAATTCTAGTTATTAAATTAACAACTTTAATTAAAATTTATCAAATAAATTATTAATTTAATTTTCATGTTATATGTCGATGTTATACTAACAAAAATTGTAACTAACTGTACTGTTAAACAGTTGGGTTAAATTGAGAGGTTGTACGCCTGATTTCGCCCAATAAAAAAGCCGTTACTTATTATTATACTCTATCTCTGATTTCAGAAAACATTTTATCATAAGTAAACCACTTTTGAAGTTAAAGTAAATAAACAATTTTTATGGCAAAGTATAGCTAGTGTACTTCATGATAGGGAATATCACAAAATACACAAAGGTCTTCGGGGAAATAGACATTATATATATATATATATATATATATATATATATATATATATATATATATATATATATATATATATATATATATATATATATATATATATATATTTATTACTCTGCTAAGATACGTATGTATCTTATACTCTGCATTATGTCACATGTTATAAATATTAGTATTTTAGAATTGTATAGCAAATTAAGCTGGGCGGATTATATACATAGTTATTATTTAGTGTCGCATAAATTTATGTAGCAATAATGTGTTATAATGTGATATAATGTGTTACTCTCACAGGGTAACTGGCGAGGCAAAAGTTCAAGTGAACTAAATGAACTTTTGGCTCTCCAGTTACCCTGTGAGAGTCGTGTGACGTGTGAGTCTAACGAAGGACTTGGTTAAAGTCCGAAACGTAACTTAAATTTACATAATTTTGTAAATTAGAATCAGGAGAATGGAAAAAGTCCAGGATCGATCGTCAATCCATAAAGTAAGTGTTAATTTCAAACCTTCTCCTAAAAGTAAATTCATTACACTTTTTTTTATTATGATATACTGAAAGAGAAAGAGAAAGAGAGAGAGAGAGAGAGAGAGAGAGAGAGAGAGAGAGAGAGAGAGAGAGAGAGAGAGAGAGAGAGAGAGAGAGAGAGGGAGACAGACAGACAGACAGTGTGAAAAGAATCGCAAGCATGCATTTTAATCTTTAAAGAAAATGAAAAGAAATTTATATTCATTTTAAATACAAACATTTAAAAAAGAGAAATTATTTTCCAACTAAAACCCAATTTAGTTTTCAACCATAATTAATTATACATATATCCCATCAGCTTAACTAATTGAATTTGCTGGAATATCTGTCATGATATAAAATACAACATTCAGACAGAGTGTAACATTCACTCTACTGTAAATGTCGACTCGTGTTACACCCTCGCATATTACACAGTGTATCAAAATCCATTAAAAGCAAAAATTTAATTATACCTACGTTTATAACTAAATAAATCTCTCCATTTAAAACGTGGAATGAAAATATCAAATAACATTGTTAATTTACTTAATTTGCTTATATAAGCAACGAAGAAAAAAAATATGAGTGTACAATGTACAACTTGGAAAAGTATCCCTTTGTAGTCTGGTAAAGTAGACTTCAAAGATCAATATGATATACTCAAATCATCAAACTATTTTTCATTAAAATCTGGGGACACTTTTCTAACCCTTGATTTTGGTTAAATTTTGGTAAAAATGCATCACTTTTTTTTCTTCTAATTTGACTAAATATTATCACGTTTTACATTAACTATGATTTGTATAAATAACCGAATGCTATTTGACTGTAACATTTGCAAATTTAATACAAAAACGTTGATTTTGTTAACCTCCATGCAAATCAAACTAAAATTGAATTACTAACTTTTAATGTACTGTGTACTAAAGCTGATGACTGATGACATTATAATTAATCTCTTTATTGAGTTAAAAAAAAAGTTTAAAAAAAATACATAAAATAATTAGCATTGTTTATTATTAAAGTCTAAGCTTGCTATATCTATAATTATATCTATACAAGATATCTATTTATCTATATATAAATATATTTATTCATATATATATATTTTTATGCAAGTTAAAATCTATATGTTTTTATGTAGTTTTATATATTTATTTGTTATTCTTATTATTTTAATTCTATCAACAGCCCTTTCCTTTCCTTTCCTTTCCTTTCCTTTCCTTTCCTTTCCTTTCCTTTCCTTTCCTTTCCTTTCCTTTCCTTTCCTTTCCTTTCCTTTCCTTTCCTTTCCTTTCCTTTCCTTTCCTTTCCTTTCCTTTCCTTTCCTTTCCTTTCCTTTCCTTTCCTTTCCTTTCCTTTCCTTTCCTTTCCTTTCCTTTCCTTTCCTTTCCTTTCCTTTCCTTTCCTTTCCTTTCCTTTCCTTTCCTTTCCTTTCCTTTCCTTTCCTTTCCTTTCCTTTCCTTTCCTTTCCTTTCCTTTCCTTTCCTTTCCTTTCCTTTCCTTTCCTTTCCTTTCCTTTCCTTTCCTTTCCTTTCCTTTCCTTTCCTTTCCTTTCCTTTCCTTTCCTTTCCTTTCCTTTCCTTTCCTTTCCTTTCCTTTCCTTTCCTTTCCTTTCCTTTCCTTTCCTTTCCTTTCCTTTCCTTTCCTTTCCTTTCCTTTCCTTTCCTTTCCTTTCCTTTCCTTTCCTTTCCTTTCTTTCTTTTCCTTTCCTTTCCTTTCCTTTCCTTTCCTTTCCTTTCCTTTCCTTTCCTTTCCTTTCCCTTTCCTTTCCTTTCCTTTCCTTTTTGTTTCTGCTTTGTTCGGAGTGACAATAATAATTTATAACATTGTGTGTATAATTTTTGTTAGTTATTAAATTCATAGATTATCAATTCTCAAATTATATAAGTAATTTGTAATTATACTGTACAGTCCGTAAATTTGAAATAAAGATAAAGAAATCATACTGGTGCAAAAACAAATACACAGTATGCTTGTTGTGTAATTATATAATTTAGACGCAATGCAATTATTATTATTTTAACCCAACACAAACGACAAAATTCATTAAAAATATTTCAACGTTATGTAAATGCAAATTTTTTAATCAAAGCTTTTCGACTCTATTGAAATGTCAAGTACTGACCCGACTAACCGTATTGTACGTTCTCCCTATAGGTTTTAATTAAATATGAGACAAAAAAACAGCATAATAATTTTCTGGAAGAGGTACTTTTTTTTTTTTTTATTATTTTTAATGTATAGGCGATATTTTGAGATTTTTAAATCTAGAAGTGTTTTTAAATATTTATTTCTAAAGTTGCAAAGGGGAGACTATAAGAATTGAAAATAAATATACGTACTATATATGCTAGTTCTATCATAAGGCATAATAGCATGTGCAATGGTGCAATATTTGCATTTGCAAATTTACATTATTGGAGGTAACCGATGAATTACGTGGAATATCAAATCTTCACTATACTTTATCAAAGCTGAAATTATTTAAAAGAGGAATACTAGACACGTTTTATTAGCTAAAAATTAAACGATTTTTTTTCTCACCAAATTTCTCAACATTGTTAATAAAAACATAAATAAATGAAATAAAATTATGAAAAATTACGTGCTCTTCTACAATTTTATTCAACAAAAATATATTAGAACGTTATTGCAACATTTTATTATTATTTTCAATTTTAAATCATAAATCCATAAAATTAAGCCAAAACAGACATTTTAAAGGATATCCTGTTTAACGCGTTAATAGAATTAACGCAGCGTTTTCCTTGTTTTCAAAATATAAAGGTATAAAAAGTAAGTTATTAGAAGAAGAAAAAATTTATTCAAAAATAACAATGCTGAGATCAGTTCTTTAATATACAAGTATAGGTTCTTTCAACGTAAATTTCATATTATTTCTTTTTTCCGACAGCTTAAAAAGTGCATACAATTAAAGAAGCGACTAAGGAATTAGCTTATATATTCTCGCAAATACAAAAATACAAACACAAAATAAAGCTAATTTTTGGGGGAAATTTTTGAAAAAATCGAAAAAATCAAAAGTAGTACATAATAGACGTAAAATATCGGACCATTCTATTGTTGTAAAAAAATATTAAGTATCTGTTGCAAAACATTATTTTGAGCCTAAAATAAGTATAAATAAACTGACATGAGACATTTTTCATCAGTCAAAAGCCATCTGTGTGCGCTTTAAAAAATTAGTGATAATTTATGGTAATTATATATTTAAAAAAATATTTAATTATAAAAAAAAAAGTTACCTAAAAGTCACTGCGGTGCGGAAGAATGAGCACGCTCTTATTTTAAAATTTAAAAAAAAAAAAAAAAAAAAAAAAAAAAAAAAAAAAACAGTTGTATATAACATACACTTTAAAAGCTATATAGTTATGACTTTGAAGACAAACACTCAAAACACTCTACTTTATAAATTTTAACAATTAGAGTTTGTCACTTTTTTTTTATTTAAAATTACCTGCAAAGCATGTAATGGAAGTGTACGTTATTTGCCATTCTTGGTGAGCTTTTAATAAAAATATATAGCAAGATCTATTGAAGCCTGAACTTTTGTTTTTAAATCTTTGGTTTTTGGAAGGCAGAAAAGTGAATTTTTAAAAGCATTATTTTAAAAAACAAAATAGCTATATAAAAGTTAAAAGAACAGTGAGTGCGTGTATGTGTAAGAGAGAGAGAGAGAGAGAGAGAGAGAGAGAGAGAGAGAGAGAGAGAGAGAGAGAGAGAGAGAGAGAGAGAGAGAGAGAGAGAGAGAGAGAGAGAGAGAGAGAGAGAGAGAGAGAGAGAGAGATGATTTCGTGGGTGTTTTAAAATAAACCACATTTGAACAAAAAACTTACAGTATGTATTTTATGGGATATAGTAAAAATATTTTTTGTTTCCTCTTATGAATGTTAGAAATGTTTATTTTAAAATAAGATCACTCGCACTCTTAAATGTGCGTGTATATTTGTATACACGTAGATCGAGTATTTGAACTGTGTCCGATGTTATATTACTTTAACTTTTACACTATATTATACTTGATATATTATATTTATTCAAATGTTTATTTAAACGATATACTCACATGATACATTTCAATAACGTTGCTAAATCATCTTCAAAGTATTTATGTCAAAATATATGAGTTGTAAAGTTCTAAACAAACATTGCAATATGTTACGTAATTGCGAAATGCGCGCGTCTTTATTAAATATTATGAAAGCACTCTAAAAAATGGTGCATTACTTTAGTTACGAATCCTAACTTATTTAAGATATACACTTTTAAGTTATTATGAGTAGCTAAAAGAATGCATTTTAGCAAATTATTAAAAATAGCTAAAAAATTATTCCCATGCAATAGTCTTATCAACAGGTGATATATGAAACATAATATCAATATAAAAATTTCCCTAAAAATTTAAATGTTATAGCTTTAAAAATACGTTTGTAAATGTGCCTAGTATATTCATTAAAATGTTGCGGTCTTGGAGAAAAAAAAATTACAAATGACCATTTTAATTGTTGGTTAATTAACCTTACATGCCGTAAGAAGTTATATAAAAATGTAAAATATCTGTAGAGTTATAGAGAGAGTTGAAGCGATGAGGTAAACAAGAGTCAGACAGAGAAACAGACACGGTGTGAGAGAGAGAGAGAGAGAGAGAGAGAGAGAGAGAGAGTTAGAAGGTTTCAGCTACAGACAGAGTGAGAGGGTTTATGAGAGAGAGAGAGAGAGAGAGAGAGAGAGAGAGAGAGAGAGAGAGAGAGAGAGAGAGAGAGAGAGAGAGAGAGAGAGAGACCGGAGACAGGAGACACAGAGAGAGGTTATGGGAAAGAGATAAACGTGGGACGTGAAATCAAAAGGGATGAAAAAGCGATGCTTTTATAATATTGATATTTTATTTCGAAGATAAAAAACCACCATATACACAGCAGTTATATCACAAAATTAGAATCTTTGTTAACATCTTTAGTCTGATGAAAAATATAGAAGATATAATAAAAAGCAAAGAGAGGCCCATACAAGGTGGTATACACGTGCGTCAAAACTATTCATTAAGAATTTAACATATCTTTTTAATCGCGCGTATTTGAGTTTTCCCAACTTTTCATTTAAAATAATTTCTATATAAGATAGCAAAGAGCGGTATATTTTTTTATTGATATACAAAAAGACGGTTTAATTTTAAAGATGGACTCACTTTTCATTTGCGTATAAAGAAATTATTATTTTACAAAATTTTCTTCCAAACTCTTGCCATCTTTAATGTTTCTTTCATTCACTCATGACTCATGATTTTCATCTGGCACTTTTCAATACAACAAAATAAATAAATATAAAGCGTAAATGTCAATAAGGGTCAGACATAAAATCCATGACTATAAATTAACCAAGAATATTTATTTTCGAAAAAAAAAAAAAAAAAAAAAGAAAAAAAAAAAAAAAAAAAAAGAACGTGTAAGTGTTTATGTTGTTACTTTGTTTACCACAAAAAAATCCCACACATTACTCGAAACACCTGGTCCACGCGCAAGTAAACCGGGCGAGCTGTGACGTCAGTGACCGGCAGCGGCATATTGTGAATGGAAAATAAATTAGAAATCAATGACTCCGGCCAAATCAACGTTGATTTTCAGGTTTGTTAGGATATTACGCATTTTTTTTTGTTCAAAGTGTTCTACGCCTTTAATAAAACTTGATATTTATTTTTATTTATTATTATTATTTTTTGAATTTATTTTAATGAATGAATACTAATCACTACTATAGAAGTTTTATCTCAGTTACGATACCAAAATTGACAAAATTGATATATGTACTCTAGTTTACCACAAAGAAAGCAATATACATTATACAAAATGATACCTGTTCAGTTAAACTCTGAATTCAATTGTGTCTTATTGATTGTCATGTATACGTTTGATGTATTGTAAAAATGTTTCTTTCTTTCTTTTTTCTTTTTCTTTTTTTCTTTTTTTTCTTTTTTTCTTTTTCTTTTTCTTTTTTTCTTTTCTTTTTTAATGTTAGAATAATGATGTGTCAAGATCAATGCTTGTTTGTAACTTAATATTATATGTTACTTTATAAAGAGCCAACGGTCAATAAAATAATATATTTATTAGATATAAGATTTTAATACGTTCTATGTCTTCTACATTCGTTCTACAATGTCGTTCTACAGTATATTCTTCTATACATTTTTTTTTAATTCATAGATCACATGAAATATATAACATTTAAACATAATAAAAAAACAACATTACTAAGGGTAGAGAAATACGGGGGCAACCTGGTGTTTACAGGTTAATACCCCCTAATAAGAACTTCAACCAGAGTCAATGGTTATGTTCATAGAACAGTTAATAATTTTAATTCTCTACCCTATGACTTTAAGATTTGTGACTCGATGAAGTTTAAATAACTTAATTTTAATTATCTGTGAATACTTGTATTTTATTTGTGACTAAGGCTTTCGTAAAGCTTAAATTTATTTTTAGGGTTGCATACCACTTATGTGTTGCGGTGTTCCAGCAACCAGAGGTGCCCCCATCCAGGCATAGCCAGGATTTTACGACGGGAGGGGTCCAGTGAGAATAGGCAAAGAAGGGAAACTACCCCCTTTTCCCATGCTTTTTCAGACCTGACGGGGGGGGGGGGGGTCGGACCCTGACCTCCCCCCCCCCTGAATGCGCCCCTGTATGCACCCTCCGTCATCTATAAATTATGCTTTATTTTGTTGAAATTCTTTACATTACAATGTATATAATAATAGAAATCAATAAATAAACATATTGTGCTTTTTAAATGATTAAACACAAAGCCGATGTGCAAAAATCAATTTGAAATTTGGTACACACGTTAAAACACTACATGCTGTCTATTTACGTGATTTTGAAGGCAATACAAACTTATGCTGAAAAAATAAAAACATATCAAGTAGATCTAAAGTTAATCCTTAAGGAGACAGGGGAGCATATAGATGGTAGCACGATATTTTTATATATATAGGAAAATAACAGCTGCTATCAGATATGGCTGATTTGTTCTTATGAAAAATATAACTGCTGCAATCTACGGTCCCCTACCTCCTTAGGAAAACTTATGCCCTTGTGGCATTTTGTCCACCATATTTTAATGTTATAAAAGTATTATGTCTCATTTGCCATCCGTTCTCCTTGAATTATATATGATAATACTTATCTGAAACCATTTATTTAATATGAGTTGTAAGATAAAAGTTATAATTCATATTAAATAAACAGTTTCAGATTTAATTATTATCATATAATGCAAGGCGAGAACGGATGGCAAATGAGACATAATCAGCATCCTTCTAGCAACAAGATTTATCATATCAAATTATAACTGTCTCGTATGTTTTTCGTGCATTCCACATCTTATATTACACTGCTTTTTATTTTGTAAATGACATCTTTATATATACATTTCAAGATTTAAAGTATAGATTTGCATGGGCATCATGTTACATTATTATTATTGCTTTTAATTTCTACGTATTTATCACTATTTAAATGATAAATTAAAAATTAACCAGATAAATTATGATATATACAAATACACATCTCAATGCAATAAATTTTTTTCTAGCATTTATTAATTTTTTAACGATTGTAAATAAAAATGATCTCTGATCAGTATGATTACTTTTATTAAGAAAAAAAATCCATGTATGTACTCATAATTTGCAATAGTGCAAAAGTCTGCATAATTTTGAAAAAAATAATAGCCACGACGTACGAGTTTTTATTTATTAAAGATGAATTTGTATGTGATTTTTTAATACAGGAGATAAAAAAATTAAAGCAATAAAATCACAGTGTGAATTCACTTTATTAACTTTAATTAACGCACATATGTGTTATTCTGCACATGCGTTATTCTGCATAATTATACTTTTTTTTTCTTGCATTGCATAATATTATCTTCTTGCAATGAAAAAAATCAATGACTTTTGATATATAGATAATGAAGTTTATTATTTCTCTATTCTAATTTATTTAAATCAATTATTTATATCAAATTTTTTTAAGACAAAAAATAAAATGAAGTATTACAATTTAACACTGTGATTTAGTAAGATCCTCTCTTGGTTTAGTGAGAAGATAAACAAGCTCACAGCTCAACAGACAACAATACTAAAAAAGTGCTAGCATAAGACTTTGTGTTCCTGTCTCAATTTAGCATGCTTTCTTATGGGGCAATGAAGCAGCTATATAACTTAAGTTAGAATTATTTCTTGGAGGTGAAACTTTTACTGTATCTTACTATAAGCTTAAAAGCTTTTGTTTTCCTGGATTTAAAACAATTTGGTTAGCTTTTTTTGGTTTTTAATCTTTTGTATACTTGAAATCCAGGAATACAAAAGTTTAAAGGCTTATAGTAAGCTACAGCAAAAATTGCAGGTTAAAAAAAAAAATTTAACTCGTGTTCTAGCTGCTACATTGTCCCATAAAAAAGCATGTTGAATCTAAAAATATTGAATCAAGTCAAAATCAAATTATTTTCAAGTCAAACATAATTTTCAAATATAGCTGCATATATTAAACTTCCAGTTACTTTATAGGGTGTATGCGGATGACGTCATATTTATTGCGCTTAGAGGCCATACTGGAGTAGTGCATAACATTGCTCAGCATAGGACAAACTTCGTTTAAGCCAATTTTCTTTGGGAAATCGGTTAATTTTTTGTTATTGTTATTTTTCTCACATACTTGAGATACTAATTCAACATATTTACAGCTTCAATGCTCTCAAAAATATTGCATAGTGTTTTTAAACTGGCAAAATGATTTTTTTTCCAATGCCACTCATGTTACTGAGTTATCCAACATGGCATTAACTTTAACATGAATGCATATTTTATACCCTATACTAAATCTCTTAAATTTATATATAGAAGACATATTGTGCTAAATTTAAGTAATATTATGTAAAGCAGAATGAAAATTTATTAAGGGGTATATTTTTCTTCTTTTAATAATAACTTGTGTTGCTCCTCTATTTATATAACATTTCTTATAAGTTTCATTTTTTCCCCGTTGTAAATATTGATTTATCATAGAACGTGACAATATAGAGATTGAGTGGAGCAATAAATATTATTTACCTTTGTTGAGTGTAATTCAAATGCTAGGCTACATGATATGGTAAAGAGGAGGGAGGCGTAAATGTGAATAATTTGTAGTTTAAAAAAAAATCATCTTAAATTATTTATTTGGACATAAGAGACATTAAAATAAACAACTATACATGACATAGTCACTATGTTTTAATAACAAAAGTTTTCTATAGGGTGGTTTCATACATGTTAAAGTTGACGTCATAAGTGAGTAATAAATAACATTGGCCGGTATAGGAAAATGGCACATTTTGCCAGTTTAAAAATACTTCGCAATTTTTTTTTTTTTTTTTTTTTTTGAGAGTATTGATGCTGTTGTATTAGTACCTCAAGTATGCAAGAAAAATAATAATAACCAAAAAATAGCTAATTTTCTTAAGAAAATAGCCAAAAACTATATAAGTTTGTCCTATGCTGAGCAATGTTATTCATTGCTCAAGAAGAGCATCGAAAAGCACTCAGAATGACGTCATGCGCGCGTACACACCCTATTACTACGTATAGTTTATAAAAATAACTACGTAATATTATGCTAACTCAACGCTGTAAATATTTATGCCATAATATCATAATTTATGCTATATTGATTGTACACTCCTCCCGAATAAATGTGACTGAAGCATTTATCTCTCCAAATGTTAAATATATGAGGAAACTTGAACGCAAGCGGTCAGATTTCTTCGGGGGGGAGTGTACTACATATAATTTTTTTAGATGTTCAGCATTACTACTTATGTTATTACAAAATATCTACATTTGTGCTCTAATATATATCAATTATTATTCAATGCAGCATGCAGCATCAATTATGTAATTTATTTTTTCCGTGCAGGGGACATAGAACTATATGTTGATAAAAAAAAAATATTACGCAAATACTTCTTATTTTTTAAAATTAAAAATTTCATATCGCTATAGTTTTATAGTCCGAACTAGACATAAGTGTTTTAGCATAGTAAAGTGTTATAGTGTAATTTGATGTTATCCCAACGAATTACCTAAATCAATGTCAGTACAGTACATTATGTCCAGTATTTTTTTATTTTATTTATTATTATTATATATACTTTTTTTTTAATTCTTTTAACTCCGCGCGTATTTTTCTCATAAAAATAATATTTTTTTTTTTTTTTTTTTTTATTTATTTATTAAACACATTGCGTGTACAACATACATCTAAACATTCAACTCATAAACATTACATATAATATCAAGATCAAATAACAGTATTATACATGTTGATCAGTGCCCTCGGCATAGTAGGCCATACTTAAATGTCTCCTAGAACATGTGAGGAGATGATACTGTTCACATGACATCCCACACAAGGAGCAGATACAATTATTATTACAAATATGATATTCTTTAGTGTTACAAATTTTGTGATGAAAACCGTGTGCCGCGTAGCGGGTGATAATATTACGATTCCTCTGATTTGAGTTTTTCCATGTATCATTTTTTACAGCTGGTGTATTATAAAATGATAGATTAATATCATCGGTTTTATTTTCTCTAATTTGAACAAACTTAATAAAATTTTCAGTTTCTGGCAAATTAAATTTTAATCTCAGCTCACGTACATAAAACTCCTCTCCTGAAAGTTCATAAACTAGTCTAGATTTTGTATATTTTGAGAGGCACATTGCTCTCTTAAGAAAACGAGATTTTACAGACTCTAATAAGTTGAAGTCTGTGATGGTTAGATATGACCAGAAAATCTCTATTCCATAAGATGCTACAGGTGATATTTTCAGGTGAAAAAGTTTTATGGCCGTTTTCAGAGATAGCAAATGTACGTTTGATATGGTGAAGGATGCTGTGATGGCACTTTTGCTTCTATCTTTGACATGAGCTGCAAATGTCTTGCCTGATTGCTGTAAGGTAATACCTAGATATTTAAATGAGCTTACAAACTCCAATTTAGTTCCATTACAGTAGATATTTTCCGGAGGAGGGTTTGTTTTTGGGCGGCCACCACTTGCATATTTAAACTTCATTATTTTTGTTTTATTCGCATTTATTTTTAACCCATTTAGAGAGGCCCATTTAACTAATTTATCCAAAATTTTCTGTAATTTTTCTAAGTTTTTACATATAATAGCCAAATCATCAGCATAGATACTGAGAAAGATCTCAGGATCATCTGCTATTAAATTAACAATTTCCTCGATTATAGTTAGTATATCATAGGTTAAAAGGTTGTACAAAAGAGGACTACTCGGGCCCCCCTGCAAAACTCCATTGCTTTGCAAGATAGGGTCCGAGAGAAGTAAACCATCATTTACAGTTACAAAATTGACTTCCAGTAGCAGGGCCAGAGCAACAAGTATTTCTTTCGGAAGCTTTTTAGTTTCGATAAGTTTACTTAATAATAACTTTCTATCAACCAGGTCGAATGCTTTTAGAAAGTCAATGAATAGCACGAATGTACAACTTTTTGGTTCAGCTACATCTTTTAAAATCTGAGCATGCAAATATTTAACGGCTTGAATTGTTGATCTGCCTGGCATAAACCCAAACTGTATATCTGGGATAAGATCCTTAGTGCAATCAAAAACTCTCTTACAAATAACTTTATCAAACATTTTGAACATGATGTAACAGTTTGCAATTCCTCTATAGGAGTTAGTGGACAGAATATTACCTTTACCTTTATACAAAACTTTTAAACGAGACTGTTTCCAGACTTGAGGTAATTTCTTATTTTCAATACATAGATTAAAAAAGTTAGCTAAACAGTTGCCCGAAAGCAAACCCCAGACAGCAATATGTTCCTTTGAAATACAATCCGGGCCAGCTGCCTTATTATTTTTCATGGAGTTAATAATATTGAAATTTTATTATTATTATTTTTTTTTGAAAAGTGATTTTTTTTAATCTTATAATCTTCATATTGATGCTTTTGATTTGTAAAAGATGACTATTATTTTTTTACACATGTACAGTACCGTATGTAACATGTAGTACAATGTTCTTTATACATTTTTTTTTTTTTTTTTTTTTTTTTTACTTTTTCTCTTTTCAAACGATATTTTAAAATTGTTGCTCAGGTATTATTATTATTATTTATTAAATTACAATTTAATTTTTATGCTGCAAAATATAATACAACTTAAAAATTACATATAGCCTAAATTTCCTCTAAATTTTTAATTGCAATGATTTGATGCTCAATATTTTCAAAATATTGTATCAGTTTTTGTATAACGACGTTGCTTGAAGAACAAGTTTTTTTTTATACAAAATAATAATAACAATAAACAGAAAAAAAAGTTACAGCAACTTATATTTTTATTTCTGCTCTTGATAAAACGTCTGGTAGATCAAAGACGCAAGAAGAAAGAAAAGAAAAGAAAGGAAAAAAAAAAAAAAAAAAAAAAAAAAAAAACACGGAATCTATATTTATATTTTACATTGTATTGCGAATAAAAAAAGTCTTTGAAATAACATGAAGATAAAATCTCATATTAAAACGATGATTTGATGACTTATAAATGAAATTTTATCGATAAATTTTAAAGTCAATTTTTAGACTATATAATTAGACTCTTTGTTAGTATTAAGTTAATTTTTATATCATTGAATATTATAAAGATTATAAAATTTTGTTCATCAACATGTAATGAATCCCTATACATGAAATTACTTCACCTTAATTTTTTATAGCTTTTGGTATCAGGGCTAATATGTTATTATTTTTTTTTTTACAGGAAATGAATTTATTTAATTAGTAATATACAACACTTGAAGTGTTACACTTCATTACGTTAAAGGCGTAGAACACCTTGAACAATAAACTTGCCTAATATCCTAACATACCCAAATATCAACATTTATTTGGCCGGAGTCATTGATTTCTAATTTATTTTCCATTTACAAAATGTCAGTTGCGGGTTTACTACGTCACAGCTCGCCTGGTCCACGCGCGCGGAAACAGGCGAGCTGTGACGTAGTAAACCCGCAACTGACATTTTGTAAATGGAAAATAAATTAGAAATCAATGACTCCGGCCAAAATAATGTTGATATTTGGGTATGTTAGGATATTAGGCAAGTTTTTTGTTCAAGGTGTTCTACGTCTTTAAATTAATATTGATTTAAGATTACGTTGTGCGGAATTTTTATTAATATATATATATATATATATATATATATATATATATATATATATATATATATATATATATATATATATATATATATATATATATATATATATTATATATTTATATGTATCACAGTTTGCAATAAATCATAATTAATTTTTAAGTGTAATTTAATAATGTCTTCTTTTTTAAAAAAATATTTTCATTTTAGATTACAAAAAGAGAAACGGAAAGAAATAATAATTATAATATTAAATTTATTTTTTTTAATGTATACATACGAAAACTGCAACATAATATTGCGGGAAAATGGGGCTGGGGGGATCAATACTTACAACTGAAAATCATCGATCGACCAAATTTAAGTACATATGGGACACATATATCGAACAATAATGCAGGCATCACAGGGAAGAGAGAGGTGATGGAAATGAAGCAAAATATTGTAAGATAAAGTTATATAAATAAATCAATTTGTTTTCATTCTATATGTAAGAAACTATACAAAGTTTAAAATAAATTTACAAGTACTTTAACAATAAAAATAAAAAGTGTGTGTGAGAGAGAGAGAGAGAGAGAGAGAGAGAGAGAGAGAGAGAGAGAGAGAGAGAGAGAGAGAGAGAGAGAGAGAGAGAGAGAGAGAGAGAGAGAGAGAGAGAGAGAGAGAGGGAGGGAGGGAGGGAGGGGGCATTTTAAAGATCATATATAATGATCATGATCATATTAATAATCATATATAATTTTCTTGTCCTATAAAATCACTCCTAAATTCATAAATATAAATGCAAAATTAGTTTCCTCTAACTTATTTAGCAACATCTGTTTTCTTTATGTTCATACTTCGTGTATTATTGTTAATGATTCATACAAAATGTGAGAAATATGGTTCGTACGTGGTGTATAGGTTCGTATTACGACGTTGTTGCAAATTTCTGTCTGCTTTTGTAATGACGTAATGACTCACAAATTTCAATGGAACAACAACATTTATGCTAGCATATTAAAATTTAAGATTTGTCTTATATAATATGTATATAATTACTATCTTTTTCTATACCATCACTCAAATATAGGGTTGTATTACTTCAGTTACGAATCCTAACCTATTTAAGATAAACACTTTTGAGTTAATTTTAGGAGTAGCTAAAATACTGTATTTTAGCAAATTATTGACAATAGCTAATTACAGTTGTTTTCAGTTTTGTTATTGGCTATTTTAAGTAAAATTAGCTTTATTGCATTTATTTTAGTTGCTCATAGTAACTCAAAAGTGTTTATCTCAAATAAAATAAATAAATATGTTAGGATTCGTAACTGAGATAATGCATTTTTTTTTCTTTTTAGTGAGCATGTGTGTACTTTTTTGTTTCCACATTTTTACTGATCAGTCAACTCAATGTGTATATCAAAACTGCAATGAAAAACGTTCGTATATTCGATATTAATAAATATAATATGTAAAAGCATAATAATATATATGTATGCATAGGAATAGCATATAATGGTATACAATTTTATTGATTAATTAAACCTCTTTTGAATCCGTGATTTACCCTTGGAAGTGGGATGGTTTTGTTAAAAGGGCGAGTCACTATTTTACTATACATCCCTTCAATTTTTATTTTGTATTAATTTATTTTTCTCATAACACATTTTGCGACTATTTTATATCATTTTTAAGATTCAATCTTTATCTCCAAACCGTTATGCATTAAAAATTCATTTACTTTATTTTACTTCTGTCATAAACTAAAAAAGTACATAATGATATAATAATTAAATAAATGTATTTTCCTGTAATATTATATTTTTAACTCTTTATTGCTTAACATTGCGCAAAGTAATATTTTGTTTACTTTTAGTGATGGAGATCATGCAGTATATTATGTATCCACGTGGTATTTAGGTTACGCAAAATATAATGTCTCCCCCCCCCCCCCCCCCCCGCCCTTTTTTTTCACTCTGTTTTGAGCTTTTTCCTTTTTTTTAATGTAATCTTTTCGCCACGTACTGTACAGTACATTGAAATGCACTTTTTTTGGCCTTTTCATTCTTAGGTTAGAAAACCATATCTAAATAAAACAAAATTTTAAGAGTAATATTGAAATTGTTCATGATTGTTTAATGAAAAATGATTATGACTAAGCGGCCATGAACATATTATATACAGTAAAACTATACTATAGGTTCTATTTGAGGGAGGAGTAGGAGATGATATAGTATAATATATAATCAATAATAGAAATATATAATATACTATACTATTTAATAAATTTATAGCATTAAACTATATCGAGATTCGAGAGGTTTATAATCTGTTTTCGCCTAATAAAAGCCGTCAATTATATTATTATTATTACGTTGTACGGAAAAAAATGGTAATTGATTGTATACATATAAATTTTAAATGCATCTATATTTTGCTATATATACTGCTATATAGTAAAAAACAATTATCTACAAAGGGTTAACAAAAATTACAAAAAAAAACAAAAACATAATCATTACACTCAATATGTATTTACTACTTATTTACTGTATATATATATATATATAAGCTTTTATATATACAAATTTATAACTTTTAAAAACAGTTAGTTTGTTGAAAGGGCAATTAATTTAATTTCAGGTTTGGTTAAAATTTAAATTTAGTCACAGATAGTTTTGATCAAAACTCTGTGACCAAAATATAAAAAATAATGGATTTATCTCTTATTTAGTAAAAAAAAAAAAAAAAAAAAAAAGATATGTATATAGCACTTCTTATGATTAAATTAATCTAAAAGAAAAAATACTTATTAAATACACAATAAAAGCATTGAGGTGGATAATAATATTTAATCATCAGTGAGCAAAAATTAATAAGAGCTGTCTGTGAGATCTTTTAAGGGGAGTGAGGATAATTTAAATAAAATTTCTTATAATGAAGCACTCAAGCGTCGATCATGATTTCTATACTTTTTGTAAACAGACACCCTACTACGTAATATTCCCAAGATACAATAGAATGACAAAAAAAAATATTTTCCTTGATTTTTTTTTATCGTAATATAATAATATAAAGTTATTAAATTTTCTATAAAAGCTATGTCACAAAAATTAAAAGCTATTTTATAAGCTCATGCATTTTATTTATTATAAAGTAAATTTAGTAACTCTTTATTGAAACCTTCATATGACGTGCGCAATCGCATCATTGGCGGATACTGATCTGGGGGCTGATTCTGTAACTTTGTTGCAAGTGGTGTGTACACCATTCGTTTTCATTCCGATCGTTTTGGTTTGTTGATTCCGACAATCGAAATGAAAAAAAGTTACACAATCGCTCTGTTTGTTGATTCCGATCGGAATCAACAATAATGATCAAAATAAAAAAATGATTTGTTAAAAACCGGCTTACAGAAACAGCCTTCTGAACTGGATTTGAGAACTGTAGAAAATAAGTATATGAACTGGAAAGCTGACGGATTTATCGACGGACCGAGCTGCGCTTATATAATTAAACTTATTGTCCTTTTCACATGCCGTTATTGACGGATACTAAAATGAATGAAACTACCGTTATGTAAGCACATGCAACCGTTAACATTATCGTTATCCGTCGTTTTGACGAATAGAAAGATCGGGGTTTCAAACTTTGCGCGTTAGTATATACACCGTACGAATAGTATGAGATTATTTTGCAAGGGGAATATCACGAGATATACTTCCAGGAGACATACGTTCACTTAGCATAAACAATTTAGGCCACAACGACTCGTTTTGTAACCATATGTGAAAGCTACATTTGTTGACACTATGTTGCATCTTCGTTTATCCGTCGACGCACGTCAAATTTACTCTTCATGTTAATAACAAGAGAAGCTTTAATATTATTATTTCAATTTAAAACAATGTATAAAGTAGAATAAGTCTTTTTGTCTGTGTGTCTGTCTGGTCTGGATATATATGTTTTACGAAACTTATTGAACGTAAAAGCTTTCATGCCTTTTGTTATTTAATTTTATACAGAATACGAATAAAATAAAATCAGTTTTTTTTCCCTGTCTATAGCGAAGAACAAACACTTGAAAATTTTAAATTGAATTATATATAAGGCTGAAAATGATATATATTGCGGTGATTTATTTTCAAGTCATAGTGACGGAAATTTCTATTTATTAAGCAATAAATAAAAGGAAGGAAAGAAAGAAAGAAAGAAAGAAAGAAAGAAAGAAAGAAAGAAAGAAAGAAAGAAAGAAAGAAAGAAAGAAAGAAAGAAAGAAAGAAAGAAAGAAAGAAAGAAAGAAAGAAAGAAAGAAAGAAAGAAAGAAAGAAAGAAAGAAAGAAAGAAAGAAAGAAAGAAAGAAAGAAAGGTAAAACATTTAAAATGACCTTATTTAAAATTTTGATTAATGATTTTTTTTTTTTTTTTTTTTTTTTAACTTTCACTTCAATAACCCCTTGCGTTAACTTTAAAAAATATAGCACAATGGAACTTTATGATTTATTTACATAGTATTTTTTGCTTCTATACATACTTCCTGTATTTAGTCGTTACATAACAATATACTTTATTATAATTATACTTAAAAGCTCACTTCTTTATATATACTTGAAAATTTTAACTAATAAATTAAATATCAATAATAAAAATAAAACTGCATTACACAGTTATCTCTCTTGCACACGCCGAGCTATTATTTTGTTATAATAAAAACAATGTTAAAAAACTTTCCTATTAAAGAGTATGAAACAAAATACAATACAGCACTATGTTAACACATTTAAATATATATATTCTATTTTAATAACGTCATTATTACATTAGACATTAGTATTTTTTTCTTTCTACTCCAAACCAAAAGAATAACGAACCTTTTACGGTTTTTCAATATTAGGTAATAAACAAAAACATTTCAGTGGTTTGTCACAACCCATAGCATGGGTTAAAAGTCATGAAAATAAAAAGACAAGTTTTGTCTTTAATAAATTTGAAGCAAATTTTCAAACTTATTACTTTAACTGCCATTTTGGTGATTTTAAATTCAATTTATAATAAAAATATTGCATTTTCCTATTATAGGTTTCACGCACTATATACGTATATAAGTAAGCTTTTTATACTTAATTGTTGCTTATAGTCTTTTACTGTAATACATAGTTTTATCCATTATAAATCAAGTGACTGTATGGAACTATATTATATTCATACTAAATGTTTTTCTATTTGACGATCTAATTTAATTACAAATTTTTTGATTCTATATTGCTTGAATTTTTTTTTTTTTAAATAGTAAATATTTTAGATGAAAATACGAAAATATGTTATGTAATAAATTATAATAAATATTTTTGTTATTTTTAATTAAAAGAAAAAGATTTTCAAACGTTAGAAATTTTCATGTAGAGCTAATTTTTTCTAAAATCAAAATTTAAAATGTTTCAATAAGTTTAAGTGGGTGTCTTTTTTTCTTGTTAATTATAATTATTATTATTATTTTTGCTTTTAATAAAACTTTAAAAGTTAATAGGATATAAAATAACACTTACCCTAAGGTAGGCTTTACGACGTTCACATCACAATCTAGAGTAGAATCAAACAGAGTGTATGGCAAGTTGACGTAGACAAAATCTCCAGGGTAGTAGGGTCTATCATTGACATGTAACGTCAATAACAAGGAGATCCTGGCACTCCGTTTTAGGTTCTCATCGTCTTTCCAACAATCTAGTGTAGCAGAATCTTTCCGTATATCATGACAATTAAAACTTAGTACAATAATCTGCCACAATTCTAGCAGTAACGGTCGATACCATTCCTATAAATATAATAAAGATTATTAAATGATCACACAATAAACAGCAATATACAAACTAATATTAAAAAATTTCACGTTTCATACAAATTTCTTAAGACTTGCATTCACTTGTAGAAATCAGCAAAACTTAAAGTTATAAAAAAAATTGAATTCTTGAGCAATATTAAATTAAATTATCAACTATGAGAAAAGGAATAATAAAACTTCCACTTCAAGAGATTGCAAAGCGTTATAATAATTCATCTGCCGTATTTAATTTTCATTGTACAAGTAAAAGCTCTACAATACTTAATAATGGATCTACTAGGTTAATACGATGAAAAATATTAAAATTACCATTAAGTAAGAATCATAAGTAGGATAGTGAAGAGTGGTAATGGATGGTGGTTCAAAAAGATTTTCTTCTTCTTTGCATTTGCCCTCACTTATTGAGCAGATAGCTGTTCGTCTTGTATCATACTTTTCCCGATATTCAGTTTCTTTGAACAATATATATCCCTTTTTCCACAGATCTGGATGGAAATCAGGATTGCTTTTAGTTTCAGAAAGCCAATCTGTTTCCCAGTACAGCACACTCAATACAAATCGGCTCATTTCTTCCAATAGATTTTTGTCTGAAAGCAATTAAAAAACTAATACTAAAAAATTGGTATAAATATAAATCTTAAATCCCGAATAATTAAAACAACATTCATCGTGTAAAACTAATTAATAGAGAACACGTAGTTCACTTATATAAAACTAAAGTAAAATAAATAACTTTTTAATAAACAATTAATTATATTGAATTTCATACAAATAAATATAACATATTATAACATTTTAGAACCAAAAAAGTAATAATCAACTATTTTTACCTGGTTTTGTTTCCTCCTGTTTGTTACATTTCGTTTCTTTCCTAGGGTAAACCGTTTTGTTCTTACTGGAAGTGTCTGTCATATAGTAAAGTTTATGATTTTTTCCAGAAAAGCCAAATTTTTTGAAGGAAAATGGCTTGCGAATGAAAAATTCTGATACCTTGTAGTTGGTAAAATAGGGATATAAGCTAAAAAAAGGTTATTACGGAGAACATTATTTCTTATTTTACTATACTGTATACTGTATATATATATATATATATATATATATATATATATATATATATATATATATATATATATATATATATATATATATATATATATATATATATATATATATATATATATATATATATATTATATACATATTAAAATTAGTTTTGAGAAAAATTAGCCATAAAGCATGAAAACTTCTTGCAAATAGCATACTAATAAAGTAATAATATACAATTTAAAATATACAAATAAAACCATAATGTATGCTAATAAGAATAAATTACAAACGTATGAATTAATGATGACGCATTTAAAATTATTTATATATTTTTATATACTTACTTTGAGTTCTTGAATGGAAATACGATTCCAATCGGTTGCGACATTTCAGTGACACAAGTTGTTTCAAATGTTTCATTATTAGGTCTTTCAAAACCAAAGGATTCTAATAAGGAAGTATGGGGGTCATCAGAAAATTGATGAAGACTGTCCATTTCATTACATGACCCTGTAATAGTTGATGACATAACGTCAATAGCTTGATTGTTCGTGCAAAAACTTGTTTGAGAAAGAGTGTTAGCTTCCTCTCTTGCAAGTACAATTTGGTCAGTTTTTTTTGGAACCAATTCTGTTGATTTCAATAAAATTGTTTCTGTGATAGCTTTTTGATGTTCTAGGTTGTTATCGTTATTAAAGATTTCCGTTACAGGTGACGGTAAAGGATCTATTCTATCTTTGATTTTACTGTGATATGTTTCTTTTGAAATATTTGATTCATCGCTCAGAATTGGATTCTTAGTATTTTTACATATGAGTTCTTTAGAAACTGCAATTTGTGGAGCATGTATTTTATTTGCAAGGACATCTAAAGTGTCACAATTTGATTTATTTGATATTTCTAAATCTCGGCAAGATGATGAGTTATCATTGTTGCTTTCCATCACTGATTTAACTATGCAATTTGTTATGTCTGTTGGATTTTTTGAAATGTTGTTTTCATTAGTTTCATCCTCTTCTAAAGAAGAAGAAGAAGAGGAATATGTTAAAATTCTTTTGAATTTGCTCGATTTTAGTTTCTTTTTCCTTTCACGAGTATTACTCAGTATAACCTTAGAAGTCTTGATATTTTGATATCCATATTTAGCAATCTCATGGTCAGATAATTTTCTTAACTTAACTGTGCAAAATCTTAAGTTCTGCTCTGGTAAGTTATTATCATTTAAAATATCATTGCTTTCAGATGTAAGGTCTTTCACGCTGTTATCTAACTGTAATGTAGCTTGTTGCATTTGATCACATTCAATATTTTTACTTTGTGATTTTAGAAACAAAGAATTGCATTGATTTGTATATCTTGCCTTTTTCTTGTGTTTGTTTGACTTTGAGGTAGATTTTCTCTTTCTATGTAAGGGTTTTGGTAGGGTGGTTGATGCTAGACATTTAACTGGAAATTTCAATGAATATTGACTTTTCTTCAGTCTTGTAGGTTTTTTTTCATGCATTAAATTATATTGTACGTTATACGGAGGGCTGATACTATCTTCAATTAACTGCTGGCCCAAGTTTTGACCATCTGAAGAAACAGACAGTATTATTTGTTCCTTACTTTGGAGAGAATTATTACCCTTTGAAGTTACATTACTATTTTCATTTACTTCATTATAATTCCTGTTTGTTATGGACGAACTGTGAGAAAAAGATTCTGTTTTTAAAGCAAGTACGGAATGTGGTTCTTTTTTCTTGTTGAAACAGATTTCTTTTTCATCACTTTCAGATATAAAAAATGAAAGAGGACCATCATATACTTGAGACATATTACTAGATTGTTTATTAAAATCTATTAAAATGTCATTGCAAACATTGCTTATATCACTGGCTGCAGCAAATGTGGCAGGAACATTATCCATGCAATCTAAAATCTCATTTGTGTTTTGCTCTACGTTGTTTATTATATGAGTTGGGAATAAATTCAGGTCTGCCTCCTCTGCCTCCTTATGAGTACAAAATTCAGTTGAATTGTTTTCAGATAAATTCAATATCTTGTCTAAGCTTATGTCATTGCTATCAGTTACTTTGTTGGTAATTGACATGGAATTTGAAGTCAATTCGTCATGAGGAAAGAGAACTGCTTCATTTTTTAAAGACTCCTGACTTTCTGATGACATTGGAATGCTATCATCATTAACGTTTATTTCAATTGGGGGAAATAAAGCTATGTTATCAACATTTGGAACTTCTAATGCTTTTTTGAAGTTTTTGATTAAACTGACAGTTGACGAATTTGACACATTATTAATTTTTACCAGGTCCTCATTTTTACTAGTTTCTACTTTTACTTTTTCATGACTAGATATATTGTTTATTTTGGACGTAAAGAATGATTTTGCTGGTGAAATTCGAATAATATCCTCATTATTCATCTTTTCAGTTGGAGGGACTGCTGTAATGTTATGAACATTTAACACTTCAATTTTTTCTTTCAGGTTGTTGATGAAACCAAAAGAAGAGAGTTTAGTTGTGTCTTCAACTTTTACAAGGTTATTTTTTTCGGATGTTTCTAGTTTAACTTTTTCGCGACTAGATACATTGTTATTTTGAGCGGATGAAAATGTGAAAGATGACATTGTTGCTTCTCTTGCATTATCATCACAATAAATATTACTTAGGTCTGCTTCATAAGTAACACTTAACGGAGAGTTATTGAATGTATCATAATCTAATTTTATTATATTCTCAAATTCACTCTTAAGCAATAGTTTTGATTCAACATTATTTGAATGTGTTGTATTAGAAGGCAAATTAAATACTTCTAATTTTGCAATGATATCCTTTTTATTTTCCAGAAAACTTAGTTCATTACTACTACTCGAAATAGTAGTGATTCCATTGTCTTCTTTTACAGTTTCTTCGGAATCAGTGGAAGATACAGTTGAAGTTGAAGGATTTGAATATTCTGCACTGCTACAGGACAACTTTTGCTGTTCATCAGTGGCATCAGGAATAGTTTCCGTATCAGCATCTTCACTATCAAATGATTCATCTTCATGAAGAGAAACATTTTCATTCTCTACACAGGTGTTTTCTTGTAATACTGTCTCTGCATGTTTTTGTTTTACTTTCTTGTCATTATTAGGACTTTCGATTTTATTATCTTCATCCGTTGAGTGTGAAACATTTTCTTTATTTTTTATGATATTTAACTTCTTAAGCAATGTTTCTCTTTTTGCTTGCTCTTGAAGAGTAAGATTCTCTTTACTTTTGAATGAAGGTTTTGGAGGATTTCCTTTCTTTTTTAATGCAGATACTCGAGACGTATGTTCTTTGTCAGTTATCTAAAAATGGTAAAATTTTATTTGCCATATTAATATGTATAAAAGAGAATTTATGTTCAACAATAAATTTTAAAACAACCTATATACAATATAATTTCTATTATTGCAGCATTCAAATATAATTTTGTTAAAAAGGAAATAAAGAGTTTCAACATGGTTTCTTTTTTGTTAGATGATGAGATTAAGTACTCATAAACCTAAATATCATACCCATAAAGCCGTACCGCAGCCCGGCAAACTAGAGATAATCCTGCAAGATATGCAACCCACCCAGTATAAATAATGCTATTTTGGTATAGTTTTACTACATTTTTTTCTTGCTATATTGTGTTATCGTGCTATTCACCAATCCCAGTCCCAGTCAAGACATTGTCTTATTGCATTTGCATTTCTACTAGATCTACTAGGAACCTATTGAAGGGCTTTGGAGCACCATGTGTAGTGTTTAAAACTTATTTACGGCGTAGAACACCTTGAACAAAAAACATGTGTAATATCCTAACATACCTAAATATCAACGTTGATTTGACCAAAGTCATTGATTTCCAATTTATTTTCCATTTACGAAATGACAGTTTCGGTTTAATGACGTCACAGAACACTAGTCCACATGCGTGGTAACAGGCGAGCTGTGTTGCATAAACCTGCATTTGCCATTTTGAGAATAGAAAATAAATTAAAAATCAACGATTTTGGCCATCTCAACGTTGATATTTAGTTAGGTATAGGATATTAGACATGTTTTTTTGGTTCAAGGTGTTCTACGCCTATAATATTGAAGAAATATGTTGTTAATCCTGGACTTACACTTAATTTCTGCATATTATGTGTATGAACACATTATATAAATATATATATATATATATATATATATATATATATATATATATATATATATATATATATATATATAATGTGTTCATACACATAATATGCTGAAATTAAGTGTAAGTCCAGGATTAACAACATATTTCTTCAATATTATAGGCGTAGAACACCTTGAACCAAAAAAACATGTCTAATATCCTATACCTAAATATCAGCGTTGAGATGGCCAAAATAGTTGATTTTTAATTTATTTTCTATTCTCAAAATGGCAAATACAGGTTTATGTCGGCACAGCTTACCTGTTACCACGCGTGTGGACTAGTTTTCTGTGACGTCATTAAACCGCAGCTGTCATTTCGCAAATGGAAAATAATTTATATATATATATATAAAATTAAAAATATTTGTTACGATTGAATATATAAATAAAATTGAAAAAAAAGCTAGAATTAACCAAAAAGTTACGTACCATTTCTTTCTTCACTTCATACAGGAAGGCATTGTTCGTTATATGTTGTTCAGACATACCCATTGCAATTAAATCACCTTCAGATAACTTGGTGTAAGATTTTTGTGTTACATTTTCAAAATTTATTTGTGTCAGGTTTATATCCTTAAAATTTGCAAAAAAAAATGTATGACATTAATATAACAGGAAAGCGAAAAGGAAATCATTATATTGTAATAGTAATGTTTAAAAATTTACATACCCCTAATGTTTTCAAAAATAATACGTTATGATGTTGCACTATCTTACATTGCTTTCGACTTATCAATAAGTTGGGAATTGTGACTGTGCAACTTCTTGATCTGCCAAAAACAGTCTGAAACATAGAAAAACAAACAAACAAAAATCATATATCATATAATATGTATAAAAAATTTTAAAAATATATTTTAATATGGGAAAATATTGGTTGTAAAATTTAAATGGGTAATATACGTAAAATGCATTTTTTTAAAATAATTTATTATTTTTGCTATGTGTTTAGTATAAAATTGTCGGGCTTTTTTAAAAAAATACATATTATATTATTATTAAAAAGTGTTATTTTTGTTAGCTCAAAACTGACATACACAGTCAATTACCCGCGATTATTAACTAAAGTTCGCTTCATTTATGTACTCGTTTAGAAATTTATTTTAATCATACGTACGCATAGACACAGAAGCATATATATTGCAAGCACCTAAAAGAAGGATTAAAAGAAGTTATGCAACATTGGAAATAATAGTTTGCTGCATTTTATATATTATTTAATTAAAATAATTTTTTATATGAAATACACTTGAAGCAAATAAATTTAACCTTATTATATATATATATATATATATATATATATATATATATATATATATATATATATATATATATATATATATATATATATATATATATATATTAATATAATATATATATTATATATATATATATATATATATATATATATATATATATATATATATATATATAATATATATATAATAATAATATATATATATATATATAATATATATATATATATATATATATATATATATATATATATATATATATATATATATATATTTGGTAAAAAAAAATAAAGAACATGGAAGAAGTGAAACAAGCGGAAAAATGGAAAACCACCCTAAGAAGCTAAGGGGTGGCATGTTCTAAAAATTTAGATGCTAGATAAAAAAAAAAAAAAAACTTTATATCGAGAAAAATCAATTGTTTTTATAATATTGATATTTACGTTTTATTTTCTTACTACTTAAAGGAATAGTGTTGCTGCCAGTGTTGCTAAGTATGCAAAAAAAATCCTGTTTTTTTATATCGGTATGGTGTAAGTTTTATTCAAATAGCCCAAAAATTGTACGGATGTACTTAAATATACTTTCTATATAAATAGCAAAATATTTCCTGATTCCCACTATAATTATAAAATGAAAATTGACAGAAGCTGTTGTGTCTTTGATTGCATTAAGTGTTTTAGTAATATAATAAATAGAATATTAATTATAATGTTGCACATTGTATATATCTTACAATTTGAAGGTATACTAAAAATATATCTATAGAAAAAAACTGCAGTTGAATTTAATATTTATTTTAAAGCCATAGACCACATAAAACAACGTGTGCTTTTTAATGAATAAACACGAAATGGGATCTTCAAAACTGATGACAATTTTTACCAAAATGTTAATGTAGCCCCACGAGAGAGCTTGAAAAAAAAAACGTAAAGTATACAATTTGCGATAAAATTCATGTTTATGACGTCAGAAACATGCAAAAATTAGTATGCAAATGTTGTGCGGGCTGCATAAATTGAATTTTTCAATCACTGCTACGGGACTACAGTTGGGTTTTGAGACAAACTAATGTTATTTATGTAAATCCCATCAAGTGTTTTGTGATATATATACTTATGTTTTTCTCTGGTCTATTCCTTTAAATACTTATTAATAATTTTATCTAATGCAATTCATGGTGCAAACAAGTTTCAGCGCGTGACTTGCAGCAGCGCAACAGATCAATAATGCATCTAGGTTCGTTCTCTGGGGGTCAATTTATATTTGCTTATGTTCTACTCTTTGCTTTTGAAGCTCAACATTTCTTTGACGTTTATTACTATACCACAATAATATCATTTACCTTATATTAAACGAGTATAAGTTTCTTTACTGGATATACACGTATAAAAATAAATACGTAAATAATTATGCTAACTTAATTTTTGCTGTATATACTTCATAGAATTTCTTTCATTTTTTTTTTTCTTAGAATTTATTATTATTTTTTTATATAATATCAAGTGCCACAGAAAATAGCAAGCTATAGTGAGTAACTATATTATATGAATTACACAATCAGTTTTCACTAACAATGTTTTCAAATGAATAAATAATAAAATTATCACAATAAATCAATTAATGGACGTAAAACGGTAAAACATATATTTCTAATGAACATTACCGTTGTAGCTTGCCAGCCAATCACAGGTGGAGTAGAAAGGAAGCTCTATACATAAGCAATTTTTTATCTTCATTAACTATGACAAATTATTCATAAAATGTTTCCTTTAAAAAAAAAAATCCAGAAAATTTTATATAACGAATATGTATTTCTTTTACTTGATTCATATTTATAAAAAAATAATGATAAAAACAAGATCTATTTATCTTGTAAATTTAATAATTTTTTCTTGCACGAAAGTTATTTAATTCTCCAGAGCAATGTTTCAATATTAAAAAACAATAATAATATAAACAAATATAAAAATAAAAGTTGACAAATATTCTAAAAATATTCGTAAAATATTTTTCCCACCAAATAAAGTTTCAAAAACATGACAGTATTCTATAATAATATATAAATTAATTTTTCTTTAAGATTAATAAAAGATTAAAGTAGATTTTGTATAATTTTTCATAGGAGTTCAATATTCTTTTTTAAAGTTTCCTTTTCATACCTGATTGAATAAAGTTATTTACGATCTTTCTAGAACATGTTTCTATATCCTCATATTGCAGATTTCTTTTGAATATTATGAAATACGTATATTTGAAAGATAATTCACAGAAGAATGAGTAAAGCAATATAATATCTATCATATAATACTCCAATAAGCCAATAACACTGAAAAAAATATATTTAACTGGGTAGTTTAAGATAAGATTTTCAACAACTAAAAAATTTAACAAATAAAATTAATGTAAGTTGCAAATTAATCAATATCATTATGCAAATTAACTTTTAATTAAATTCTTTAGATCTTGCAATGACAATAAAAATTATTAAACACAAATTAGAACCTCCTAAACTGGTGTTTATTTTTACTAACATTTAAAAGATCCAAAATGTAGCCATGCAGAAAAGCACTATTATATCTGCGCTTCGACGCCATACTAGAGCAATGAATTACGTATCTCAGCATAGGTCAAACGGTTTTTTTTTTGGGTTATTTTCTATGATTTTATTATTATTTTATTATATTTCTCGCATACTTGAAAACCTTATTCAACAAGTTAAAGGAATATATAGACTAGAGAAAAACATAAGCGCATTTAAACTACAAAACACTTGATGCGATTTATATAAATAACATTAATTTGTCTCAGAAACCAACAGTAGCCCCGTAGCAGTGATCAGAAAGTTCAATTTATGCAACCCGCGCAACAATTTCATACTAATTTTTGCATGTTTCTGACGTCATAAACATGAATTTTCACGCAAATTGCATACTTTACAGTTTTATCACGCTCTCTCGTGGGGCTACATTAACATTCTGGTAAATTATCATCAGTTTTGAAGATCCCATTTCATGTTTATTCATTAAAAAGCACATGTTGTTTTATGTGGTCTATGGCTTTAACATCATAAACGCTCTTAAAAACATTGCTAAGTATTTTTAAACTGGCAAACTATATTATTATTTTTTTTTTTTTACATATTACCAAGCTATTGCATACCATGTTATTTTAGTGCTCACATATGGCGTTGACTTTTATGAATGCAACCACCCTATACAATCAGCGTGATTTTGAATCACAACGATAGCATAATACTGACAGTGTGAGACCTATTCCATTGAAAATGTTGTGCTGGTTGCATACATAGAATATTACTAAGGCGCTCTACGGCGGCGATCAGAAATGGTATATTTGTGAAAAATGATTATAGATTCGATTTTTTTTAATAGTAAAGAAAAAAATTGTAAAGCATATGGGATCTTTTTAAGGCTACAAATGTAATACACTGGTAATGTTACTTTTTATTATTATTATTAATTTTTTTTTTAAAGATAATCTACAGCAGGGCATTGAATTTGTGACATTTTACTGTCATCAGTAATATTTTCACTCCCTTCTTGATGGTCACCGGTTCTTTAATTCTATGCATAGAATTTTTTTAAACCCATAAAAAATATAAACTTTTTGCATTTTAGAACTTTAATGACAAAAACCTAATAGTTTTTCATAAAGTTAATAGGATTTGAAACTACCCAAATCATTTTTTTTTCAGTGTAAAAGTTTAACTGGAGAGTTTTTTTTTTATGTCTCACTTTTTGTGGGTAAGAGGTTTTTGAACTTTATTGACCTCACGTCGTCTCACGTCTCCATTTATCGTAGAGTGCGCGCGTCTTGCCTGCGCAAAATAAACTGATCTGGCTCTCTACAAAATAAATTATGCATTTTCAGTCAAAAGACTTCTAAATTACTATGCCTTAGCCTCTTTTCTCTCTCTCTCTCTCTCTCTCTCTCTCTCTCTCTCTCTCTCTCTCTCTCTCTCTCTCTCTCTCTCTCTCTCTCTCTCTCTCTCTCCGAGACTATCCTATCAGAGATTATTTAGAAATACTAGAGCGGAACGGAGAAATAAAATATATACACAATACACATGTAATGCCAGATAAGGGCACAATACAAGTTACACTTTTAAGTTTTTAGTGTATTAAATAAATTGTATACTATGAAATAATTAGAGAGCGGGGGTATTTCTTAATGAAAATAGCAGAAATATAATATTTTTATAATAATGTTTAATAATATAGGAATAAGTTCCAAAGTAGCTACAAAATTTTTGTCAGTTTCTTGCAGTAAAAATAAGTTATAAATTTCATTAAAATTAATTAATTGAAATCTACAAACAGATAACAGACAATCCATTACAAAAATTAAGCAGTTTTCAATTTATAGTTTTTGCTATTTTATGTAATAAAATAAAAATACTCCCCCCTACCCTAATTATATGTGTGATGAAAGGAAATAGAATGACAAATAAACAGCGAAGAAAACAAACTAATTATAAAATGGATTTATTTGAAGTTTAAATAATGTAATTTTTATTTGATTGTATAATTATTAAGCATCGATGGAATTGATGTTAACTTTTCAGTTTTCTCAAGATATTTACCTTTGTTGCAACACGCAACATCTTTGGGAAATTAGCTATTTTTTTGGCCATTGTTATTTTTCTTGCATATTTGAGGTACTAATACAACCTGTTAACAGCATCAATGCTCTCAAAAAAATGGCGAAGTATTTTTAAACTGGCAAAATGTGCCATTTTCCTATACCAGCCAATGCTATTTAGTACTCGCTTATGACGTCGACTTTAACATGAATGAAACCACCCTATATATAGGCTTAATTTTAATAATAATTTCTTACTTATCTGATGGCCTTATAGAAGATTTATTTTTGAAATAACATTATAAGAAATAACAAATATATATTTAATTATTATATATTATTTGGCTCCATCCGAAGTTTTATTTTGTAATAAGCAATACAAAAATAAATAATAAAATGTATAAAAATCGAAATTGGAGAGAGAGAGAGAGAGATTCTTATTTGCTGTGTTTTATTTTATTTACTTTTAGAGAAAAAGAAATAAACTTTTTGTAATTTTTATTCACCATGATTCATGTTAGTAAATTAATCAAATGTGAAACTCAATATCAATATAAAAGAGAAGCTTCCAGATCGAGGAAAAAAATATAAAGCATGAACTTGAGTGGGTGTAATATGGAGTGTCGGAGCGTGGCTGGTATAGATTACAAACTTTAATGAGGGGACAAGCCGAGAGAGTCGTCTTTATTATTATTTTTTTTTTCTTTCGTTCATCAACAGACGGAAATTGTAGATGATACTCTCAATGTATAGTATTTCATTCAATAACAGCTCTTAAAAGTCTTCATATCAATAATTTAGCAAACTCATTTTCAATTCCATTGCAATTTTTATTCAAGAGATACAGCGAGAGAGACAGACAGACAGACAGACAGACAGACAGACAGACAGACAGACAGACAGACAGACAGACAGACAGACAGACAGACAGACAGACAGACAGACAGACAGACAGACAGACAGACAGACAGACAGAAAGACAGACAGACAGACAGACAGACAGACATACAGACAGACAGACAGAGGCAGAGTAATATATAATGTTTTTACTTTTTATGACAAAAATAAATGTATACTGTATTACATTTATATACACGGATAAAAAACAAGTAACTATTTAGAATTTTTTAATAATAAATTTGTTAACCTTTACATACAAGGTTTTTTAAGATCTAAAGTGCTAACTATTTACCGCTGAAGACATTACGCGTTTATACTAACGAGTTACTCTTTAAACTTTTTCCAAACCAGTTATTGGTTTGCACTTTTTTTTTTTTTTTTTTTTTTTGTACTGAAGAGTTACTTCTATATGTAACTGAATAATTTAATCTTAAATGTATGTTTTCCATGTAGTTTATACAATATCATTATAATTATTATTAATATAGCATAATAATATAGTTTTTGAATTGTCAATCATTATAATTATCCTAGTACAAATAATGCCACAGTTGCTGTCACGTACACTGAAATTAAAATAATATATAATATTTATGATGTTAATCAATGTTCAGTACAACTTTTTTATATTATATATATATATATATATATATATATATATATATATATATATATATATATATATATATATATACAGGGGCGTATCCAGGATTTGACCACGGGGGAAGGGGTCCACCTGAAATTGAGAAGCATCCGCACCCATGTGAGGGGGGTGCAGAGGGGGACACCCCCCTGCCGGGGGTGCGGGGGTATCCCCCGCAAGAAATTTTCGTTTTTTGAAGTCAAAATACGCTATTTTAATGCGTTTTAAAAGCATTATTTTCGTATCAAATTCAATTGTTCAATTAAATTTTTTGAGCCAGATTTGAAACCAAAATAAGACGATTTGGTTTTAAGTAGAAGACTTTGCAAGAGTTGGTTTTGATTAGAATATAAACAAACTCAGACCTTAACACAAGTGCTAGCAGAGAACTTTGTGTAACTGTATTTTGTTCTTTTCGAGGAAAAAAAGCAGATACCACGATCGAGTTAAAAAATTTCTCGATAGTCAAATTTTTACTCTAGCTTACTCGCTTATTAGCTAGCTTTTTCTAGCTTATTTTGCTCGCAGTTTTTTTTTTTTTTTTGTTTTTTTCCCCCTTCATTTTTAATGTTGTTTTATTTAAGGAAAGAATACCTTAGCTTTCAAGGCTCAGTAAGCTCTATAGAGTACAGTAAAAATTTCAGTTTCGAGAAAAATCGGGAAACATTCACATGAGTTATAGCTGTTTTATTGCTTTATAAGAAAGGATGTTAAATGAAAGGCAGTAAGACAGAGTCATATCTGCTAACAATTTGTATTGTTGGGCTCTCAGTTTGTGTTTTTCATCAATAAACCCTCTTTTTGCAAATCTTCTATTGCAGCAAGATAAGAAAATAATTATTTTTTTATCCCAAAAGTTCTTTTGCCAACATTCAATAACATCTTAATTAAATACATGCACAGGTTGTTTTTTGTTTTAATAAATCATTCATCTATGCCAAATAGGTTATTATAGAAAAATAAAGTAAAATATATTATCATTAAAGAATTCTATCCTAAGACACAAAAAAAAAGTAAATAAATTAATTAATAAAATAAAATAAAAATAATATATCTAGTTTTCGAAAAGAGCTAATTTTTTCCTTAACTATTTTAGAACATATTATTTTGTATTTTAAATAATTATTTAACATTTTTCAGGAAGGGCCAAAAAATAAATAGTAATAATAAAAAAGCTGCCAATATTGATAGCTGCAATGTATCTATTTTCAAAATTACATCAATAGAAGCTCATAAAATAAAATTTAAAAATTAGAAAAGGAAAAAAAAAAAAAATTACAGAAAAAAGAAAGAAGAAGAAGCGTTTCTTTTAAAAGAATTGTGCACTAATATTTTTTTAAACCGAAAAGCAAAAGGGATTTAAGCACTAAAATATCTTAAAATAAGGCAATAGAAACAAATTTTATCTTATAATATCTGATTTTAAACCCCTTTTTTCGTTTATTCATTTTTTTTTTAATATTTTACAAGTGTCAAAAAAATCACTCGAGTTCTTTTCGTTTCTTTGATTTTTTCGCTTGCCTCAAACCTGACGGGGGGGGGGGGGTCCGGACCCCCAACCCCCCTGGATACGCCCCTGTATATATATATATATATATATATATATATATATATATATATATATATATATATATATATATATATATATATATATATATATATATATATATATATATATATATATATATATATATATATATATATATAGAAGTGCAGTTTAAATGAAATATTTAAATTGAATGTATATATGCAAACTCTCTTTATTTTTATGATAAATTTAACATTACCCTCTTGCAGGTTTAATTTTACGTAATGCTTTGTTGCACTTTTTTTTTATTATTAGCAGTACAGTACGTTTTACTATAATCTGTATATTATTTACTGTGTGGCATATTCATAATGATATAATACGTTCTAATCTTTTTAATATTCTTTGTGGGCAAGAGGGATGCATAAGCGACTTTTTGAATCACATATCACAATGATAGATTTCCTAATTTTTAACTCGAGTTGAAAGAATATTATAGTAGTCTTATTTTTAAAAGCCATGAACACATTTGAATCTATTTTTTATAGATTATTATAACGACAAATAAAATTATTATTTATTAGAGCTCATTGTGTTTATGCTTATTTATGTTATACGAGAACGCTGAGGCACACAAAATATATTTAAGCTTTTAATGGGGGTTATCAGTTTGGGGGAAAAAAAATAATTGTAAATTTCTATGGCCTAAAACACGCAAAAATATGTCTAGTATTTCTCATTTCAATTTCTCCAAAATCGGTGTAGTTTTCTCAATAAAAAAAATAATAATAATAAAAAAAAAGCCACATAATCGTAATATTAAATTAGGGGACCCTTATAACTTTCCCCGCTCGCTAAATCAACAAAAGCTATAGAGTCTATGCATTCATGTTAAAGTCGACGCCATTTTGGATAACTCAATAACATGGGTGGCATAGGACAAAAAATCATTTTGCCAGTTTACAAACACTATGCAATATTTTTGAGAGCATTGATGCTGTAAATATGTTGAATTAGTATCCCATATATATGTGAGAAAAATAACAAATAAAAAATTAACCAATTTCCCAAAGAAATTTGGCTTAAATGAAGTTTGTCCTATGCTGAGCAATGTTATTCACTACTCCAGTATGGCCTCCAAGCGCAATAAATATGACGTCATCCGCATACACCCTATATATTGTCCATTCTTATACGGTGTACAGCTAGTATATAATTCTTATTATTTGTTACTCTTCACAACAAACCAAATAATTAAAATTTTCAAATATGATATAGACATTTTTCCTATATCCTCGAATCTATATATTATATGATATTACTTATTATTATATCATATATTTCCAGGCGTATAGAACATATAATGCGCTGTTTTGATTTTGATATTATAAAATGTAATGTTTATAAGTATAATATATGTCTTTTAATATATGAATTGAATGTTTATAGATGTACGTTGTACCCGCATATGTGTTTAATAAATAATTTTAAAAAAATAGAAGATATAACGCGGACCATATATGTCTGGTCGGGACTTAATTGCCCTGGCACAAAATTATAATTTACAATGGGTTAATGTAACTTTTCCGCTATAGTATCCTCGTATTAAAGTCAAAGCTATGTTCTTGACCAGTTCTACCCCTGCCTATAAACTATTATCCTATCTATATGGATCTCTTGCAGAGCAGATATAAATTATAATTCAGATTATAATTCAAATAAATATCAGCATTTATAGTGTATGATTTTCTGAAAATTCCCCACACTCATGGGACAAATTTTTAAATTTACATTATAATTCAGAAATTGTTAAAAATTAATCATTTTGTATATATGCATATACCAAAAGACCGACAAGACCGACGAATGTTTTGTGTGCGCTCCTTTTTTGAAACTTAAAATTAAGTATATAATATATAAAAATTGCTATAATATAATATACTTACTACACGATCTGTCAATGGTATTTCTCTTAGATCTTTTATAACTCTATCGATACTTGTGTGTTTTAAACTCAGTGTCCACCACGGAATCATTTTTGAATCAGTTTATATTCACAGTCACTATATATGTATATGAGCCAGCGAGAGAAACATTATCATCGAACTGTACACTTTCATGATTCTCACGCGACTGATCAAATCAAAAATAAAAACAAAGTTTTTAAAGTATCAGATGGTATTATACAACTTAAATTAAATTTATAGTTAACGCTGCGCATTAAACAAATAAAATGTGCAAAATATTTTTATTGCGCATGTCGTAGCTGCGTTTTACACACTTTTCCATCGTACTTATTTCTGCAGCCAATCCAAGTCGAACAAGTCGAACAAATTCAAAAGTTTAATTTGAATAAAAATTCTATTGGTGTTGCGTTTCGCTCACAAATTTTCCTTATTAAAATACAATTTTTGTTATGTTCATAAACGTCTATTAGAGCAGTAAAGATGGTCAATTTTATATAAATTTATACTTGAAATAATATAAAATGTAAGATATCGATTTTACAAGCTAGCCTGAAAGTCGTCTTTGAGGGTGAATACTTAATTTTTATATTAATTTTTAAAAGCTATAGAAAGGTAGCATTGCATGCGTATTGTTACATATATTATGTAATCTTATGAAAATCATTAGCTCCCTTCCCTGAAATATTTTAGTATTGTATTTTATTGTTTATACTTGACGAGCGTTTTTACTTCATAAAATTATACGCCATGGGCCTTTTCTTTTCAAATGTAAAAATAAACAATTAAATGTTGCAGCATACTTAGTAAAAAATATGATTATTAAATATTTAACTAATAATTTAAATTATTATTAAAATTTTAACCCAAAGCTATACTATTATATTATACACAAAACTTAATAAAGGTATTCATTTTTAAGATTTAGCAAAAAGAAGGAAAAAAATCCATTTGCTGCAGCAATGAAAAATCCAGAGTAGAATATATTATAAATCAAATTACTAATTAGTATCTCAATTAACTATATAATTAGCATTTCTAATATATATAATAATAATAAAACAAGAAGAAAAGAATCACCAATATTTTAATACTGTAATACCGAAACCCAAAGTAATTTATATCTATATCCTGATAATTTTCCGCTAGTATATCTTATAATATCTTATAATATATTATAATATTATATATATATATATATATATATATATATATATATATATATATATATATATATATATATATATATATATGCTTGCGCTTGCCATATTGTGCTATATATGCTGCACCAATCCCAGTCCCAGTCAAGACATTGTCTTATCGACAGGTAAGGACTTTCCAAGCAATGGAAAAGTACACACGGGGTTGGCCACAACCTAAATACACAGCCCGACATTCGCCATGACAGCCTAGAGAAACCGTGGAAACGTCTAGGCAGGCTGGTCAGTGCAATCATGTCAATCATACGATCATGCACCCATGCGTCATCATGGAATACATGTAAACATGCTTCGTGCAACGAGTTGTGCTCTCACACTTCTATAATTAATAGTTAAAGTTTCTTCTCTATTAACAGCCTTTCATCTTATAGGAAAAGCCAAAAGGTATTATGCTTTTTAGGAACAATTTAAAAATGATATATATTCTGCATAAAACAATCATAGAAATTAAAGGGAAAAAAATTGAAATCTATAGTTTACCTATTTATTAAATCAAACTTTTACACATATTCTCTTTTTTTTTTTTTTTTTTTAAATATAAAATACATATTTTATAAAAGTATAAATTTTCATATTCATAAAATAAATTAAATATTTTAACTATTTAAATTAAATATTTCACATATTTATTACTTAACACTACACATTATTGTGATAGTTTTCAGCGCTTATTTAATTGTTAATTTTTTAAGAAATCCCCATTGGCTTTTTTTTTTTGTTGCCATAGTGATAGAAGCCCAAATTTTTAAAAATTTAGCATGTACAGCTCCGACCAAAAGCTTAAGAATGGGGCTGCTGCATTTTTTCATAAAGATAGCATAGTGTGGTTGCAGGTTGCCTATACAAATCGTTCTCAAACTTTTGGCCAGAGCTGTACACAGCCTTCAAAATAAATCTGACCACAGCATTTAATTTGCAAAATGGTATGTATGTAAGTGGAAACTTTTCTGCAATGGGTCAGTTGTTTTTGGGCCACTACACTAGTAATTTAAATGTTAAAACACTAATGCTATCAACCTGTAGACCAGTTTCATTACAATCAATTCTTTTATTAAACTTGACAAACATTGAAGAAGAAAAACGACAATTATTGTTTGTGATCTAATGGAAAATAAGAAGAAAAAAAATTGTAATAGGTATATAGTAAATATAAAAAGAAAGGATAGAGTAAACTATTAAGTTTTCTCACTTCAGAAATGAGAGCATCACACAAAACATGTTGGTGAATAGAAAAAAAAAGTTATCTAAAGTTATCTAACTGAAATGATCTCTTTGACCATGGTGCCACACAGCTGTCACAGTACCAGACCAAAGAAACTATTTTAAATTTTTTTTTCTATCAACATGTATGCTTTCTTCAGATTTAAGCTCGGAAGTGAGCTGAAATTTGCACTGAATGCAGGTACTCCTTTATTAGTCAATATTTATTTGCATATGTGATGATCCACCCTATGATTTAACAATGGAATAAATTGAATATTTATTTGTGTTAAGTTACAAAACTAGAATTGGAAGTCCTTAAAGCTAAAACTACATGGTAATGAAGAAAAAAAAAAAAAAAAAAAAAAAAAAACTCGAAACTTGGACCTACATTTTAACATTCAAACGACCTATGGCAACTTTCTCCCACCTTTAATTATTAAATATTTTCTGCTTGAGTAACTAAACACAAAATTCCAGTAAAGATTATTTAATACAATATCATAGTTTGTTAACAAACCTTTAGGGGGAAACTAATAATGTTTTTTAAAATAAAAATTGTGCTAGAATATAGCAGAAAATGTATATTTTGTGGCCATGAAAAAAATCTGACAATACTTGCCAAATTTTTTACCAACATACAAAAATATTGTAATTTGATGAAATTCCAAAACAAAATTGAGTTATAAATAGAAATACAAAAATAACACCGTTGAAAATAATATTTTTATACATAGTATCATTGTAATTGAGTAAAATGCAAAGGTCCATATAATAAAGAGCTTGAGCGCAGCACAAAACTCACGCATTCGATTTCATTTTGCGATGGAATGTACTTGATTCTAAGCCAATATGATGCCGTTCACCAGCTACGTCACTGATAAGGTGAACAAAGTTCCAAGTGGTGATATGACGTCTTTGGTAAATTACTTTCAAGCTGCGCGACCTTGGCCAAAAACTTTTCCAGGAGCATCTAACCTCTTATTATATGGACCTAGAGTAATATGAATTAAAATAAAAATAAAATGAACACACACCTACTGAAACATTATAGAAGTTTCAAGTAAGACTGCATTAATATTGACTACATCTACTGTACAGGTTCAGACAAATGAAAGGTAAACATTTCAACTTCTTGCTTTTTTGCATGCCTTAAACTTTATGTGGAATATTATTATGCCACATTCACGAGCATCACAAGGCATGTTTGGCTTGCTGCCTAAAGCAGCTCACCTGATAGATAACGCTACACCTGAGCGTGCATAAAAAAACATGAAAATGATGTAACAATATCGTTCCCACATAAAATTTGAAGCGCGTAAAATAGCATCATTTTTAAATGGTTACCTTTCATTTGTATGAAACTGTAATCTAGGTTGCACTTGTAATATTATTGAAAAAAAAAAAATCTCCACCTTCATGTTGTGCATATTTAATTATAAGACCTACAAAATTATATACAGAAAAAAGTCTGCTATATTTATAAAATATGCAGCTTAAAAAATATTAAATATTTATATTGATAAAAAGATTTGATAGAAAAATACAGATATAGATTAGGAAAAATTGAAGGATTGTACATAAAGATACCTGATAGGGTTGCAATGCTAACTAACTAGTTAAACCATAGTTAAGTTGTAGTTTAGATTGATGCAACAATTAAAAAAAAGTTAACTAAGGTTTAACTAGAGGTTGCAGCTTATAGCCTTAAGCTTACACTATCTCCCGTGCTTCAATTTTCCCTAATTCACCTGCGTGTTTTTCTATTAAATCATTTAAAATATTAATCATATCTCACAGACAAATATTTCCATACATAAAATATTGCTTTGAAATAGTTTTAATATTTCATATTATACAATGCAAATAATTGCTGGAGAATATTATATACATTTGGAATTAGATATTTCATTGTTACAAAATTATATCCATAAATCTTGAACTACTGTATAAAATGATTTATGTAAAAAGATAAACTTTTCTTTGTAACAAACAAAATGTTTGTTCTTAAAAATAATTCTGTATTCAATATTGAATTGAAGTACTGTATATTAAATCTTCACACTAGAACCATTATCAAGTTTTTTCATTGAGTTACAATGTTGAGTCATAGTATATATTAAGGAAAATATACCATCGCGGTTAGGTATGATAAATTTGAATGCAAAGGATAGGAGAAACTAGCAAGGACCTTACCACAATGAAGAGAGTCCCATAGTTTGGTGAAAATCTTGCTAGTACAGATATAATAAACTAACACATTTGAAATATTTCAGCAATAAACTCCAAGAGAGATGGAGTGTTTTATGCCTTCATCAGTCCTTACAGACTTGGAGAGAAACTCAGAGATATCATTCATAGTTTCTCTATGAGTCTGTAAGGACTGATGAAAGCATAACACTCTCCATCTCTCTTGGAGTTTATTGCCAAAATATTTCCAATGTGTTAGTTTTTTATATCTGTGCTAGCAAGATTTTTCACCAATCTATGGGACTCTCTTCACTATGGTAAGGCCCTTGCTGATTTCTCCTATCCTTTTCTACCAAATTTATCATGTTTAGTAATAGGATCAGTACATAATAAAGAAAAGGATAGAATTACCATCAAGGGTCTTGCCACAATAGAAGTTCTATGGAGGGGTTGCAGTCTTGTGTGGGACAGTGTTTTGTTATAAAAAAAATTCGTTTCATAACTGAGAGCCTCCTTTATATATTAATGACTTAATCGGTCAAAGAAGAGATTTACTTCTTTACAAGTAAAAGACCAGACACTGCTCAGTGATGTGCTCAAGTAAATCTCTTCTTTGATTGATAATGTCATTAATTATGACAAAAGCTCATAGTTATGAAATGAACTTTTTTTTATAACAAAACACTGAGCCACGTGAGACTTCAACCTCTCCACAGTGCTTCTACTATGGTAAGGCCCTTGCTGGTAATTCCATCCTTTTCTTTATTATTGATTCTAACCGCAATGATTTTTTCCTTAAACTGCTATTGAGTAATAGTACATAAATACATTTAAACAATCTATGTCTCCCCTTTCTTTCTATTGACCATTGGGAAAATTATGTTTTCTTTTTGCATTAAAATATAAATGAATAACAAGGAAAATATAGAGAAAACCAGCATGGGCTTAGTATCTTAGTGAAGCACATTACAGTTTCCTGAAAATTCTTGCTTACATAGAAACAATTATATTAGAAAGCTTTTCAGCCTAGAATGTGTTTCTCATGACTACCAAGGATCAAAGAAGGCACATACATTCTTGTGCCAAAAGCTATCAAAGTGATCTTGTTGCGAACAAAATGTGTATCTTGTTTTTGTCATGTGGCGCTATATGTGTAAGTCAAGCACTATCTACATAACGGTTGGAAACGACTTAAACATTTTACTTAGCTTGACAAAACACGATATACACATATTGTTTGCAACAACATCAAAATGTGTTTGTTTTCTTTTTATTATTTCTGAGCTTAATTGAATTTTCTAAAATACATGAAAAAAAAATGTGGTTAATGATACACAACCTCATTTGGAAACTTTTGTCCAGATGTGTACAGCTCTGGCCTAATGTTTAAGAACGGGGCAGCGGCAGCCGCAGCGTTTTCCCATAAAGATAACAGTGTGGTTGTGGGTTGCCTACACAAATTATTCTCAAACTTTTGGCCAGACTGTACACATACACTCAAACATGACTTTAAACTTAAATAAATGGGGAAAAAAATTACATACACTTATGATCATCATAAAGATAAGCCCTAAGTAAAGAGCCAAGAGCAAAAATGAGAGTAGCAAGAGAGAGCACTTTACGAACAATAAACATATTTGAATTTTCTTCTTCATCTTGTTCAAACACAAAATTATGTTCTCTCAACCATTCTTCATGTTTTTGTTTTCTTTGTTCTTGTAATTGTTTTCGTTGTTGGTGAATGAATTCTGATCTAGCTCTTAATACTCGTTGTTCTCGTTGTTTGTGTTTTGAATCCAGGATCCACACTGAAAAAGCGTAACAAATTAATACATAAAAATGTATTGAACAATATTAAGGAAAATAAACCATTGTGGATATATTGATAATTTAAATTAAAAAATAGAGGAAACCTGAAAAGGCCTTACCATAGTGAAGAGAGTATCAGAGTTCAGTGAAAATCTTGCTAGCACAGAGATAAAAAACAACTAGCACATATTAGATAGATTTTGGCACTAAATTCTCAAAGAAAGCACGAGTATGTGTTGATTCTTACAGACTCAGAGAAGCATTTATTTAATTGTTTAGTATGAGAGACATGCCCAGCCACCACCTTATCAATCGTGGTGTTGTTTTTGTTACTTGTGGCCATTCATGTGTCCTCTCATGACTAGTACAACCAATATAAAATACCAGGACTCTCTTCACTATAATAAGACCTTTACTGGTTTTCTCTAATAAATAAATCCATGAGAAAGATAAAGGAAACAGCACAGGCTTTACCACTGTAAAGAGACGTTATTCAAATATTAATGAACAAAGATTTAATTTCTATTTTGTCTTCTTCTCAATAATAAAGAACAGGATAGAATTACCAGCAAGGGCCTTACCACAGTAGAAGTTTTATGGAGGGGTCGAGGTCTCGCGTGGCACAGTATTTTGTTATAAAAAGTTTATTTATAACTTATTTTATTAGTTTATAGCATTATTATTATTGTTATTTTTTATTAGTTAGCATTATAGAAACATCCTCATAGTTATTTTGTTTGTTTGTTTTTGCCTATTAAAAACTTACACTAAATTTTCAGTACAGTCAACCGGGGTGAAATTGAAAACCAATCAACAGACCCGCTTTCAAAGTGCTCTGTGTCTAGCGAGATAGGGTAAAGTAAAAGCTTGCATGCAATTGCAGTTTCAATTTCACCCCGGTTGTCTGAATAATTATATTTACAATACAATATTATTAGAAAAATAGTTGATACGTAGATTAGAGCATGATGATTTGAAAATTTATGAAACACCAAGCTACTGTATTGACTTTTTTATTATTATTATTATTTTTTTTTACAGCCTGTCTAAAACTGCTGGTTTTAACAAGATGTAACACTTTAATTGTAAATAACAATTAAATTGTGAGGATTATATTTTAATAAGAATTACCTTTAATATTTTTATACTGATAACATGATAAAATTTTGTATTGATCAGTCATTTAGATCACGGACAAGGACACAGAAAGCAACAAAGCATTGGTTATATGGAAAAATGGTAAATGTAGCAACATAGCCACAAAGAAAAGACAAGCCAAGGTAGAGAGCGAGTGTGGTGGGTGGCAACAAACATGTTGAAATGCCGCCTTTTACTAATTTTTGTAACTTTGTATGTCTGTATCGGCATCTGGTTACCATCATTTTTTTTTCTAGTTTAGGGCAAGCTATTATACATGTTTTGGGCTAGTATTTGTTGTTATTGCTGCTGTTACCACCCATTAAGAGTACTAGTAGTATACTTCAATACTTACAGAGATGTTGATTGGCTTGTGCCATGTTACATTGGTTGGAGATATAAGTGGCTTCATTGCATTCTGACTCACACAGTCGTTTAGAGAAACGCACGATACTTTTTGAGGAATCTGAAAATAAATAAAATAGAATTTTTAAAAACTTGTAGTTGCAGCTTACTTAATAAATGACTTTTTAAAATTTATTTGGTGAAAAGGAGTTATCACTAAAATTAAATTAGTGAAAAACTCATTTTAAATAATGTGGGATACATTTGAAAGGAAAAGATAGGCATTACCAGCTACCAGCAAAGACCTTGCCATAGTGAAGAGAGTACCATAGCACTGTGAAAATTCTTGCTAGCACAGTCGTTATATATATAAAAAAAAAAAATAAATAAAATAAAATAAAAAAAGCAAAAAAACAAAAAAAAACAAAACAACAACAACAACTAACCAATTGTATAGCTTTCGGCTATTGGCACTAAACTCCAAGGAAAATTGAGTGTGTTTTACCTTTGCCAGTCCTTACAGACTCCATTTCTCATGGAGTTTAGTGCCAAAAGCTATTCAATGGGTTAGCAAGATTTTCACCAAGTTACGAGACTATCTTCACTATGGCACGGCCCTTGCTGGTTTCTCTTATTCTTGTCTTTCCAATTTATCATACATAACTGCAATAGTTTATATACCTTAAACTATTTTAAATGATTGTACTGTGTACTATATTAAAACTAAAGGACAGAGGAAGTCAGCTAGTGAGATGATGTCCTCTGTCCCTTACTTTTTTAAAAATTATTACATTATCGTAAATTTTAACCACGTTTTAGTGCGGCACTCAGAATGACAAAAATATGTATATTTTGTCAAAAAGATTTTCTTAGTTTTGCGGACCCCCTACCCCTACCAAAATCAAGAGTTTACTGTACAGTATTATCAATCATCACAAAGTCAACGGTTCTATGGGCCTAATATTTATTTACTTATTTTTTTTTTTTTTTTTTTTCTTCTTCAAATTTTTATTTTACCATGGTAAGCAGCATGAACTCGAAATGGTCTGGAAGAAGAAACAATATGAAATTGCAATCTTGTAGGATGATCAGTTGGCAAACCAAGAGTTTGCATCAGTGCAGTAACAATCTTGGGAGAGAATCCTGATTCACGAGTCCATGGACTGATATCTCCACAAGTATCATCTAAGATTGTCTTTGCTACACACAGAGAAATCTGAGGTAGGCAATAGCCATAGCGAAATAAGGCATTCATCACGTCTGTACTTTCTTCACATATGTCTAAATACCAAGAGCCAAACTTTAGAAGTTCCTCTGTAACAAATAATAACACAAATATTGAAATAAATAATACTTTATGCATTAAGGAAAAATCAACTATGTATGCAATGATTTATAATAAAAACTATTTGATAGAAAAACACATACCGGTAGATTGATTAGCAATGGTCAAGTCATCTAAATCAAATACAATTCCAAATTTCCTTTTTTATTGAGGCTTGCTTTCAACAGAGCAATATGAGCAACTAGTATAGTACACAGGTTATAAAGTCCTTTCAGCCTGGGTTAGAGGTCAGGGTGCACAAATCAAACACAGCTATAAATGCAATATTTATATTGTTTGACTTTTAACAACAATGAGAAGGTTTGAATGTATGTGTTATGAACGATTTACAAATACTTTTCTTTAATGTACACCTGCTCCAGTGAAAGATTAAAGCCAGTCATCACCGGAACCACACTCTTTTTTCTTATGCAGTCAGCTTTTACAGCACATTCATTTTAAAGTCCCTACAAAATACCTTTACTCAAATGATATGCAGTTCAATAATGGCAATTAGGATCTCTCAAATATTATTTTTTGTATTAAGAATTTTTATGGGAGTACCTACTTGGTATTTTCTACGGACTTAAATTCATTCTCTCATTGGATAGCCTGTAGGTTTGTGTTGAGACGTTAATTGTGCCTCATTACTTAATTGCAAAAGAAATGTCCTACAGAAAAATGAAAATTTGGAAGTTTGGCAATAATATTTTGCAAAACAATCACATCTATATTTCTAGCCTTGGTGATGATAGATGCTTAACCATTTAAAATGATTGAAAAAGATAGAGCCTTAATTACTGTACCCAAGCTTATAACAGGTAACCAGAAGTTGGCTGGATGTTTAATTGTAGCAGAATAGGGCTATGGTGAATGTTTCAAGTGTCTTACATAATATACAAAATCATAAGTGTTACCAAAAAACATTTTATGGCTTTATATGTTTACTCGCTCAAGAGAGGGAAAGTTTATTGAGAAATATCGAGGGCTACGCGGCATTTCGGTACTTATGCAATCTCCGCAGGTGCAATTTTGGCACATGTGCAATATAAGCCACGCCTACAAATGGCACATCTGTACAGGCTAAGCGTATAAAGATGTTTCAATAAAGGTGAGCGCGGAGAATGCACATGTGCCAAAAATGCACCCGCGGAAATTGTACTATTACCATGCCGCGTAGCCCTCGATATATTGTTTTGATATTTATCCGTTAACCATATTTCATACGGATATTTGCCACTAACTTACATGCACCCTTCCTAGCATAAAAGACAGGTACAGCAAGTACAAAGGCACTGACCGACATACCACCAAGCTGCAACTCTCTCTCTCTCTCGTCAGTCACAGGTACATTTGATTACTGTATTGCCACGTCAACTTAGAAATAAACACGAGTGATAATTTAAATTGAACTATAATTTGTGGGTTTCCTTTTACCATTTAAACTCTATTCACAAATATTCACATATCATCTAAAATAAAGGTTACAGTACATTACAAGTTCTATATACATATGTATGTACATCAGGCTCAAAAACACATAAAATTTCAATATCTTTTATTGATTATGTACCATACAATGACATTTTGTCAATAATATAGAAAGCAGAACTGTTTTGAGTCCTATAGACAGATATGTAGGACAGAGAAGGCCCGAGGATAAAATATTCTACCTGTGCGCAGCTCAAATAGTTTTATTATTATTTTTTATTCATTATCATATTATTATCCTATATTTATTTATCCCAGAATCTTTTGTACGGTGGGTCTTATATCAGGCATATCATTGTTGAATTATGCCAAACAGTGTATGTATGTATATGTAACATACATACATAATTCATGCGCAGAGATGCGTATGTATAATGTAATAATGCATATTTGTAAATACATTACATACATACATTATTATGTATGTATGTACAGCTCTGGCCAAAAGTTCCCGAACGGGGCAGCGGCCGCTGCGTTTTCTCATACAGATAACATAGGGTGCTTGCGGGTTGCCTATGCAAATCGTTCGGGAACTTTTGTCCAGAGCTGTACATTACAAACATCTGTCTACATAGAATATTGGAAGCTGAAGAATTTAATTAAAGCACTTTAATTAATTCTGAACTTCATGTTTATAACATACAAACCAAAATCATACACACATAATGCCTGTACATAATAATGTATTGAAATGTAAATATGTGGCGAGGTCATGAAACTTTCTTACCCTTTACTACATCATTCAAGACTAAACAATCAGCATCCATTGTGTTTATCAAAACAATAAAATATTGATAAACTCAAAATTTTTCATAAAACTTGACAATGTTCATCAAACACTAACAAATTCTTCTCTTTTAAGCAAAGAAGATCAACTTCAATCAACTTTCTGCACTTTTCTGTTTCCTTTTGCTGTTCCTTTTGTTTCCAGCTACGCCCCTTTTTTTCCCACCAAATTTACATTTCGTTATTCATTTGATTTCTAATTTTTAAAAGTTGTAAACTTTTGACAAAAATTGTTCTGAAGTTTTTTTTTTTTTTTTTCCCCCGTTTTTTCTTTTATTATTAATTATTGCAGATCTGTAAGAAATAATAATAATAATTATTATTATTATGTATATAATTAATTTAATTATATACATAATAATAAGTATTATTATCACAGAAATGATTGCCAAATATTTATAAGATTGCTCCGTTTTTTTTTTTCGTTTTTTTTTTGCATTATATATATAATATAATTATATAAAATATAATGCTTTTATAAAAGATAAAGATATTGTATCATGGTACAAGATACAGATGAGATGATGTATCATGTACTGAAATAGCTGACATATATATTCAAAATTTTGAATGATATATATAAAATAAAATAAATAATATGCAATTATATGAATATACCGCGATGGCTATCATTTTTTTTTAGCTGTTTACCATATTCTTAACCAGAGAAAAAAAAATGGCAAAAATAGGATAATTTCTATACCAAAATAAAAGGCTAAAAATTAAAATATGTGTGTTCAATACTCGATCTATATAGGGTGGTTGCATTCATGTTAAAGTCAACGCCACAACACCATAAGTGAGTACTATAAAATAACATGGGTCATATGGTGCGGGAAAATGATACTTCATCATTTGGGTATAGTTTAAAAATACTTAGCAATTTTTTTCGGAGCTATTATCAAATAGAATTAGGTTTTCAAGTTTCATTTAAAAGTATATGCGAGAAAAATATAATAATGACGAAAAAAGTTACTTATTTTCGGAAGGAAATAGCGAAAAACCACGTTTGTACTACATATGCTAAACAAAACTTTATTCGTTGCTCAATTATGGCATCGAAGCGCATTTATGTATTATGACGTCATGAGCACATACCCTATATATATATATATATATATATATATATATATATATATATATATATATATATATATATATATATATATATATATATATATATATATATATATATATATATTGTCCATATATATATGCATATGCACCTATATAAGTTATATTTACACACATGTGAAATAAACAGCAAATAAATATTTAATGGCAATAAATTGAATATAAAACAGAAAATATTACACAATACTTAATACATAATATTATATAACTCGAGGAATCAGCATAAAATATGAAAAGTCACCACATAAAATACATCTGCATTAAACTTTTTGCATAAATTTCAAAAGACTATTATTTTATTGGACTGCAATGCGGTGCAATAACATATATGCATTTATAATATGTTTGCATATAGTCATGGCGTTTGCTTCTATACATACACTAATTCATTGTTATGGAGTGGTTTACCTTTTGTTATACATTATTCTCATTGTTACTCTAACCAGGTGGTGTCGTCTTTGTCTTAAGTATATATATAACATACAAAGGGTATACTAACTCTTCCTCGCTCTTTCCTTTTAGTATATTGTTATGTATTTTTAATTTACGTAATGTATTTCTTCGTCTTAACTTATTTTTATTCAAAGTGATTATTTTATACATATAAGTCACAGTTAAGAATAATATACAATACATGCAGTTTTTATTTATTATGATTATTTCTTTAATTTATTATTAAACAATCATGAGAATAGTTAATGAATTATAAATAAATAATAATAAATATATATATAAAAAATATTCCTTTTTTATCGCAAATTAACAACTTTTGAAGTTTCTATATGTTCATTTTCAAATTTTCTTTCTAAGTTTAAATATCTATGATATCGCTTTACATGCTGTAGTGTATAAATTTTTACCTCATAGAGTCTTATCTAAGAGTTTTTGCATCTTTTATTATATATATTATGTAAAAAAAAAATAATAATAATTATATAGTTATCGATATCATAATAATTAATAATTAGTTAAATTATACTTGCGAAATAAATGCATACTGTATAGTTAAAAATAAACCAATTAAACGCTATGAGGAAGACTATAAAATGTTTTGGGGGTTAATTTTATTTCATATTCTAAAAAAGTACATTATCCTGAATCGATACACATGTGAATTTTTAAATTTTGATTTCATTAAGTATTTTTCATTAATTTTTGAAAGTCATGAAATGACACCACAGGCTGCAATTTTTCCTATGCTCACATGCATAAGATGCAGCCTGTGACGTCATTTCGCAACTTTCAAAAATTAATTAAAAATACCTAATGAACTCAAAAATTAGAAATTAACATATGTATCGATTTAAAACAATGTCTTCATTTAGAATATGAAATAAAATTACCCCTTACATTTTTTGTAGTCTTTTTCAATGAGGATAAAAAGGGCTAAGTAAATAAAAATAAATAACTACCAAAGTTCTAGTCTAAGAATAAATATGTTACAATTTTCTTTTTCTTTATTTTTATGTCAACAACTCATTTTAACTTATAAAAACAGTACTACTGTATTGGTCATATTTGTTAATTTGTATTTTTTTAAAAAACTAAATTATATCATTTTTATGTTATTTACTGCTCTATTATGTCGTTGAAGTTTGAAGTGTAAGAACCGAATCGAAAAAATTAAATATATTTTTAGTATTTCAAAATTTTACACTTCACGTTGTTAAATTATTTACGCGTTACTAATTTATCCAAAATAAAATAAATAGCCATTATATTCTATTCAACTTAATAATTAAATCATGAAACAAAAAGTGTATGTTTATAAAACTCTGTTAGTGTGTTAGGCATACAGTATTGCACAAAGGAATATTTTTTTACAATACATTTACATTTACAATGCACAATAGATTTTGTTGCACAATTATAATGCATTCAATCAAAGTGATTTGATTGCCGCGTGTGGCTAGAACTTATTAGAGGTTATACCACATTTTACGGTATAAAATGAATTTATATATGGGGCTAAAAATAAATATAAATAGGTAGATAAATAAATGATAAGAATCCATACATAAATAATTATATTTTATTTCTATAGAGATTACAAAAAATACATAATTAAAATACAATCAGAAATCGTAACAAATTATTTATTTTTCATGTGATCAATAATTTGCCATTTTTATGATTTTGTTCATTTATGCATTTCCCATGGCGGAAAAAAGGAATATTTAAATTCATATTGATCTGATTTTAAGTTATTTATTACAAATAAATCAAATAATTAACATAGTAATAAAAAAATTATATAAAAATGATTTTGTAGTTTTGATTGTGTTTTTGAATTCTTTATACAATTTTTAATTCTTTTTTTTTTCACCACATTTTTTTACTACAGTATAATAAATAATAAGTATCTTCAAATGATATTATATTTCATATTTTCAAGAAAAAAAAATAATAATAATAAAAATAAATATTTTGTTTGTTTATGTTTTTTTCTATTTACACACGATTGTTAGAACATACTTTACGCATTCAAAAACTGGCACTACATTTGTAATGGTATTCTTATACTTATAAAAAAAAAAATAATAAAAAAAAAAAAAAAAAAAAACGCGCTAGATTTAAGTGGTAAAATGTATTGCCACAATCATGTGTACATATAATTGTTACTATTTCAGAACAAAAACTATTGGAAATCAAATCGTAAGAGGCATTTATTGCCTAACAGGCAACAAGTTCCTTTATTTATATATATTTTTTTTATGGTCCGCGTCTAACTTTAAATTTTACCTATAAAATTTAAATACACAACTGAAGTTACAAAATATTATTTTTACTTATCTTGCCTTTATTTTTTAAGTTATAATGAGGAAGATCAAAACTGAGGTGGTAATTTTATTGCATATTTTAAAAGAGGACATTGTCCTAAATCGATACAGATATGCAAATTTCTAAGTTCATTAAGTATTCTTAATTAATTGTGGAACTTCGCAAAACGACGTGATTGGCGATATAGCTTTTTCCTAAGCCCACCTATATATAAGTTGCCGCCCGATTCGTCATTTTTCGAATTTCAAAAATTAATGTTGCATAAATTTACATAAGTTAAATCATACTAATAACCTGCCTATTTTTTCTCTGTTTTTGCTAGACTTAAATTAACTAAAAAAAAAAAAAAAACTGAAACATGTAACGTATACTTGATGAAAGTATAAAATTAAGTTATAAAATTAAAATTCAGTTCTAGTAATAAATAAATTGCCCATAGCTAAAATCAAAATACATTTCACGTCTAAAAATAATCCTATTTGACATTTGCATTTAGATAATGTTACGTGTTTCAAATTTTTAATTAAGTCACCAATATTTTTAGTGTCTATGAAAAAATCAATGCCAGGTCAGTCTAGCAACCATGATTTTTCTTCTAGAGGTCAAAGTTGAATGTAATAATTATTTATAGCGTGTGTGTGGATCAACGTTTTACTATTTTAATATTATTTCGTGTCATTATGGCTTGCAGAGAATGAATTTTAATATATTTTAATGACAAAATCCTGTATTTTTTTACTTACGCAAAAGTTATAATTGTTAAAATTTAAGTCCCCTTTCTTAACGAACAAGGCTCCACACACGCTAAATTCAGTGGATAAGACATAAAAAATTACTTTTTTTTTGTTTACAATATTTAGTGTTTACAATGTAAATTAGAAAAAAAAGTTTAAATATAATATTATACTTCTAATGGTTTAATTTTCTTATAAATTATGTAATATATTGTATTTTATACAAGTTACAGAAATTAAAATATACTGGGATTAGAATTACTATGGCAAATTTTTCTGTGATTTCATAGGACCACGCTGGTGGGCTTGTACCTTTTGTGTCCTCTTAATAAAAACTATTTTATTATTATTATACTTATGCAAATTTTGCCATATTACCACTATTATTATTTTACTATAATGTTTACATTTCCCGATTGTGCTTTATTTTTTATGCGGTAGCGGAAAATGAGTCTTCATAACTTTTTCAGGATTACCAAAGAACTACAGTATACATATCGGGTTAAACTTTTGAAAGCATTGCAAGCTCAAAATTGAAATACAAAAACTAAAACTTTTTATGAATGTTATGCACTAAAAAAAAAAAAAAAAAAAAAAAAAGCATAGTAAAATGTCTTAAAAACGGCAAATTTTTTTTATTATTATAACAAACATTGTGATATAAAATTTTGCTCTTCTATAGCCTCGTGTGGTAATATTATACCATAATAATTATGTATATACCATTAATGTATCATGGTTTATGTTAATTGATGCCATAAAGTTAAAAAAAAAGAGTTAAGTTTTATATAATCACGTGTTCTTTTTATACATAATATATTCTATGTTTTAACTGTACATACATAATGCATAATGTAACATACAATTTTATTTTATTTTATCATATAGCAAAAAGTAAACATCATGAATTAAATGGAGAGAAATACGTTAATGAGAAAGACTATAACATTTTAGGGAGCTTTTTTTAGTATACTGTATATTTCTAAAAGAGGGCATTGCCCTGAATTGATATATATACAAAATTCTAATTTTTAAGTTCATTAACATTAAGTTGTTTAATGGACCACAAGATATATAATAAAGAGGTTGAGCGCACCACAAAACTCACTCATTCGATTTCATTTTGCGATGGATTGTACTTGGTTCTAAGCCAATACGATGCCGTTCACCAGTTACGTCACTGATAAGGTTAACAAATTTGTATGTGGCAATATGACGTCTTTGGTGAATTACTTTAAGCTGCGCGACCTAGGCCAAAACTTATCCCGAGTGAAAAAAAAACGTAAGTGAAAACGATTTTTCCATCACAAATGCATTAAGAATATTTCAAACTATTTTAAATAGTTCTTTCATAGCAAGTGGTGTGTCGTGAAATGACGTCACTACGTCGGTAGCTTTTTTATATGCTCACATGCATAAGTTGCCACCCGTGACGTCATTTTTCGATTTTCAAAAATGAATTAATAATACTGAATTAACTAAAAATTTAGCAATTCACATATTGAAAGAGGACAATGTACTCATTAGAATATGAAATAAACTGACCCCCCTCCCCCACTTTTTTTTTGTTCTTCATTATAAAGATTTCATTTGATAATGCATTATTTGTTCCATTATGACAAAAATATGGATATATTTATTTAAAATTTAACATCACATTGTCTTTAAAACCAATCATATTTAAAAATAATAAAATAAAATTACTTTTTATTTCAGTGCAATTAAGTTTTCTCCGTGTTATTTTATTGGGATCTCAGTTTTACGTAATTTCAGACGTTCCTCCCTTCAACCTCCTCCCCCCCCCCTCTCTCTCTCTCTCTCTCTCTCTCTCTCTCTCTCTCTCTCTCTCTCTCTCTCTCTCTCTCTCTCTCTCTCTCTCTCTCTCTCTCTCTCTCTCTCTCTCTCTCTCTCTCTCTCTCTCTCTCTCTCTCTCTCTCTCTCTCTCTCTCTTTATTCCCTCCCTTCTTTGTTCTCATTTTCGTGCACGACATTTTTTCACTAAAGTCACTGAACTTAAAGCCGCACTGACCCAATCTACTCAACCAACAAAATTACTTGCTTGGCTTTTTGTACGCAAAGTAATTTTTCTTTATAATACATTGCAGTAATTTTAAGTCAAATCTGATAGGAAAGATTTAGTACTTTGATATAAAATGATAAAATAATGCTTATATATTATGATCATTATTATGAAATTTTTTGATTAAAAAAATGTTATGACTAAATTTTTACAATTTAAAGCGTAGTCTGAAGTCTGGCAAGGAAAAACTTCAGCGACAGAGAGAGTTTTATTATATTTAAAAAAAAAAATATATTAATGTTACATAATAATTGCGGTCTTATATCAAACATCAAACCCTTATATTGTTGGTTTTAAACAAATCTAACTTCTTTTGGTGAATTTGGTCGAGAGGTCCCCGCACGTCTCACCAAAAATCTCCATGCCCTATAAAAATTTAGATGACTATAAAAATGAAGTGATGCTTTTAGACATTTTCCTATGATGCTCTAATTATAGACTGCTAATTAGAATAATTAGAACTATCAGCAAAAACCGCAATATTGAGTAAGGCTTAAATGAGATAATGCGCAAGTTTGAAGTTTGTTAAAATCGAAAAAAAAAAAAAAAAAAAAAAAAAAAAAAAAACTCATAAGACCACGTCTAAAACAATTAGATATATAGCAATTTTTATTCTTTTGTGTATAATATAATTAATAATCTCAGCTCATACGAATAAAATAAATATAATTCTAATTATATAATATAATATTTTAAAGCTCAAATTTGTTACTTTAAAAAATCTTGCATTAACATTAGGATATACAAATATAAATGACAAAAATATGGAAGCCATAAAAATAAAAGTAAAAACATATTCTTGTGTTAAGTAAACAATAGACAAAAGAAATGAGTATAAGGCGAAGATCCGCTTTGTCACGCGGTCCTTTCTTCTACTAAGTATCGATTTAAATTTCTCAAACCTTTCTTAAGTTTACATACTATATTGTGTATACTGTATATGTACTGTCAGAGTATAAGAGTATTTTAATAAATGAATGAATGAATGAATGAATGAATGAATGAATGAATGAATGAATGAATGAATGAATGAATGAATGAATGAATGAATGAATGAATGAATGAATGAATGAATGAATGAATGAATGAATGAATGAATGAATGAATGAATGAATGAATGAATGAATGAATGAATGAATGAATGAATGAATGAATGAATGAATGAATGAATGAATGAATGAATGAATGAATGAATGAATGAATGAATGAATGAATTTTATGAATATATAAATAAATAAATAAGGCATCAATTACAACGTAATAATAATAATACCAAGTTTGCATTAATGTAAAATACATTGTGAAATCTTTACTTTATAGACTCTCATGCCATAATACGCCATAATGGAGGTGACAAAAGTTTAGGGCAGGATAAAACAAAAATCTATCTAAAAATGATAAATGTTAAAATTATATAATTTTCCATTTTAGAAAGCTAATTCAGAAATTCAAAATTTAGCTATCAATTTTTTGTTATCTCATATACAAGTCAAGAATTTCAAATAATACATACTCTCATGATAAAAAATAAAAAAAATTCATTAGATAATGGAAATCTATTATTGAAATTAAAATTTATTTATTTTTAAGTCTTAAGGGGAAAAAAGTTTCTGCGTTACCAGCTTTTGTCAAATCAACACAACTTTGATATTTTCCGCTTTGTTTTAATCGTATTTTGTCTGGAAAACTTAATAAGCTGAATAATAAGCATAATATATAATTTTGGATTTTTGTTTTACATATTACCTAAAATATATGTTTTTCTCCTATTTACTGTGCAGTTTATTTACCACAATAAATGACGCATAAAATAAAAATGTTCACCTGAAATGAACAATGTCTGAACTGTTTGACTTTTCTTCCGTCAATATGTCTAAAAGTATCATTTCAATGAGTTATAGTAGATATAAAGAAGTTAAAGTTGGTGTAATAAGGGAAACATAAAGTTGGTTTTATATACTTCTAATGCCATTATCATGAAAGTCAATTTACTTTGAATCTTTGGGGAGGAAAAAAAAGTTGATCGCTACAGGGTAAGATCTTACTTACTAATACTCAAGTATTGTTCACAAACTCACACAATGTGAAAGGTATGAGAGAGAAAGAGAAAGAGAAAAAGAGAGCATAAACTTCTTGTTGAAAAAATAACATTTGCATTACTTCTTACTTTCGTACAATTTTTCGTATTCATATATGAATACAGGATTATTTTTATTCTGTTTCGAAAATAAATGAAAAATATTGTTTAAGAAATAAGAATAATATTATTTTTATAATTTACAGTAATTTTTATCTTCGTTTTAGACAATTTAAAGAAAATAATGACTATGATTGCCCCCCCCCCCCCACCCCCCGTTATCTGCATTTTTGCAACATTGAGTGGATTAAGGGGATATACTGGTCTTAAAAATTAAAGCAAAAACGTAAAATTCATATGATAGGAACATCATTCATATATATATATATATATATATATATATATATATATATATATATATATATATATATATATATATATATATATATATATTTACATCTCTCAACACTTTTGTACTCTCACAAACTAGGGTTACAAAAACTGTAAAGTACGAAGCAATTTTAGGAATTAATGACGTCATGAATTCCGGGTCTACAATAGTACGGGTTGTCTATATACTTTACAAGTTTTCTTCCCAATTTTTGAAGGGTTAATGGGCATAATATGTGTATACGTACTCGTACCATCATGTAATTTATTATTAAGTGGATTTTTAGGCCACTTTTTTTAAGGGTTGTTATTTAAAGACGTAGAACACCTTTTGAACAAAAAACTTGCCTAATATCCTAACATACCTAAATATCAACGTTGATTTGGCCGGAATCATTATTTTCTAATTTATTTTCCATTCAAAAAATAATAGCTGCGGGTTTGTGACGTCACAGCTCGCCTGTTTTCGCGCGCGTGGACTAGTGGGCTGTGACGTCACGAACCCGCAGATGTCATTTTGTGAATGGGATATAAATTAGATATCAATGATTCCGGCCAAATCAACGTTGATATTTATGTATATTAGGATATTAGACATGTTTTTTGTTCAAGGTGTTCTACGACTTTAAGGAGAAAAGAAATATGTCTCAAATTCAAAGGCTAACTCCCTACTTTTATTAAAATTAATAATAATAGAAATTTTTCTTCATTTGAATACTTTTTAAAAATACGTTCTTCGGTCACGCTTTTATCTATTAAAAAAAGTAAATTTATTATAATCATCACCATTTAGAATCATATATAAAATATCTTCTAGCCTATTTACATCAATAAATTTCATTGTTTAAGTTACTCAACAAGTGTATTAAGTTACGGTATTAAATAAGATTAATTTGCATATCGTATTATCAGAACCTATTACATAATATACTTTAGAATTACTAGATCTTATAGAACGGATAATTATATTAAAAAATTTTAACGCAAAATGGTAATTTTTTCCCCTGGTAACATGCTTATTTATTTTTAAACTTTTCCCTTATAGGTAAATGAGCATGAAAAAATATATAAAAATCTGTATAATACTGTATACGAGCAGTTTGTCTTTCCCTAGTCTATTTTACTGTAATTAGATTTTTACATTATGTCACTTATAAGTTTATGCTTGTAAGAGCTGTAATATATTATGAAAGTGCAAGATACGTAGAAAAAAAATGTATAACTATCCAGATTATCAGTAAATTTTACCTAATCCAGTAATGAGAATTACTGGAAAAACGTACTAACTAATCACAAATGGTGCGGGAAAAGCTTACGGTTTCAAAATTTCCTATCCTTTCAAATATTGTATTTTTTTTTTTTTTTTTTTTTTTTTGTAAGAAAGCTGCTGCACTGACTCTGAACATTTTTAAATGAAGAATACCACGGAATACGATCCTAAGGTTATCTGTTCACATGTAGTAATATATTTTTTAATATCATGTAATAAATTTGATTGTACAGTACATGTAGCCTCTAATTTTAGTAATACAAATTATAATTGATATGTGGTGAAATATCGAGGAGGAAGATTATTTTGAAGAACTTGTTTATTAATGATGAATAACTGATTATAATATAAATTTGCATAGTACAGTAAGAGAGAGTCGCCAGGCAGAGTCTCTCTCTTACTATGAAGAACAATATGTTAAGTGACCATTCTCTGGTGATGAATGGTAGATATGTAGATCTAGATATATATGGTAATGAATGATATCAGCGAGCGCCTTATATATTACACTCGGCACTAGACAAACAGTTGTAATTTGCTAAGGGCTAAGTAACAAGGATATACGAAAATAAATGACACTTTCTCTAATTTACAATTTATTAATGACATATAGATTATTTACGATATAACAGAAATACCGTTACATATAATATACAGTCTATTATTTAAAATCTTTACAATTTCATGCAAACAAATATATATTTGGGTCTAAGAAATATATCTCATATTTGTAGATATGTTCTTTTTTTTTTTTTTTTTTTTTTTTTGCTTGCCATATTGTGTTATCGTGCTATACACCAATCCCAGTCCCAGTCAAGACATTGTCTTATCGACAGGTAAGGACTTTCCAATTAATGGAAAAGCACACACGGGCTGGCCACGGCCTAAGTACACAGCCCGGCATTCGCCATGAAACCTAGAGAAACCGTGGAAACATCTAAGCAGGCTGGTCGGTGCAATCACATCAATCATGCACCTCCCGAATACTGTGCGTCGTCATGGAATGTATGTAAACATGCATCGTGCAACGTGTTGTGCTCTCACACTTCACGTACGCACCTAGCAGTGGCTCGAACCTATACTCGGTGAGGAGTACAGAGTTGCGAGTCAGCTGCCTTCACCACTCGGCCATACCAGCTCGGTCTATTCTATTGTTGTTGTTTTTTGCATGCTGTTTGTTTATGAGACAAGATCTATATTACTATATAAACTTCTGATCAATAAATTTATTTATTTATACACACATATATATATGCCACCATACAATTAAGACGGGAAATCAGGTACTACGGGATTTGACTAAAAAGTTGTAAAGAAAGAAAAATCTGAAATTTAAATTTTGCACATTGATACATTAGGGTTAGGTATCTTCAAAAATGTTAAAAATTTTGGGAGGTCACCATGCTAGATTTTAAATTATGATTTTTTGAAATTTTAGTCAAATTTAATTATTTTCTCTCTTATCTGATGGTCAAGAGTTCTAAACTTTTTATATTAGGTAGCTGTTACTATTAACTTTCAAATAACATTATAAAGTTTCGAAGTTTTCTCTTTAGATTTTGAGATATATGCAAGCCATTTGAAATCAACCCTTTAATAATAATCAATATAATAATTTTCACCAGTAATACCCATTAAAAAAATTGTCAGGCAGTTTCGTAGCAACACTAAATATTATAAGTATTATAACATACTTTGGTCTCGTCATTGAATTCCCAAAATATATATTTACAATTTAAATCGATAATAATTTAGCTTGATCAAATTGAAACTTATACATCAACTTTTTGTTACACTGAGAAACCAGATATCAATCCTTTTACGTCGGAGTGAACCAACTACACAATATAAATTTTACTTATAGGCATAGAAACACCTTGAACAAAAAATATGTCTAATATCCTGACATACCTAAAAATCAACTTTTATATATTTGGCTAAAGTCATTGATTTCTCATTTATTTTCCATTCATGAAATTGTAGATGCGGTTATATGACGTCACAGATCGCCTGTATCCGCGCGCGTAGACTAGTAAACTGTGATGTCATAAACCCGCATCTTCCATCTTGTGAATGACAAATAAATCAGAAATCAATGACTCCGGCTAAATCAACGTTGATATTTAGGTCTACCGTTTATTTCTCCTGTTAAACGCGTAGAAGTGCCAAATGTAGATCGTTCATTTTGAGTGAAATTTGTTAAGTGTAGTTCGTTCACTTTTGTCGTGAGAGGATCGATAGGTAGTCTGGGAGTCATATAATATAATCTTGAGGTTTTGCAATGATCAAAGAAGTCACTTCTTTGTGAGTAAAAAAGTAAATAATCTTATAATAATGATAACTACAGAAGAAGCTGAATAGTATACAAAACGTTCTCTGGAAGTCAGCATACTGTATAGTGCGCATGACGTCATACTGAATGCGCTTTGATGCCTTACTGAAATAACATTACTAAACATAGGACAAACGTTTTTTTGGCTATTTTCTTTTGAATTAGATATTATTATTTTTCTGCCTACTTGAAAACGTAATTCAACCTGTTAACAACATCAATACTCACAAAAATATTGCTAATTATTTTTAAACTCGTAAAAATGTGTCTTTTTCCCATACCGGCCTATGTTATTTAGTGCTCACATATGGCGTCGACTTTTAGATGAATGCAACCACCCTATTACACACCTGCATTGCTTAATAAATGTATATTGAAGCTAGATTTATTTATTCTAGAAGTGTTTTCTTTAGTGTTAAGAAACGGAGAGACCTTTCAAGTTCTAGACTTAATTAAATATTCTTGATTTTTTTTATTTATTTCTCACGAAAAGACGAGAAAAAAACGATATTACGCAATTTATACTACATTACGCTATATTGTGTTTTATTTAACATGATAATAATAAAATTATAGTAATTATGCTACTTAATTGAAATTAATATGATGTACAATATAATATTCATATTATTTAATAAATTTACTATACAGTATAGCATAGCATAAATTTATATTGTAATTCTGCTGATAAGACAAAAAAACGTAATAATTATGCTATAGCTCAATGCATCATACATAATAACATATTATGCTATATATTGTAAAGCTATTATACTATCATTGAATTTAGATTATACTCTAAATTCAATGATACTATATAGCATAATAGTTAAGATTTTCAGCATAATTACTTATGCTATTAACAAATAGCAACAATTGTGCTCTACAATATAGAAATATTGATATTGTTCAATGCAGCATAAATTACGTCACTTATTTTTTACGTGTGGTGTTACTATAAAAAATAATTTTCTAATCATATAATTATATACTGTATAATTTTTTTTTTATTATATAGTTATTTCTAAATCAACGATAACATATAAATAGTTAACAATGATAAACTAAATATATACACTAAAATAATGAATTCGCTCTGACGATATTGATTATGATAATTAACAATGTTGTACAAATGTCAGAGCGCTTCACGAAACACTCACTCAAGTATTGATTTATTTTAATGCTATATATATATATTATATGAGAAGCCAAAGTAATATACTTTCCAACTCTCTTTACTTCATATTTTATAGTTATTAATATTTTAGCTGGTGTATATATATGAGAAAATACTTTTAACTTTATCGTTTACTATGAATCTCAACGAAATTCAACCACATGAAATTATTATATACCATCAGCCAAAATCTATAGAAAGATGATTGAGTGTCCTAAAAATTACCTGTTTTTTTTCTTTTTTCAACTTTTGATAAGAGTATAATTATAAGTATAAAAGGCTGAAATAATGTACACACGATTGAGATACTATATTTTAGCATTTAAATATTCAAGCTTTGAATCTCAGCGTTATGGTTATAAGTAAAAAACGTGCTTAATTTAAATGGTAAAATATATTGACACAATCGTGTATGATGCAAAGATTTGCCTTAACGAAGAGGGTAACCGACTTACTTACAAAAGTGCAGAAATTTTCAAAAGGGGAACTTAATTTTCACAATAATTCTTTCAATTTTATTTATATCTATACAAAACAACAAAAAAAAAAAAAAAAAAAAAAAAAAAACTTTTTAATGAATAAACACGAAATGGGATCTTCAAAACTGATGACAATTTTTACCAGAATGTTAATGTAGCCCCACGAAAGCGCGTGAAAATACTGTAAGGTATGCAATTTAAGTGACTATTCATGTTTCTGACGTCAGAAACATGCAAAAATTAGTAAAAAAAAAAAAATGTTGTGCGGGTTGCATAAATTGAAATTTTCTGATCACTGCTACGGAGCTACAGTTAGGTTTTGAGACAAACTAAAGATATTTATGTAAGTCCCATCAAGTGTTTTGTGTTATAAATGCTTATGTTTTCTTCTGGTTTATTCCTTTAAGTATCATTACATCTTTACTTCATGTTAATTTTATATTTTGCGATCGTCCAGTTTGTGAGATATTAGGTGGTTACATACTCCCTTAAAGTTATGGATGCACATAAAGCCTTATGTTGACTTCAATATTTTTTTTGGCTTCCTTATCTGATGATCACGGACCCTTTATCATGCGTTGTTGTTGATGTCATTCACTTTCAAACAAAATATAAAGGTAAAGGATAAACTTTTATAGAACAACTTTTCTTATATCAACCGTGAATTCATCTTATTATAGTTTTATGAGTTACGGAAAAACTATTTGTAAATATATACATGGAAAGATTAAATTACATAATTTATGCTGCATTTATATGTCTTTATAGCATAAATGATGCTAAATTAATGCAACATAAATAACTATGCTTTGTAACATAGCAAGTATATGAAGCATAATATGTACTAGATTTTGTGAAGTATATTATTATGTGAAGCAGTATAACATACTGTAGATTATGTTTTATTATTGAACAAAACGTTTTCAAAAATGGACTACCATAATTAATATAATTATTACGTATTTATTTTTGTACAGTACGTGTACTATTAAAATTAAATTTTCATTGCTTCTTTTTTTTGTATTCAAAACATTTATACGTGTAATATATTTATTTTAAATTTGAGAAAAAAAAATTTAAGAAGACTTATATAACTGGCAAGCTTCATTTCTAAAATTACAAATCAAAATCCATTTCATGATTATTGTAAGTGAAAATTTTATTTTACTAAAGTATCTTTAAAAATATATGTCATAAATGAAATCTTAGAAGGTTACTAGCCAAAATATTAAAATCTAATTTTTGCTTTACAAGGCATCTTATTTGATATTTACTTATATAGTTGTTAAAGAAAATTAATTTACTTTCAACATTACTTTTTGCAAAACTGTCTAAATAAATATAAAAGCAGTACATTAATTTGTTTTTCATACTTGTACTATGCTTTATGTATAGAACTATAAATTTAAACAAAAAAGTTTTATACTAATACAGAAATCCATGTATAAAATTGCAATGAAGTTAATATAATATAAAAGATTACAACTATACCCATTTTGCTAAATTTATTCAACATAACACTATTAGAATAATTGTACAAATAATAGTCATAAACTCATAACTATCTTGATAAGTAATTAAACTTTTTACTATCGTACATTAGTAATTATTTATAAACAAAACACTTGTAATAAAATGATTATTAAATATTTAATGATTTTTATCGTTAATAAGGGAAAATGATGTGTATATAGTTAAAAAAAAAGTTAGGTTGGTTGAAAATTAACGTAATATATTTAAGTGCATGCATTTTGGATTTAGAAAGTGAGAGAGTGAGTGAGAGGGTGAGTGAGTAAGAGAGAGAGAGAGAGAGAGAGAGAGAGAGAGAGAGAGAGAAGAGCGCATGAGCACCGACTGTACAAAGTGGTTAGATCACGGAAGTAAAGTTAATATTGTGTACACTATGTACTCGTACTTCTGTACTTACTTTCCAGATTGAATAAAAACTTTTCACAATTTTTGTGAAACTTTTCTACTTCACCTTAACTTATACATATACAAACTAATTATTTATTTTTATAATCCGCATCTTCTTAAAGGCATAGAACACGTTGAACAAAAACTTGTCTAATGACAGGTAATATACCTGCAAATCAACGTTGATTTGACCGGAGTCATTGATTTCTAATTGATTTTCTATTATTTTAACTCATACTTATTGTAATTATTTTAATGGCAGATCCAATTGATGATGTCAACACCCACTTGGTCCACGCGCTGGTCCACGTATACTTAAACCAAGTGGACTGTGACGTCATAAACTGGATTCACGATTACATGGAATTCAAAATAATGGCAAATAAATTAGAAATCGATGACTCCGACCAAAACAACGTTGATTAGTATATAAACTGTCATCAGACTTGTTTTTGTTTAACGTTTTCTATGCATTTAACTAACTTACTTTTTTTTTAGTTACAACTTAACTAAAAACGCTCAGATTAAAAAACGTACCTTATTTGCATAAATTAACTATGTAAATTAAAAATCCCAAGAGGACAAAAAAAAAATCTAGATTTCAATCTTAAAAATAATATAAAAGCACTTTCTACCAACAAATTTAAAATTATGTCACATTTAGATATTTTATTAACATTTAATTTAATAATATTTCTTTCTCTTAAAATTAGATTTTATTTTCACTAGGTAAGAACAAGCTTCTTGTAAAATAGAGAGAGAGAGAGAGAGAGAGAGAGAGAGAGAGAGAGAGAATTATACTATTTCTTTTTTCGTCTTTTTTTTTACTACATTTATAATATCCTTAAAATTATTCTATTTTGACGAAAAATGATATAATGATGATAGTTACGAAAAAGAGAGATATCAAAATAAAAATGATTATGCGAAACATTAAAATCTTGAAAAATTATTAAAATTATTATTATTTATCAAAAATCACAATCACAATCGGAAAAAAAATACGTATATAATAATTGTACTAACTCATTTCCAGCAAAGTTTTTTGAAATACAACATAATTTATGCTATATTACATATTACATAATAACTATGCTATATAGCGATAAATATTATATAATAGTATATATGTTGTTCTAATTTAGCCTCATTTATGCTATAATGTCATAAATGCAGCATAAATTACGTAAATTATTCTTTTCGTGAAGATTTATAAAATTTTGTCCTTTAGTGTTAAGTGTTTCAACAGTAAGATTTACAGATTACTTATTAATTTACAAAAAGAAAAAATTTTTTTTTTCAATTTTACCACTAGACATAAAAATGGATAAATTATTTATAAATGTTAAAACATAAATGATCACGAAGAAAGGGTTTATGAGAAATAAAAATGATATTGAATATATATATATATATATATATATATATATATATATATATATATATATATATATATATAAAAGAACAATACGTTATAATATGAATAATGCATGCGGTTCGTACTAAATTCATAATCAATAGTCGTTGATATTTCATCAAAGCCGGGCTTTAGGAACAAAATAATAGAAGCACGAATGTGTTCTACTGTAACATGACGTGTGTTTGATGAAAGATACCACGTCAATAATATTATTTGATAAAGTAAAATTAGAGGGCAGCTAGATTTTACTGTAAAATGTTTTAACTCAGCTAAATCGTTAAAAAAATTTTTTTGATAAAACTTTCGTGATTAAAAGTACTTTTCAATTTATTTAATTGTTTCTAAATTTTTTTATATTTTGCTTTTATAAATTTAAAATGTTATTATATATTTTTAAATAAATGCTATACTTAATGTTTAAAATCCAAATAATACATAATATGATGTAAAACAAATACATGGACAAAAATGAATACAAAATTATTTTGCTAGCACATTATCAGCACAATTTGTTCAGTACAGCATTATCTTTGCTGTACTACATAATAACTATGCTAGAGAGTATAAATATTATGTTGTACTGACTAATAATAACTATTTAATAGTAATAACTTTTTTGAGGCTGACTTACTGCGCATGTGTAGTAAGTAGAAACGGAAGCGGATGTGAGCGAAATCACTTTTAGTCAGCCTTAAAACCATCATTCCTTTATTAGTCAATATTATAATTATTTATGTTATTCTAATTTAGTATCATTCATGCTATATATAATGACATAAATACAGCAAACATTACGTAATTTATTTTTTCCCTGTATGTAAATAATAAAAAAATTATTGAATTTGAGAATATATATATTAAAGTTAAAGTTCTTAAGAACTTACAATTTTTATATCCTTCAAAGTAGTAAGCTCATACCATTTTATATATTATATCATAGTATGGAAGAATCAAGTATTATGTGACAATAATTCATGGTTGTATTTTATATTATTAATAATGATATTTTGAAAGGAAATTTTTGAAATCATTATAATTGAATCTGTTTATTATTTTACGTCTAAATAAACTATTATGGATCTATTATGGTCTCAAAGGTTAAGAAATATACCTAAATTAAGGAAGTACTATTATTTTTTTCTCGGTCCATTTTAAACATTTTTGGTTCAAAAAGTAGCAAGAGAGAGAGAGAGAGAGAGAGAGAGAGAGAGAGAACAATGACAATTTGTTAGTTAATTTTTAATTTTATTGATTTATTTAAAAAAATTGAAATTAAATAAAATTACCGTAAAATTTACGTATAATTATTATATTAAAATTTAAAGATTAAATACTTTAATTTACAAATTAAATATCCACGTCTTTCTTCTTTGCTTAAATACATTTTGAAATTATTTTTTTTCTAAATTATCAAACTTAATTTATTTATTTAATATTGCAAAAAAAATATTTTAAAATATATAAAAAAGTCTGCAATGGGAAAAAAATGAGAGTATTTAATAACTTTTCATCTTATACTAAATTCATTTGGGAGGAGATTGTACAATCAAGATTTAAGTATGCACAATGCAAAATGTAAACTTTTTTTTTTTTTTTTTTTGCTATTTATTTTATATGTTTATTAAAAATACGCAGCAAAAAATAAATTACATAATTCATGCTTCAATGAATAATTATTATGTTCAATAGCATGAATGTTAGCATTTTGGAATAGCATAAATAAATATGCTGTGTAATAGCAGTAATATAAATAATGTTATTATGTATTAATAAAAATTAACGGAATTGAACTATAGCATAATTTTTACGTAATATTTATCCATATACAATTTTAACACAAGGGGTTTCTTAAAATATGGTTAAAATATAATTTTTCCCTTAAAATGATTTTCATGTAATTTCCTATGCAGGATTTTTTTTTCTACTCTTAATTACTATCTCTCTTTTTTTTTAATCACATATCTGTATAGATATATACAAACTTATATAACAAAAAAGGTCGTGACCTTATAAGCTACCTGTTTTGTATATGCTTCCATGGAGAGGGGTTAGAAAAAAGCAAGTAAGGGGTGTGTATAAGCTAGTAGAGGGGAGGAAATATAGTACAACGAGGGAAGGCAAGGCAATAGCAGAGCGGGGTTGAGAAAGAAAGACAGTAAACTCATATCCATGGCTCGAATTGCACGTGTTTGGGATCTATGTGCGTTTTGTTGTTTAAATCCATTACCAAGTGAACAACGAAATAAAATTATTTTATATTCTTCTTTTATTTAATTTTTAATAAACAAAACAAAAAAAAAATCATAATATTAATTTTTTTTATTGTGCTTTATAAACTTTGTGTAACAGGTGAAAATTTGGTAATTAAAAAAAAATACAATTTTTGGATGAACTATGTATAAATAATGAAAAATTGTGAAACTTTAAAACATAATTTGGTGAATTTGGGTCGTAAAGCAATTTTTGGGTGAAATTGGAGAAAACGAGAATTTGTTTGCACTTTACTTTTATAATTAGTTAAATTGGTGATTTCTTACCAATAACAACAAATAATAGAACAAATTTAAAACAATTTTGACATTTATTAAATTTTTAAAGGAAAAAAAAGTGTTAATTTTTAAATGAATTAATTTTAAAATTGTGATATTTTTTCAATATTTTAATATACAAATAATCTTAAAAAAACAAACACTATAATTATAAAAAAATACTATATGTGTACATAAACTATAATCAATAAAAAATGTATAATTTTAATTTTACTATGTATATAATGTATATATATGTTTATATATTAATATTAAATATTACTAACGGACTACCTGTTAGTTCATCAATTTGGGTTACAAATAATCCAGCACCTGGACAATCACCAGGACCACCTAGTAATTTTAACTCAACTTTTTGTGTTGCTGATAAATATAGTGATTATGTGTCTACTGGTGATTTTATGGTGAATGTTAGTGTGGTGAATAATCTATTTAATACGGATTATGGCTTAGTTGCTGGGATTTCGTATGAAGGTAAGAACTATTTTCTTATTAAAAAAAAAACTTTATAAATACAGTGTAGTATACTCACAAATATCGTTTATATGAATTATTGCTAATCACTAAAATTACTCACTAATATAGGGCCATAAGCTGCAACCACTAGTTAAATATTAGTTATCTGTTGTAAAATCGTACATGGAAAAAAATTACTACTTACATGAATCCTTTATTTTGCAATAGGTACATATTAATTTGGAATAGGTAATAAGCTACAATATCACCTAATCTAAGTGAGTCACACCTTTATTACTGTATATTTTACCTGTATGAGGTATTATTGTGGTATAATAATACCTGTTATAGGTTATTGTCTACCTATTGCAATTTACAGAATTTATATACGTGTCTTTAGTAGTAATTTTTTTTTTTACCATGTAGCAATAATCAAAATAACAACTTAACTACGGTTTAACTAGTTAGTTAGCGTTGTATAACTTACGAAGGTCATACTTTTATTTGTCTTCATTAATTAACGTGTACAGAAATAAAAAATTCGTAATTTATGCTGCATTTATGGCATTATAGCATAATGATGCTAAATAAGAACAACTTAAATAATTATATAAAAAATACTGTACAACATAATATTTATGCTATATTTGCATAGTTGTTATGCAGTATAGCATAATATATTATGCTGTATTAAACAAATTGTGCTAAAAATGAGCTAGCATAATTATTACCATAGTATAAGTATAGTATAATATACTTATACTATGTTATTACGTATTTAATTTGTCCGTCTGGTTAATTCTTAAGAACATTTGCAAATATTTTGAGTACTATCCTTAGTGTACACTCATGACTCCCGTGATGCCAATAATTTTTACATTACAAAGTAAAAGGCTTTCGTTTGAGTTAAAAAGCCTAGAATGCTTTATGCTGTTTATTTAAAATGCACTCTGATATTAAAAAAAAAAAAGTGCTACATACAGTTATAAAACTAGAGTGCAAGAATAGTTATTATAAAAATGTTATATAATATCATATATGTCACGTACATACATATCGTATACATTTACAAATATCGTTGAAATGATAACATATAAAGTTCACAAATAAATATGTTTATCTTCATTTATATATATATATATATTTTTTTTTTTGATAAATTTCCTTTTAATGCTAATAATTTTTATTTACAAATTAAATGCTTTTTTAAATTCCCAGAAGTTTGTATTGTTATTATTTACAATGCATTTCCCTCTAATATTAAAAACTTGCTATAATATAATTAAAATTAGAGTGTAATATTTATTAAACAAATGCTCTTTAAAATTAATGATTTTCTTGCTACAAAAGAGTCATAAAAATGTGTATTGGTTACGGAAATAATAAATTACGCAATTTATGCTGCATTTATTATATTATAGCATAATTTATGGTAAATTAAAAAAATAATTATGCTGTACAACATAATATTAAAGCTTAGAATGTGAAGAAAGCATAGATTCTGATGTATTAAACAAATTTTTCTGAAAATGAGCTAGCATAATAATTATAATACGTACTTATTTTATCCCTGTTTATTTTATTATTATGCATGTTTGTAATGATGACACGGTCTACATTGTTCAGACGTGGCACGTAATACGTATCTTTAATCTTTATCACACTAAAACTTCCATATTGTTGTATTCAAATACATTAAACCCCTTTAACAATACAATACAATAAAACACAACATTCAAGATGTTAGATACGATTGTTTAGATTACCATAGATGTTTCTATGGTTGTCATGGTGAATGCCGGGCTGTATATAGCTCAGCCCTTATCTGCTGTTCCACATTGTACGTGACTTTGATAAAGGTATAGCACTTACAGGTAATATTGAAAAATTAGTTCATTTTATTATTGGTGATCAAAAATAAAACTTGCAACTTTTTCACGCTGTGACGATGTGTATTGATTAGACTCATCATAAATAAGTAGAGAGCAAGCGTATGAAAATTGCTTTAATATATAATAATATTTGATGAGTAACTTCAACTTTTATGTGGGGTTTCTCTAACCATTTGTGAGTGAGATGAAGCGCTTACTAAACAATTTCTGATTACTCATACTTTGTTTCCTGGTACATTTTACACTGTTTAAATGAATTTAAATTATAATAATACAATTAAATTTGCAATTTTTTTTTGGTCAAACGTTGATTTGTCATTGACTTTCAACTTAAAAATGGGACATAGTCACGCCTTTTCTAGAACTATGGAGTTTACAAGCACTGTCATAATATTGGTTCCTTGCTGTACAGTATTAAAAAAAAAAAAAAAAAAAAAAAAAAAAAAAAAAAAAAAAAAAACATAAACGTTATTCATAAAACTATCTTTATTACTTTATGCCTTGTATGAACATAAAGTAATATGAAATATAATCAACTTTTAATCTAAGATTGCAGGTGCGTTTTAAAATCTTCTACTGTACATGGAAAGAAGAAATTGCGTAATTTATGCTGCTTTTATGACTTTATATATAGCATAATTGTTGTTAAATTGGAACATAATAAATAATTATGCTATAGAAGATGATATTTATGCCAAATAACATAGTTTTTATGCATTATAGCATAAATTATCTTATAACGAACAAATTGTGCTTAAAATGAAATAGAATATATTTTTTTGTTCGTGTAACATCTCATATAGAATATTTATTTAGGGATACAATTTTCCGAAAGAAGTTTTTCTACTTACTATGATAGAAAAATAAGAGTTTATAACAAATAAAAAAAAATCGTAACAAAAATGTAGTTTTTATTTCTAAGGATTCATTTCTATTACCAGTTTATCTTGATACGTTTTCAATGAAAAGAATATAATAAAAACTATATATTTGAAAATTTACGTCCAATATTTTATTTTTTAATAAACATACCATATATCATGCTATATTTTTGTTGAAAAGCATGCAGTAAAACATCAACATAAAGAGAACAAGAAATATATATAGTATATGTACGTAAAGTAAAAGGACGTTAGCTTTATTCATAACAAAGAGAGTACGTATATTGTTATATATTATCATAAAATAGAATAACAAAATAAAGAACATATGTTTATATTTAATTTTATAAGACAAGGATAGTTTATATATAATAACAATAATAACATTACAGTCAAATTTCACTACATTCAACTTGTCATTTTTTTTATCATTATATATTCATAAAATAAATATTTACAATTTTCAAGTTAAAGTCAAGAAAATGTTTCTGCATTCCTATAATTTATGATTTTTAGATCATTTTTCTCTGTCAGTTTTGCAGTTTTCATTAAAATACTATTCCATTTTGTTAGACATCATTTTTCAATAACATTTCTTGAATGTTAGTGCAATTTAAAGTTATAAAATGTAATATATTTTTTTAGTGATATATTATTTTTCTATATTTTATATTTCTATATATTTTTTTCTTATTGGCATAAAAGGTTGCTTTATTTTTTTAGTTTAGGATTCTCTCCATAATTTTAATTTTTTGGTATTGCAACGTTAATTTCAATTCTAATTTTCACAAGAAGATATTTTAATTCAAATTCAAATGAAACAAGGAAAAAGAGTCTCAAAATATTTCTAACATATTTTTCCTAAGGAGACATGTTAAAACTCTAGAGATTATCTGCCTGTGCAAAAGTTATTCTCTGTATTTTGCTCTCTCTCTCTCTCTCTCTCTCTCTCTCTCTCTCTCTCTCTCTCTCTCTCTCTCTCTCTCTCTCTCTCTCTCTCTCTCTTCTCTCTCATTTTCTACAGAATATATGCAACATTATTTTCTTTATTTTATTTCTTAACATTTTTTTATTTTATAAATTTATTATGATCTGCGTGTTGAACTTGACTTTTACGTTGAAGTCTCATGAGAGGTAATTTTTTTTAACATCAAAATTATAAAGTAAAGGAGGAAAAAACGTCACAAAATAGCCTGAAATTTTGTTTAGAGACTTTTTCTAAAAAAATAGTTTTTTTTTTCTGTAATATAAACCCAAGAATATATTGCTGATAAGTGAGTGATTTGAATGTCATTATTTTTATACTTAAAAGCAGTCTTGAGCTTGATTATCGTATTTATGGTAACGATACTATATAACGATATTTGGTTATCGATACGTTATAGATTAACACTTTTATAAAAGTTATCATTATAAATTAACAAAAATTTATAATATTATCATCGCAAAAATAATTCTGCTTCAAAAATAAGAAAAAAATACACCCACAAATATGAAAAGTGCACAAAAAATATGAAAATATGATTCAATTTTTTTTTTTTCAAGAAGCAAGATTTGAAATATTTTATTTTAATAAAAATATTTCATTGTAATTTATAGTTATCGTAATCGTAAAACTATCGTATCGATATTGTATCGTTTTAGTGGGCGACATTTTAAAAGTAATGATATATAGTTATAGTTATTGCTAGAATATAGTATTGTTATCTTTATAGAAATTTTGGGTATCTAAATCAAGACTGCCAAAAAGAAGCTAGCATTAAAAATGATTTTATTTTAACGGATAAAAATAAATTCGTAATAAGTATGACAGCTTAAAGAAATAGAACACATTGAACAAAAAACATGTCTAATATCCTAACATACATAAATATCAACGTTAATTTAACCAGAGTTATTGATTTCTAACTTATTTTTTATTTACAAAATGTCAGATGCAGGTTTATGACGTCACAGCTTACTAGTCCACGCGCGCGGAAACAGGCAAGCTGTGACGTCATAAACATGCAGCTGACATTTTGTGAATGTAAAATAAATTAGAAATCAATGACTCAAGCTAAATTAACGTTGATATTTAGGTATATTAGGATACTAGACATGTTTTTTGTTCAATGTGTTCTATGCCTTTAAGGTTTATTGATTTGCTGCCTTTCTTGTTACAAAGGAGAGTATTATTTATTCTATATAGTGGCTTATGCATATTAACTATTTAATTGTTTTTTGGTTTGACTCACTAATAGAGGAAGATATACCACAAAAACTTTAATTAGCTAATCGAATATCATCATGAATTACGTCAAATTATATAAAACTTTGACCTACTTGCTTATAATTCCAACCACATTTATAAGTTTGTTAGTACTTATGTTTTTTTCAGTGCGTCAAATTAAATTAATATTTTATAATTATAATATTTTTTTTAGATAAGATTTTGTTTTATTTTTATTTTAATCTGAAATATCACCTAATACCCACCCCTTCTCTCTCTCTCTCTCTCTTACTCTTACTCTCTCACACACCACCTCCCTCTGTCTGTATATTTAATTCAATTAAAAAGTTATACAAGCCACGATGTTTTGCTAATTACTTAAAAACTTTCTTAAAAGAAAATCTTAAGAGTTTTAACATAATTTAAAATTCTTGTTTTTATTATTATTTTTTTTTTTTAGAAACTAAAGTTGACTGTTATTTTAACTCAAATTATCTTGTTAAAATTTTACACTTTCCTGTTACAAATAAAAAAGCATTTTTATAGCATTCTTTTTAAGCCCTTTTTTGTTTTAAGTAATAATTATAATAATATTATTATATTTTAATAAGTGTTATAAAATATTATAAAACAAACAAACACAATACTAATTGAATCATTGTATAGAATATGCAGAGAATGTTACATTGTATGTACTGAATATTGAATCCAATTAGATTTCTAAAGTTAAATAAAGTTCACTTTAATCAGTTGAATGGAGTGTAAAACTCTAGTACTATAAGCAAACATAAGCTTAGTCGTCATGCATATATCCAGTACAATATATTGTAATTTTTCAATTTAAAGTACTGTATACATGACCCATATTTTTGTATGACACTCTGAGTCAAGTATACGAGGAACGTATATTTTTGTGTCACACCATTGCATGTCAAGTGCAAAGTGCAGGAAATGTACATACAATATTTTCTTCAGCACTATATTTTACAAATGTATGACACAATGTACTTTTATTTTCATAAAATTTAAAATTGTAGGAAAAATACTTCTCCTGAAGTAAAATACAGTCTTGTAACTTCAAATAAATATATTTTAAAAAGTTGGGTAGCGTTTTACTTACATAAATGGAGATAAAAAAAACTGTTCTTAAAAAATAGCTGTAATAGACTCATAAAGATCTGGGGGTATGTTCCGTAAGTCTTCACATAGGACACGAATGACTTTTTAAGATTTCGCGTGTCGTTTGTTCAATGTTAAAATATAGGGAATTTCGTCAAAAAACTGACAGTTGATATTAGCGTGTCCTATCGTATCTATAGAATCGTTGAGTCTTCACGAGAAACTCAGTACCGAGAAAGGGGGCGTAACTCACTTGTTAATTATAGAGAACTTGTGAGCAACGCCCCCTTTCTCGGTACCGTGAAGCCTTACGGAACAGACTCCCTAATGATATGGTAGGGAATACAAAATCAATGTTGTTTTTTAGTAATTCATAATGAGAATTATACAAATATTATTAAAGTAAAATATATATCAATGTTGCATATTTGTTTATCAAGCTCTTACTTTACTCATTGGTCATTGGTTCACCAGAAAAAAAAATCCCTCAGATTGCACCAACTAAAAAAAAAAAAAAATGCAAGTCATTAATTAATAACTAAAAGGTGGCGCAAACTTGCAATTATCTGGTATAATGGTACTTTTTTTTGTACTTTTTTCTTTGTTATTTGGTAATATTCAGCAATGTAATCGTCCAACACGTAAAATTCCTAGCAAACTTGTTTATTAAAAATTCCTATTTTAATTTTGTTGTATATTACAAGCCCATAATGAATTCCATACATAATAGAATTCAAAATATAAAATATTTCTTATCATCGCATATTTAAAATAATAATGCAATGTCATACATCATGTTTCATACTAACACATACAGAATATTTTTAAATATATTTATTTTGTTCACGGAAGAAAATATATTATTCAAACATTTTTTTTAAATAATTAAAGTGTTGAATATTTAATTATATTTTCACTAACTTTTTCAACTTAAAAAATACATTAAAAATGGAAATTGTTTGAAAATAACGTTAAGTAAAAAAGATACGTGCGTCTAATTTTTTCTTAAAAATGATAAATTTCTTAGTAAGTTCTTTCTTAATTTTTAAATTTTAAGGGTTGTATATAGATGGTTTGTAACTCAAAATTTAAAAAGAAAACTTTGAAACTTTATGCCATTTGAAAGTTAATTGTAATAGCTACTTATAATAAAATTTTCATAACCCATGACCATTAGATAAGAGAGAAAATAATTATTGAAGTTAACATGGGCTCTTATGGGACCAACACTTCAAAAAATCATAATTTAAAATCTAGCATGGTGACCCCCCAATTTTTTTTTACATTTTTGTAGATACCATATCCTAATGTATCACTGTGCAAAATTTCAAATTTTTCTTTCTTTACAATTTTTTTTAGTCAAATCCCGCAGTACCTAATTACCCGCCTTAACACGCTTACTTCGTACTTTATTTTGGGAGTAAGTTTCATTTCTCTCTCTCTCTCTCTCTCTCTCTCTCTCTCTCTCTCTCTCTCTCTCTCTCTGAGGTCAACTACTAACTCCAAAATTGGAAGTCAATATACTAATTATTTCATGAAGTTATACGAGGTCTCTGGAGCGCCTGCAAGGTATATAACTAGGCAACCTGTATAACAGATCTGCTCAACTATTTGCCTACGTAGTTAGGATACTCCAGTAAACTTTTTGGAAGATCTCACTATGTCTCCGTTCCCGTCTTCTTCCCTGTCTTTGTAAATTATACCCGATTAAATAATTCAATTAATAGTGACTACAATATTAATTAAAATAAATACTTTATTTGTAATTTTTCTTCAGCTTGTTATATTGAAAATTGTTTTTATACCTTAAATATATATTGTGAAATTGAATTTTACAAAAACTTTTTCTATTATTATTTAATTTATGACAGCTTAGGTTTAAGTATGTTACTAACTTAGAAAATAACATTTTAATAAAACGCACAGTGGGGAAAAAAAAAAATCGTTCCATCATGCCGTAGATAAAAATCTCAATAAATTCTGACACCTTTGCATGTAAGAAAAATTCTATTGTTCTTTTTCACGATTATATAAACATAATACATTATGAATGGTTATATTATTGTATTTATATATACAATGAATATTATAATAATAATTTTATTTTATTAAATAGACAAACGAAGACTTCAATAAAATTATTAACATCAATATTCATTTTTTGAAAGTAGGTTAATAAAATATACGAAGTTATTATTGACAAAGAAGATAGAATAGAATATTTATTATAGGTGAAGTTATTTCGTATAAAATAGCTTGCAATCCTTATGTACTGTACGTAAAACTAGGTTATAACAGAACAAATTAATTTCATGAAGGAAAAAAGAAAAAAAAATGACATGAATTATTTATTCAACTTTTTTTTTTACATAAATCAAATATAGATTAAGTTCCTAGAAGATACCAAGTACTTTGACCGAATTATTTCTATAGTAGTAAAAAACCTCACTAAAATAGAATAAGTGAAATATCAATGTACAAATGAAACATGAAATGGTAAATTCAGTAAATATTAAAGGAAATTGAAATTTCTTATGGGGATAGAATACTTTAAAATTTCTAGTGTATATACTTAAAGTAATACTCACCAGCTGCTCGTTGTTAAAATACACTAGAAATTACTTGAGTATAAAGTACTCTCACCTCAAAAATACTTCAATAGTTTTTTTATTGTTGAGAAAGTACTATTGCAATAATATATTATTGCATTTTATTGGAGTGAAGTCTTTTTAAAACTACAGAAATAATTCAGTAACGATACTTGATATTTTATAAGATGATTAAGTAATTCTAAGTTAAATTTATTTGCATTTTTACACATATATTCTAAAAGTATGAGGAAGCTAGAAAGGCAAAAAAAAAAAATAATAATAATAATAAAAAAAATAAAAAAATAAAAAAATTGCAGAATTATTAACAAAAAAACTTTAAATTATATGAGAATAATTTTTTTAATTCAATGCTATTTTTAAACGAATTTTGTCATCTCTCTCTCTCTCTCTCTCGCCACGTTGTACTGTTTTACTGTGTATATATTTACCAAAGTCCCATCAAGACAAAGTCTTATCAACAAGTGTAATGGAAACGCACATATTTACCAGCAATGGCCTAAATACTCAAGTCTGGCATTTACCATGACATCTTCAGAGAAACACGTTCAAGCTGATCAGTGAAACCACATCAAGCATGCACCTCCCGCATGCTATGCATCGTCATGAAATACGTGTGAATATGCAACGTGTCATTCTATCACACGTATGCACACAGCAGTGGCTCAAGCTCTCACTAAATGAAAAAGAGCACAGTCATAATAAAGTCAGTTGCTTTGCCATAGCAACTCGGTGAACTGCCCTGACATTTTATAATGAATTGTTGATACAAAAAGCTTTTAAACAATACTAAAGCTAATGAAAATTGATGGCTAAAATCTGGAGAAATAGAACCTTTGATATATCTCTAAAAAAAATCATGAGTAAAAAAACAATAACACAGTTTTACTATTCCTTTAAAAGCATTATTAGTCACAACAGAAAACAAACCATACAGTTGACCTAATTCACTTGCATATGGGTACAAGAAAAGTGTTTTAAAAAGAAACCTTATATATATATATATATATATATATATATATATATATATATATATATATATATATATATATATATATATATATATATATATATATATATATATATATATGTATATATATATATATATAAAATATATATGTATATGTATATTTATGAACGTTAACTATAAGTATAGAACAATCTCTGCAAAAACATTATATGTTGCATACAGTGCATTTATTTACAAGCTTTCCAGTTATAACATGTGATATGTTTTACAAATTGTGCAATTGTGTTTTATATATAATATTATATTATTATTTTTATGTTTAGTTATAATAAATACCTTGTATGTTTTCTCTGTTAGCTTAGTCATTGTTATCATGAGGGACTGCATTTAACTGATTAAAAGTTTTTAATTTTATTACATTTTTTTTTCTGCGCAGTTGTATCAGGATAAAATATATAGACAAATGTAACAATTTTAGTTACTATGTAGAAATTATAATTAAATTAATTTAAAATTTTAGTCTTTTAAGCTCTATGGTGACCTAATTTTTTGTCTTGCGTCAGTTTTTTTTGAAATAACACTAAAAAAAATTAGATAGTCAACTTGTATTCTTGTCTAATTATGGTTATATATAATGTTCTCAAAGATGGCGATGGTAAATGAATTAAACCTTTATGTAAGATATCACGCTGAGATTCCTATTGAAAAAGCTCATATAACATGAGTCAGAATATATAATATACCTTATAGAACTATAGTCTTTTTAATAAACCTAAATGCGTCGTATAAACTGTAGAGGGGAAAATTTTATTATACTCTCAAACATTCTTGGAATTTTCTAGCTCATATAATATCTTATAAATTGGACTTTATTAATAAGTAATATTGAGCGTTTGTAAAGTATAGGTTAAAAATATAATTAAGATTCACGGAAAAAAGGATTCAATTGATCTTTTTATATTGAAAACGAAAACATGGTAAAAATAAACCATAAAATTGATTCGTGTTTCTCTTGAAAGTTATGAACTTTTTTTATGGTTCATCATAACTATAATCCTAACAGCTGCCGGTATAAATTAATGCATGAAATTATGTTATAAGCTTTAATTCAGCTTCATTGAATTCACAGTATATTTTATATTATGGTGTTGTTATGCTTTTGTATATATGTTTTTACAATAAAAGGTGGGGTCTGAAATGGCGATGCAGCAGACCAAAAAAGTGATAATTAATTAGAAAGATTTATTAAAAAATAGTGGATAATTTTTTTGTCATATTCTAAAAGAGAATGTTGCCTTGAATCGATTGATATGCATATTTTATAAATTTTGAGTTGATTAAGTATTTTTAATTAATTTTTTAAAAAACTACAAATGACGTCACGGGTGGCAACTGCTGCATGTTGTCATACGAAAAAGTTGAAAATACACCTGCACTTTGATGCACAATCAATGCATTTTATAGGCACTCTCTAATTATTTGTTTTCTGAGAGCACAATGGAAAATAAAATAAGATCAAGAAGAACTTAAATATCAAAATTTTATGTGGTGTTAAGCATTGCAAAATACGAGGTTTGAAATTTTAAGCCCATAATGCTTATGTTTATTTCAATAATTTTTCTTCGCATTTTGGCGTTCTACTCCGAAAATTTTTATTAACAAAAGCTGACAACAATAATAAATTTACTTTCAATTGACTTGATTTATACCAATGACCTTTCCTCTTTAGCACAAATCACTAATACGCATTTTCAATTTATCAACGTTAATAACATAAATAATAATTAATTACAGCAGGAAAGATTTATACATTTTTTTCCTGGTAGTATTAAATTGTTTTTATTGGTGTATGATTACAATATAATTCAAAGGCATAAATATCAAAGGATATATATATATATATATATATATATATATATATTATTGTCAATAAATGAGGAAGACTAAAAAAAATTGTATGAGTTAATATTATTTCATATTCTAAAAGAGGACATAGTTCTGAATCGATTGATATGTTAATTTTTAATTTTCAAGTTCATTAAGTATTTTTAATTAAATTTTTGAAAATCGAAAAATGACGTCACGGGCGACCACTTATGCATGTGGGCATAGGAAAAAGTTACCGTCAGTCGCAACTTTCAAAAATTTATAAAAAAATTTATAATCAAAAATTACAAATTCACATATTTGTTAATTCAATCAATGCCTTTGTTTAGAATATGAAATAAAATTACACCCTCTTTTTTTTTTAGTCTGCCTCATTGCCAAAAGTTATTATATATATCTTGAAGTTAAAGCTGTAAATATAACTTTTATTATTATATAAGGTAACTTGAAAATAAATTTCTAATTTTCCACGTGGTATAGTACAGAACCACATAAGACTCTCCTAAATCGGATTTCACTTTAAGAACATCATTCGGTTCAATAATTTTGATGATGCACGCACAATTTTAATCATTAAACTACTATTTTTAATATACTATACATATAGTTTAATTTAAGATATATTATTAATAGTATAGATATTTTTATAATGTAATTTTTTTATACAATATTATAATCTATAATACGTTATACAAAATAGTAGCTGATTATAGTATGAGATTATTTTTTATTCTGTAGTTCTTAATGCCCTATCATCATTATTTTTAGATTTATATTATATCGATGAAGGTCTTTTCACACGACGCACTATTTTTTAGCAGTCTTGGGTATGATACCTAACATTTATATAACGATATCGTTAGTTTCAAAACATCTCTCACGATAACGATGCTATATCGATAATGTTATTTTTATTTGTTAACGATAACTTTGAATCATAGTGAAATGTTCTTATTGAAATATAATATTTTCAATCTTGCTTTATGACTCTACTATTATACCTACAGTGATTACTGCCTCATTCATTTTTTCTTTTTGTTTTTTGTAATTTTTTCTTATTGTACATTTTTCTAATTTTTATAAATGTATTTTGTCATATTTTTTGAGCAAAAAGTATCGTTATAAATGCGATGATAATATCGTCAAAGTTTGTTAATCTATAACGGTAACTATATTATCAAAATATTAATTTATAATGCATCCATATAACCAAATATCGTTATAGTATCGTTATCGTAAATGTGGCTATCGAACCTAAGACTGATTTTCAGTGTGCATTAAATTTATGAAATTTATATAAAAAACATTACAACCAAGCTTGTGGTGCAGTGGTATGCGTGTTGGTTTGGCGTGCGAAAAATTACGTATTCATTTCTTAGTGGGAAAAATACACCGCCTTTTTAGAGGACTTGGTAAGCACTAACAAATATTGCGCTGTAAATGTGCTCACGCGCGTGTTCTCCGCACGCTGATACCCGTGCGTATGTTTGTGTGTAACAGGTAAAATAGCAGGAGAGGTGTCTAGCCATATCCGCACTAAATCAGAGGTATCTCTGGACGGTTCACTAATTCGCCCTCATCTCATTTATTTCTATTAAAGTACAAGTTCTTGAGTTTATCCTGTGTGAATAGTATACAACTTATTGTCAATAAAGTTTAATGGTACTCAATAAAATTTATTGCATTTAAAATAATTATTTATGTAAAGAGATTAAGGTACGTAAATTACCTGTAACTTAAATACTAAACAACAGAAAAAAAATTATAAAAATTTATAAAAGATGCTATACTACTTCAGAATTAAGGCTCTTATTTACGAAGCAAATAGTAAGATAATGTGGTAGAAAGTAGAAACTAAGTGAAAGTGAGTGAATAAGAGACAGAGAGAGAAGGGAGGAATAGAGAATGAGAGTGAGAGCGTGAGAGAGAGAGAGAGAGAGAGAGAGAGAGAGAAGAAACAGAGAAAGGTATTGCGAGACAGAGAGAAAATAAAACAACGAGAGATGACGAGCGAGAAAAAGAGGAGACCACACGCACTTCACCACAATGGGATAAAAAGTTTTGACTTCCGTATATATTTAGCTTTGGCTTTGTGCTATACTTAGACTCAAACCACATAGCAGAGATTATGTTTAAGCCATCATGTGATCCACATTCATTTAACTCTTTTCTTATGTCAAAAACATCAACCACGGCTTTTTAACAAAATAACAAGCTGAAATGGTTTCTAAGTATTCATTATAATATACAATATATACCAAAATGCTAAGACGTTGGAAACAAACACTAAACACATTCGTATACTTTTAGAAATATTGGGTTAAAAACAAATATTGAACATTAAAACGTCAACGTTGGAGCTATTCAAAAGCAGCAATATTTTAACTGTTCAATAAATTTAACTTACTTTGAAATTAAATGGTTTTTACATTCACTTTATTGCACATTAAATGACAACTTAACATGTTTTACAGTATACAATATAACCACTTTATATACAGGGTGGCAAGAAATACACAATAATTGAAACATGATAAAACAACATGGACAAGTATAAATTATGAAATAATTTTATTATATTGCTAGTTTCAACATAATTTACATTTTATTGTATATTTAATTTGTTATATGTTAGTATTTATATGTTAAAGCTATAGACCACATAAAACAACATTTACTTTTTAATTACGAAATGGGATCTTAAAAACTGTAGACAATTTTTACCAGAATGTGAATGTGGCCTCACGAGAGAGCGTGAAAATCTGAAAATACTGTAAAGTATGCAATTTGCGTGAAAATTTATGTTTATGACGTCAGAAACATGCAAAAATTAGTATGAAAATGTTGTGCGGGTTGCATAAATCGAAATTTCTGATCACTTCTACGGAGCTACAGTTGGGGTTTTGAGAGAAACTAAAGTTATTTATGTAAGTCCCATCAAGTGTTTTGTGATATAAATGCTTATGTTTTTCTCTAGTCTATTCCTTAAGAAGCATAATTATTTGTGGAATTCGTAAACAGCAACAAGCTGGTTGTACAACGTTGCAATTATTTAATACACAAGTAAAAAATAAATTTTGTAATTTATGCTACTTTGAACAATGAGGAAGACTACACAACAATTTAGGAGGTACTTTTATTTCATATTCTAAAAGAGGACACTTTCCTAAATCGATTGATATTTAAAATTCTAATTTTTGAGTTCATAAATTATTTTTAATAAATTTTTGAAAATTCAAAAATGATGTCGCGAGTATCACTCAATACATGTGGGCATAGGAAAAGTTGCCACCCGTGACATCATTTCAAGACTTTCAAAAATTAATTAAAAATACTTATTGAACTCAAAAATTAGAAATACACATATCTATCGATTCAGGACAATGTCCTCTTTTAGAATATGAAATAAAATAAGTATCTAAAATTTTATAGTCTTTCTCATTACATAATTTTACTAGGATTTCATTTATAGTAAAGTAATTAATTATGCTGAACATCTTAATGCTATAAGCTATATATGTAGTATAATGACTATAAATTTTTTGTTATGCATAATTGAGCTAGCAGAATTACTACGCACATATTAATTTATTTTCATCTGTGTGGTATAATTTTACTTATTCTTTTAAATGCATTACTGTAATAATTTTTTTCTTCCTTTTCTTTTTCTTTTCTTAATATCAAAATGTTGGATGATGCTTATTTTTTAACTTGAACAACAATTTATTCCCGTGTTTTGATTTTACTTTATATGCGTTCTAAAACGACGCTGTGAACATGTTTATGAGATAGCTAACGATTAAGCAAGAACTTTTACTGTGTTGTGAACAAATAATAATAAATATATTTATATAAACAAACAAAGAAAATGAATAAATAAATCAATAAATAAATCAATTACTAGCGATCAATCAAATCAAATATCCGTGCATATTATTGATGTACTTTGAAACTATGAAGGTTGGTAATCTCGTACATAATTTATGACACTAAATTATGTTGTTCTTATTACGTTGTTCGTTGTTTTATGTAAAAAAAAAAGTAAATTACAAAATATTTCTATAGAGAATGATTTTTTTTAATAAAACAGAATATGCCAACTTAATTGATATTTTTGGCTATTTTAAATTGAACAATTCAAAATTAAACATTTTATTTGTTAGTCTATGACATATTAATGATTATCAAACTTTACTATGAATATATTTAATAAAAAATTATTCAAATTTTAGTAAAAGCTTTTTTATTATTACTATTTCAGTATTAAACTCTCTCTCTCTCTCTCTCTCTCTCTCTTTCACAATATTATATTGATTTTAACTCACAATGTATATTCAAATAAAAAACAATGGACAGGAGACATAAAAGGTAATAGGAAGAAAAAAAAAACTGAATTGCTTTTGTTTTTTTGTGATATTATTGATAAAATTGTATTATGTAATATTTTCACTGATAAGGTTTCTTTTAAAATTATATAATAGTATTATATCGCAAACTAAATTTTCATTATATAAATTTATTTATAATATAATGAGAAGAGAACTTTAAATTGAATCTCTTGACTTTTAGTTTATTGCATTAATTTATTATATTTCCCATATAAATAAAGGTTAAGTTGTAATATAATTGGTACTGAAAAACATTACTTCAATTTCAGTCACATAAATACAGTAAATTGTAATAGGTAAATAATAACCTGGAATAGGTATTTAAATACTGCAATAATACCTATTGCAAGTACAATATACTATAATAAAGACGTGTCTCATCTTTATAAGGTGATATTTTACCTGCATTAGTTATTATTGTAGTATATAAATACCTGCAATTTTTTTGAGTTCTGTAAAAAAAAAAATTAATTCAGCAAATTTAATTCTGATCAGTATTAAATGTTTTTTGATAACGTATACAAATCATTAAAACATAAAATACCCTCTATGATTGCTACTAATTAACGAGCTGTTGAAAATAAAACAGACACATTTATAATCATTATAAATCAGTTAAATTAAAATAATATACATGCCATTTAAATATATTGTAATCGGATTATAAAAATATAAGAATTGTGATCCGTGCTAAGTCCAAGAACTTACAAGTTCGCAAAAAAAAAAAAAAAAAACTCTTACTTTGTTAGTTAAAAGGGAGAATTTATATATTTCCATTACGCTTTTATACTCTGCCTACTTATTGACAATATTCCCGACTTTTTAAGATAAAATTGTTACTATTCAAACTGCTAGGGCCAGTAAAAGGCACATTTAAAAAGAATTTTTTAAATATGATTTATCTGCACAAATAATAATAATAATAATAAAAATTTATAAATACAACTTTTTCTTTTTAAAATTTCATTTCAAATGATATTGATGATAAAAATCTCAATTGACTGACTTATATGCGTTAGGATGAAAAATATGAAAAAGCTATTGCGATGAAAAGAGAGTTAATATTTACATACAGTATATGATGGGCGTACCATAAAATATATGGGTTAAATATACACTCTAGTATTTATTTAGTGCTAATTGCTTTTTTTAAATTAAAATATGAAAAAAAGAGAAGTTTTTTTTAGCTCTTTCAAAAATTTTTTTATTTGATTTTTGAGCTAAAAAAACATATATGTATACTATCCAATTAAAAACCACAGATTTTATTAAAAAATATATTTTTTAAACTTATTTTTATTTACAAATTAATACTATTAGTGCCGATGGTAATAGCTTTTTATCTTATTTGTTAATGGTAATTTGAAGCGTGTTTTTTTAACCACATAATTTTTTATTATAATTAAAAAAATTCATATATAAAAAATCTATTAAAAAATTAAAAATTATAATTACAATAAAAAGAGAACTCAATGTGAATTTGCATCCTTTTATTTAATCAGCTTGTTTAAAATGTTTCACAATAAAATAAACATAAAAACGAGAGAAAAAAAAAGCATTTTCATAAACTACGTTATACAGCAAAGTTATTCTACTTGTACAGCAAAATACTCTGTTTGATGATAGTTCTATCGTAAAGCAGTGAAATAGAAGACTTAGAAAAGGGGGTTTAGTAAGAAAATAAACAATTCAGAGTTCAACAATACTAACAAAGTGATAGCAGAAGACTTTGTATTCCTCACTCGTGCTTTCGTACGCGGCAATACAGATGAAATTTTAGCAGTGGTATCTGATATGGGTATAGTTTTAAAATAATTTGGAATAGAATTGTAGTTATATAGTATATTGTTTGTCTAATGTGTTCACTTAAATGTTTTTTTAAATTAAAGTTTGAGATAATTTAGCAATTTAAGAACAGTAACGTAGTATTAACAATCTTTAAACCTATATACAGTATTAATGTAGAAAACGGTCTATTTAGGCATTTCTTATTCTCTCTCTCTCTCTCTCTCTCTCTCTCTCTCTCTCTCTCTCTCTCTCTCTCTCTCTCTCTTTCTCTCTCTATTTATGTTACAATAAGAATGAATGACTGCGTTTCCTGAATTAAACTTTTATGCATGAAAAACTGGAATAATGCCAAGATATCTACAAAATTGAAAATTATGTTAAAAATCTGACCTACTTGTAAAAACTTTTTTAATTTTGTATATAAAAACAAAGAAAATATAAAATAGCAGTTGGCCTTTCAGGGATAAACTGAATTATTAAAAGAAGAAAATATTATTTTTTAATATTTTTTCGTAACCTCAAATCAAGATTGATTTATTTTTTGTAGCTTAAATTTTAAATTTGAAAATATAGTTGAAAGAAAGAATTAATTAGAGAGAAATAGTTAGGGAGAACTAATTAAAAATTTGTTCATATAAAAATAATATTTTTTTGGCTCATTTTTCTTATTATTTTAACCAAGGCAGTAAATGAAAGGAGTAAATGAGCTATTTTGCATAAATTGTGATATTAAACCTATTTTTAAAACCCATATTATAGGTTTAAACTGATTTCAAGAAATCTTAATTTACTGTTATATATATTTAATCATATAAATTTCAAATTTTGATATGTAACAATAAATATGAGGCAAAATGAAGTTAGAAAAGCCATAAACACTGACAAGATGATAGTAGACGACCTTTTGTAATTTACATTTTCCCCCTAATTATTACTAAAGGTGGAGTAATTAATTTTTCCTTACATTAGACTGAAGAGGAAAATTTCTTTCAACAATAGAATATTGGCAATGGTCTTTTGTTACGAGTGCTTTTTTGTTACATGAAGTGGCGTTTAAAAGTATAAGATGTAAATAAAAAATATGACAATTTTTAGTATAAAATTCATATTTATTATTTATATATTCAATTCAGTATGGCCCTTCTGTCTATTTTAAGATATTTCAAGAGGTTGACAGCAACGTACTGATACGTAACTAGATCATACCTCAAAGCGTAAAAAAAAAAAAATAATAATAAAAAAAATAGTGATTCGATTGTACGAGTAAGATGATATTTTGTGTTCTCAAGGCGTTCATGAACCTTAAAGCCATAGACCACATGAAGCAACATGTTTTATTTTTAATGATTAAACACAAAATGGAATCTCCAAAACTGATGACAATTTTTACCAGAATGTAAATGTGGCTCCACAAGATAGCATGAAAATAATTAGTATGAAAATATTGTGCGGGTTGAATATTTTTCTGATCACTTTTACGGCGCTATAGTTGGAGTTTGAGATAAACTAATGTTTTTTATGTATGTCCCATCAATTGTTTTGTGATGTAAATGCTGATGTCTTTTCTGATCTATTCCTTTAATAAATTGAGCTTGATCGTCGATTTTTTTTTTTTTTTTTTTTGTTATTTACATATAGGTAGCTAAGTAGTTTACATTAACATAACACTTCACAATTTTATACACTATACAGTATCTCGTCACTTGTTCCATAAAGTGTTCTTACGTAAGTATTGTTTCACAACTTACAAAGTAAAACACGAGTAATCAAATAAGGGTGCTCATAATAGGGCTTAAACCTTGCCCTTTCAAAAATGTGTATTTTTTTTATTTGCATTTTTTTGAATAAAGAGATTAATTATTTATTTAATAGTGTTGTTCGTAAACCCTGTTTTCTTGCACCAAACAAATGCGCATACCATTTGAATAACCAAAGTTGATCGTCATTTTAGGAGCAGAGAACAGAGTTTACGAACAGCATAAATAAAATGCAATTGATCTTAACAAAACTTTATATAAAATAATTTACAAAATATTATTACGTAAAATTTTACTATAGGGTCTATGCATTCATGTTTAAGTCGACGCCATGTCACTCAATAACATGGGCAGCATACAAAAATAGCTCATTTTGTCAGTTAAAAAATAATGAGCAATATTTTTTAGAGCATTGATACTGTAATATATTTGAATTTTAGCATCTCAGTATATGAGAAAAATAACAATAATAAAAAAAAAAAAATAAAAAAAAAACGATTTCCCAAAGAAAATAGCCAAAAATGAAGTTTGTCCTATGCTGAGCAATATTATTCATTACTCCAATATAGCGTCCAAGCGCATTAAATATGACGTCATGCGCACGCACCCTATAAGTTAACGTATTAATACGTTTTCTTACGAAGAATCAAAGCGCTGTGAACACCATTAGCATTTTTTTCATCCTGCATGGCGTCTTACTTTAAAAAAAAATTATAGTTCTACGTTCTTTGAACCTTGCCCCAATTTACACTTTAAAAATTCTGCTAGAACTTAAATTAAATCAGTAAGAAAAAAATACTGCAACGTGGCAAATTTATTTTCATATAACTTTTATTTAGTTTGGGGTTCTAAAAAATATTTCCTAGTTGAAATTACTTTGCACATATCCATAAATTTTGAAATCTAAATAATTCTTTTAAAAATTGATGGTATCTTATTGTTTGTCTTTTTTATTGTCATTTTTATTACCTATTTAATGTATTCATATTTTTATTGTATATTTTTTATTTATACTCTTTCTATCTGATATCAAAGTACATTGTATTCAGTATTTTATGACCTAGCTTACTTACAGGATGTATATAAAGTTATTTAATATTATAAACCAATGTTTAGAATCAGTAATGATGAGAAAAACGTCATGCATTGTCAATTCAATTGAAACTTTATTTATTAAGTTACTTATGTATATTATTAGAGCTGTAAAAAAACTTAACTATTTTAAGATAAATTCGATTTGAAACCCGGATTTAGTTTGAAATCAAGCTGGAAAAATCCAGTGAAATCTCGGTAAGCTCGATATTTGAGCCGAAATCTAAAAACAAGCTCTCGAGCATTAGAGGAAAAAATATCGCTTTTCATTATAAATATATTAATTGCAAAGATATTTTTTTAGCTCGTTTTCTGTTCAATAGCTCATTTTTTTTCCAAGAACTATTCACGGGCTCAACTAGAGTTTTTGAGCTGAAAGCCAAAACTGTGTTAAACGTAAAAAAAATAAATAAATAAATAAAAAAGAAGATTTTAGCCCGGGCGGGTGTTTGAAATGGTTTAAATCTATAGCTCTAAATATATAATATATTATTTATATAAAATAATGCTTGAAATTAAATACATAAAAAAGTTAATATTTTTTTTATGTCTTTTAATCAGAAATTAAAACTTATTTTACGCATTCTTACAAAAAAAAAAAAAAAAAAAAAAAAAAAAAAATTAAAAAGTTAAAATTTCCTGTTAAGAAACTATAGAAAGTACTAGACCACCCACTATACAGTATACCAAAGTCTTGTATCTTAAAGTTTTATATTTATTAACTTTTTATCATCATTTGAGTAAGTATTTGGCAAGATCTTGTGATCTTGTTGCCAACATAAGTTTTTTTTTCTTAACAAAATATCGCAGTATAAATGTAATAAATTTTACTTTTGTTTATATTTAGAGAGCTTAAGTGTAAGTTGCACTTTTTTTTTTAAATTTACGTTTTGTGGTTTGATTCTTTTATGTTTATTTTGCATGATCTTTGTTTTGTCACTGCCCATTTAATTTTGGAGACAAAAAAAGTTGGAAGATACGCAGTGCTTTAATATAATAAATAAGAACGATAATCGCGCATGACGAGATTAAAAATGCTACACATTTGAATGTTATTTATACAGATACAGTGATAACTTTTTTATATTATTTTTGCCTTATGACCTGTTTACAATGACGCATAAATTAACATAACTTTTACATAAAAATCCAAATAACATTGATTGTTTTATATTCTTGTAAGATTTATGTGAATTTACATGTCATTGTGAACAGACCTATGAAAATTACTATTGTATAAGCAATACGTTAATAAAAGACTTGCAAAAAGTATATTTAGGAAGAAAATACATTAAATCATAGCCCAACAATACTAACAAAGTGCTAGCAGAGGAATTTTTCCTACTTTATTGACTTGACATACTATGTTAGTATAATAAAGTAGCTAAAACTCTAGTTAAATTTTTTTTTCTTGATGATGAAAATGTAACTGTAGCATACAGAGCCTTCTTTTACTGCCATTTTTTCTGATTTCCGCAATTTGATTTATGTCAGTTATTTTTTTTTTTTAATCTAAATGACTTGATATTCACTACGTAGAAAAAAATACTACCTATGGCAGGTACATGAATCCTATATTTTGCAATAGGTACACTTTAATTTGGAAAAGGTAGTTATAAACTACAATACCCCTTAAAGCTATAGACCACATAAAACAACATGTGCTTTTTAATGAATAAACACGAAAAGGGATCTTCAAAACTGTTGACAATTTTTACCAGAATGCTAATGTAGCCCCATGAGAGAGCGTGAAAAAACTGTAAATTATGCAATTTGCATGAAAATTCATGTTTATGACGTCAGAAACATGCAAAAATTAGTATGAAAATGTTGTGCGGGTTGCATAAATTGAAATTTCTGATCACTGCTACGGAACTACAGTTGGATTTGGAGACAAACTATAGTTATTTATGTAAGTCCCATCAAGTGTTTTGTGATATAAATGCTTATGTTTTTCTCTGGTCTATTCCTTTAATCTAAGTGAGTCACACCTTTATTGTAGCATATTGCACCTGCATTAGGTATTAATGTAGTATAATAATACCTGTGTTCTAGGTTATATGTCTACATATTTTTAGTATTAATTCTTTTGCGAGCATAATAAGATAATAATTAATAACTGATTTGAGGTTCTTTAAGCTTGAATAAAAATTCAAAAACTATGAAAAGTTTTTAGCTTAAGTTATTGCTGCATCATTATATAATAAGAAAGCATGTTAAATCAAGCCAGTAATACAAAGTCATCTGCTAGCTTTTTGTTGGTATTGTTTTGCTTTGAGCTTATTACTTCTAAGTTTTAACACTAAACTCCTTTTTTGCAAATCTTCTTATGAAATCTCCTTATTAATTCATTTTATTGCTACATAGATACGATAATGCGGTAAAATTTTACATCACAATGCCTGTGCGTTTTAACGTACATAAATCACTTAACAGAAATATGTATAGTGTAGTCAACAAAAGCCAAAAAAGGCCTTTCAGAAGAAAAAATTCGGATAGTCCAGAATTTTTCAGAATACGTAGAGGAAGTCATCTTATAACTCCTGTAAAAAATTCCAAAGTTTTCTCCTGGAGCTTTAGCTGCCAGGAGAAAAAATTGAAATTTCAGGAGAAAATTTATTCCAGGGCAACTATTAACACTAGAGTTAATTTTAAAAAAGAAAAATGTAGCTTATATATTAGGGCATTAGAAAAAAAATACTAATTACACTTTAACTTACTTTAACTATTTTTAATCGGCAATTATCTGAGCAAGTAGCAAAAAAACACAACTTTTCCGCCAGGAAAAGTAATTTTGCAATACGAAATAACATTTTTCCACAAAAATGTTTCAAATAAAAGTTTTTACCAATCTACTTGCCATTATAAAACTGTTTTTAGTTTTATTTCACTACAAAAATTAAGAAAGTTATAGCGGTTTAAAGAGCGCGAGGTATGGTCAAATCGTAACGCATACGGCGTATACTGCTATACCATGCAGGTAGTGCGAGCTGTTATTGTCCATTTTTGTCATCTCGTGCAAATAATTCTAGAGCATTTAAACTTGGTACACATATACTTTAGACCCCAATGGTCATTTTAAGCCTCGGTACCTAATTTTTACCCCACCCCTTCCGACCCTAAGGGACCCTTAAAAGTCTAAATGAAGGGTTGTAATGCTATAACTGGCTCAAATATTGTAAATTAACAATGCAACAAATTTTTAATTGTTGATATTACATATACTTACTAGTTTATAGCCAAAACAACGTCATTAAAATTAAAATAGTAATTAATTTTCTAAAAAAAAAACTAAAATTTTCACTTACTGCATTATGTTTTACCATAATAATATGCTAGCATGGTAAAATGATTCTATGTCAAATCTAGAAGAATAAAAGATATGAATGAGATTAAAATTTATCCAAATGAATTTCTTAGATTCTCTGGCATGATTTGAGAGTGGTGCCCATAGCTAGGGTCAACCCTTGCACCTCTGGCATCACTTTAAATAACAGAAATTTTAATGAAAATCGAACTGTATTTACTTAAAAAAAATTATATATAAAAAAATTATTATATATAAAAAATATATATAATAAAAATTATATATATTTAACAGAAAGTTGTTTATAATTAAAAAGAAGCCCTTAAACCCATGAGATCCTTGCAAGGGTTATTTAGACAAAAACTTGTAGTTCAAATTATGCTGCACTGCGTGATGAATGATAATTGTCAATACGATAGGGTATATATGCATAAGAATTAAATTCTGTATTGTGAGTTTTAACAATTTCAGGGTCCCCATATCATGAGTAACGCTTGCAAGGGTCTCAGGGTTTTAAGGGCTTATTTTTTAATTATAAACAACTTTCTGTTCAATATTTGCTTATTTAAAAACATATTATAAATTGTAGGCATAATATGTGATTAATTATATTCTAAAACATTTTCAACTTTGCTTTCTTTGAAAGTCACCAGGGTCTTAAGCTTAAGGGTTGTCCCTAGCAATGGGTCCCAATAATTACATGATTTCGAAGGACCTAAAAAATGCTGGCACGTAATTATTGGTAAAAATGAAGAAAATATTTATATATAATTTTTTTTAAGTAAATACAGTTCGATTTTCATTAAAATTTCTGTTATTTAAAGTGATGCCAGAGGTGCAAGGGTTGACCCTAGCTATGGGCACCACTCTCAAATCATGCCAGAGAATCTAAGAAATTCATTTGGATAAATTTTAATCTCATTCATATCTTTTATTCTTCTAGATTTGACATAGAATCATTTTACCATGCTAGCATATTATTATGGTAAAACATAATGCAGTAAGTGAAAATTTTAGTTTTTTTTTTAGAAAATTAATTACTATTTTAATTTTAATGACGTTGTTTTGGCTATAAACTAGTAAGTATATGTAATATCAACAATTAAAAATTTGTTGCATTGTTAATTTACAATATTTGAGCCAGTTATAGCATTACAACCCTTCATTTAGACTTTTAAGGGTCCCTTAGGGTCGGAAGGGGTGGGGTAAAAATTAGGTACCGAGGCTTAAAATGACCATTGGGGTCTAAAGTATATGTGTACCAAGTTTAAATGCTCTAGAATTATTTGCACGAGATGACAAAAATGGACAATAACAGCTCGCACTACCTGCATGGTATAGCAGTATACGCCGTATGCGTTACGATTTGACCATACCTCGCGCTCTTTAAACCGCTATAACTTTCTTAATTTTTGTAGTGAAATAAAACTAAAAACAGTTTTATAATGGCAAGTAGATTGGTAAAAACTTTTATTTGAAACATTTTTGTGGAAAAATGTTATTTCGTATTGCAAAATTACTTTTCCTGGCGGAAAAGTTGTGTTTTTTTGCTACTTGCTCAGATAATTGCCGATTAAAAATAGTTAAAGTAAGTTAAAGTGTAATTAGTATTTTTTTTCTAATGCCCTAATATATAAGCTACATTTTTCTTTTTTAAAATTAACTCTAGTGTTAATAGTTGCCCTGGAATAAATTTTCTCCTGAAATTTCAATTTTTTCTCCTGGCAGCTAAAGCTCCAGGAGAAAACTTTGGAATTTTTTACAGGAGTTATAAGATGACTTCCTCTACGTATTCTGAAAAATTCTGGACTATCCGAATTTTTCCTCTGAAAATTTTCGTTGACTACACTACTATAAACATAAAATTATTTATAATTATATTAGTTATAATACAAAAATAATAAAATCAATTGTTATAACTTTTAATTTTAATAAACATATAAGTGTTGTAATAATTGTAAAAAATATTTAAATGAGTCTACAGTACATAGGCTGTAAGAGCGAAGACAACAGAGTGAGCGAGTGAGTTTCGCACGCGCAAGTCATCCCTCACCTGCCGCTTCACCTTCACTCGCGCTCGTTATATCTCTGTATCTTTGTTAATTTTTGTACTAGACAAAAAATAAAATTATTTTTAAAATTGCAATTAAATTGTACACAACGTTTATTTGAAAAACTTTTTTAGAAAAAAATTATTTCTCATAAAAAAATGCCTTTTCCTGACAAAAAAGTTCCTATGTTTCTCTTTAATCGTCGATTAAGGGCTAAATTAATTATTTAATCTACGATTTAAATTTTTTCCTAATAGTTAAATATATCAGCAGCACAAAAACGTTTATTTAAAAGTTCTAGCTTAATTAGGGTTCCCGTGATAATTTTTTTCCTGAACCCTCTTTTTCACTCATTTTTTTCTCCTGGCGGCTGAAGCTCCAGGAGAAAACTTCGGAATTTTTTATGGGAGGCTAAAAATATCTGTCTCTACATGATATCAAAAATTCAGCACTATCCGAATTTTTTCCTCTGAAAATTTTCGTTGACTACACTAGTAATAAATATTGTGGATATAAATGTGATGTATGAAAATCAGTGAGTTATTGACAGTAGTCATGCATAAATCAACGCTCCCATTGGGAGCAGATATATAGTAAATATAATTGAAAAGTATAATTAATAACGGAAACAATTGAATGGATTGGTTAATAATTTTAAAACGTAAATTATTACTTTATTTGTATTATAGATTTTTAGGGTACAAAAATAAATATATTAATTATTTTTTTTATGTCTCTTGCAGTTTTGCTTTTAATTTTAAATTAATACCAGGTTTAAACCTTACCTGAAAGGAATTATAGCGTCATAATGTTTACGGTTTTAAATTAAAATACTTTTTTGTACAATACGATACGTATAGAGGCTAAGTATATATTTTGTAGTATCTTTTAAATAAAAAAGATCAAGCCTGTGGCGCTATGGTATGCATGATGGTTTGACGTGCGAGAATTCACAAGTTCGTTTCTCAGTGGTGTATACGGCTTTTTCAGAAGCCATGGTATACTCTCTTGTGTTTTTCGCAATTTGATACTCGTGCGTGGCAGTAATGCTGTTCATAAACCCTGTTTTCTTGCACCGTTTGATTAGCCATAGCTGATCGTCATTTTAGGAGCAGAGAACAGGGTTTACGAACAGCATTAGTGAATCACAAGTAAATAATAAGGAATTATTTTTATTTTCAATAAAAAAAAAATTGTATCATTAAACCGAACGTTCCAAAATAAGTTACAAATATGTAAAAATCGTAAATGTACCAACACATAGCCACAAAGATAACACAGGCCAAGGCAGAGAGCGGTTGCAGTGTGGTGGCAAAAAATATATTGAAATGTTTGCATGTAACTTATTTTGGACCGTTCGGTACAATACGACGAAATAATAAAAACTGTTTCACAGACAGCGTACAGACACTGTGATTTAAAATTTAACTCTACTACCTTATGATAAAACCTGACAAGTATAAATATAAAGCCTTTCTTGACTTGCAATAATTCATACATATACAAAACAAAATAGAATAATAAAGTACACTTTTATATACTTTAACGACTAAAAAGTAATTTTATTGTTATATATAATGGTAGCCTTGTCATTGACCCTTATTTGAACTTTGACCTTCAAGGTGCACGACGTAAATATTGGATGAACTCCCACATATCTCTGTTAGTGTAAACCTGATTGTAGACTTGCATTATGTACAATGTTTTTCATGGTTGTAAGCTCGTATAACTTGTTTACTCATCATTTTCTTTTAGTGAAAAAAATAATAAAAAATATATTTTGGTCATTATACTTTCAACAGTAAAACTAATTTAAAAAAGTGATGCATTACTGAGTAATGTCATTTGTTTTTCTTTATGGTATTAAAGGTCATTTACTAAAGTCAAACCTTATATGTTAAAGAAAATGACTTTTGTAATTTTAAACAGTACTTTAGCTAGTTGTGTAAAGTATAGTGAATCTCAATAACAGTGATTGGCTGACCAACAAAATAAGACACATTTATTGGTTGATCTTGTTTTTTTGAGCCGATAAAAGTGAGTCGCATATTGAGACTGGAACTTTTTTTTTTGGGAAGTTTCTTTCATTCTTATCAAGTTCAAAGTTCTAAAAGAAGAAATAACAATGATCAATGTATAAACGTAGTAAACAGGTAACGACGTCATAACCAGATGTTTATAACAAAGGAACATTTTCGAAGCTGACTCAATATTTGTGTGTAGTTTATAGAACGAACTTTTTTTAAACTCTTGAAGGATAAAAACTGTATGAATAATTTTTCAATCAAAATTCTATAGTTAATTGCCTAAGATAGAAAGAGAAAACGATAAACTAAAAGTTAATTTTATTTCAATAATATATATTTTTAAATTGATGACATCTATGTGTATCAAATGTGTGGTATTCAAATGATGAATAACACAAAATTTTAGAGGGTACTTTCATTGTATATCCTAAAAAGAACATTGTCTTGAATCGATAGATATACAAATTTTTAATTTTTAAGTATATTAAATATTTTTAATTAATTTTTGAAAGTCGCGAAATGATGCCACGTTCAGTAACTTTTAACTTACCCACATGTATAAGTTGCCACTCATGACGTCATTTTTCTATTTCTAAAAATTAATTAAAAATAATTAATAAGCTTAAAAATTAGTAAATCAATCGATTCATGGTAATGTTCTGTTTTAGAATATGCAATAAAATTACACAACTAAATTTTTCATTACTCTCCTTCATATCGTTAAAAAAAAAAAAAAAAAAAAAAAAAAAAAAACTTTTAACTAAAATTTATTAGTAATTACAGAAGATAGAAAATTTTTTATAAACAATAATATTAATAAATAATAGTTAAATTTATTTAAATAATATATAGTTTAAAATTGATGACATTGATGTGTTGATATTAACTATACAGACTATACTCATTTAAATTTAGAACAATATACCGATAATACAATGTGATGATAACTGATACAAATGTGAATAAACATTGGTTACATATTTATATATATAATGTAAAAACTGACATGTTATTGTTTAATTAATAAATTGTTATATTTAGTGCTACGTGTTTTACAAGATCATAATGCTTGTTGCAATTTATTTCTTATTTTGATCTAAGGTCAGTAAAACATTTTTTTAATTTTTTTTTTGTTAAATAATAATAATAATAAATAAAATAATAATAACAATATAACAAAACAAATAATAAAACAGTTATGATATTGCTCTTCAAATCATACTTAAAAATATAATTGTTTCTGTTTTAAGAAAAGTTTCAAATTTAATTTTTAGGGCATACTTTACAGGAATATAAAAATGATCTATTGATGTAATATAAAATTTACAAAATCCATTAGTGAAATTAATAAATCATCCCCTACAGCTTAAAGAAAAAAAAATCAACAACTTTAAAGAACCATTATGTTAAAAGCAACAATTTTCAATTTTTAAGCGTTGTAAACTTTGATTTGATTTTGTTTTTATTTTCATACAAGAAGACTTTCTCAACACTTCATTGATGGCAACTTAGTACCATAAAAATTGTTTAAAATATGTTTGTTCAAAATTAAATTAATATATATTTTTTTGAGAGGCTAAAAACAAAACTACCAACTACATGGTCTTCTAACATAATTTAAATATGTCAATGTTTTAAAATAAAATGAGAATTAAACAATAAATAAATATTATCAAATTAAGGTAGTATTTACGTAATTATTTTAATCACAGACACATATTAATATACAATTATGCTTTAAAAACTGTTTATATGGTTTTATACTGTATGGTTTCATTTTATTACATTCAAATTTATCAAAATTTAAACATTTTAAATTGTTACATCATGTAAAAATTATGCTTTTCATTTATCTTTTAAAAAAATATAATCAGAAAAGTGCGTAGGAAAATAACAGCATTTAAACTGTACTAAATAGACCACTTGCAATGAACGAACCCTTTAAAATAAATTTAAACATTCTCAAGCCGTGTTCAAAATTAGCCTTTTCTAATTGGAATTGTTAATTATTGATCAAAATAGCATGCATTAGTTTGGAGCTCACTTAACAAATTCCAGTTAGAAAGAGCTTATTGTGAACAAGGCATTAATGCATTTAGTATGGAAAAATCGTTATCAATTCGTTCCAACAATTAAAAACGTTCATTGCAAGTAATCCATTGGTATTGTTTTTCATATTATTGCAGAAAATTTAGGTCAACCAATAAATTTTTGACAAATTATCGGAGACATGAATTTATAAACATTGTAGACAAAAATTTACGAGTAAATTTTATGTTCCATCCCGCAATAAAAAAAAATATATACACGTGTTTTTCTCGTAAATTACTTTAAATATAATGTAGTAAAACTTTTAACTTTTATACTATATTATAGGTATTTTTTTTACTAACAAAACAAAATAACTATTCCACCAGTAATAAAATAAGTAAAATTTTATTGACCACTCTAGCAGTTCATAATAATAACATTCATATTTTAACAAACAAACATTGGTCTCGTTAAGTTTGTATTCTATAATTTAATATCACATAAAATATGCAACAAAATATACATAAAATATTTAAATTTCAAACAACTTACGTGACAAAATGATTGGCATCGTAGTATAAAGGAACTTAAAATAATATATCAAGTTTTATTGTATGTATTAGGACGGTAGAAATTAGAATTTTGCTTTTTTGTCAATCCAAATATACATAAAAAAAATTTCTACTGTATGATATTCTTTAAATATTACATAACCGTTTTTTGGAAATTTTTTGTGTGTGATAATATTTAAAATAAAATAATATTTAGTAGGAACATTCTTTGATAGTTGATACTAGTGCTAAAATCGATGCAATGAAAAACACTTAAAAAAAGGTATACTTTTATTTTATGTTATTCTAAAAGAGGAAATTATTCTGAAAATATATATATGTAAATTTCTAATTTTTGAGTTCATTAAGCATTTTAATTAATTTTTGAAAATCGAGAAATTATGTCACAGGCGTCATATTATACATGTTGTCATTGGAAAAAGTGACATCATTGCGCGACTTTCAAAAATTAATTAAAAATACTTCATGAACTCAAATATTACAAATTCACATCGATTCAATGTCCTGTTTTAGAATTGCAATAAAATTCCTCCACAATTTTTTTTAGTCTTCCTCAATGGCATTTCAACACTCTTAACAAATAAGCATTGGAAATATTATTGTAAACACAGTTTTTCAATATTTGAAGCATTGTAGTCACGGTTATCACGTAACTAAGCGTTAACAACTTAACGAGGAAATTTAAATGATGTCACAAACGGTACAGAATCACAATTAGTATAATAATAATGTATGTTTATTTTTGTTTGTAATACTTTTTTAAAGGTGTAGAACACTTTGAACAACGTAAAACAAGCGAGCTGTGACGTCAGTGACCGCCAGTGGCATTTTGTGAATGGAAAATAAATTAGAAATCAATGACCTCAACCAAATCAAAGTTGATTTTCAGGTTTGTTTGGATATTAATTACACAACTTTTTTGTTCAAGGTGTTCTACGCCTTTAATGTAATGATTCAGAATTTTATATGGTTTATTGGACAATACAGTACTTAACAATTTCTTTAAAAATACAATAGTAAAGAACTATAGTATATATCATTATTCTTGAAGTATGTAAAAGAACTTGAAATATGTAATACAAAAATTTCAATTTCTTTATAAAAAAAAAAGATGCAGAAATATAATATTGTGTTTCCCATAAAAATGTAGGAGTAGGGTCAACAAACACGAAAACACTTCACTTTTTTTTTCTTTATGCTAAAAACGTGACCTTGTTTTTCAAGAAAAATGTTAGAATGTGTAAAAATAATTTATTGCAAAATGCAGTCAACCGGAATTATACTTTTTTTTAGTGTGACATTTCTATCATCTTTTTCCTCTCGCGCTCTTCTCTCTCTCTCTCTCTCTCTCTCTCTCTCTCTCTCTCTCTCTCTCTCTCTCTCTCTAACGCACACACACACACTTCTTACGTTTTCTCTTTTCAGACGATAACAAAAGTTGTTTTTCATATTTTTTACATTTTCTATGACAGTAAATTTTATATTTTTATGACTCAAATAAATTTCATCTCTTCTTGTAAATTAGAATTTTATATTTTCAAATTGATAGTATTAACTTTCTAAAGTCAAATAAAGTTATTATTGATTTTATTATTTATATTAGAGTCTTTTGTAAATTATAGTGTAGTATTTGTTATTATAGTAATCGTATTTTATGTAAATTTTCAATAAAATATTCAAATTACATACCTAGTGATATTTTAAACTTTTAAATTCAAATTATAACAAAACACGCATTAAACGGAAATCTCGGATATTGCTGCCAACCGGAAGTGTCCCTATATTAAAGCCACAGTCACTTTCATTCTCCTACGATCCTAGTTCCCATATTCTTCTCCTGATCATCCATTAATTACTGGATTAGTTTCAGTTTCTCATGTAAATTCATGGAATGTAAGAAAATTAACCTTTAATCTTTAAAGTGAAGCCTGGAAAATGTATTTTTATGGATTATAAGATTTGAGTCTGCAAATTATAATGAAGAACTTGAACAATGATTGGTTACTCTTAAAAAAAATACTCTTTTCGTTCGCTTAAAACTGATACAAGTGAGTTGCTGTAGGCTTGTAAAATCTTTTCAAACGTCGTACAGGTCTATCCGAAGAAGGAAACAAAATTAACTGTACATACACGTTGTAAACAGGTATTGACGTCATGATTATCACAATTCTTTATAAAACTTTTAAAAACAAGCTGCTTGAAAAAAAATCCTTGTTGTTACCATAATATGATAACAGAGAAAGTTGAGGCAGCGTGGACTTCAGAACTAACTATCAAGTTTTTCTAGCTCGTTCTGTAAACTACACACAAATATTGAGCCAGCTTCGAAAAATTACCTGTGTTGAAAAATAGTGTTTTAGTTGAAATCTCATCAAGTGTTTTGTGATATAAATGCTTATATTTTTCTCTGGTCTATTCCTTTAAAGAAAATTACTTTGGAAGGAAGGAAAACAAATCTTATTAGTCTGAAAGAACAACATTTTCAGCTCTAGTTCTTTCGATGTTTAAAAAGTTTTTCTATAATCTTTATACATTGAGTGGAAAATCCGTATCTCTCTCTGCCATCTCTCTCTCTCTCTACGGGATTAAGTCGTCAGCTATGTAATACCTAAGACATGTAAGATTATCGTGTCTCTAAATGTCAAAACATCGTAAACTTTCAGGATTAATCAAACAAGGAAGACCTGAGAAAAAAAAACATTTAGAAAATAATATCAATAATATGTAAATATTGTTGTTGTATAGTAATCAATATAATAATTGAGGAAAAACTTAAAAAATAAATATTTAACGTCAGTATTATTATGTTTACCAATGCATGTAAAATATGCTACAATTGATGCACAACAAAAATAAATAACGTAATTTAAGTTCCATTGATGTCTTTATAGCATATTATATATTGCTAAATCAAACCTGCGTAAATAATCATGCTTTAAAAAAAATTATTTATGCTCTATTACATAGATATTATGCAGTATAGCATAAATATTTTGTAAATAATACATGTTGCTGAAAATGAGCTAATATAATTATTAGGAAATCATTTTTGTCAGTGTAACTGTAAAGCTACTTTACCTGAAATCATTTCTTTGCAAGATTCACATGTAATAGCTGCTTTAGCTATTATTTATCCTACACATGGACACACATACATACTAATTATACAAGCTCATTTGTTCTATACACTATAATTTATGTTATAATAATAATAATAATAATAATAATGATTTTATTGAGCAAAATATCACAATACAAACATTGCACATTGTCAAAGAGGTTGCTCAACAGGAGATCAAAAAAGGCAAAGCCCATACAAAATTTGATATCCCAATAGATGATAAATAGAATAATATATTAAGAAAAGTAAGATACATAAAATTATTGTTTAAAAACATACATGACTAAACACAAGTTTTAAACTTAGAGGATGACATGTTTCTGACGCTAGTTTCCAACTTATTATATAAATTAACACTACGGGGAAAGAAAGAAGTATTGTAATATGCTGCTGAAATACGTGGAACAACATACTCAATACTATCCCCCCCTCGCAACTTACTAGGTTTAGTACGTATGGAGATTCTAGCGTCAGAGAATACTGGCATATCTACATCCCCCTGAATACACTTGTGCAAAAATATAACATCTTGACGATACAACACATCGCTTATTGGAGGGATTTTGCACATTTGATTACGAGTTTTCCCATTATGTTTACGCTTCGTACCACTGGTATAATGGAACGAATCTCTACCAAGAATCAGACGTGTGGCGCAGTTCTGAACCTTTTCCAGTTTTTTAAGATTACAAGCAGTGACAGGGTGCCACGCTGGGGTACCGTACAACAAAACTGGACGAACTAGAGTGAGATAAGCCAATCTAAGCGCCGCACGCCTAGTACCTGTCAGAGATCTGCGTAACATACCAATAATTTTGTAAGATTTTGCAACAGCAATATTAACATGATTATTCATAATATATATATATTTATATTTCATAACAATTATGTAACAAAGCATAAATATAATGTTATACAGCATAATTTTTTATGTTGTTTTAAGTTAGCAACATTTTTATGTTCTAATGACGTAAATACCGCATAAATTACGTAATTTTTATTTCCGTGTACATAATATTGTAAGTAGTGTTTTCTTACTGTAATTTTTTAAAATTTTTTTATTTTATTAACAACAGTAAACATAATGTGCGTTTAAATTGCATATTGCATGAATATTTTCTTAAACACTTTAGCACGTAATGTATATATAAAATATGAATAAAAAAATCGATTAACATATGAAAAATATTGGCTTTTATATAAACTACAACGTATATAAAGTTATTGAATATATAATTAGGGGACGAGAGATGTGGGGGAGGGGGTGAGAACGCTAATTTTAACACCTGCGTTCTTAAGGGAGAAGCCTTAAGTATTTATTCATGTACTTAGCTGTGAAACTTAACGGAAGAACATCTAATTATCTTTAAACTTTGTGTATGTGACATAACGTCTATATTTTTTAGATTAGATTGTATAAGGAAAACTAGTCACGGAATTTTTTTAAAATATATATAACAAAATAGAATGTGACGAGTAAATGAGTTACTTTAACTATATTGTGACATTTAATATAACATGGTTAAGCTAATAGAGGTTATCGGTGATGAAAAATTATTGATTTTTTTTCAATGCTTAAAATTGTGACCGATATCCGTTATTTAAATATTTTCGATATAGTGTAAAATATTAAAAAAAAAAAGAAGCTTAAAACATAGTTTGAAAATAGTAAAGGATAGAAAGGGAGCTGAAGCTTTTTACAAGCGACTCACCGATAACTCCCATTTATAAATGTTATAAATCTTAAAAATTAAAAGAATCCTTTCCTATAATGTGGTTGGTGGTTGCATTCTTATAATAGTCTACACCTAACGCCATATGTGAGCACTAAATAACATGGGCTGGTATAGGAAAAATGATACAATACGTTCTGCCAGTTTAAAAAACAAACAGATTAGCTATATTTATAGAACATTGATGCTTTTGACAGGTTGAATTATGTTTACATAAATCAAAATAATTTTTTTGTGTTAAAAATGTTGATGTTTTCTTCTGGTTAAATTTATGTTTTACGTAAAATATTCAAATTGTTCACTTCAATAGTTATGAAACATGTTAAATCGCGTATATCACAGTATATTATACAAAAGGACAAATCAAAATGTATTCAAATCTGAGTAAGCACCAGTCTAACTAGCACAAGTAAATAACACAGCAAAAAGTGCAACACAAAGTGTAACACAGCAATTGCTTAGAAATCTCTCTCTCTCTCTCTCTCTCTCTCTCTCTCTCTCTCTCTCTCTCTCTCTCTCTCTCTCTCTCTCTCTCTCTCTCTCTCTCTCTCTCGTGAATTAACTTGTCATTTTTGTTACACAGCTTAAGCTTTTGATATATTTATTTGTCATAATATTATGATATTTCCCTTACAATTTTCAATATTAAATTCTCCTTTAAATTTCATTTCATAGTCATAAATAATAAGAATACACCATGACAATCAATATTTAATAAAAAATAGTAATGGAAATAATAATAAATAGTAGATAATGTACATATTGAATAAATAATAAGCAACCGTATGATATCTGTGTTATACAGTATAGAAAATAAACTATCAATATGCTATCAAAATCCGGATAATTTTTTTAATCCGGATTACGGATAATAGGTTAACTGGATCCAGAAATCTTTATTTTACATAATTATACTGTACAATTTTAAGGAACGTTTGCCAAAACAAAGTCTTTCCGTGCATCCGTGGTGCTAAACCAATCAGAGAGCGCATTATAAACCTACTATCCAATCACAGTTGACTTTACGTAGTAAATTAGTTACACTGCATCCTCTCGAAGGAGGAATATATATATATATATATATATATATATATATATATATGTAAAATACACATGTTGTGTAACTTGTGTAAATTTGTGTTCTATTGATTGTGTGTTGATATTGATATATGTATTTTTGTGTATTATGATTGTAGAATAAAATAAATAAATAAACATATTTGAATTAAAAGTCTTTATTCGTCACTGGTAAAATAATCAAAGTTAAAACTAAATATTAAACTCCTTAGTATTTTCTCAACGTGCATAAAAAAAAAAAAAAAAAAAAAAAAAAATTCAAGATATTCCATATATTTGATAATATTGTAAATTTAATGAAAATTTAAACATCAAAGACTTGTAAGAAAGATATGACATAAGAAAAACTATAACACAAAGTGCAACGCAATTACAAAATTATATTACAGAGATGTTTGCTTTGAGGGTAAAGTTGCATCTGTTTTGTTTCTTTGTACTTGGCAAGGTGAGTGGAATTAAAGAAACTTCAAGAACATCCAACTTGCACAAATTTAAACTGACAAGAGTAGAAAACAAATACATTAAAATATAATTTAATAAGAATTTTTATTAAATTGTTTTTCCCTTATTGCAATTTTTTTATAATATGATTGAAAATAAAAATATAATACAAGATTTTATTACTTTCAAGGACTGACAGAAAGTAGAACAAGTATGAACATTTGAAGTTTTTGAAGTTATTGTTGTAAAAAGAATATTTTTATTTCAAAGCAGTAAATCCATTCTTGTGGTGACACTTGTGTATTTTTTAAATAATGTTGAAGACTATTGAAAATAAAATATTAGCACTGAAATTATGTAATATTTATTACAAAAAAATAAATAAATAAATACATAAAAGAATTGTGTACTACAATATTATTGCAAAATAATAAAAAAACTGAGATTTGTTGAGCCAAAAAATTGTACATACTACAGACAACAGTCAAATTTACAAATATTAAAGCAATTGCTCAAAAAGATAATTAAAAAGGCAAATCCCATCGAGTTAACTATTCATTAATAAACTAATAAAAAAAATGAAAATAAATAGAACAAAACTATACATATATGTTTCAGAAACATAGACGCTGATATTTCTTCAAAATTGCAGTTTAACTTATTTTATAAAAAAATTATATTAAACATGGTTAATATAGGATTACCCAAAATAATGAAATCAGATTTAAAATTATAGTTGATTTAAATATTTTTGTGCAAGAACACATAATTAGAACTTTTACGTAAGTTATGATATGATAAAATACAGACTAAAATATGGCAAATATTTTATTGTGTTAATTATGGACATGATTGATTGATTGATTGATTGATTGATTGATTGATTGATTGATTGATTGATTGATTGATTGTTCTGTTAGGTTGGCTTAAATCATTCACATAATTATGCAGCCAATATCTGCTAATTATATCTTCATTATATGGTCAAGGAGGTCAAGAGCTTATAGTTGTATATTATGTTAACCATTCATTAGAATTTTTTTTAAACTTCATTAATAGGTCTCACTTTTTATGTACAGTCCTGTAATTGGTTTTCTTTATACAATACACTTGTGAGTGAAATACTTGAGATGGTTAATTAAGTAAAGGGGAGGAGGGGAGACATTAAAACAAAAAAGACATGACAATGCAATCGTATAGACATTTTAATCAAAGCATTTCTTCATATTATAAATACACTTTATTTCCATAATACAGTATATAGGATCTCTTTTTGTTACAGTGTATGTAGAAACAATATACGTATATAAATTCTCTCTCTCTCTCTCTCTCTCTCTCTCTCTCTCTCTCTCTCTCTCTCTCTCTCTCTCTCTCTCTCTCTCTCTCTCTCTCTCTCTCTCTCTCTTAAAACAATGACCCAAGTACGCACTAGACTTTATGTCTGAACAAACCTGGCAAGATGCCTGAAAAACTCAAGTACTGTATTTTATTTTTTCAATAAGAAATACGCAAAATTCATTTCTATACAAAACTATTTAAATTTGCAGACTTACTTAAAACGAGAATTTGTTTATACCTTTTTTTTTTGTACAAGCAGTATGTTATACAGGCACATTTTCTGAAATTAACTGTTAAAAATAAAACCAAATTATGTCATGCATTTATTTTTGTACGGAAAAAAAAGGAAGAATGGAAAAAATTATGATTTTTAAACTTTAATTTTGTTCAACTTAATTTTTGCTATTTTTCATAGTACATTTAGCTTTAAATTTATAGCCATGTACAAAAAACAGACAATGGTACTTACCCAAAACATTGTTAGCTCAAAGACAATAACATATTTTCGATTTCGATATAATATCGCTACTTAAAACTGTTGACAATTTTTATCCAACTACCTAAAACCCAAATTCTATATATCAACCTAAACCCTATTATCAACTATAGAACACCATGGAAAATCCTAAATTTGACCCTACATTAATTAAAACTTCAAATTGATTGTGGCGTTATTTTAGTGGCGATGTGGACTATTGAAAGTTCCGCAGCCAAAATTACGCAGCCAAAATTTAAGGCATGACGAATTAAGCCTTATTAACCAACTTAACATATAACAACAATAATATTACAATTTCATTTTTAAATAAATTTATCATTTTATCATATTATTCATAGAACAATACGTAATATATTTTATTTTCAGTATATTTTATAGTTTCAGCAAAATAATAATTATCGCGCAAGAAAGATACTGTGGCAAATTTTACATAAACTATAATTTGTGGTCTAATGTTATAATTGTATTAACAATACCACAAATATATTGGAATAAAAATAATCAATATTCAATAGAAATCAATATGATATGCAATATCAAGCAAGCATTTCAAAACTCAGTGATATGTTATCTGCCATACATAAAAATATCAGTAACTTATTGAGTATCGTTTTTCAATTGGATACTGATACTTTATATCTGGTTAAATATTATTTACATTCATGATTCACTTAAAAAAAAAACTTTATGCAAATTTGTTTACGTTTATTGATTCCAATAGAGAAACTCGTGCTAGGTATATAGGTATTGTGATTACATCGCTGCACATTTTGCATGTTGAGTCCCTGGGGTGTCGTTCGAACGTGTTGCTATTTTTGTAACATCATTTGTATCAATTTATATTGCAGTGAGTAGTACTTTTTATAGGCTGCGTTAGAGAGAGAGAGAGAGAGAGAGAGAGAGATGATTTTTTAAGAAAATATGTGACAAAAATCAAAGAAAGCTGAAACTAAGAAAAAAAAATAGAAATAGTATAAAAAATCTTACTATAAAAAATGTTGAAGCTACAGTAATACATATTTTTTCCGCTAAATATTGACATAAAACTACTGACAGCTGTTAGAAATTCTTTTGTATTTGAAACAATGAAAAAGTTCAATTTTCATTGTTGACAGTGATTTTTATTGACATGGAACTTTTTTTTAGTCATTTCCTACTTTTTTTTTTTTTTTTTTTTTTTTTTTTGCATTATAAAGCTAAATTAAAACATTTTTGAATAATATATTTTATTCAGTAGCCATTGGTAATTTTCTATAAATGTAATTTTCAAATTTCATATTAGAACCTATTTAGAGTACTAAGGATACTTTTACATATTTTTGCTATTTCTATGCCTAGCATATTATTAAATAATACTGTTTTAAATTGGAATCATTATTTTTCAGTTTAATGTTACAGTAAAAAAATGGATATGTAAATGGAACTAATAGAATATACTTGTAGAGCTCTGAAGTTCAAAAGTTAAACCACACCCTTTTCTTTTTGTCATTTGAAATTCAATAGTAACAATAAGGATGACTTAGAAAAAAAATTGTAATTTTATTTCATATTCTAAAAGAGGACTTTGTTTTGAATCTATTGATATGTGAAATTTTTAATTGTTGAATTTATTAAGTATTTTTAATTGATTTTTGAACAATTGAAAATGATGTCACTGGGAAAATTTGACATCCGTGACGTCATTTCATGACTTTCAAAAAAAAAAAAAAAAAAAAAAAAAAAAAAGCAAGTATCATGACGCCATAATCCCTTTCGGGGTAGGCCAGGACAAATTCTTTCCAGTTAAAATACTAAATAAACTCGAAAATTACAAATTAACATACCTAACGGTACAGGATAATGTCCTCTTTTGGAATATGCAATAAAATTACCCCCTAAATTTTTTTATCCTTTCTCATTGCTATGAAATAAAACTTCTGTTTAAAATACTCAAACAATACTATATTAAAATATGTTAGAGTAATACGTGAGTATACTGTATTATCTATGAAAATAAAACACATTTTTAAATAAACCATTTATTATTTTAAATGTATAGCATTAACCTTTTTAGATGTACTCATAAGTATAGGCACTTTAAAGCAAAAAACTATATATTTCCACATTTTTACAATATTTGGTTCAAAAAAATAATGATATAGTAAAAAAAATGCTGAATCACCATTATTTTAAGAAGTGAGAAGAAGAAAAATTTCGTAAAGATGTCACGTTTTAAATTTAAATATCTTTGGAAATCTCATTATCGCGATACGATTTACATATTTCTGACTTTACTGTTTTTATATGAAAAATAAACTCAGTCATTTTATTATTGAATATAGAGAGTATCTTTACAGCCAAAATATTTTAAATTATGGCAGACAGAACTATTCTTACTGCGTATTGCTATTGAACTTTATGATTTTTACTTTATTTGACTTCAAATTCGACTAAAGATTTGGATATGTTTTAAAATATGGTCAGTGACTTTTTGTTTACGAGATTTTTTATTGCTGCTTGAAATAACTTTAAATTAGAATTCAAAATAGGTTCCATAATACAGAACCTTGAAATAGTTTAGATTTCTGTAAATGTTTATAAAATACAGGAGGAAGTGAGTGCTTATGTTTACTCAAAATACAAGAAAAGGAAGTGACGGTAAAATCGGGAGAAAACTTAACGCCAGCAGGAAGCTAGTCCTGCAGCTTCTAAGACTAGGGTCATGACATGACCCTAGTCTTAGAACTAAAAACTGCAATAGTGAAAAGTTTCACACAAATAAATATTTTTAACTGCTCATTTCATGCTTACACCTATCGTTTTTTAAATACATATTCAATGTCTCTCTAAAAAGATCTTAGTAATAAATAATATTGAACCGTATATAATATTGCGCAATTATGAAATAAATATGATTATAATTTAGGTCAGTAAAAAAATATATATATAAATCCTGCATAGCTCTTAGCTAATAATTTTTTTTTAAAGTATTGTATACAATTTTAATATTTTATTAACTTCTTGAGCAAGAGTCTGATTTTTGTATTTGATCGTAGAACTTGAGTTTTTTTTTAAACAAAAGATTCACTTTTTCTTTGGTCAAACTTTTTCTTTGTTTAATACAAGGTAGTAAGAGTTCATAAGGTAACCTAGATAGTGTCGTTTAAAAATGTAATACTTTACCAAGCTGGTATGACTGAGTGGTGAAGGCAGTTGACTCACAACTCTGTACTCCTCACCGAGTATAGGTTCGAGCCACTGTTGGGTGCGTAAATGAAATGTGAGAGCACAAAACGTTGCACGAAACATGCATTCCATGACGACGCACAGCATTCGGGAGGTGCATGATCGATGTGATTGCACCGACCAGCCTGCCTAGACGTTTCCACGGTTTCTCTAGGCTGTCATGGTGAATGCCGGGCTGTGTACTTAGGCCGTGGCCGGCCCGTGTGTGCTTTTCCATTAATTGGAAAGTCCTTACCTGCCGATAAGACAATGCCTTGACTGGGACTGGGATTGGTGTAGCACGATAACATAATATCGCAAGCAAAAAAAAAAAAAAACAAACAAAAAAAAAAAAAAAAAAAACTTGCATCACTATATAATAGTTATCTCACAAACTGAACGGTCGTGATTTATAAAATTAACATGAAGTAAAGATGAAATGTTACTTTAAAGTTTCGTTGTGTCAAACACATTCAATCACTATCAAATTAATATTTGAGTTATTCTACTTTGAAGATAACATGTTAATATGAACATTCAAATGTTAGTGCCAACTTTTAAGTCAAAATAGAAACGTTATTATAAATTGATTCAATTTCATTTGAATGTATATGCTTTGTTTTACTGGATAAATAGCGTAGAAAGAATTATTGTGAGAATAAAGTTTTTATTTATTTTTTTATTATTTTTTTTACTATTTCCACATTTCCACACCAAATTAGTCACCTTCTTCATGATCAAACCACTGCTGGGTGCATACTTATAGTGATAAGACTTGTTTATAATAGGTGTAGTATTTTAAATATCATATGCAGTAAATTTTATTTTGCACATTCAAAGTTACTGCACAATGTAAATATTGCTCCGTATGAGCAGGTCATTCGAGTGAAACACGAACGGTCACATATTTCGTGACGTCATAAAAAATAAGATCACAATTGTATGTGTTTACACCGAATGTTTACCCGTTGTTTACACTGACGAGTCTGTTTAGACGTTTTCGTGGTTCCTTAAGCCATCATAGTAAACACTGGGCTATCTATTTGTACCAGGGGGAGGTGTACATGATAGATAAGAAGTAAGAAATAAAATAATTATTGACCCACGTAGTTCATAGTAACATTAAGTTTTCTTCAACAAGCGTTGGTCTGTAGTTATTATTTATAATCATTAAGTAATGATTGCAGTCTGTGAAGAGTTTCCACGGTTTCTCTAAATGCAGGTAAATGCAGGACTGAACATAGTATACCAGTAACATAATTAAAATACATAGTAAGAACATAGTAAAATTTATACCAAAGAGACTGCGTAGTCATTTGCAAGGTTTTTATAGATTATCACGGAAGATACTGGGCTGTACCAATTTAAAGTTATGTAATTATACCAATCGGCCTGCTTGTAGAGTTTCCACGGTTTCTCTAGACAGACATAGCAAAAACTAGGCCGGCCAGTGCATGCAAAAACTACGTGACAGTGTTAAAAATCAGTACCCACAAAAACAAGTGTTTCTTGATTGGTTCCTTATATCTACCTACCTTGCATTATCCTGCAGTTATTGGTCAAGTTTATACTTTCATCTCAAAGACAAAGGCAAAGTATGTAAACATAAAAGTAGGTATTACCACTTGACGAAGACTATTGTAAGATATCTTCAAGTAGAGAAGTTTATTTACATATGGTTACTTTCAAGTACTTATTATATAATATGCAGTATTTTATAGCATTGTTTGTTATGATAAAAGACCAGAGGGTCGTTACAGAAATGTCAATCATAAATACCATGAATTATTCATAGACTTTTACTTTTCAAATTAAATAATTTAACTAGTCTTTGCAATACAAACCATGAGACAACCATGAGGACGACTAAAATTTGTAGGAGGCAATTTTATTGCATATTCTAAAAGTGGGCATTGTCCTGAAACATAGTCACTCTATGCTTATAAGTATGTCACTTATATCCATAGTTTATGTCATGCATTATTATTATATTCTATATTCATTGGTTTTACATTAAGTACTTTGCGAAGATTACGAATGGAATCTAGTTCAACTATGATTCTGCAAGCTGCAACCTCTAGTTAAACCTTAATTAACTTGGTTTAAATTGTTGCAATAATCAAAATAACAACTTAACTACGGTTTAAGGGTTGTATTCAGATAGATTATATTTTAAAATTAAAAAAACAAAACTTCGAAACTTTATGATGACATTTGAAATTTAATAGTAACAGCTACGTATGATAAAATTTTCAGAACCCGTCTTGATCAGATAAGAGAGAAAATAATTATTGAAATTAACATAGGCTTTTATGGGACTAAAACCTCATAATTTAAAATCTAGCATGGTGACCACCCAATTTTTTTTTTTACATTTTTGAAGATACCATATCCTAATGTATCACTGTGTAAAATTTCAGATTGTTCTTTCTTTACAATTTTTTTAGTCAAATCCCGCAGTACCTAATTTCCCGCCTTAACTAGTTCATATTACGATGGTTATACTGTATTGATATTATTGTTAAAATAAAAAGAAGAGTGACTACTTTTAGTACTTTTTACATTTACTCCGATGAACGATAAAATTAATGTTAATAAAATTTAACTTGAAATTTTAAATTTTTACTCTAAATTAGTTAAAAACGGGATTATGACCATAATTCCTATTTAAAATAAACTAGTTTTACTATTGAAATATAAAATAAAATATTTACATTAAAACCTTTGTATAAAAAGCACTGTAATTATATAAATATAATATACTATATTATACTATAAAATTTAATGCATAATGTGGTATTATAGTAAATCTAGCTACAGCAATATATTTTCTAAAGATTATGTATAATTTGTCTGCATTAGTCTATAAATATACACTGAAAAATACAAACATATGGTATCATAACCATATGTGTTTTTTGGTCAGATTCGTAGTTGAAAAGGGGAAAACCACTTCAAATATTTGGCATATGTTCCAAGATATTCAGGTGGAATACATAGTTTCTCAATTTATATATTTTTTATGATTTCCATTTAACAACTATTATAAAAGATTATGAGTTATTATCTTTTTTTTTTTTTTTTTTTTTTTTTTTTTTTTTTTTTTTTTTTAGTTGAATAGTAAAAATATATAATATAGCAAAAATTAAGAATTGTTAATAGTCTTCTAAATTTTAGGATTTTTAATGTTAAAGATCACATACGAAATGTTGTCAGTATTCTTCTATTTCTCCATTTAATACTTTTTTTACTGTAACGATATAATGTCATATCATTAAGTATTACCGAAAAAATATTTTTGAAAAAAAAAAAAAAAAAAAAAAGGAATGATTTTAAAAAATGTGAAAATATATCCAGTATACTTTATTTAATTTTTCGATCTATGGTGCAGAATTTTTTTAATAAATGCTAAGTGGATGGTAACGCTAAAGGATATAGGAAATTATTAGGAGAGTTTGTTTTTCACTCCAAAGCTCCAAAGTATTATTATAAAATAGTAGATCAGAAGATGCGTATATTATATCTACGTACAGTCAATATTATTTTTCAAATAGAATTGTTGTTAGAACTATTCTAAAAATTAAAAAGTAATGGCATAAAAAAAAATGCAAAGTTACAATTTTATCTCTAAATCTAAGGTAATAATATTTTCATAAAATATTCCAGACGAAAATCAGTTTTTTTTTTACCCATTTTAGTTTGAACCATAACTTTTACTAATGACCGAGTGAATACACACCCAGACGCCTCTCTCTCTCTCTCTCTCTCTCTCTCTCTCTCTCTCTCTCTCTCAGACCAATGTTATGATATCGATCCGCTCATACAGTCACATGGAAACCTTATAAAAGCACACAGAGAAAAGGTCATTTTTGTATAAAACCCAATGTCTACGATGTTATAATAACTACAAACAAACAAAAATTAGAAATTTGTGATTAGGTACTAGAATATATTTTGAAATATTCCCTGCCTATAATATATTTTTTTAGCTAGAACCTATGCTCAAAATATAATTAAAATCTACAGAAATGTACATGCACAAAAATAAATACGTAATAATTATGCTAGCTCTCACAAGCACAAGTGTTTCCACCACAAGTTGTTCAATACAGCATAATTTGTGCTATAGTTCATAATAGTTATGTTAAAGAGCATAAATATTATACTAAATAGCATAATTTTTGACGTTGTTCTAATTTAGCATTATGTATGCTATATTGACATAAATGCAGCTTAAATTACGTAATTTATTCTTTCCATGAAGTAGTTACATTATGCTGTTATGAAAATTTATGAATAGCAAAATGGTTACTCTACTAATAATATCTTTATTAATTATTATTCTTACTTGTTAGGTAATTAGTTTATTTTATTTTAAATTAGAATTGCGTTGAAAATAGAAGAAAAAACTGATATATAACTTCACACAATTGACAATTTTACAAAATCAAATCTCTTTAAAATTGATGCAAATTTAAATTCCTTCACTGTACATAACAAAAAATTCCTAAAATTAGGCCTATGAATGTGAGTTTAAAAAAAATACTTAAAGATAATAGAATTTGCTGAAATTTCACATCGTCGTAGTAATAGAAATACGCCCTAACAATAAGTGAATCGTTAGACACTCTTGGTAAAAGCCTTTTTTTTTCTCTTGGGATTTTTTTCCCAATGGCTACCAATTTGCTTGTAGCTTTTTTTATTAATTCAACTCTTATTTAACTCTATATTTTGTTTATTTCATCAATGAGGTTTTGTGGAGATAAAATAAATGAGAAATAAAAATAAAATAAAGTGATGATAAATATGTAATGATGCATGTATTTTAATGTACAATAATTTTAATTTTAAGCATAGAAATGAATAAATTTGCAAGTATCGATTTATACTTTATATTATAAATAAATGTAACAAGTACAAGTCATCACTTGTCAACCTACTTGCATCAATAACAGCCTCTAACAGTTTAATTTTTTCAAACATAAAAATATTACATAATCCATACCAAGCCGATTCAATTTTATTTACTTTATAATGTCTATTATATCTTTGACATAAATGAAAAAAAAAAAAAGCTCCATATTAACAAAACAACAATAAAAACAACAAACTTATTTAGAAGCGTACAATTAGTGTTTAGTATGAATTTACTTTTAGAATAAGGTTGTGAATTAACACTTACTTTATGGATTGACGCTCCATCCTGGACTTTTTCCATTCTCTTAATTTTAATTTACATAAAAATTATGTAAATTTGAGTTACGTTTCGGACTTTAACCAAGTGCTTCGTCAGACTCACACGACTCTCACAGGGTAACTTGAGAGCCGTATGAGTCTGACGAAGGACTTGATTAAAGTCCGAAACGTAACTCAAATTTACATAATTTTTATGTAAATTAAAATCAAGAGAATAAAACAAGTCCAGGATGGGTTATCAATCCATAAATTACTTATTTAGTATTTATAAATTTTTTATATATTTTTTTTATATTCTTTTTCATATATCATTGAAAGTCTTATATTATGATATGTAAGTTTATATAAGTTAAATTTTTTAAATTAGTTGGAATTTTATTTCATAGTTTACGCAATAAGTATATTATATATATTTTGTTGATCTTTCAGAAAATGTATTTGCAAATTAATTAACAAACAAAGAATTATGATTTTTACAATTCTTGTATTATAAATTTGAATTCTAGGTATACCATGAATTATTTCAAAATAATTTGTAAATATAAATATTCATTTAACAGTGTTTTAATAAAAACAAATGCATTGTATAAAACTGAAATTATGAAACACTCTAACAAGTGATTAGTGTTGAAAAAAGTCAGAGAACCATGTAATTGGGTATGTACCTTTTTTTGGCCTCGCAATAATAAAAAATTTATTATTATTATTAATGAAAATACACTCGTGCTTTGTCGAACAATCAATGCTTCATGGTTTATTCTCTAAACATTTGTGCGTACTGAGTAAACATTTGTTTTCCGAGTGTATACCAAACATTGACCGGAAGTCATTTATCTGCATTGGTCAACAAAATGTTTATTTATGTCCCACTGTTATATAGTTTCAAATTTACCTAGTTAACCTACCCTGTTATATTCTGAATGAAAATAATATTATAATAATATAAAAGCCAACATCATCAATATTAAATGAGAATATGCTAAAAATAGACACGAAAATGTAGTTATACAGTATATATTCCCAAACCTACAATAATATTAATTAACAAAAAAACAATGCTTTTTTATTGTGTTAAAATATATTAAAATAGTTTTAAATATATACATAAAAATTATTTTTATATTTCTAAAGGTCGTTTTTATTATTTATTGTATGTATTTTACACTAAGGCTAACTTTATAATACAATTTAAAAAATTAAAAAAAATGAATATTTGGAAATTTTTAAGGCAGAAAATCAGCTACTGATGAATTTGACTAGAAAGTTGTAAAGAAATAAAAATCTGAAATTTTGCATAATGATACATTATAGAATAAAGAAACTTCAAAAATATAACAAATTTGGGGGCTCATCATGCTAGATTTTAAATACTTATTTCCCCCAAAAGAACCCATGTTAATTTTTATATTATGTTGATTAAGCACCCACCGATAAGACTTCATTGTCTTGGTGGGACTTTTGTATGGATTCATATTTTTTAATAATAATAATAATAATAAAAAAATTAATAATTATTTTCTCTCTTATCTGATGGTCATGTGTTCTGAAATTTTTATCATAGGTAGCTGTTACTATTAATATTTAAATAGCATCATAAAGTTTAAAAGTTTTCTTTTTTTAGGTTTTGAGATGCAAGCTATCTGAATACAATCCTTAATAGATATTATGAATTTATAATAATTTTGTTTCTATATCTTTCAATTTTTAAGTCCGTTGTTCAATTGTTATACTACAGTTGTAAAGTATACTTTATATTTAAATAAAAGACGTTATAATAGCAACATTTGAACAAAAGAATTTACTTATCTTATAACTGACAGTCCTTTATTATTTTTAATATTAATTAAAAATTCTTCCAGTTGTCAAAAATGACTAAAAATCTCTGTAGTGACTTAAATTGTTTTTTTCTATTCAAATATATTATCAGAATTTTCTGACAAATTCTTTAACAGACTTGTAGTCATTATCTAAATTTTCTTTAATGTTAACGTTAAGTTAATTTCATTTAAGACTTTAGAGGTAACGATATAACGTTAACTCTAATTTGTCCCCAACTATAACGTTACCTTTAACTTTAACGATAACCAGCAGGATGATCACGAGTTTGCGGGGCTACAGAAGGGCTTTGGGTCATCTTACATGAGTTTATGAACAGTTCTTCCCATTATTTAGTATTGAAGAAGCCATGTGGTAACCCCTGAACTTTCTCTTTAACGTTACCGATTTTACGTTAACGACTACAAGACTGTTTTTTAAGTCTTATTCATATTATCAACATATAAAATGATATTGATTTGTATCATTACAACTAGTAATCAAAATTATAGTTAATTTCAAATAACAACTGTTAAATTTAATCACGCTTGACAAAATTAAAAATATCAATATAACATCAAAATCACTTGCTTTTAAAATTTAGTTTTATGATTGCAAAGTTGCATAATTATATAAAAATTCTTAATATTTTTTAATGAAACTTTTTCACAAAGTTATATAATTATCATAAAGAAAGAAAGAAAAAAAAGTTCTACCTTACATAATATTATACTAATTAATGCACTGCACAGAGTAAAATCATAATAATACAGAGACAAAAAGTACGCAAATATAAATAAAATACAATAATTATGACCAGGAAAGTGTATAGTATGTATGTATGTATGTATGTATGTATGTAAAATACATTTTTACAAAACGTACCACATTCTTAAAATAATTAATGAAATATTTTCTACCTGTAAAACATTTTTTAAAATTTCTTTCATTATATACATAAGTATGAAAAAAAAATGATAAAGTATATTGTTCTTCGTATCTATTTTTATAGGATTTCGTTTGCGAACTATTGATAAAAAAAGGTATTCTAAGTATTCCAATATATTTCTTTCCGATTTATCGCGTGAAATACTCTTTCTTCTTTCTATTGAAATCCACTGACCTGTGAGCAAGAGAGAAAGAGAAAGAGAGAGAGAGAGAGAGAGAGAGAGAGAAACAGTCTATATAAAAGTGGTTCGATATCCATTCCGTTTTTCTTGCAACCATAGAGATACGCTACATTAATTTTAAAAGCACTCAACACTCCTCAAAATATATGGTAATCAATATAATATATAATAAAAATATGCAAAGTTTTTATTTTTAAATATTTGTTGGCTTTACGTAAGAGTAACATATGTTATCAAATTAACATTACACGGAAAGAAAAAAACTAAAGAAATTATGCTCTGTTACAATTTTGCTATAGGGTGCAGTGCATGACGTCATACTGAATGCGCTTAGATGCCATAATGATGAATATTATGGCTCATTTTAGGACAAACGTTTTTTGTTATTATTATTATTATTTTTCTCGCATACTTGAAAACCTAATTCAACCTGTTAAAGCCATAGACCTCATAAAACAACGTGTGCTTTTTAATGAATAAATACAAAATGGGATCTTCAAAACTGATGACAATTTTTACCAGAATGTTAATGTAGCCCCATGAGAGAGCGTGAAAATACTGTTAAGTATGCAATATGCGTGACTATTCATGTTTATGACGTCAGAAACATGCAAAAATTAGTATAAAAATGTTGTGCAGATTGCATAAATCGAATTTTCGATCACTGGTACTGTTGGGTTTTGAGACAAACTAAAGTTATGTATGTAAATCCCATCAAGTGCTTTCTGATATAAATGCTTATGTTTTTCTCTGGTCAATTCCTTTAACATATCTATGCTCTCAAAAACAATGCTAAGTATTGTTAAACTGATTAAATCTGTTATTTTCCTATACTTGGTCATGTGATTTAGTGTTCCAACATGGCTTCAACTTTTATAATCTCTATAGCTACTTCTCATCAATAAAATCCCGCTGTAAAGGCACTATATTTTACAATACTATAAAAAGTAGACGCCCAAGAACACATGTTGTAGAAACGAATAACAATGGTGTACGGTTTAATTTGTGAATTTTATTTTTACTGTGTAAAATCTGCTATATATTTGTAAAAATTCTGGAAAGGATTATTGATAATGGACAGGATTTGTTGAGGATTAATACGCATTTTGTAGAAGGTAAAAAAAAAAAGGGTTTTAAAATTTATTTGTCTGAAAGTATAATTTTTTATATATATATAATATTAAAATATTGCAAATTTTAATGCGAGAAAACGTAGCTAAAAAAATCAATTAGGTTGTTAATTTAATTATCTATCTATCTATCTATCTATCTATCTATCTATCTATCTATCTATCTATCTATCTATCTATCTATCTATCTATCTATCTATCTATCTATCTATCTATCTATCTATCTATCTATCTATCTATCTATCTATCTATCTATCTATCTATCTATCTATCTATCTATCTATCTATCTATCTATCTATCTATCTATCTATCTATCTATCTATCTATCTATCTATCTATCTATCTATCTATCTATCTATCTATCTATCTATCTATCTATCTATCTATCTATCTATCTATCTATCTATCTATCTATCTATCTATCTATCTATCTATCTATCTATCTATCTATCTATCTATCTATCTATCTATCTATCTATCTATCTATCTATCTATCTATCTATCTATCTATCTATCTATCTATCTATCTATCTATCTATCTATCTATCTATCTATCTATCTATCTATCTATCTATCTATCTATCTATCTATCTATCTATCTATCTATCTATCTATCTATCTATCTATCTATCTATCTATCTATCTATCTATCTATCTATCTATCTATCTATCTATCTATCTATCTATCTATCTATCTATCTATCTATCTATCTATCTATCTATCTATCTATCTATCTATCTATCTATCTATCTATCTATCTATCTATCTATCTATCTATCTATCTATCTATCTATCTATCTATCTATCTATCTATCTATCTATCTATCTATCTATCTATCTATCTATCTATCTATCTATCTATCTATCTATCTATCTATCTATCTATCTATCTATCTATCTATCTATCTATCTATCTATCTATCTATCTATCTATCTATCTATCTATCTATCTATCTATCTATCTATCTATCTATCTATCTATCTATCTATCTATCTATCTATCTATCTATCTATCTATCTATCTATCTATCTATCTATCTATCTATCTATCTATCTATCTATCTATCTATCTATCTATCTATCTATCTATCTATCTATCTATCTATCTATCTATCTATCTATCTATCTATCTATCTATCTATCTATCTATCTATCTATCTATCTATCTATCTATCTATCTATCTATCTATCTATCTATCTATCTATCTATCTATCTATCTATCTATCTATCTATCTATCTATCTATCTATCTATCTATCTATCTATCTATCTATCTATCTATCTAATCCAACAAAAAAAATATTTAAACAGAACAATTTGTTCTAGAATTTGTTCAATGTTGTTTATTTTGTTAAAAATGTCTGAGAATTTCTCAAATTAATTTTGCACTATTTTAATGATATAATCAATAAACATAAAAATTATGGTATTTTTATGAACTTTTTTTTTTTTTTTTTTTTTTTTTTTTTTTTTGCAATGACAATCAAATTTTCATAAAAGCTAATTTTAATAGAGGTTTTGCAAATGACATATTTGTAATTGTCTATTAAAAATATCACTGTTACCAAGATTTTTATTAATATTGACTCCTTTTCAAATTATACTTTAACTTCAAATTAAAACCTGTTAAACACAGTGAAATGTACAAAATAATTTTTATTTCTGTTTGTTAAAAATCTTATTATCATTATTATTATTATTTTTTTTTGTATGATTGTAAAATGTAAATGGTTACAAAAATAATAATAATAAAAATGTTACTTTATTTAGAAAGCTAAGTACAAGTATTATCACAAAATGTGCAACAATTTACAACTTGCATTAGAATTTTTTTCATAGTTGCAAACATAGATTAAATTTTTAACTCAATGATTTTCTTATGGAGAAATGAATATGATCACTAGTGTTAGAGAACCCTGTTTTCTTGCACCAAAAAATGCGCATTACATTTTAATAACTATAGTTGACCGTCATTTTAGTATCAGAAAATAGAGTTTACGAACAACATTATTATATTATAACTTTGCAACAACGTAAAAAAAGGTAATAATTACTAAAATTGAAAATGAGAGCCATTTAAGTTGTTTTCACATATTCTTGATATTGCAAAAGTGCATAGCAAAAAGTTGTCCATGTATTTAAATATTATTAAAAATATTGTTATGTGATTTGTTTTATATAGAAATCAATTTTACGTAAAAAACAAATTTTTTGCAACTTTTTTGAAAAAATGAAAATCAAAGCTTCTTTGGTATTAATATATTTTTTTATAACTTTTTGCACTTTTGTAATTTTGTTACTTATTTTATAATTTTTTCCGCATTAATAAACTTCTCTTTTTAGAGCTTAATATTTTTCTGCAAGGACTTAATATGCAGTATGCACAGTCCAAAGTATTACCAGTGTAAATATGTAGTAAATTTAGAAAATGCATTATCTAATGGTAGTAGTAAATTTTAATTTTAAAACTTAGAGTAACCATGCATGTGTGGTACACATAAACCCAGGTTTAGTTTAATATATAATGCACCTTAATGCAGTTTATTATATCGACTCTGTAACGGCAAAATGTAATATTCAATTTTTAACTCTCTTACAGTATACCACACATAATACTCATGTGCAGACAAAAACATAGGACTATTTTTTTTACCATATTATGCTAAAATTTCTTCATTGTCCCATTAAAATAGAAGTATTATCGACGTTTACATTGGAAATCAAACTCATGGGTTTGTCATGGCCTAATACATAGCCCGGAATTTGCCATGACGGCCTAAAAAAAAAAACAACATAGAAACGTTTTGTTTGGATGGTAGGTTGGTCCAAACGTAGGTTGGTCGACGCCATCACATCAATCATGCAGCTCCCGTCTGTGAGTTTTCATGGATTACATGTAAACACCGCTTCGTGCAACGTGTTGTGTTCTCACACTTTACAGAGTAGTGGTTCAAACCTGCACTTCGTGAGAAGTACAGAGTAGCGAGTCAGCTGCCATCACTACTTCGCCATACCAGAGTGGTATAAAAAATAAAGCTCGATTTAAAACAAAATACACCAATCTTTTACCATGTATGTACTGGAAAAAGTGTTATTTATGTTTTTACACGCGTACAACAAAACTTGACCACTGTGTGACTTTCGGTTACACATATCCACCTTGGATAAAACAAGATCAAAGATTCTTACAACCGGATGCACCCTCTTTTTACAAGCAAATTTCCCCAGATAAAAACTAAAAAATTTCAGGTGATTCAATATTGAAGTTAATACGTGTTAAATATTATTTTTATATACAGGTTGTAATCATATTTAAGAGCCACCATTTTGTTGGTGCGGAATACATAGGACAGCATAGGATTTTTTTTCAATAGCAAAAGAAGCTTTAAACCTCTATCAAAGCCTTATTTCTAGCTCCTAATAAGTTTGAAGAATATAAAAAAAATTTCGTTCAGTTAAAATAAACTCTTTTCGTGTTAAAAATTAGGAGAAATAATGTTTCCCCTATGCTGGACAATGCATTAGCCACCACGACAAAGCGCAAGAATGTGCAAGGGGTCTATAACTTAAGTACAATGTGAGAAAAGAAGGTGCTTCCGGTTGAACTTACCTCCCGTCCTGTTTGGGTAATGGTATAAGCCGTTAAGAAACTCCCATTTAAATAAAAGTTCATTGAATTGATGATGAAGTGACTATAGTATATCTATGTTGTTTATATAACTTAGAAATTAGAAATATCTTTATTGACCCGGACAGTTCATAGCAACGTATACATGTTGGTCTTGTCAAACTTAAATTAATAACAGAATACAATAATTATAGAATTATACATAAACACTGAATTAAAAGGGGAAAAAATAACAATAACAAACAAACATTAATTAGTAAACAGTGTCATTACATTATGACATTATTAGGAGATTGTGTTAAACATCACTATTAGTAAAATAAGCTAAGTTGGAGTGGGAGGTGTACATTAAAACATCAATATCATCCACTCTACTCTCATTATTAAAATAGGATCCAACATCATATTATTATTTTTGAATTAATTTTTTTTAAGTAAATTAGCAAACAAAGTATCATTATTTACATCTCTTAAAGCCATGAACCACATAAAACAACATGTGCTTTTTAATGAATAAACACGAAATTGGATCTTCAAAACTGTTGACAATTTTTACCAGAATGTTAATGTAGCCCCACGAGAGAGCGTGAAAAAACTGTAAAGTATGCAATTTGCGTGAAAATTCATGTTTATGACGTCAGAAACATGAAAAAATTAGTATAAAAATGTTGTGCGGGTTGCATTAATCGAATATTCTAATTACTGCTACGGGGCTACTGTTTGATTTTGAGACAAACAAATGTTATTTATAATCCCATCAAGTGTTTTGTGATAAAAATGCTTATGTTTTTCTCTGGTCTATTCCTTTAATATGGATGGAAGGTAATCATAAATCTTGGCTATTATGTATTAGGACGTTTTTCTGTAACACAGACGATATGATATATGAGTAATATGGAGCTGTGTTAGTACTTTGAATAATTTATATACTTTATTATAAGTATAAAATTTTGTATACTAAATAAAATAGTAAGAATAAGTAATACAGTCATAAAAAAATGAAATAGTAAAAATAAACAGGTATAAAACGTGAAAAATGCAAAGGTAATAATTATTTGATATTTTTTTCTAACTTAAGTTCAAGACATAAATTTAAATATGTTATGTAACGTACATGGAAAAGTGAAATTATGATATTTATGGTGTACATTAGTATATAAATATTTAACCATAAATGTTGCTATTTTAATATTAAAATTTAAATAATGTTTTAGAACTAATCTATGTAATAAATTTAGGGGCTATTGCATTAATTATTATTTTTAAAAATTAATGTTGCTAAAATTAACGATTTTTTTTTTAAATTCTACGTTGCATTTGCGTACATTTTTCGACCAGCTAAGATCCTCACTTGGATCTTGTTGTCTGGTTCGAATATCAATAAAATAATTTAAACAGTTGTTGTAGTATTTTAATTTAATAATATTTAAAAAAAAATTGTATAATAATAATTTTGTATATTAATAATTTTGTATGGTAATAATTTTTATATCATGAAATGAATTCATTTTTTTACAATTATTACTACATAATTTTGTAATACATCAATATATTTATTTCCATATTTTTTTCTTTAAAAATCATGTTTTATATATTTTTTTATATTTTAAAGAACAATTTTCTTTATAAATAAAATAACCTTTCTTTTTTACTTTAATTATTCAATTTTCTTTTAAGAACACATAAAAATTTATAGTAATTTAAACATCCAATTTTTCATTTCTTTTTTTTTTTTACTTTTTTTTCATCATCTAAATCACTTATATGATTTGGAAGTTCATTCCAAAGTTTTGGCAATAAAATTTGTGCGATAAAATTAAGCTCAGGCATGACAGAATTTATTTTTGACTATATATATATATATATATATATATATATATATATATATATATATATATATATATATATATATATATATATATATATAATTTCAGCATAATTTTTTATTGCCTTCAATAGCATGTGTACCAAATTTCAAATTGATTTGTCCATCAGTTATGTGGGAAAAAATAACATAGTGAGCATAGGACGTCCAATATTTCCTCCATAACCGATGGATAAATTGATTTTAAATTTGGTACAAATACTATTGAAGACAATACAAACTTATGCTGAAATAAAATATCCATAGAACCAAAATACAGTAATACTGTTCGTAATCTCTGTTCTCTTGTACCAAAAAATGCGCATTCCAATTGATTAACCATAGCTGATTGTCATTTTAGGAGCAAAAAAGAGGGTTTACGAACAGCATTAATGTCTGAGGTTAATCCTTAAGTTACCATTTTTTTTGCAGCGATGTATATTGTACAAAGAAAACTTGCTTACAATAATTAAACGCTGAGAAAAACCATAATTTGAGTTTGTGAATTATAAGATTTTGGTTTGAAAACCACTTCGCTAGCAATTAAACTCATCTCAAAGATGGCAAAGTTGTTTATACTTTCAGATTTCATGACCAGTAAAAGTTTATGGTAGACCGTTTTTTTTGTGTGTGTATGTGTGTTTGAATTCTTGATTAAAAGAAGGTTTGCTTTAAAATAGAATAAGTTTCCGAATTACACTCTAGACTTAATTAAAAATGGAAATGTAATAAAAAATAACTGTGCAAAACCAAATATCTTGAACAAGTTTTTAGTTACAATAAACCATTTTTTAAATTGTCAATAACTTCCCCTACAAAAATAATTTGTAAGAAATTTTTTAAAATTCTTCATTAATAATTAAATATATTAACTTTACTGCAGCATTTTTATTTTACAATTGAACTATAAAATATATTTATTATGGTTTTAAATTTGAAAGAAAGAGATATTTTTTTTTAATATATTGATAAACGAAGAAAAATTACTACATACAGGTAGATGTATCTTGCAAATTGAAGCAGGTAAATATTAACGTGGAAGAGATATTGATATACTAAAATGTCACCTAATGCAGGTGAAATTTCATCCAATCTCAGTGAGACAAAATTTCATTGTATATGGCCTGTGCACAATGACGCGTAAATTCACGTAACTTTCACGTAAGAATCCAAATAGCATTGTTTGTCCTATCTTCACGTAAGAGTTCCGTAAATTACGCGTCATTGTGGATGTTTTACTTGCATTAGGTATTATTAGTATCAATATCTTATCAAAGCTAATGTTTACCTATTGCAATTTACATGATTTATGTGTCTGGCATCAGTAGTAATAATATTTTTCGTGTAATATTGACCTAAAAATTTACACATTATATATAAAAAAATAATAATAATAAAAAAAAAAAAAAAAAAAAAAAGCGGGGTGATATCTAAACTGATAATGCAGCGTCGAAAAATATTTTAGAGATTGCTCTTAGAGTTAAATCAAATCTTAAGACTGTGAGAAAGGTTTAATGACCCCGTGCGTGTCCCATTACAGCTTAAATACCAGCTATTTAAATCAGTTAGTAGACATGAGAGCCTTAAAGGAATAGATCAGAAGAAAACATAAGCAATTTACATCACAAATCACTTGATGGGACTTACATAAATAACTTTAACTTGTCTTAAAACCCAACTGTAGTGCCATAGCAGTGACTTTTTTACTGTAATTTTTTTGTAACATTTTTTACACTAGCTTGTTTCTAAATTCAGAAACAAGAATTATCACGTAAATAGCATGCTATACAGTATTTTAACACTCTTTTGTGGTGGGGGTCACATTTTTATTCTGGTAAATATTGTCATCAGTTTTGGAGATCATTAAAAATCACATATTGTTTCCTGCAATCTATTAATAATCTATTTAATATCTATTTAATAATCTCATGCAAGTGCTGAATTACTGCGTATTTTAATAAGGTGATATATAAATTAGTAATTCATTATACAAATATTGAACTTTTTTACTTTTTTGTTTATAACTTTAATATTGATATTAGTAATATAAACAGAGAGATGTGTAATTTGACGAAAATTATGTAAATTGACATTTCATATTTAATAATAAAATAAAAATATATGATAACAAACTATATTTCGCATATGCAAATTGGATTAATATAAAATTACGTTCTCTTTCTGTCTCTCTCGCTACAGTGACATAAAAAATTGTTTGAGTTAAATAAATAATGTTCTTGTTTATACATAAAAATAAAAAAACTAATTATCATTATACAAAAAATTTATAATGATTTTAATAAACATTGGATGTAATAAAGTAATATCAAAATTAAAAACTTTTTTATGATATATATAAACAATGTAATTACTATATTATGTATATGTATTTTAATTAAAAGCTAGTTAAAATATTTATGGTATTGGTAGCGATCAAATGTTCAATTGATAATTATTTATGAATGAATGTTTTTAAACGGGATTTTAGCTGATAACTAGCTCTTACGCTACGTTATAACATAACGTATGACTCGTTACTTTGATTTGACAGAACAGTAAAGGTACATGATCCATTTATTATGATGACCTAATGAACCTGTAAATAATAATAATTAATAATAACGTAATTTACGATGCGTTGAAAATGAGAAAGACTAAAAAAAAGGGGGGGGGGTAATTTTATTTCATATTCTAAAAGAGGGTATTATCCTGAATCAAGTAATATGCAATTTTTTTTTAAGTTCTTTAAGCACATTTAATTAATTTTAACAACGAAAAATTGCGTCATGGGCGGCATCTTGTGCATGTGGTCATAAAAAAGAATTACCGACCAAGACGTCATTTTGCGACTTTCAAAAATTCATTGCACTGCCCGATTCCTGAGCTGCCTGGGTCAATAAAGAAATATTATTCTTATTCTTAATGAACTAAAAAATTACAAATTTGTATAGTTATTCATACAGGACATTGTCTTCTTTTAGAATATGACATAAAATTACCCCCTAAAATTTTTTAGTCTTCCTCATTATCAAAATAAGACATGATGAGAGAAAAAAATAGTATCTTTCAAACTATCATAATACTTATATAGGGTGTATGCACATGACGTCATATTTATTGCACTTTGATACCATACTGGAGTAATGAATACCATTGCTCAGCATAGGAAAAACATCGTTTACGGCTATATTCTTTGAGAAATCGGTTAACTTTTTTTTGTTATTATTTTTTCACATACTTGAGATACTAATTCAACCAATTAGCAGCATCGATGCACTCAAAAATATTGCTTATTTTTAAACTGACAAAATGAGTTATTTTCCTATGCCATCCATGTTATTGAGTGATCCAATATGACGTTGACTTTAACATGAATGCATAGAAACTATTGGCGCATTTTATTTAGTACCCCTTTATTATTTATAATACAATAATACTGCATACTATATATTATATATATATATATATATATATATATATATATATATATATATATATATATATATACAGGGCCGGCTTGGGGTTCGTTGGCCCGGTCTGGCAATCTGGGAATTGGCCCGCTTATACTGGGGGGTCTGGGGGGCGCGAGCCCCCCAGCTTGCGCCGCAGGCGCAAATGTTTTTTAAAGGGGGCGTGGCACTGGTTTTTACGCTAATTTTGAATTAAATTTTATTTTTTTTCACAATTTTTAAAAATAATATATGTGTAACACTATCATTTTGAAAAATAAGTATGTAATTGAACCATGACATTATTTTGATATACTACGATCTACATGACATGACCTTCGGCCACCTTAAAAAATATATTAGACAAAAATTGATGTATATGATAGAAAAAAAACTATATTGAAGGAATGATTGTTATAATGTAATGATTTAATTGAAGTATGGGGGGAAAAAAGAAACAAAGGGGGGGGGGCAGAACAGGGATTTGTAAATTTATAATTATAGGAATTTATAGGTGTAGAGAACTTGAAAATTTTTCGAATGGTTTGACTTGGTTGGAAGAGCTTGATTTCAAGCTTAAATTTGAAAAAAAACGAGCCATAATTTGGGGAAATCAATATTTAGTCCAAAATTCAAAAATAAAAAAAAATTAAAAAAGCACTTGAACCTGTGTCAAAAAAAAAAAATAATAATAAATAAAAGCTCATTTCTCATTATATACAACAATTTATTTTTATTTTGAAGACAAAAGTTGTAAATTATTATTATTTTTAAGTATTAACAATTGATTTTACATGCTATAGAGAATTATAAACATTGTACTGTACTAAAAAAAGTTTTTAGCCTTTTTTTTTATCTTGTATTCTTTGCAAATGCTTATTTTTAACGGGTCATTTACGGGCACATCTCGAATGTTTAGAAATATATATTTAATAATAAATATATTTTTTATAAATAATTTAAATAAAATATAAATATATGAATTTAATAACTTTCCAAAATATAATATTTTATTTACGTACTACTGTAGTGCAAGAAGTATTGAAAAAACGCAAATACGCAAATGATAATTAAAAAAAAGATATCACTTCTTTTCAAATAATAAAAAAAGGGAGCCATTTTTCAAAGTACCTTTGAACTTTTTTAAATTGATTTTTTTTTCATCAGAACCAAAAGCCCGCAAAAGCAAAGTCCCGATCCAGGAGCCCGCGGACTAACTTGTACGGCCTTATGCCTAGCTGGCCCAAGTGCATAAAAAATTTAGTTGGTTTGCAATGATCTCAATGCTTTTTTTTTTTTTTTTTTTTTTTAGTTACAATAAAAATGCGCATTCCAAGTAATTTGTGTGCATGCATTATAGATTAAGTCATATGATACAAAATTAAAATTAAAAAAATATGCGGGCAAAGGTTTTAAAGTTTGGTTGTTTTTTCTTCTTCTTTTTCTTTCTTTTTTTTTTTTTTTTTCTGGCCCGCTTGGCCCGCAATGACGTTGGCCCGGTCTGCGATCGCAGACCTCGTCTTATGGCCAAGCCGGCCCTGTATATATATATATATATATATATATATATATATACTTATAATATAAATAAAACTTTAATTTCAATGCTCTTTATATTTAAAACAGAATTTATTTAAACTATAAAAGTGATTATTTTTATATAAATAAAAAATATATTCCATTTCAATTCAAAAGAGAGCATAATTTTCACAATATATTATGTAAATTTAAACCAGACGTTTTAAATGTATCTATGTTACAAAATAGATAACTAGCAATTAATATGCAGATTAAATATTTAATATTATGTAAATATATTCAGTTTGGTTAGTCATTGAAATATATAGTATATATTTAATTTTTATTTTGATGAATGGAGCTGTTCTGTATAAGTTATGTCGATAATATATTAATTTAATTACTCTTATTCATATTGTGTAAAATACTGAAATTGATATGTAGTTCTAGCATGAAATTGTGCACTAGTGCTATGCTTGAGCACATAAATACATTGCCTAGTTAGAGTAAACAGCAATCTAGGTCATTTTCATAGAGAAATTAGTTTATGTTTATCATTTTGTTATTTTTTATGGTCTAACCAGCTAATTTAAATCTCTCTAATGAAAAAAAAAAAAAAAAAAAAAACGCATCAGACTTTTTATTTTTTATTGTTTTTTTTCTATTCTTGTTAATGTTTGCAAATGAAAGACACAAAAATTATAGAAATATACGTGTTATGCTCTTGTAAATCTTTGACTTCCAGATCAGTGCCAAACTGTAAATGATAAAAAGTAAGTATTCTATAAAATAAGCTTTTAATTAAATATTTGGTAATTTTAATAAAATGTGAATTGAAAATTTCTGTACATAAAATTACCCAAGAAATTAAATGAATAGGAAAATTCTGTATTAGCTTTATTATAAAGCACAACGTTTTTTTTTTTTTTTTTTTTTTTTTACAATGACGGAGTTTCTATGCTTTCAATGAATTCATTAGTCACAATTGTTCTCTGTCTCCCGCTTCAATTTAAATTACTTAATTCTTCTTTACTCTACGAAGCTTTTACAAACGGAAAAAGAAAAAAAAATTTAACTTCTGATATAGATCTTTAGGGTCTCCTATAGAATGATATATATATAGAATTATATATATATATATATATATATATATATATATATATATATATATATATATATGTATATATATAATATATAAGAGTATCTTTTTAATATTTATTGAAGCATAATTTTTTTTTTAAATTGTATAATTTTACCAAATGTTTATTTAATCAATTTACAAATGAATATAAACAATGGGAAAATTTAATGTTTGTATAACTACAAAAAAAATCATACATTTTATTGAATTAATAAACATTGTATTTTTGCATGAATAGGCTTTTCATTTTAGGCTTGAATAAATAAAAATTAATCATTCAAATTGCAGATATATATATATATATTTTCAATCTCTGGCTCTCTCTTCATCAAATTTATCACTTTTCCTGTACAAATATAAAATAATAAAACGCAATTAAAATTAATTACTTTTTCTATTGATTCTAGTGATAATTAAGTTTATATCATGAGAAAGTGTCTAGACAATGGAATGAGATGAAATTTATTAATTAATTTTTTTATACAGCAGGTTAAAAATAAATTATTTCTTTTTATTTCTCTATGATTTTACACTGGTTTCTAAAAATAATAATAATAATAAATAGCACTCCATAGTAAATAATAATACTAATTAAAAAAAAAAAAACTTTATTGAAAAAAAAAAAAACTGCAGTCGTTGAAGCTACTTACCCCGCACAACAAATATGCCCTACTATTTGCCTACCTTTCAGGATACTCAGACATTTTTTTATAAGAAATGAATGAATGAATGAATATATATATATATATATATATATGAATGAATGAATGAATGAATGAATGAATGAATGAATGAATGAATGAATGAATGAATGTATGAATGAATGAATGAATGAATGAATGAATGAATGAATGAATGAATGAATGAATGAATGAATGAATGAATGAATGAATGAATGAATGAATGAATGAATGAATGAATGAATGAATGAATGAATGAATGAATGAATGAATGAATGAATGAATGAATGAATGAATGAATGAATGAATGAATGAATGAATGAATGAATGAATGAATGAATGAATGAATGAATGAATGAATGAATGAATGAATGAATGAATGAATGAATGAATGAATGAATGAATGAATGAATGAATGAATGAATGAATGAATGAATGAATGAATGAATGAATGAATGAATGAATGAATGAATGAATGAATGAATGAATGAATGAATGAATGAATGAATGAATGAATGAATGATTTAATAAATAAAATACAGAAATCAGTTTTAATTTAACAAGTTTTAAATCTGTAGATAATCACTACTATAAAAAGACCCCTAGACTTAGAAACACCCTAACTTGTACCGACCGTTGAGGTAACGGATATTTACGTTAGTGTTGCTATGAAGTAAGTTTATACAAAAGTTAAAGTTTACTTCTCATTAGCTGAAGAGCACAGGTGTACGTAAGGTATATACTTAAAGTTTTGATCCCCTAAAGTAAAACTTTACTAAAAGTGATCAAACAAGTCAAAAACTTACACCTATGTTTTTGTCTTAACTTTTTTTTATGTTGATTACATTAAGATAAACGTTTTATATCGACTTTATTCTAGTTATAAACGTGGCTAATGTTTATTTTTATTTCTTTGTAACACTTGCTTTGTTTTTTTATTGGTAATCCAATTCGCACATTCAAAATATCTTATTATATTTATATAACATAAGTAGTGACCATATATTATGAAAAGTATTGTGATCACTTAATGAAAGTTATCTGCGTATAAGTGCTCGCCAATCATAAGTAGCGTGTAAAAAGGCGTTATCTTATTTTCTATTTTTAGTATTGCAAAACCATTATGGTGTTCTTCCTTTTTTCTCTACTGAGACCAAGGAGGTCTGTTCCGTAAGTCATCACGAGAAGCTCGTTACTGAGAAAGGGGGCGTAACTCACTTGTTTATTATAGAGAACTCCTTAGCCACGCCCCCTTTTCTCGATACCGAGTTTCTCGTAAAGCCTTATGCCCCAGAAATATTTAAATTAAAAAAAAATACACTTTTACGTCTTTTACTGTATTCAAATTTTTGGACAGCATATTGTCGCCAGTATCACACAACTGCAATAAATAAAATGTTAGTCCTAAAAAAAAATCATTAGTGTTTTTAAGTATTTTAATTTTTATTGATCAAAAAAGTATTTGTAAAACGAATTTCGTGTCCCATCTAAATACCAATTTTTAAGAGTGGGAATTTTTCTGTGCAAAATATTGAAGTACTGTACGTAAAAACACTTTCAGATGTGAAATACTCTTATGCTTGCTTTCTTCTTCAGTGTAACACATTAGCTGAAAGTAAAAATCACGGAAAACAAGAAAGAACACTTACGAAATAATAGAATTGTTCTTTTAATATAAATAACAATAACTTACATTTTATCAGACTATAGTGTGTTAAAATGCGAATATTATTGCAAAGATACGAGAAACTAAGAGAGAGAACATCATTTATTTTATTGTAGTAATCAGTGAATTGTCACGGCATGGCTTAATTGTCGCACTTAACGACGTCGTTAAAATTAACGATTGTTACACAATTTTAGTTAATGATACTTTTTCATTCTAATTAAGTTTCTTACGTATATATGTTTTAATTTAAACAATGTAAAAGCAATTTTTATATCTAAAATTGGAGTCATTAATGTGAAACATTTGTAATACACTCTTGTTACAAATCTTCAATACTTTATATTTAAATTGTAAATTTCTAGTAGCTATTAATAACTAATCTTATAGAAATGGCAATTTTTAAGATTCAGACCTACAGGTTAATATATTCATGTTTAAATTCAAAGTTTTGCATCTCAATTTTTTTTATAGTCGTTTACAAAATACTGAAAAGTTAACCTTTAAGTTTTTTTTTTACCTTTTCTGTACAGCAAAATTACTTTTCCTAATAAAGACAATGTTCGTTACAAGGCTATACGCTAATATAGCCAATATATTATATATATACGCGAATATTTTTTACTTTAGAAGTGCATAAATATGTTGTACAGATAGCCCCCCCCCCCTTTTTTTTTTTTTTTGCTTTAGTGTGCAAAAAATAAATAATAATAATATGTTTTAAATTAAACGAAATTCATTAAAATTTCTGAAAAATATCATTTAACAGGTTTAAACATTTTATTTTATTATTTTATTATTTTTTGCTTGCTTGCCATATTGTGTTATTGTGCCACACCAATCCCAGTCTCAGTCAAGACATTTTCTTATCGACAGGTAAGGACTTTCCAAATTAATGAAAAAGAACACACGGGCCGACCACGGCTTAAGTACACAGCCCGGCATTCGCCATGACAGCCTAGAGAAACCGTGGATACGTCTAGGCAGGCTGGTCAGTGCAATGACATCAATCATGCACCTCCCGAATGCTGTGCGTCGTCATGGAATGCATGTAAACATGCATCGTGCAACGTGTTGTGCTCTCTCTCACACTTCACGTACGCACCCAGCAGTGGCTCGAACCTATACTCGGTGAGGAGTACAGAGTTACGAGTCAACTGCCTTCACTATAAATTTTATAATTTTTTTAATTTTTGCCCTTTTAATTTAAAAAAAAATTTTTTAGTAGAATATTTATTTATTTATTGGTATCAATAATTTAATACTTTAAAAAAAAATTATAATTGTTTCATGATATTTCCAAAATCTTTCAAATTTTTACCTTTTCATATACCTAGAAAACCATGATGATCGGAAATTGTAGAAGTATAAAATTACGTTATTTAATATGTTGCATTTGTACATAATTTTATAATAGCATTACTGTTGCCATTTTGAAATTGCATAAATAATTAAACCTTATATGTATACATAACTTTTATTCAATAATACGTATTACATAACTATGTTTTTATAAATTTAATTTCTTAAATTGGGATATTATAATTATTACGTTACTAACTTTATTGTACTTATATAATTAACTCCGAAATACGCCGCAGTTTACGGAAAAATATACTGTGTCGTTATAGGTATTTGCATTCTTTGTTCTATATTCTCACCCCCTCGGTAATTCTCTCTCTCTCTCTCTCTCTCTCTCTCTCTCTCTCTCTCTCTCTCTCTCTCTCTCTCTCTCTCTCTCTCTCTCTCTCTCTCTCTCTCTCTCTCTCTCTCTCTCTCTCTCTCTCTCTCTCTCTCTCTCTCTCTCTCTCTCTCTCTCTCTCTCTCTCTCTCTCTCTCTCTCTCTCTCTCTCTCTCTCTCTCTCTCTCTCTCTCTCTCTCTCGCTCAATTTTACAGAACTTTGTCGTATAATAATATTATAGAAGTGTAAAAGAAATTCTGTCTTTCAACTTTTAAAGATAAAGATTTTTTTTTATTATATTAAAATATTCAAAATACATTGTTATAAAAGACTAAAAAAAAAAAACTTCTATATTTTTATCTTTAAACTGGAATATCCATTTGAAATAGCAAACTTGAACTTATGTTAATATAACGAAGTATATTTCTGTCCTCTTGTTTTCTATTAATATTAACCATATTTTATTTATATCATTATAATATATCACAATTCAACAAGGCAGAAAAGCTCATTAAAAATCATGAATAATTTTTTTTGAAAAGTATATAAAATTGAAAATATTGATTTAAATATTGTGATGTAAGCAGATATTTTCCTATAATGATGTCAGAGGTTGAAGAAACAAATTGAGTTAATTTACTTTTCAAATCTTGGAATACACTGAAAAAACACATGTTTACATTACAAAGCAAAAAAAAAAAAAAAAATGCTAATGGCCAAATTTTTTAAAGCGGGTTTTTACACTTTTTATGTACAATTTTTTTAATCTGTTGCAGTGAAAGAAAAATAAAATTGTTATTTTTTATAATTTTTTTTTCAGTTTACCTTATTGTGACACAGATATAGACAGTAAAAACTTCTTTTGATACTTAAGTTCTTCAAAATGGTCGTTATTTTGCAAGTGTATAACATTACTTACAATTTATTATTAAAAAAAAAAAAAAAAAAAAAAAAAAAAAAAAAAAAAAAAAAAAACACGTTAAGAGGTGATTATTATTTAATAAATAAATTCAATAAGAAAAAAATATTTGAATTCTACATTTTTTTAATGCATTTACTTTAAATTATAATAATAAAAATGAGAAAAAAATAAAAATATTATAGGTAAATATTGTAATATATATTTCCCGATTCACTTACGTTAAATAATTTGTAATATATGTTGTAAAGTGCATTTTACTCTGTAATTACCATAAATATTATTATAAAATAATTATATTGAGAGTAAATTTAAATCAAAATATTACTGAAACTACTAATTTTTTTAAATACATAAAATTTACTGGGTGGTTGTAATAAGAATGCTCGTAAATTTAAAATATTAACCCATACATACTTTTAAAATTTATTCAATAAAAATAAATACCTTTGTTAAAATTTTCATTACCTATCTTCTTTAAATCAGGAAGAAATTTATTATTAAAATTAATGTAATTTATTTGAATTAAATTTCAATCAGTAGCAATTCACAATTTTTAATGGTTACCCCTTTTTTTATTTGTTCTTTCCTACAATTAAGTAAAGTAATAATAATAATAATAGCCGTAAGAGAGATTTCAAATACATTTTTCCACTTTAACTTACAGACCATAACAAGATTTTTCTTACTAAAATAATATTATCATTATTGAAAGTAATATACAGTATATTTTTCATTAATTTTTTATTACCTTAACTTATTTATAGTAGAAGCCGCTTTTTCCCCGTGTAGCATATTATGATTTTGTAAATATCTTTAAAGTAGAATATTACGATTTACATTCATAGCATTTTTATCATCTTGAGAGAAAGAGAGAGAGAGAGAGAGAGAGAGAAGGATATTGGTTTTACATTTACTAAAGCAATTCAAAAAGTTCAATTTAAAAAATGTAATATCATAAAAATTGTTTACTCAACTACATGATATACTTACTATACCTTCATTATTAAATGTTTTTTTTTAAATATATCTTTGAACTTTATTTTTAAAGAAACATTTTGAAAATATTGATTTAAAAAAATATATACATATTTGAACATTTTGATCCCCATTTCTTCACTGAAAAATCACGGAAGTCAATAATGCTATTCGTAATCCTTGTTTCTGCTACTAAAATGACGATCAACTATGGTTATTCAAATGTAATGCGCATTTTTTTGTAGCAGAGTTTGCGAACCACTCGACTGATGCATGCCACTGCATGTATGAATGAATAAACATAGGAATCACATGAAAGTTGGTGTTAATCATGAAATATTATTATTTATTTATTACGTTAACATCCATAAATATAGTTCTCTTTCTAAACGACTTCAAAAAAATAAATAAATAGGAGTAATCAGTGCAGTTTTTTATACAAGAAAAGTTGGCGCGGTTCAAGGAGAGAGACCCCCAGTTCCAGATATCCCGTTTGAATTCCAGTTTGTTTGTTTTTAAATCGCTAACTGACTTTGAGAAGTAGAATAAAATTTTTAATAGATTATACAGCATATATTTTTACATGTTTAAAGACAGAAAATAAGCTACTGCGAGTTTTGACTAAAAAGTAGTAAAGAGAGAAAAATTTAAAATTTTGCACAGTGATACGTTAGGATAAGGTATCATAAAAAAAAATAGGGATTATAATTATTCTTATCACGCTAGATTTTGAGCTACCATTTTTTTGAAGTTTTAATCTCATTAATTCTTATTCCATATTAATTTCAATAGTTTTTTTTGTCTCCTATCTGATGGTCTCGAGTTCTGAAATTTTTATTTTTATTTTTATTTTTATTTTTTATTTTTATGTTACTATCAGCTTGCAAATAGCATCATAAAGTTTAGAAGTTTTTTCTTTTTATATTTTGAAATACAAGGCATTTAAATAAAGCCGTTATGCAAGTAATCAAATTTAATAACTTCTTATGAAAACCTTTATAGCAAAATTTCATGTTTTTTTTCCGTGTAAAATTATAAATAAACAAATAAATAAAGATTTCATAAGAAACAGACTGAATGAAATTAAGTGTATAAAAAGACCATTAAATTTATGAATAACTTTATTAACTGAAGTGTTAATTTGGCGTTAACAGTTTTTTTGTGTTAATTAACATTTGAATGTGAAAAAGTTGACCGTTATAAAAGTGTTTTGTGGTGTTTATATATATATATATCCGTCTGTGAATGTACTGTACTGTATATGTAGACGGAATAAATTAACTCTATGAATTTTATTATATATATAAGAGCTAAATTTAGAACTGTGGTGATGAGAATAAAAGAAAAAGGGGCAATTTTAAGTTAAAAGTCTACCACACAAAAATTGAGTTTAAAAAGATGTAAAAAAAAATACAAAGAATAAATGTAAAGAAAAAATATCAAATTAAAAAGCCCATGAGCTAGGTTTTTAACAATTTTTGAAAAGTTTTACTTAGAAAAAAAAAAAAAAAAAAAAGAAAAAGAAAAAAAAGAGGAGTATTTCATGAAGCACATAATTAATTGGTATGAGTAGAAAAAACCCTTCAAAGTTAACTTCTTTAATAATTATGGGTTACATCAACTTTTTTGTGGTTTTACGTAACTCATTTATGAGTTTGACGAAAAATTCAACCAAACATATAAGTTCCTAAAGTTTTTTTTTTTTTTTTTTTTTTTTTTTTAAGCGGTTGGTTTTTTGACGTACTCTAAATGGGTAGAAGGAAACTACTTAAAAAGTACTTTATAAAATATTATCATACGTTACTTTAACTGTTACCAAGGTTCTGCTTGAACATTTATGAGTCAAAATTAACTGTAAATATGAGTTACTATTACTCATGTGCTTTTAATTTAATTTTTGAATGGACTCAAAAATGTTTTTGGGAATATAAATTGGCATAATCTAACGACTTGCATATTATTTTTACTATTGTACATTAACTTTTTTAATTTGTTTCTCCATAAGAAAAGCATTGAGTAGACAACAATAAAAGAAAAAAATCTAATGCAAGTTGTGAACTCATCAAAATACTATTGTAAGTTTCATAAATGTTTGACACCAATTTATGAACTTATCTAAAAGCAGCACATACTAAGTTGTAATGATTCTTGTTTTATTTTTACTATATTATTATTTAGTACATTAAAAATCACTTATAGATAGGTATGTACTTGATGACTTACATAGACAAGTTTTTACTGTTGCAAATGATAAAAGTGTTTACTCAGTACTTGCTAGATAAAAAATCCTAAATTTATATTGTTCAACATGGTTATTTTACTTCTACAGCATAATACTTTTGCTAAATGCTTTCTAGAACAGAGCAATGTTCCAGCAAGATACTATATACAAGATAAGGACACGTTCTACTAATTTGGGCCGCCGCGAAATTCAAAATGATCGTCTAAGCTAATCAGCGCCCTAGTTTTAGGTCACGTGATCAAAATAGACCAATCACAATGCTGCAAAAATTAGCATGGTTCCAGTAGAGCTTTATTTCTTTTGTAGTGCAAAGTAAATTTGTTGTTGAGCATAGTTAAGCTACCGTTTAGATTATTTTTATTTGTTTTTTTCAATGAATATTTTACTGAATGGAATGAGAGAAAGAAAAAAAACGATACATGGTGTCAATTAAAAAAAATGATAGAAAAATAGTGACAGGAATAGAACAGGAGTATGAGAGAGATGAATGGAACGAGAGAAGAGAGAGAGAGAGAGAGAGAGAGAGAGAGAGAGAGAGAGAGAGAGAGAGAGAGAGAGAGAGAGAGAACAGGCTGTTACATGAATTAATAATCGAGTTTATAAAACAAAGTTAACAACAAGAAAATTTTACATTTTCACTAAAAGTGCAGGGAGAGTGAGAGAGAGAGAGAGAGAGATGAAAAAATGGCTATTTTTACAAAAGCAAATGACCAAACTTTGTCCTATTACATTATAATGTAATAGAGAAAATTTTAATTTAAAAACTTTCTTTATAAAATTATTTTTTAAATATAAATAAGTTTTATAATGTAATTTCAAATATGAAACTTTTTTTTTTTTTTTTTTTTTTTTTTTGCTTTTGAGTATTAATATAAAATTTTGTTGCAATATAAATTTAAAGCTTCTTTTATTTTTCAATAATGAAATCTTTTTTTAAAAAAGGCTGTGATTCTTTTTTGTCTGGATTTTACTTAAATTTCAATTTTTTTGTTAACAAACTTGAAGATAAAAGCTTTAAAACGTAAGACCTGAAAATTCTAGTATGAGGTATTAAATAATTTTTATTGTTAATCTTGTACTTAAACCCCTCTTTAAAAATTGTAATGAGTTAGTGAAAAATAGGATAAAATATGAGATTGAAAGAAAACATTCAAAGTAAATTTTTAACTAAGTTTAGATGTGAAGACTTTTAATTTCTACCAACTTCCAATTGACAGCAAATTTTTGAATAGGGATAATTTTTTTTTTAAAGATACTACAAATATTCAAAGCATTAAAATTGTGTACTGAATCAGCACACTAACAGTGTGTCTTCATATTAGACTTAAAAAAACATTTGATTTGATTTATTGTAGTTTCCAAATACAGACATACGTCCAAAACAATGGAGGTATAAACACAGTACAACCATAAGAATAACAGATACAGGAAATAGACTTATACAATATATTAGATCATAGAAAAAAAAATTCATCATTTTTTTTTTATTTTTTTTTAAATTTTTTTTTTACATTCTGAGGTATAATTTTTTAAGCACTTTAAAGGAGTCATGCATAGTCGTTTAATGTGTCTCATTACTTTTAATGTAATTAAAATGTTAACTGGTTATTAAATTTATATAAGATATATTAACGGCATTGCAAAAAGTAAGTAATGGTATAATATATTAACAAAAATTGAAATGTTAATATAACAGTATTTACATAGAGTTACTTCTATAAAATCAATGTTACTTTATACTGACTAAAAAAAAAATAGAAAAAAAGACGAATAAATAAATAAATCTTTATAAATAAGTAAATGTAAGTAAAATACTAACTACATCAGTTAATAAACTTATAAATACCCAATAAAAAATTCCATATTGTTTTAAATAGCTGTTAAATTTAAAGGCAGCGTTATATTGTAAAAAAAAAGTTAACTTTAAAGTTATAGTGTTAAATGAAATTAACTTAACGTTATAGAAATTTTAGATAACGACTACAAGACTGAAAGGAAATATATTATATATATTTTACCACTAGGAAAAAATAAATTGAATCTCCTTTTAGGTTAGTGATATTTTTACTCCTATTTTGCAGTAAATAAAAATAGCAGGAAAAAAACAAGTATGTATTTTTGAACTTAAGATTTCAACGTTAGATTTTTTTTTTTTTTTTTTTTTTTTTTTAAGCGTGTTCTTTGAAAACGTCATTAAATGAGATAAGATATGCGAACATCGCTTTGCTGGAGAGAACTTTAGGAACGCTTGACTTCCTTTTCTCTTTCTCTCACTTATCATGAACTATATTGCTGTAATATTTCACACCATTACCAATAATGAGATACAGCTTACACTGTAAAAAAATTGATAACATAAAAAATGTCTATAACAAAAAAAAATTTATAATACCTCATTAAAATTAATTTGCTATGAGACAAAAGTGAGGAAAAAGAGCTTACAATGAAATAATTAGGTTTTTATATGGTGTGTGCGCATGACGTCATTCTCAATGTTTTTTATGCTCTTCTTGAGCAATGAATAGCATTGCTAGCATAGGACAAACGTAGTTTTTTTTCTTTGGAAAATTGGCTCTTTTTTTTTTTTGTAATTTTTATTTTTTTTGCATACTTGAAACACTAATTCAACCTGTTAACATCATCAATGCTCTCAAAAATATTGCAAAGTATTTTTAAACTGGTAAAATGTGCCATTTTCCTATACTGGCCCATGTTATTTAGCGCTTACTTATGGCGTCGACTTTAACATGAATGACACCACCCTATTGAATAGATTCAATTCGGTGTTTCTATTGAATAGAAAGGAAAAGTATCCTGAAGAGGTAGGCAAAAAGTCGGACACTTCTGTTGTGCGGGTTGCTTACTATTAAACTTTCTAGGCGCTTCAGCAAAAGTTATAATTTTTTATTTAAAATAAATAAATAGTAATTATAATGAACAAGTGAATTTAGAACCTTTTAACTTTATACTGAGTTAAAAACTACAGTAAAAAAATGAATGCATCATTCACTGATGAATCATTATGTGAGTGGTTTTCAATTGGAATTTAGTCACACACTTTAAAAATAGAAAGAAACGAGGATGATATTTAATACTTCATACCAGTGGTGACGTAGTGCGAAACAAAGGCGTACTAGAAAAAGATACGGGACTCCTAGGCCTAATCCAACATTACGGTATGGGAAAAAACTGTTAATTTTTTTGTTTTTTGTTTTTTTTTGCAATTTTTTAGAAAACAACTGCACTGGTCCCGAAAGAATTAAATAAAGGATGCTAGGCTTACTTTAACGTGTTTAGGGCAATAGTTGTTGATCTTTAGCATTTTAATCGCCACTAAGAAGCATTATAAAACCTGTCGTTACGCATTTTTAAGTTAGAAAAAAAAATACTAGTAGCAATAAAGCAGTACGTATAATTTTTAATCACAGACTCTAATAATAGAAGAAATATAAGTAAAATGTCATCATAGTGTTTTTTGTACTAATACTAGTATGTGAAGATACTGTGATAATTTTTTTTTAAGCATTACATCAATGTATTTCATTGCATTCATATGGAAATTTTAGTTAACGTAATACTTAAAGGCGTAGAATACCTGGCCAAATCAATGTTGATTTTCAGGTTTGTTAGGATATTATAATAATAATAATAATGGTTTTTATTACGAGGCCAATGTATTATGTAACTTTTTTGTTCAAGGTGTTATACGCCTTTAATATATATATATATATATATATATATACATAATATTTCCATAAGGAAATAAGATAAATTTTTATACCATAGTGTCTGTATGATGTACTTATAACTTTTGAAGATAATAAAAGAACTGCTAAGGGACGTAAAAAAAAAGTTGGTATATCAGACAGCTACTTCATGTAGAGTAAGTTAAAAATAAAACACACTTTAAAATTCATTCAAGCACATCTTATGAATATTTTAACTACAGTTTTACATGTGAAAATTGCCTGCAAAAACTTGAACTAAAAATCTGAAATGTTATTTTTTTTTCTTTACTCACACATAAATTTAAAACTTCATTGTCTTAGAAAATTTTAAATTACAATGATTTTTTATTGCATTTTTTTTTGTATTATACTGTACGTATACTTTATAAATATAATTTTATTTACTGGTCTAGAGTGGCATTTTGAGGTCATATTTGAGCTTAAATTTCTTTAAAAAAATAAGATTTCCTTTGCAAAAACCAATGAGAAAGACAAAAAAAAAAAATTAGAGGACAATTTTAGTGCATAAAAGAAGACATCGTCTTAGATAGATATGTGAGTATCTAGGTTTTGAGTTCATTAAGTATTTTTAAATATTTTTTAAAAATCAAGAAATGACGTCACGGATGGTAGCTTTTCCTATGTTCACATACCAACAATGACTTCATTTTCTCAAGTTTCGAAAATTAATAAAAAATAACTCAATAAGCTCAAAAATAAGAAATTTGTACATTAATCGATTCAGGGCATTGTCTTCTTTTAGAATATAAAATAAAAGTACCCCTAGTATTTTTTAGTTGTTCTTAGTATTGTAAATAAACAAATTTATTGCTGAAATGAAAAAAAATCTATATCATGAACAAAAACTTTTAATCTTAAGTTAAAAATTAACTTCAATTTTCACAACACATTTACATGATTCTATTTTTGTGAATCCATTTTTGCTTGAAATAAAAAGCATTTTTGAAACTAAATATAAATAAGAATATTTTGGAGTTACTTTTAAATGCAACGCCCTATATAACAACAAAGATGCTAGGGCGTTACCCGTAATAAAAATATTAACAATAGTAATAAAAAAATATAAATACGTAAAACATGTAAACGTGCTTCTTATTGAAATATTCAAGCCATGGCTCATTTTTTTTCCTCACGTAAAAGGTAAATGGTATGGTAAATGGTAATGGGGGTTAAGTGTAAGAGTAGGCCACACAAATGTTTTAAGAACAATAAAATTAAAAAAAAAAAAAAAAAAAATCCTGTTTTTTTTCTTCTGTTTTTTCTTTTTTTTTTTTTTTTTTTTTTTTTTTTTTTAATTTTATTGTTCTTAAAACATTTTACATAGCTCAACCAAGGCAATAGTTACATTTCGAACACACACAAAATATTAACAATATTATGAATAATAATAAATCACATATACAAGAAACATTAAATGAAAACATATTAGTTAAACTAATGCAGTATATTACTTACAACAAAGCATAAACTTAAAGTTAATAAAATCATATACAACCACATTTTATTAAAATGTATTTTTGATTTACAAAGAACAATGTAGAGTTCTAAAATATGCAATATTATATCAAACTCCAAAAATATGATTTACATTTTTTTCCTTCTTTTACATTTAATCCAGTGATTTGAAAAAGATGATTATTTTAAAATAATCTTAATCTTATTTAAAATAATTTTTACTTTATATGTTAACGCTACTAAAAAACATTGCAACTGACTGTACTGTTAAACATTTGGGTTAAATTGAGAGGTTGTATGCCTGATTTTGCACCCCCCCCCCAAAAAAAAAACGTTTTTTATTATTAATTATTTTTTTTTTAACGAATTAGGCCTTATGCACGCCGAATTCAGTAACGGACATAATTTGAACAATATTTGCTAGTTTTAATGTATACATGAAGTATATAATAGTTAGTATACTATAAATATAGTAGGAAATAAGTAAAGAAGCGCTTTCTTTTACACCGCCTGAGGTGATTGGCTATAGTATTGAAGCTCACTCATTCAACTTTGTAAAAAAAAGAAGGGCTTCACCTGAGTTGAACAGGTAACTGGAAGTTATCCAGTGGTTCAGTGAAAGAAAAAGGAGCATAGCAGTTTGTATGCTACGCTGGTAGCTACAAAACTAAAATAAAGTAACGCAAATTCAATAAAATTGGTTAAAAAATTTATTTACTAAAGTTTTTCACTGACAATTCAAATTATTTGTAATGCAAAACACAACTTCGTAACGCATAAATTTTATTCAAAGAAAAAAAAAGTTGGTGTTAAATTAAATTACTTTGGAAATAGTTTGTTGTTGGACTATTTTGTTGAAAAGAAAAGAAAAAAAAAAGTAAAATAAAATTTGATAAAGCTTGTACTGTTCCATATTGAATTAATTATTCACTGTTTTCTTCGAATATATTTTCAGTATTATTTCAACACTGAACAACAACAACTGAAAAATATGTAGTTAAACTTTATAAGATCCTAGAGATTACTTAGATTGATAGAACACGTCATGTGAGCTCAGAATGTTATGCTATTTTGTTGTTGTTGTTGTTGTTGTTGTTGTTGTTGTTGTTGTTGTTGTTGTTGTTGTTAATTGCTAAAAGCAAATATCTTTTATTTCTTTTTTATTAAATTTATACACTGCTTAAATAATGCTTAAATAATGCACAAATTTGGCTAAAACATGATTATTACGCCTTTATTTTTGTGCATATCGATAACTCTAGATAGGATTTGTAATAATCAAAAAAGTTTTGTTCGTAAACCCTGTTTTCACCTATTAAATTGACGATCAGCTATGGTTAATCAAATGGAATACGCACTTTTAGATGCAAGAAAACAGGGTTTACGAACAAAACTTTTTTAATTATTACAAATTCTACCTAGAGTTATCTATATGCACAAAAATAAATGCACAATAATCATGTTTTAGCCCAATTTGTGCATTATTTAAGCACCATGGATTCATTTTTGTTATGCTCTACATAGTGTCTAAATTCAATAAAAAAATAAATAATAGATATTTGCTTTTAATAGCTGAAAACAGGGTTTACAAACAGCATTAAAGACATCCACTCATCATATATGATATTACACTCGATGGTGCTTGCTGAGCTATGCCAATTTACCACTTAAAAAAAATATACAATATATTAACAAATAACTACCTGTAGTCTCTATAATTAGGTGCAAAAGCCGAGTGTTGGTGTTATAAAATGAAGAAAAACACAACAAGAATTTATAATAATAAAAATATAATTATATAAGTCATTAGTACTTATATGTTTTTTCCAGTGCATATATTTTTTTAAATATCACTTTTTTTTTTATTTTTATTATTTTTTTAAAGTTTTTGAATTCCTTGTATTTTATAATTACCTTTCGTGACATTTAAATAACTGCGTACTTGTCTTGGTGTTGCATTAATAATTATAAATCAGTTTTAAGATAAAAAAAATATAATAACTTTTTTTATATTTATACTATATTTACATGGAACGTAAAATGTATAATCTAACATCGACTTAAAAATATTGTTGAAATAAAGTAAGCAAATACATACGTTAAAATTAATGTTTAAAAAAAAACAAAAAAAACAAACATGTTTTATTAAGTTTAAAAAAAAAAAGAAAAAAAAAAAAGCAAATGAGGCCCAGATTAGGCTCACAATTTCTATTCCCCAATAGATTCATTTTCAAATTGGTTCATTTCCAGGAATCCCAATGCATTATATTTCTATACAAGTTTTTATAGTCTTAAAGTTTGTTAATCATCTTGCATTTTACATTGCAAGAACACCATAGCAACGAAGCGTCAATAAAATACAATTAAAAAAATCTCTTTTAATTTTAAATACACAAGCTAGATAAAATTGTAGAGAAAACTCATAAAAGAAAAATTAATGCATCAAAAGTCATCCATTTATGAATTACATTAACTTTAATCTAGTATATTTTAACTATATATGGTTCCAATACAAAGTTAACCGAGTTATCGCTAAGGAATTTGCTTTTTAATATAAAAACACTAAAATTTATACAGTTTTATTTGAATTAAATTTAAATTCAAACTCACTGAACTATCAAATTCAAGTTTTTCAGTGTATCATTCTACAACTTCACATTTGAGTAGAGTTGCTCTAATATTAAAGACCTGTAATTAGAAAGGGGCGTTAGGTTCAACACTGGCAAAGGTAGTTTTTAATTTTATATCAATTTTGGCCCACTTGAGGTTAATAAAGTTAAACTATATATATACTCACCTCATCAGCTTTGAAACATGTCAAATCGATGTCAAATCGCACATCAGTATAAAGTTAAAAGCACAAGTGGAAAGTATTTAGAACGTGAACGAGTGCTTGTCAAAGGAATAAGGTGAAAAAAGAACTTTTAATTTATGCATATTTTTTTATGAGTCAGTTTTTGTACTCTAAAAATACATTCCTTCTACCTGCACTCAGGAAAAAAAAAGTTTAATGTCAACGCATGTATTATTTCTAAATATTATTTGTTATGTTTATAAAAAATGTTTTATTGACGAAGCAGTGTTCTTCTGATTATATGGTGTTATTGTGTAGAAAAATTTGCCTCTTCCTTACCCCAGTGGGGTAAAAAAAAGTACTTTTTTAAATGCCCAATAAAGAATTATAATTATTAATGCACAATTTTTTAAGGGTGATTTACAAAATGCTTTGATGGTGCATAAAAGTTTGAATGTATCTTTTTACTAATATTCAAACTTGTAGAGGCTAATGGAAGAGTATCAGTGATATATATATATATATATATATATATATATATATATACACTCCGTAAACATTAACGTATGATTAACCCATTGCACTGGTAATCAGTAAAAATGTACCGAAATATTAGACATAATTTTCGGGAATACAGCGTTGCAATCCAGTCTATAATTTGTCATGACAGATTGCATTTCAGTAATTGTAGTTAATCGACTTGCAATTTTAATCACTGTAAATATTTAATCACTAGAGGCCATAAGCTACAACGTCCAGTTATACTTTAGCTGTCTTGATTAGCTGCAGCAATCAAACTAACAACTTAACTACGGTTTAACTAGTTCGCGTTGCAACTTACGGGGATAGAAGAATTTAAAAGAACTTTTGATGATAAAATAGTCGAAAATCATAAGAACCGCGAGTATTAAATATTTAATGCCCATGATATAATGAGAACTAGTTAGTTTTAAAATATTCGAATTCTATCCTCTCGTTTAAAAATTCAAAATGACACATTTGAAATGCATTTTACATATTTTGAGAAAATAGAAGAAAAAAACTTTGGTATAAAATTTTATTAAGTATTTAAAAATTAATAAAAGTTTTAAAGCACTTTTCAAAATATAAAATAATGAAATATAAAATAAAATTTTAATATAAACATTATATAGAATAAAAAAGCACATTTTCATATAAAAATAAAAGTTACATTAGAAAAACATATTAAAAATAACACAGCAATATAAAGTTAATTATAATTAGCATATTACCTTAAGGAAAAAAAGCTCAAGTATTAAAAAGTTAAAGTCAAATATAAAACCAAGAGATGTTTTTTATATAGTCACATTTACATGAAGTTTTTAAAACTTAATTAACGTTTTTGCACTAGAAAAATATTTTGCACCAACTAAGTAACGATAGAAGTCAGATATTAACTGAACAAAAAAGGGAATAAAACAAACTTTTCTCTTCTTCTTCCTTTTTTCTTTTTTCTTTTTTTTTTTTCAACTTAATGGAACTAGGAGGAACCCAATATTTAAAAATTTGGGATGTCACTGCAAAATTTTGTATTATGGCGGTAGGGTGGGGTATTATGTATTATAACATTTAAAGAACACGCAAAATTCATTATTAATTGTACAATATAATATGATAATCCTCTTTACCTCCAAAGTGTCTTCCCCTGAAATTTTTAAACAGGCGTAGGTGTTATTATTATAAAAGTTTAAAATAATACAAACTTTAATACTACGTATTTGATGCCTCTCTACAAAAAAAAAAAAAAAAAAAAAAAAAAAAAACTTATGACTTGTTTAAACTAGAACAAAGAATGACTTTTATATGCAAGTAACATAATACTACTCGTAATTATGAAATATTTATTTAAGTAACATCATTTTTAAATAAAAATTACATCATTGCATTAAATTAAACTTGTAAACGTGGCTATAATAACTTTTTGTATTATCTTTCTATTATAATATTTTTTTCAAGCACTATATTTTTTTATATCCTATATATTGCATATAATAATATTAATATCATGTAGTTTTTTAATGTGTTTTTAAAGTGCTGTATATGTTTTTATATAACTATATACCTATTTAAGGCAAGTAAACTCACTCACTATTGATTTTACATGAAAATATATGTCGCCGTAATTTTTTTAAAATGACTCGTTTGCATGTTCAAGCTGTTTACACTTTTTACATGCATTTTTGTTTCATTTACGTATGATTTATTAACGTATTAAGTTTTTCATTTTTTGAAGTATTTATTCAATTATTCAATTTTCAAGTACTTATTCCATTAACTAATTCATTCATTCATTCATTCATTCATTCATTCATTCATTCATTCATTCATTCATTCATTCATTCATTCATTCATTCATTCATTCATTCATTCATTCATTCATTCATTCATTCATTCATTCATTCATTCATTCATTCATTCATTCATTCATTCATTCATTCATTCATTCATTCATTCATTCATTCATTCATTCATTCATTCATTCATTCATTCATTCATTCATTCATTCATTCATTCATTCATTCATTCATTCATTCATTCATTCATTCATTCATTCATTCATTCATCTATTTATGTATTTATTTTTATTACTTATTTCTATTTTTTTTTACCTATTTACATATATCTACATAAAATTTATTTACAATTTTTGTCCAATTCAATCCTCTTTAGTTTAAGTCAAATTGCTATAGAACAGAAAACCCAGACGCTCTACTTTAAGTAAAAAAAAAAAAAAAAAAACGCTCAAGTGTCAGAGTATGTACGCAAGACAACTTTTTTTTATATATATTATTTTTACTGAAATGTTCACCAAGAGATTTTCAGCAAATAATGAAAAAAAAAAAAAAAAAAAAAGTTGCCACTTTGCAGGCAGCCATGCACAAATACCATACACTTTATTTTCAACTGTTACTGTTTCTACTGTTACTGTTGAGTGTTTCAAATGTTATTTTTACTGTTAGTCATGGAAATGATAACAGTAAAGGTTTAATCTGTTAATAAAAAAGTAATGATTTACAAAAAAGAAAAAAAAAAAAAAGAAAAACAAAAACTTACACAAATTCTAATTAAAGTTTAGATTTATGCAGCATTAATGCAATGTTGTTAGTTTTACTTCGCTTCTTGTTACCTTACTGACGTTAAGCAACGTTGCATGTTTTCTGAACTCGTTACCATTTGACACTTTGGAATCCACGGTCTCTCACGCAAATAAAAACATATATCATAATTATGGTAGTCTACTTTTCAGCAATATTTTGGTTCATTTTAAATGGATATGAAAATAATAATAATAAAAAAAAATCTGCATTTTCGTTTTTTTTTTTTTTAAACTTTAAGCCCTGTCTGTTTTCTGCTACTAAAATTACAATTAACTATGGTTATTCAATTCAAATATAATGTGCATTTTTTGTAACAAGAAAACAAACCTTGAGTTTAATGTAGAATTATTTTTCAAATTTCAACTTGGCTTCAAACTGACCACGTATTGAAAACTTATATAATGACGATTAATCCATAAGAATTATGATCGTTTTGAATTAGGCGCTTGAGAAGTTCGGACCGTCCCTTATGCAAGTCAAATCAGTCTTAAAAAGTTTGAAAAGTCTTAAAAAGTTTAAGCCTGATCTAAAATTTGTTTGAAAATGGCTGAAAGATTTTCTTATAAATTTTATTTTTACAACCTTCAGTACTTTTTAGTCAAATCTCCACAGTAACACATTTTCAAGCTTAATTTAAGAGCAAGGAAAAAAATGACTATAACATCTTGACTGGCGGTATTAAAGTAAATAAAAACAACACAGATAAAAGTTTTAGAAGTATAATATAGGTTATTACACAAAGCACATCATGCACTCTACAGGTATAATGAGAAACAGGTGTGCTGAACATTGAAAGTATAATTATCATTATTGATTTGCTATACATGATAATCACCACTTTTTATTATTATTATTTAACCTTGTGTTCAATTGAATTTTATTATACGTATGTGTAATCAATAGTAAAAAATACACTGGGGATAGGTAGGCTCTCATTTTTTATTGATCATATTATTATAGCTACGTTTACACGATATAAGTTATTAGAAATTTTACAGAAATAGATACGGAGAATAAGCGTTGTGTTGCAGGTTAATAGCATCACGTATAAATACCTTTATGTATATCAAAATTTTACATGTTGTAAACAAATTTGTTCGATACTTCTTAATTCCATAGAACACGTTAAACAAAAAAGTATCTTATTACAGGTCTATGCTAACATACCTGAAAATCAACGTTGATTTAGCACGAGTCATTGATTTCTAATTTATTTTCAATTATTTTGATTTCCACGAAAAAGCAGAGTATGACGTCACATTTCACTTAATAATAAATAATAATAATTAACGGTTTTTATTGGGCGAAATCAGGCTACAGAACCTCTCAATTTAACCCAACTGTTTAAAAGTACAGTCAGTTACCATTTTAAATTAATCACTTGGATCGCGCACGTGGAGTGACGTCATAAGCTTCATCTGCCATTTTGTGTAAATCAAAATAATAGAAAATCAATTAGAAATCAATCACTTCGGCCAAATTTACATTGATTTTCATGTATAGAATATGACAAGTCTGTCATTAGATAAGTTATTGTTCAACGTGGTCTATGCCTTTACGCATGAAAAAAAAATAAATACGTAATAATTATGATAATTAATTTTAGCAACATTTATGCATTACAACATAACATTATGCTATAGTGCATAATAACTATGTTACATATCGTATAACATATTATATTTTACCAGATTAGTAATTAGTTTTGCTGTTCTGATTCAGTTTATGCTATAATGACATAAAAGCAACATAAATTACGTTATTTCTTCTTTTCGTGTGTATATATTCAATTTGTAGCAATCTTCAGATTTTATTTTTTTACCTTTATTAAACAGTACACACATATTTTTAAAATTAAGCCTATATCCTATAAGATGTAATCAATTTTTAAAAATTAGTACCCTTTTATATTTTCTTTTATTTGAAGAAATACGAGTATAAACCTATTAAAGTAGATTTTTTTTTAATAATATGGAATTATAGTAGGGTATACACACGTGCATTAAAAATAACGTGTACTATTCACCCCTATTTCATCCCACTTATAAATACAATTAGTCTGACCTTTAGAATTGAACCACACAATGCGTAGATCAATACAATTTAGCCCTTGTGTGCTATCTACTGCTGATGTAGATAGATAAGGATATATATATATATATATATATATATATATATATATATATATATATATATATATATATATATATATACACACAAACAAAAAACAAACAAATTGACCAATCAATGTTTGAAGAAGCAAGTTAATTTTTTTTTAAATTTTTTTTATGTAAAATTTCTTTTTATACTCAATAAAGAACTCTTATTATTAAATGCATTTAATTAATTAACTATTTATAAATACACTCTCCAGAATTTATATTTTAAAAGCGTAGAACACCTTGAACAAAAAAGTTGTGTAATATCCTAACAAATCTGAAAATCAACGTTGATTTTTCCGGAGTCATTGATATCTAATTTATTTTCATTCACAAAATGGCATGAGCTGTCAATGACGTCACAGCTCACCTGGTCCACGCACGCGTAAAACAATAGAGCTGTGACGTCAATGACCGCTTGCGCCATTTTGTGAATGCAAAATAAAATAGAAATCAATGACTCCGGCTAAATCAACGTTGATTTTCAGGTTTGTTAGGATATTACACAACTTTTTTTTTCAAGGTGTCCTACGCCTTTAAGTTCTAACTTACTGTGTACCTTGAACTAACTAAGATTAAATGTTTAACGATATTCAATTGTTCTGTCCACAGTGATTACACAACTGGACCGTACCATTGACTCACCGTCCTGGCTTGCAATATCAACAGACCTTTCCACAGGAAGATTTCAACCAATTACCTGGGAAACAGCATGGCCACTCTGCGCAAGTAATGCTGCAATATTGGTTCTCATTAAACCAGATATTACTAGTTTTACAGTTGCTTGGAGTTTTCCACTACAGTTATCACCTCGTAATGTCACCTTCCGGTAAGTGTATATACTACAGTCTCTCATTAATTTAATAACCGAAATAGTTGTTTTTACTGTTTTATGATTAAGTATACACGGAATAAAAATTACTACTAATAGCTGGTACATTCATCCTGTACAGTATATTGCAATAGGTACACATTAGAACAAATTACAATAATACTTACTGAAGGTAGAAAACTACAACAACAAATGTGAGTCTCACCTACAGTCCGGAGAATTTAAGAATGTTTCATTTAAAAATCCAACAATCGATTATTTGTATAATACAAACAGGTACGCCATTTTGGGCGATTGTTCAAAAAGTCGACCTATCGCCCACATTGTTAGAATCTCGGAACTTTAGATTAGATAACATTTCACCAAATTAAGTGACATTGTGGTATTTCACTACCTTCTCCAGGATAATATTTATCTTTTGCAACTTGCACTATTATACAACTGCCATTAGTAGTAATTTTTTCTGTGTGAGTGTTTTCAAACTTCATGGATGATTAGATTATTAAACGAGTACTGTTCATAGAAAATTACACGGACAAGAATATAAAACTCAGTAATTACGCTCACCTGAGTTAAGAAACAAATAATAATAACTTTATAATTTTCACAGTATTAAATAATCATGAGAAAGACTAACAAAAAAATTAAGGAGGTATTTTTAATTATATATTATTCTATAAGAGAACATTGTCCTGAATTGATACATGCAAATTTCTCATTTTTGAGTTTATTAAGTATTTTTAATTAATTTTGGGAATGCGAAAAATGACGTCACGGGTGGCAACCGTTTCCTATGTCCACATGGATAAATTGCTACCCGTGATGTCATTTTCCTATCTTCAAAAATTAACTTAAGATACTTAATGTACTCAAAAATTAGAAATTCACATTTAAATCGATGTAAGGCTATGTCCTCTTTTAGAATATGCAATAAAATTACCTCCTTAATTTTTGTTTACCCTTCCTCATAACGCTACGCGCAGAAAAGAAAATATGTTGTAACATCAGCATATGAGTGAAGTAGACTTATGAAATCAAAATATAAATTAATGTTTAAATTTATTGCCAACTGTCAAAAAAGTGATAGAAAAATCTTGATTATAATAATATAGAACAGGTATTTATCTTCAAAAAAAAAATAAAGAACTTCTTGTTTCTATCAAGTTTGATTAATATATCAATAAAATTGAGAAAGATTGATAGCTTATATTAATCAAAATTGATTTTAAATAATAAAAAATATCCGTTTCTCATTTTGAGTTAATATTCAATCAATCTTGGTCGTGATTTCTTTAATTCAACATTTAAGTAAAAAAATAACTATACGTAAGTATGTATACGTAATATTTATGCTAGCTGATTTTCAGCATTATTTGTTCAAAACAGCATAATCTATGCTATACTGCATAATAACTATGTTACATAGCATAAATATTATGTTGCATAGCATAATTATTTATTTATTTTTTTCAATCTAGTATCATTTATGCTATAACAACATAAATGAAGCATAAATTACGTAATTTATTCTTTACACATGCTGAAGAATATAAAATTTAAATTCCATTATGTGGCTATGTTAAACTCATAAATGGGTAAGGAAAACTCACATAGGGGTTCAAGTTACCCATAAAATAAGATCATTGGTACGGTAATATTTGTAAAGGTTTCTCGTTACTCATTTGTGAGCCCAACTCAAAAAAAAAAAAAAAAAAAAATACAGTGTATCATTTTATTTTTTTTATACCTTTATTTAATGTCATTTTTTCAATTTTTCAAATTAAATTAAATAAAATCTACTATTTATTAATTGACGTTTTACGGAAACAAGGAAACTTATAAAGTAATACATACTGTATACGAGATGATAAAGTAAAGCGTTTTAGAAATAATTTGTTTTTAAACGTCTACCGCGTTACTGTGTTGTAAATTAGAGTGACTTTTTGTAGAAACTTTATTTACTGTGGTGAAAAGTAACTTTGCTGTACAACATGGATGATACAACTAGTGAGTTCCTAATTCTTTCCGTGTTTTTATTAGATTTTTTGTCATAGTCTGTTCTGTTCACATTGTGAAATATTTTTAATGTGAAATCAATTTGAATACATTAAATTTCCGTTAAAAATTATTAAAAAAATTCCGCAATAACATTTATTTACATTTTGAGATTTTTTTAATGATACCTTTATATTTTTTCATAAATTAAGGAAAGCATTGATTATGTATCTTGTAAATATTTGTTACGTAAAATCTTCAATTTATCTTGAAACTCCCGTTTATTACCATTTTAAATAAAATAATAAAAAATTAATTTTTTTAAGTTCCTATTCTACTATTTTTGTTAAATAAATGCAAATTTCCCTACTTTTTATTAAAACTGAATATTTTCAACATTCCATTTAACATTTTTTAAATAATAAAAAATTATATATCTACCTCATTGATGGTTCGGACAAAATTTCTACTTCCAATATCTAATAAAGCTCACATTTCTCCAATAATCGATAAGCATTGATTGAAAAATTCTGCTAAAATAATGAAATTGCGTGACCACTGTATATTTCAACACGCTGCCGTCTGTGGCGCTTGTTACTTCCGGTTACTATACAAGAGAACCGGAAGTTCATGTTTATAAGGTCATTACCATAGGTAACACTTTACAATGTCATATAAAGGTTATATAAAAGTATATTTATAGCCACTAAATGTATAAAAAAAAAAAAATTGAACATTGTAAAAGTTGTAATGATTATTTTAGTTAAATATTTCTTTAAAAAAGTCATGAAAAAAAATACATACAATTTTTAACTTACTCATTTAAATTCACACTTACACTAAAATTTTATTTTATTTTTATGCTCTTAATATTTATGTTATAATTTATGAAAGATAAATAGTTTAGCGTATATACACCAAACACAAACTGTGAATGTTATTTCAATAATAAGGGGAAAAAATACAGGAAAACTATACATATTGATAATAACAATAATAATTTGAATGGCATTAACATTCTACCATAAAAAAACGCAGTTATACCAATAATGAAAGATGATAGAATTATTATTAGAATTATAATAGAAGATAAAGAAAAAAGAAGAGATAAAGAGAAAAATTTTTAATTTCATTTTCAATTTTTTGATCTAATTAGACCTTTTTTTTAGCATTTTCATATTTGCATTATCATACAAGAAAAAACTTTTTATTTTAGAAACGAAAGTTTAAAAATTACAATTATAAGATTTTTATTTGACTTTGCTCTCTCTCTCTCTCTCTCTCTCTCTCTCTCTCTCTCTCTCTCTCTCTCTCTCTCTCTCTCTCTCTCTCTCTCTCTCTCTCTCTCTCTCTCTCTCTCCCTACCTTCCTCCCTCCCTCTCTACGTACATCTCAACCCTCCCAATGTATAAAAATTTGAAAGAGCAAACGTACAAAAATTTCCACATGAATAATTTCTTTCACATGGTCCAACTTTTTTTTCCTGTTACATTTTTTTACACATTTATTTCAATAAGCATCAATTTAGAGATTGAAATTATTATTTTTATTTCTAAGGTAAACTTTAAAAACAGTACTTCTACTTCTGATGTATGGTATTTAAAGGAGAGTAATAGCAATTAGCTGATTGAAACGTGATCGTTAATTGGATATGAAACATGATTTTTTTTTCATTGTACTGACAATTTAGAGGAGTTCTAAGATTTTATGGGGTGCTACATATAACCATATTTTACCTCAATCCTTCTTATATATATATAATATATATATATATATATGTTTGAAAATTTGAATATCATATATATATATATATAAATATAAATATAAATATATAAATATATATATATATATATATATATATATATATATATATATATATATATATATATATATCTATATATATATATATATATATATATATATATATATATATATATATATATATATATATATATATATATATATATATATATATATATATATATATCTATATATATCTATATATATATATATATATATATATATATATATATATATATATATATGTTGTAACAATTGAATTTCGAGCGAGGTAACATGATGATTGAAGAAATGTTGGTCTTACCTTTTTAAGACCCTGGGCTTTTCACTCGCTGAAGTTTGTCTTGAATTTTAACAAATTAAAATTACGTCACAATACAATGTACATATTAAAAACTCAATTCACTATAGTTTTTAAAATTTACATAGCTATGTTAAAATTACACTACACAAACATGAACGTTTTCGGAAAACTGCATATATAAAAATATATGTGTGTCGGTTTTCCTTACTCCTATGTCACTGAACTATGAAATGTTGGTTCGTTTCTCTATGCGAGCCGACCGTCGCAGAGGGAGGGGAAGTTTGTTGTTATTTTGCACGTGATTCTTCTCCTTATCTATACGGTCAGGTTGTATAGCTTTCTTATATGGAGGTAAGAGTGATGTCCAAATGGGGGGTAAATTTTTTTTAAACTGTTTTTAAAAACTATAGTGAATTGAGTTTTTAATATGTACATTGTATTGTGACGTAATTTTAATTTGTTAAAATTCAAGACAAACTTCAGCGAGTGAAAAGCCCAGGGTCTTAAAAAGGTAAGACCAACATTTCTTCAATCATATATATATATATATGTGTGTGTGTGTGTGTGTGTGTGTGTGTGTGTGTGTGTGTGTGTGTTTAATAAAATTGAACATCAAACAAGGTGACATTACAATAAAAATTCATTTTTGTCTTACACCTTCAATATGGTGTATCCGCATGACATCATATTTAATGCGCTTGGAGGTCATACTGGAGTAATGAATAACATTGCTCAGCATAGGAGAAACATCATTTTTGGCTATTTTCTTTGGAAAATCGGTTATATTTTTTGTTATGATTATTTTTGTCACATACTTAAGAGATTTACTCATCTATTATGATCTTTAAATTTTTGCTTAGTATTTTTAAAGTGGCAAAAAGAATTACTTTCCTATCCTATACCAGTCCATGTATTGAGTTATCCAACATAACGGTGAATTTAACATGAATGCATAGACCCTATAGGACACAAAGCTTTTACCCGTAGACTGACTTTTACTAGTATATAGGGTGTGTATGCATTCATGTTAAAGTCAACGCCATGTTGGATCACTCAATTACATGGGCCGCATAGGAAAATAACTCATTTTGCAGCATAAAAATACTAAGCAATATTTTTGAGAGCATTGATGCTGTTAATAGGTTGAATTTGAATTAGTATCTTAAGTATGTGGGGAAAATTTAATAACAAAAAATTAACCAATTTCCCAAAGAAAGCAGCTAAAAAGGTTGTTTGTACTATGCTGAGAAATGTTATTTATAACTCCAGTATGGCGTCAAAGCGTATTAAATATGACGTCATACGCATACAACCAGATAACCACAAAAAGGACTCATATTTTACATTTCTGATTTATATTTATTATAGTTGTCTCTAGTATTTTGTAAACTCAAACTAAATATTTTATTACAAAGTATAGGTTACCCACAAAGATTGTGACCCAGTGCACGGATGTTTAAGAAGTAATAATAATGCATGATGTGGTTGAACTTTGACATTTGTTACAAGGGATTTACAGATTGAATAATTGATATGTTTGTCGTGTCGTAAATATACCATATGGTGTATTGTCAACTGCTGCATATTTGATTGATCTACTATCAAAACACGAGATATCTATGTTTTATATATGTTGTTTTCTATGATTTAAACATGTCGATATAGTGCATCTTTAACACACAAGGGTCACTAGTTGTTGTTGTTTTTTTGCTTGCAATATAGTGTTATCGTGTGTTACACCAATCCCAGTCCCAGTCAAGACATTGTCTTATCGACAGGTAAGGACTTTCCAAATTAATGGAAAACCACACACGGGCCGGCCATGGCCTAAGTACACAGCCCGGCATTCACAATGACAGCCTAGAGAAACCGTGGAAACGTCTAGGCAGGCTGGTCGGTGCAATCACATCAATCATGCACCTCCCGAATACTGTGCGTCGTCATGGAATGCATGTAAATATGCATCGAGCAACGTGTTGTGCACCAAGCAGTGGCTCGAACTTATACTAGGTGAGGAGTACCAGAGTTACGAGTCAGCTGCCTTCACCACTCGACCATACCAGCTCGGTATCTATAGTTGGTTTCTATATCACTGAAATATTGTGATTAACGAATTTAAATGTATTTTAAGCTGAGATATTTCAATAAAATTTACTATTTGGTTAGGGTACAGAAAATTTTAGGGACAAATATGGGATTAGTTTCTACAACTCTGGTATTGTGTTCTTTTGGTTCACCGTGACTATTTTTAACATAATTCTCACACAAAAATAATAATTGTTAGTGTCTTTAAATTGGCAAAATACTAAAAATTATCGATGATACGTTTTTTTTTTTTTTTTTTACCTTTTTCATTAATTTACGAATCTTAACTTTCATTTTTTTTAAATGCCAATTTTTTTTTCCGTGTAAGTTCTTAAAACTTATACTACAAAGTAATTAATGAAATATCAATGTTTCTTTAAGGTACACAGGAAGATATAATGAAAATTTCCATCAAATTTATGTTTTCAAAAAATTTGACCCTATATGTATACTTTGATAGCAAAGACAAATCAAATTTTACACCCTCTTTTTGCTTACCTAACAAATTCCACATAACTTCAAAGTCTATATTTCTATGTTTTAAATATTTAATATTGAACCATAGAGAAGGTATTGAAATTAAAATATTTTATAAGGTTTAGTATTGTATATTTTAGTTATATAATATTGAACCTTATGATATTGTGTTTGTATTATATGTCAGTTAAGTTGATTTAGGTTCGAATGTCCTCAAAGTTTGTTTACAATACAATGTATAGTCATGTATCTCCCAAAGTAAATTGCAAAACAAGGTAGGTATGTATTGGAGAGGTAACCTAATTTCTAATTTACAGTATATAATTATAGTATAGAAATTGTAGCATAGAAACACGGAGAAAATTGTCAAACTACGGTGTACCATATAGCTAAACTATACCACTACATTATCTTATGGCGTTTATAATATTAATATTCTGTGAAATTAAAGGCCTTTTCAACATACAAAATAGCTTCATAAAAGGTTTTCTAACTTTAATTTGTCCCCTACTATCACGTTACCCTTAAAGGCGTAGAACACCTTGAATAAAAAACATGTTTAATATCATCATAACATACCTAAATATTAACGTTGATTTGGCCGGAGTCATTGATTTCTAATTTATTTTACATTCACAAAATCACAGCTGCAGGTTTGTGACATCACAGCTCACTAGTCCACGCGCGCAGAAACAGGCGAGCTATGACGTCACAAACCCGCAGCTGTTATTACGACTACGGCCAAATCAACGTTGATATTTAGGTATGTTAGAATATTATACATGGCTTTTGTTCAAAGTGCTCTCCACCTTTAATGTTAACTTACGTTAACTATTACGTTAAAAGCGTTTTGAAATGTTATTTGAAAAATTATTTAAACACAGTACATAAGTATTTTAATTTTATTTACAAATTTTATAAAAAAACAGTTATTTTTTTTATTTCTTTAGCCATTTCTCTCTCTCTCTCTCTTTCTCTCTCTCTCTCTCTCTCTCTCTCTCTCTCTCTCTCTCTCTCTCTCTCTCTCTCTCTCTCTCTCTCTCTCTCTCTCTCTCTTGTAAGTCAGAATAAAGTAAAAAATAATTTTTAAATATCTACTTTATCGTTATCACTATTAACTAGTAAAGGAACAATGGTTTTGAGCCGACTATAAGCGATTTCGGTCACATCCACTTCCGTTACTCCTTACTACGCATGCACAGTAAGTCAAAACGGAAGCGGATTGCAACATTGCTTATAGTCAGCTTCAAAACAGTTGTTCCTTTATCAGTCAATATTAACTTCAATGCAATGCAATGTTGTTAATCTATATTTTATAGAAACAACCAGTTAACATTATAATTTACTTAACGACTACAAGACTGAATAAGCGTAATAAAGCCTCAAATGTTTGCAAAATAGTCATTATACTCATTACTTTTAATAGTCTTTTTAAGAAAATATTTCTTTAAAGCAACCTTTAAAAACCATGAATGCCCTTTGACCTGGTGAACAATTAACTATTTTAATACGTCCTATAATGGACCACTTGCAATGAATAAACTATTTAAAATTATTTAAAATATTCTAAATGCATTTCTTATGAAAAAATTGTTTTCACTAACACGTTGTAACAATTAAAAACATTTCATTGAAAGTGGTCCATTGATTTTAAGATCATATAATTTTAATTATATATGTTAATATTGTGGCTCCTTTAACGTCTTCTTATTTAAATAATATTATACTACAAATGTAGAACACACACCAGATAGTAGACATGTAGTATGTCTGGTATTGGCAAAAATCAATAATCAATCAATATTGATATTGGGTAACATCTGCAACAGGTCGCAATAAAATTTACTACAACGTACATTTGGTGGAGATATAAAATTTATTTATATATATTTTTCTCTTTTTATTTCGTTATATATATATATATATATATATTTAAATGAATCACGGAAATAGTTCATTATTATCAAGAGAATTTCAGTAATGTATTTATTTTAATTTATTTTTTTAATACACGTTATAGTGAACATTAATTTCTGGTGTTAATGAGCGAGAGAGAGAGAGAGAGAGAGAGAGAGAGAGAGAGAGAGAGAGAGAGAGAGGGAGGGAGGGAGGGAGGGAGGGAGGGAGGGAGGGAGGGAGGGAGGGAGGAGGGAGGGAGGGAGGGAGGGAGGGAGGGAGGGAGGGAGGGAGGGAGGGAGGGAGGGAGGGAGGGAGGGAGGGAGGGAGGGAGGGAGGGAGGGAGGGAGGGAGGGAGGGAGGGAGGGAGGGAGGGAGGGAGGGAGGGAGGGAGGGAGGGAGGGAGGGAGGGAGGGAGGGAGGGAGGGAGGGAGGGAGGGAGGGAGGGAGGGAGGGAGGGAGGGAGGGAGGGAGGGAGGGAGGGAGGGAGGGAGGGAGGGAGGGGAGGGAGGGAGGAGGGAGGGAGGGAGGGAGGGAGGGAGGGAGGGAGGGAGGGAGGGAGGGAGGGAGGGAGGGAGGGAGAGTTAAATGTTGAAATATGTAATATTTATATTAGCCCAATTGCAGCAATATTTATTCATAATAAATAATACAAATTATAATTATGGACGAAAGAATCGTAATAATGAAATACGAGGAAAACTAAAAAAATTAGATAGTAATGTTATTTTTATATTCTAATTATTCTTTATCTAATAATGTTATTTAGAAAAAATAACATTGTTCTAAATTGATTATTATGTGAATTTAATTTATAAGTTTCGAGTTCATGTCACAAAATGACGTTGCTGGTGGCAACTTTTTCCTATGCCCACATGCATAAGTTGACGTCCTTGACGTCATTTTTCAAATTTCAAAAGTTAATTCAAAATACCTATTAATGAACTTAAGAATTAGAAATTGGAGTGCATTGAGCTAGAAAGTATTAAGAATGATTTTTTTCCTTGTGTGTAAAAAAAAAGACAAAAAAAAAGAAGTTGTAAAACATGATTACACAAAAATGACTGTTCAGAATGAGTAGAGCTATCTTTACGTAATGCACATTTCTATTATGAAATATTGTGAAACATGTATTGTTTTTATTTTACAAATGTGTTTTATATTAAAACTGTAACTGGTCAAAGAGAGAGGACATTATACATAAAAAAAAAAGGAGAGGAAAAGTAGAATTTCCCCACTTTTTTTCCTGCTCATTTCTAGCTTTAACTTAAAACACATGTGTTATTTTGCTTTTTTACTGTATAGATAGAGTAAGAAATAACGAGACCAATGTTTGTTTGTAATATACAGTAAGTATATATTTGTTACTATAAAATGTCAACGGCCAATAAAATTGTCTTATTTCTTAATTGAGCTCCATTTTTTGTTATATAAGTTTACTAGACAATTCTTTTCAGACTCTTTAAATATATATATATATATTTTTTTTTAATTAATTTTTATTGGCTATAAAAATCGTCTGCTAATATTTTAACATGGAAGTCATACGTTACCAAGATGTGAAATTTTTCTTTTTGCAATGCTGTATATCGAATGGAGTTTTTTGGTTTAGAGCGCGGGAAAAGTGAGGAAAGCTACGGGTCCCCTAATTTAACATTACTCTTATGAGGAGAAATACGTTTGTTGCAATTTTTGAGAAAACTACTCAACCGATTCCGGAAAATTTTAATTGATAAATACGGTTACATACTTTTACGTGTTTTATTATTATTATTTTTTTTAACAATTTTTTTAAACTGTTATCCTCTATTGTGTTAAGAGTTAAAAAAGCATCGAAAGGTGCATGATTGATGTGATCGCTCTATCCAGACTATCTACAGTTCCCACGGACTCTCTAGGTGGTCTTGGCGAATGTCGGGTAGTATATTAGGCCGTGGCCGGTCCGTGTGTGCGGTTTTCATCGTACCTGTTGATAAGGCTTCTGTTTTGACAGGACTATGGAGAAGGTGTAGCACAATAACACAATATGGCCAAAAAAAATGTAATTAAATAAAAATAAAAAGCTCGTAGGATTAACGATAAAATACATATTTTTATACCAAAAAATAGAGTTCAAGCTGTTTATTCGATGTTTTGCATAAGGATAAAAAAATCATTTATAAAATAGCAAAAAATAAGTAAATAAATAAATAAAAAAAAAAACTTTTTCAAGGAAATTGATGAAAAATTATTAGAAAGTATTGCTAAGTTATATATAAAATAGAAGAAGTTGAAATGTTTATTTTTACTCAATTGCTTTTACGTAGGAAAAGGAAAGCATGAAAAGTTTTAAACGACAAATTCCCATCTACTACTACTTCTCTTTTAAATCTTTTAGAGGTCACTTCAAAATTTATACTGCAGTGTAATTTTCTAAATCAAATTCCAACTTTTAACTTTGAAACATTTTGAAAGTATTTAAAATTTCTATTTCATTAATTCTTATTATAATAGTTTTTAACATTTGTACATCAATTTGCAGGAATTTAAATGTAATAAATATTTTTATCACAATTTTAAATGTATGTCAGAAACAAATGGTGTGTAAAAAATACACTGGGAAAAAATATTCCTCATAGCTCGTGCAAGTAGTGTTTTGGTTAAAATTAAATTATAAGATAATCATACCGATCACTTGACGGAATACGTGAGGAAAATTGATGAATTACGTCAATTTTAGTGTGGCATGTGAGAAATTTTAAATAGGGCATATTATTGACGTGTGCTTGCTACCAGGCTTGATAAAGCATGGGGGTCTCTATTTTTTAATTTTCAGATATTTTGATTTTTATATAATATAATTTTGTTTTAAAGAAAACTTATACGGGGCTATTTCAGCCATATTACATTAATCTAGTTTATAAAATTTAGCCAATAATATAACAACAACAAAAAACAAACAAACAAACATGACATAAAATGGAAATTACAATTTTTGAGGTATATTATATTCACATATCACAGTTTACGGGCTTAAAAAAAAAAAAAAAAAAAAAAAAGGAATCTCATTTTTATCTGACAAGTTAGTTTGACTTGTGAGTCACACAACTTTTGACTTTTCCAGACACTATAGTACGCATTGAGTGTGCATTTGTATTCTCCACACGTTGATACCCGTGCAAATGCCAGTATATTAACAAATATAGAACAGTAAGGGAATTGTTTAGGATTGACAAGTGACACTAAATCAGTACTAGCATACAGTACCACTGCATATGAAAAGTTCACCAATCAACCTCATCGCAAACATTTCTGTTAAATCACATAAATATACAACAATTGAGCAAAAGGAGAGAAGAAATAATGAAATTTTTACTAGAAAAAAGCATTTGTGCTGTTTCAAAAAAGTTCTCATTTACAAATATATACAGAACTTTTTTTTATCATGGTATAGAGCGTAAATAATAATAATAATAATAATAATAATAAATAGATTTTTTAAATAACATATGACTAGAAATAATAATTGGTGGTAAACATAACTTTTTATAGATCGGTTCCACTCATAAGAGCTGCCATTATGTTGGGCAGAAATACATATGCCAGCATAGAAAAAACGCTATTTTTATTTTTTAATATCAAACTAAGCGTCAAACCTCAATCTAAGACTTATTTCTAGGTCTTAAGCCAGAAGAAAAAAAAAATAAAAAAATTGTTACAGTCAAACAAAACTTTTATTTATGCAACAAATGAGGGAAATGTTTCTCCTACGCTGGTTAATGCATTAGGCACCACAAACATAGCGACAAAGCGTAAGGATATGAAACCAGTCTATACAATACATAACAATTTTGATGAAATATACATGTCATAAAATATAATATTTAAATATTTTTCTTTCAACATTCTAATATACAAAATTGAATTCAAAACTTAATTTGTAGTTTTATTTTATTATTATTATTATTTTTAAATTTCTTTATTTCTCCTTTCCTTCAATAGAATAAAATATGCATCGTATTCAACAAGGTTAATTAACAGACAGAAAAAGTCAAAGCACTTACATATTATATGCACAATTGGTGCTACTTTTACATTCATATTTATATTACTATCAAAATCAATAAAAACATAGCTGTGGGCTCACTCTAGGGCCCTGACTTTGTCAACTTTTTTTTTATTTATTATATATACACCACACCATCATTTAAAAATCATTTATATTATCTATATACCAAAAAGTAACAACGCGTAATACGCGTAAGAAATCATAAAGCTTTTTTTTTTTTAGAAGAAGTAGTTTTTTTTCAGTGCATAAAAGAGAATTCTTCTATGTTTTCCTTTAAAATACAGAAGCTTGATGTACAGTTATGTTCTTTGAACTTCATTCGTCTCTCTCTCTCTCTCTCTCTCTCTCTCTCTCTCTCTCTCTCTCTTTCTCTCTCTCTCTCTCTCTCACACAACTCTTTTTGACTCCCAAAGCAAAATTTAAATTGATTTTCAATTTATTTTCATGCACTAAAAGCTTTTATATATATATATACACAAAATTTACTTTGCGTGAACTTTTTGAACAAAAATAAACTTCAAAGTTATTTTAATTTGAAAAAAGTGTGTTGAAATTAAATTTTAAATTACTTAAAATTAATTTTGGCTTCTTTTTAAAAAAAATGTCAAAAGGATATGAATAATTGTAAAGATAAAAATTACAATCATAACCTAGAGTACTCTAGAAGGGGGGAGTATACGCGCACCCTTTGTTGGGGTTTTTTGATCACGAAAAATCGCGTAAGTAATGGGAAAAATCGCGATTTTGAAACCTCATAACTATTGAACAAAGGAAGTTACAGCATTGAAATTTTCACAGAACAAACTTCATTTTATGGCGATTTTATGTTTAAAATTTCAAAACTCCCAGTGTGTTATAAATTTAATTTATTTTAGCTTTAAAAATATCATATTTTGAAAATCAATACTCGACGCTCATTGGCTAATGCGCTCCAACAATGAAAAATAAAAAATAAACAAACTCAACGCTCTTGTGCTTGCTGTCTACAATGTTTATATAAACACGCAAATATATTAAAAATATATTATACATATAAATTAATCGCTACTTTTTATTTCTATAATTATTGTCATAGTTACAAATCTAAGTAAAAAAAAAATTAAAAATGCCTAAATTTTATATGTGCCTAATTTTTTACATTACGTTTTTAGTAACTCGCCAAGTCTATTAAAAATGCATAGTGACAACCTCTTAATTTAATTTATATACTTTAATTTTTTGCTACTTTTAGATTAAGTTTTTAGCTAAATTAATCTAAATTGCACTTTTGTATTATAATCGTAGTTTATTCATGCGTAATGTACTTATTGTGAATTGAGAATATGTTAATATATAAATTGAATATACACTACTAATTATTTTATGTAAATTAAAAATAAATTAATACAGGAATAGAATGACATTTACCCCAAAGTAGTAACATTTACTAAAAAAAAAAGTACAGGTGATAGCAGGATAGGTGAAGCAAAATGCAGGAGTTCTCCGATTCAGCACAGAGCTAATTAAACCACTTACCAATGAGTATAATTTTAATATAAACAATAAAGATAATTAAATTTTTATAACTTTCACCCTTATTGGATTAGGGGTCCCGGAAATTTATAAACTTCAGATGTTATAAATACATTACATTACCCTGAAATTTTTGCCGTTCTTACACTCTATATATCAAAGATCAAAGGTAAAGAAAAAAAAAAAAAAAAAAAAAAAAAAAAAAAAAAAAAAAAAACGCATTGGACGTACTTTATCAGTTTTGTCTTTTATTGTGGAAGTTTTCCGTGTCTTAATCAAATATAATGACTAATATATACCCACAAGACATTTATTTATTTACGTTTCAATTTTTTTTATTAAATTATTAATATAGAGCCATTTTTTTAGAGCCGAATTTAGAGCCATATTCGACCGTCCATACTTTGGAAAAGTACTAGAGCTCGGAATAGACCGTGACCCCGCGCGTGGTCCAAAAGTAGCGTTCAATATAAAACTTTGAATATCTCCTTGAGTTTGAGCGCTATTTAGATGCGCTATTTTACCTCTAGATAAGCAAGATGTTTAACCTTTTTGTCATACTCATGCGATTTTCAACCCTTATGTTTTTTTACCCGCCAAGGGTTAAAGACCAAAAACACGATTTTCAATATTATTACTTTTGCTATATATAATGCTTTATTATTATTTATTTTATATATATATATATATATATATATATATATATATATATATATATATATATATATATATATATATATATATATATATATATATATATTGTGAATTTCATTTCTGTGGTGTCTGAAATTCATGTAGTACCTCCTATTAAAACAATATGAAAAGAAATCTTTAAAAACCATTCCAATGGAAAATAGGGCGTAATAATGATAAGAAAAAGAAGAAGAAGAAAAAAAAAAAAGAAAAAAAAGTAAATAACACGGAAAAGCAAACCTTACCCAAAATAAATGTTTAGTGCTGAAATCTTATTGCCAGGACCTTTCTCATAGGGCACATTGCGTTTTAGCTCTATCTGACCCCCTGGAGGGTGTTTAGGGTGGGGTTTTCCACCCTATTATGATTCTAAAAGCTTAAGTAAAAGTATTCGTGTCAGATATCGCTCTAGGCAAAATCGACCCTGCTGACCTTGAATCCGTTGTCAGATTTTTGGTAGATGCCACTCCTAAGGTGATATAGGGGTGGGGTTTTATTCTCAAAACCGGGAAATTTTTTGGAAAATAAAGCAACATTGAATTGTAATAAAATGCAATATTTTCGTTAATCTAATTACATATTCCAGTACCTCTGGTATGTTTTTAACATGAATCCTATGCATTTCCAGTTTAAATCACTTTAAAGACGGTTGCAGGGTGCATTTTTCACCTTTATTTTATTATTATTTTTTTAATTAAATGATTGGGTTACTTTACTTAAGAATGATATCTCACCAATCACCTAATTTAGAAAAAAAGGGTAAAAACAACAACCCCAGCTACCCTCTTTAAAGTGATTTAAACTGGAAATGCATAGGATTCATGTTAAAACCATACCAGAGGTACTGGAATATGCAATATTAGATTAACGAAAATATTGCATTTTATTACAATTCAATGTTGCTTTATTTTCCAAAAATTTCCCTCTTTTAAGGATAAAAACCCACCCCTATCGCCTTAGGGGTGGCATCTACCAAAAATCTGACAACGGATTCGAGCTCAGCAGGGTCGATTTTGCCTAGAGCGATATCTGACACGAATACTTTTACTTAAGCTTTTTGAATCATAATAGGGTGGAAAACCCCACCCCAAACACCCTCCAGGGGGTCAGATAGAGCTAAAACGCAATGTGCCCTATGAGAAAGCTCCTGGCAATAAGATTTCAGCACCAAATATTTATTTTGGGTAAACTTTGCTTTTCCGTGTTATTTACTTTTTTTTCTTCTTCTTCTTCTTTTTCTTATCATTTTTACGCCTTATTTTCTATTGGAATGGTTTTTAAAGATTTATTTTCGTATTGTTTTAATAGGAGGTACTACATGACTTTCAGACACCACAGAAATGATATTCACAAAATAAATAAATAAATAAATAAATAAATAAATAAATAAATAAATAAATAAATAAAAAATAAAAAATAAAAGCATATAGCAAAGGTTATAATATTGAAAATCGTGTTTTTGGTCTTTTCCCCTTGAAGGGTAAAAAAACCTAAGGGTTGAAAATCGCATAGGCATGACAAAAAGGTTAAACATCTTGCTTATCTAGAGGTGAAAGTTTCATCTAAATAGGGCTCAAACTCGAGATATTCAAAGTTTTATATTGAACGCTACTTTTGGACTACGCGCGGGGTCACGGTCTATTCCGAGCTCTAAAGTATAGTACTTTTTCAAAGTATGGACGGTTGAATATGGCTCTAAATATTTTAAGATGTATTTCAAAAGATAATTACTAATTAGGTAAAAAGTTTATTTTGCAAACATTCTACATCTCTCTGCAAACCCCAGTCTTCACTTCAGTGGTATAAAGATCATATTGGGAGAAACCGCATTTATTAATCATCTTATTTTGCCATGAAAATAGGGCGTAATTACATCATTCTATGCAATAAATGAAGAAAAAAAAAAAAAAAAAAAAAAAGGAATACGAATGATGAAAAGTTATTGTAAATAAAAAATAAACATTAATTAAGTGCGGAGAAATAAGTAAAAACACGTGCAACTTATTAATTTTTGGTCTATGTTTCGCGATCGAGCGTAGTTTCAAAAATCGACACTGCTGGCATAGAGATAAAATATTAAATCTAAACTTTTATGCTAATTATTTTTATGAAAAAAAAAAAGCGCAAATTTCAATACTCTAGCTGGACTAGGGAAAAGGTTAAAAAAACGAGATGTTTCGTGTATATTATACCTATTATATTTACGTAAAATCGATATACTGATGATGTTTTTAATATCGATAAACAACATAATTCCATATACTTATAAAGAAAACGTAATTTAATATCGCTTAAATCAAATTTATGAACATTTATAGTAAATATAGTAAAAATAAAACGATTTAAAAAAAATACTTGCCATTGTTATCACGATAATAGCTTCGTAAAAAATACAGCGTTTTCAAAAAAGCGTTCAAAATTGAACACTAAATAACGGTATTTGCGAATTATTGCGACTTTTGAATTTATGTTATTTTTTTCGCCAAATAATAAAGTTTCATCTGTGAATATTTCATAACTTGACAACGTTTAGGTACAATTTTATGAGTCTTCAAAATATCATTTTTTCCCATTACTTACGGTCATTTTCAGAACCAAAAAACCCCCATTTAAATAACATTGACTGACAACAATGAAAATTTTGGGCACGTCAGCCAATCAGATTTGAATATTCTCGATTTCAACAACCAATAAAATGGCTTTAAAAATTCTGCTGGATCGCGTATACTCCCCCCTTCTAGAGTACTCTATCATAACCCTTGTAAAGTTTCACTTTATTCTTTGGTTACAAATTGATATAATTTTTTATTATTTTTAATATTAAAAGTAGAAACAGATGGCAATTTTTATTTCTAAATTTTAGAAGTGACAAAAACATAAAGTGCTACTGTTATACAAAAAATTACGACGTTTTGAGCAATTTCTTTTCTTGTTACAAGAAAATAAGTACATCATTACTTTTTTATTTTTATTTTATTTTGTTGCACACATGGACAAAAATAAATACAAAATAATTATACTAGCTTGTATTTAGTAGTATTTATCTATTACAACAAACCCCCGTAAGCTGCGACGCTAACTAACTAGTTAAACCATAGTTAAGTTGTTATTTTGATTGTTGCAACAATTAAAAAAAGATAACTAAGGTTTAACTAGAGGTTGCAGCTTACAGCCCCTAATGTGCTTTTTAATGAATAAACACGAAATGGGATCTTCAAAACTGATGACTATTTTTGCCAGAATGTTAATGTATCCCCACGAGAGAGCGTGAAAAAACTGTAAAGTATGCAATTTGTGTGAAAATTCATGTTTATGACGTCATAAACATGCAAAAATTAGTATAAAAATGTTGTGCGGGTTGCATAAATCGAATTTTCTGATCACTGCTACAGGGCTACTGTTGGTTTTTGAGACAAACTAAAGTTATTTATGTAAATCCCATCAAGTGTTTTGTGATATAAAATGCTTATGTTTTTCTCTCGTCTATTCCTTTAATTACATTGAATGGTATAAATATTATGTTGCGCAGCTTACTTATTTATACTGTTCAAATTTAAAAAATATTAATTCTATAATGACATCATAAATGTAGCATAGGTTACGTTTGTTTGTTTGTTTTTTTTTTTTTTTTTTTTTTTTTTTTTTGCTTTCTTTACATATCAATAAATTTTTATTAATTTTAATGTTACAGTCATTCGTAAAATTCTTCACGCTAATCTTCTTTATATTTATAAATTTTTAATATTTATTAATGGCACACTTGCAATAAACAAAATATTTTCAATAATTTTAAACATTCTTAATGTATTTATGAAAAATCTTTATCATTTATATATTGCAACAATTAAAAAACGTTCATTGCAATTGATTCATTGATTCAGATTCAAATAGGCTTTATTGCAAAAAACACATTACATCAAATACACATGTTTGGGTTTAAGTCACACGACTCTATAACCAAGTTAGGCATCCAAGTCTTTAATGATAAAGAGGGAAAAAATGTAAGCCCCTGCAAAATTCTAAAGTACGCACCCCGCATAACATATATGTCCGACTTTTTGCCTATATTTTAGGATACTTTAACAATATTGAATTGTATTGAATATGATTTTTTTTTTTATTTTTTTTTTTTAGTATTTTAACTATTTGTTTTAGTTAAATAAATAAATACAAATAATAAATTGAATCTGCCGCTATAATATTAAATTACCCACATTTGTGTGATGAAAAAATGATGTTGAATTATTTTTAGTAGCCATATAAAAAAGATAGTGTTTCAAATAAATCAAAAGGGTCAAAATAATAATATGATCATCATTAGGTCATCCAATTTTAAAATGAATTGTAATTTTTTATAAGTAAGGACTGGACTTTTGTTAAAAAAAAAAAAAAAAAAAAAAAAGGGGGGGGGGGGGCGGGGAAAGAAAAGGAAAGGAAAACACAATAAAAAGCCCTTCTTTATTAATATTTTTTTAGTTTTAAAGGTATTTGTTACTAAAACATTTATTGGTTCAATATTTCCCCAATTTAAAAAAACAAACAAATAAATCACGTTACGTCACAATTAAAGTATGTGAATAAAATTAGACAATTTAAAATTAAAATTTGTAGATTTTCAACTCGTCTAACGTAAGTAAGGATTCTATAAAACATAAATGCTGTTCGTAACCCCTGCATGCTTTCTGCTACTAAAATGACGACCAACTATAGTTATACAAATACTATGTGCATTTTTTGGTGCAAGAAAACAGGGTTTACGAACAACACTAATATGAACAAATCTGTATGAAAATATGTCAAGTTCTGAGTTACAATTTTATCTCGTTCTATTTTTATTTCCTTATTTAAATAAGAAGAAGAAGAAAAAAAAAACGATCAATTTACAAAGAAAATAAAACATATTACTAAGAAATGTTTTACATGATTTCTTTTTTGTCTTACAAATTTAAATTAAAATAAGACATATTACACTGAAAAAATACGTATAAAAGAAGAAAGTTATTTTAATATTTTAATTAAATATTTTAAAAAGAAATATTTATAAAAAATATTTAATTTATTTTTATTGAATTTTTAAGGAATTTGAAATAATCTTCAAGCTATATTAACATGTCTTCTTTTTATCTTTTAAGTAATTTAGTAAAATGACACTGAAAGAAATTATTTAGTGTTCATGTATTAGTTAATACATAATGACATAATGAAGATTTGCATTAGGATAAATATTGAAGATAAAAATTTGAAATCGTTTCGTGAAAGCCATAGACCACATACAACAACATGTTTGTGCTTTTTAATGCTTGAACACAAAATAGGATATCCAAAACTAATGACAATTTTTACCAATATGTAAAAAATGTAGTCCCACATGAGAGCGTAAAAATACTGTAAGATATGATATTTACGTGATAATTCCGGTTTTTGATGCCAGAAACAGGCAAAAATTAGTATCATAAATCGAAAATTATCTTATCACTGCTACGGCGCTATAAAGTGTTTCTGCATGACGTCACACTGAATGCGCTTCGACGCCATACTGAATTAACCAACAACATTGCTCTGCATACAATTAACTTTGGGGAGGGGGGGGGGGGGAATTGGTTAAATTTCTATTATTATTATTTTTAACACATACTAATACTAATTACTAATACTGATACTAATTCAACTTATTAACAGCATGAATGCTCTCAAAGATATAGCTCAGTATTTTTAAATTAGCAGAATGAGTCATTTTCCTATGCGGCCCGTGTTATTGAGTGATTCAACATGGCATTGCCCGATTTGCAAAATGCAAATACTTTGTACAGTTGAGGTTTGAGACAAACTAATGTTATTTACGTAAGTCCCATTAAGTGTTTTGTTATAAAAATGCTTTCTTATAGCCTATTTTTTTAAGTAAACGGTCCAAAATAAATACGTAATAATTATGCTAGCTCATTTCTAGCATAATTTGTTCAATGCAGCATAATTTATGCTATACTGCATAATAATTATCTTACATAGAATAAATATTATATTGTACAACATAATTAATTATGTTGTTACAATTTAGCATTAATTATGCTAGAATGACATAAATGTAGCATAAATTATGTAATCTATTCTTTACGTGTATAATATTTTCATTTTTGTATTTGCAATGAATTGGTTGCATTGATTATTCTTTAATCTAGCTACATATTGATTTGTAATTACTTATTATAGTGTACAGTTTTAAACAAATAAATGGTAACTATTTAAACATTTTGCTAATTTGCGTGCTTCAAGTTTTATGTGGAAACGATATTGTTACATCATATTCTTGGGTTTTGAGGCGTGCAAAAAAAGCAGCAAGTTTAAATTAATACCTTGCATTTGTCTGAAACTGTACACTAAAATTTTCTCGTAGTCGTTATAAATTCAGTAAAAAAATCCTCAATCATTAAAAGTTGTTTGTAATTTTCTATGTTATGTCTATCTTATATTTTGCTCTAATAAATGGAAAATAAAAAAGATCTTGATATATTTAAATAAAAAAATGTTGTTTTCTATTAGAAAATGAGAAATAATATATATAAGAAAAAGAACAGAAAGAAAGAAAATAATACATAGCAAGAATTTAATTAAGATTCCTTTTTTTTTTTCAGTGTAGTTGTATGCCAGATTACATTAGCGTATGTTTATAATATTATCTCGCTATAGCTATACAGGTTTTTGTACAAAAGAAGAAAAAGAAGAAGAAGCTTTAAGGCATGTTTCTTATAAAATATTATTTTCATTATACGGTAAGGTTGTAAAAAATATAATATAATATTATGTTCAGTATAATACTATATACAATATTCTCTCTCTCTCTCGCTCTCTTTCTCATAAAACCTGGTTATTAATAGTCAAAAATATTTCTCTTGTAAATCCCAGAGTTTATTAAACATTTACAAGGTAAAATAAGTTTAAACTCTCACAAAATTTTGTTTATTACAAAATATTATAATACACTGCTTCTTATTCGTGGACCATACTTATTATTGCTTTTAATTATATTGAAAAAAAAAATTACTAGTATTCATAGTTACAATTTTCTGTTATAATTTTCTGTGCATAGATTTTCTTATTTTCTGAGCAAAAAGTATCGTTATCAATGCGACGATAATATCGTTAATTTTTTGTTAATCTATAAAGGAATAGACCAGAGAAAAATGTAGGCATTTATATCTCAAAACACTTGATGGGATTTACATAAATAACATTAGTTTGTCTCAAAACCCAACAGTAGCAGTGATCAGAAAATTCGATTTATGCAACCCGCACAACATTTTCATACTAATTTTTGCATGTTTCTGACGTCATAAACATGAATTTTCACGCAAATTGCATACTTTATAGTTTTTTCACGCTCTATCGTGGGGCTACATTAACATTCTGGTAGATATTATCATCAGTTTTGAAGATCCCATTTCGTGTTTATTCATTAAAAAGCACATGTTGTTTTATGTGGTCTATGGCTTTAACGATAATTTTTATACATATCTATTAATCTACTATAACGCATCGATAATCAAATTTCGTTGTAGTATCGTTATCGTAAATACGACAATCGAACCTGCGACTAAAAAAATTTATATAATTTAAACTGCATTGAACAAGTATTATATTGTAGACGATAAAAATTCTCTTTGAAAAGCATTGTGATCATGATATTTAAAAGACTTAAAGTTAAATAATAATTACAAAAGAAATCTATTATTGGAGCAAGAAATAAAAGATAATTAAAATTTTGTTTTTTGTCAAACACAAACTTTTATTATAAACTCTGAAAAAGTTACAAGTTAAAATTTAAATCACAAAAATAAGTTTTGAGGAAAATTTTCAATTAAATTTTTTTAGAGTGGACAACATAAAGTTTTGATTACGTTATCTTATATAAATAATGTTTTGATGGTTGATTTATACTTATATATAAATAAGAAAATGAACCTAACCAGTATAACGGTACCTATGTAGATAGAAAGTTTGAATTGATTTTAGGCTTAAAATTTAATTGAAAATATGAACAGGATTGAGGTACAAAATTTACTCTCTTAAGATTCAATTAAAAAAAAAATTACTTTTTGCGTTATGATTAAGTTACAACACGAATACACTGAAAAAAAAGGTGTCAAAATATGAAATTGAGTTCTAAACCATACACGGAAAACATAAATTTTAGAAATTATGCAGATACATACAAGTAACTTCAAATTTTAAAAAATTCAAAATTCTTTTATTCATTTCTTTTATCCAACATACATAATACAATCCAATGCATTAGTCTAGGTTATTGCCATAAATGACAATATAGAAATGATTGTCAAACTATTTACAACACACAAATAAAAAAAAAAAAGAAAAAAAAAAGAAAAAAAGAAACGACACTTATGTACAAAATTAAAATTTGTATTTAAATTATTTCATCATTATATATTCATCAATTGAATAATACTGCTTATTTAATAGGAAAATTTTCAGTTGTTTTTTAAAAGCTATTAGATCATTTTGCTTTCTCATATCTAAAGGTAATTTATTATAGATATTCAGGCAACTACAGAAATGACCCTTATTATACATTTTAGTTCTTTTATATATACTTTTAATTTTATTTGTATTTCTAGTATTATGGTTATGATTAATTTCATGACTTATAAAAAAAGTCGATATTGTGTTTCACTTTCATACTCTTCAGTACAAACCAATAACTTTTTTGAAAAAATTTGTAAGAGTAACTCGTTAGTATAAACGTAATTTCTTTAGCGGTAAATAGTTAACTCTTTAGATTGTAAAAAACTTGGTATGTATCTAATGAATTTATTATAAAAAAAAGTATAAATAGCAGCTCTTTAGATGTTTTTTTCCGTGTACAAAAGGATAAACTGAACAACGTTTGACTTAATAGAAATGAGTGAGATGAGGTCGATTGGTGAACCGTCCCGAGACACCTCTAACGTGGCATGGGACACTACCATCACTACCAGGACTGGCCGGAGACATGAATACACCTGTCAAGCCTAAACACTTCTCCTACCGTTTGAGATATATACCTGTTCTAATCGTATCCATTAAAGATATAATAACCACACAATGTTCCTTTTAATTATAATATTGCATGGACAATTATTCATAAACATATTATGTCCCTTAACCCTCTCACAAACTATGGAGAAAACTCGTAAGATTGGCAAATTGCTCTACAATTTCTATTGTAGGGCTGGAATTCATGACGTCATGAATTCCTAAAATTGCCTAATATAGTTTTTTTTATCTCCAGTTTGTATGACTACAGAAGGGTTGAGAGTCATAATATATGTATACACGATGGTCCCATCTCATGATTTTTACGTTTTTGATTTGATTTTTTAAGGCCACTATCCCTTTAAAGCTATAGACCAATGAATAAACACGAAATGGGATCTTCAAAACTGATGACAATTTTTATCAGAATGTTAATGTATAGCCCCACGAGAGAGCGTGAAAACACTGTAACGTATGCATTTTGCGTGACTATTCATGTTTCTGACGTCAGAAACATGCAAAAATTAGTAAAAAAAAAAAAAAAAAAAAATGTGCGGGTTGCATAAATCAAAATTTTGTGATCCCTGCTACAGAGCTACAGTTGGGTTTCGAGACAAACTAAAATTATTTATGTAAGTTCCATCAAGTGTTTTGTGATATAAATGCTAATGTTTTCTTCTGCCATTTATCCAAACATTCAAAATTTTTTTTTTTTTTTTTTTTTTTTTTTGACGTCATTAGTATATACACTTTAATTGTAACTGAAAGTGGGTTAAATAAAAAATTTCTATAATACTGTGTAAGAAAAATGTTTATACTTCCTTTGTGATGTTTTATGGTAGAGAAAAGTTACTTGCTTATTGACTTGTAGAAGTAAATGGATATTATAGTAGTTAGAGTGCTTCATATATATTACTTTAAGAAGAAAAACTTAACATGCATTTCTACTTTGATAATGTGCAATTCTATATGTAAGAGAAAACCTTGAGTTTTATTGCGACGTAATGAAATTTAATTGATTTTGTGAATTTAGATGTAAAAACTTAAAGTCATAGACCACATAAAACAATATGTGCTTTTTAATGAATAAACACGAAATGGGATCTTCAAAACTGATAATAATTTTTACCAGAATGTTAAGGTAGCCCCACAAAAGTGTGTGGTAATACTGTAAAGTATGCAATTTGCGTAAAAATTCATGTTTATGACGTCAGAAGCATGCAAAAATTACTATGAAAATGTTGTGCGGGTTGCATAAATCGAATTTTCTGATCACTGCTACGGGGCTACTGTTGGGTTTTGAGACAAACTAATGTTATTTATGTAAATCCCAACAAATGTTTTGTGATATAAATGCTTATGTTTTTCTCTGTTCTATTCCTTTAAAAGCATAGATCATTAAAAAAACATAAGCATTTATAACACAGAACACTTGATGGAACATACATACATAACATTAGTTCACTTCAAAAACTAACTGTAGTAGTGATCAGAAAATTTAGATGCAATCCGCACAACATTTTTACACACTAATTTTGGCCTGTCAGAAACCAGAATTATTACGCAAATAGCATACTTTATAGTATTTTGACGCTCTCTTATGAGTCAACAGGTAAAAATTATCAACAGTTTTAGGGGTCCCATTTTGTGTTTCATAATTGAAAATCACATGTTGTTTCATGGTCTATGGCTTTAAGTCTTCAAACAACATTAAGTTTATGCTTCTTATTTTTAAAATATTAATATTAAATTTCAAAGGAAAATAGATTCTTTACTGTACAATCTTATATATACATTCAAACTAGTTTTTTTTTTTTTTTTTTTTTTTTTATTACAGCTACTACTACTGTTAAGCTCTATCCGTGAGTTTTGCTCATAAGAATAACATTAAAAATGACAATGCAAAGTTTTGAAATGTTGTTAGAGTTGTAATATATATATATATATATATATATATATATATATATATATATATATATATATATATATATATACTGTATATTGAGATTTATATTAATGCTATATAATAATATAAGATAGCTCATATTTGTGTTAACAAAAAGGTCTAATTTTCAGAAACATTTTGTAAGCTTTGCTGTTGTTCCGCGTGCTTCAATAAATTAAGAACACTACATATTTATATTATTATAATGCAATTTGCTGTAAATCTTTGGTCGGATTAAGAACAGTACCAATGAACAGTAGATGAGTCAGCCAAAAACTCGTTGGGTTAGTAAAGTTCACAGTATAAAATATTTTCATGTCAACATAAAATTACGTTCTATCAGTCTTGGATTCGATTATTGTATTTACGATAACGATACGATAACGATACTATAACGATACCTTAACGATACGAAAATGATAACGATATTTGGTTATTGATGCGTTATAGATTAACAAAAATTGACGATATTATCGTTGTATCGATAACGATACTTTTTGCTCTAAAACTATGAAAAATACATACAAAAGTAAGAAAAATGCACGGAAAATACGAAGAAATGTTAATAATAGTAAATAATAAAAATGTAAAGCGGGTAATTGTTGTAGGTATAGTACAGATATGAACCGATATCGTTATAGTTTGAGACTAGATTTATAGTATCGTGTATCGTTATGGAAATTTTTGGTATGGAACCCAAGACTGTGTTTTATAAAAGCATGAAGTTTTAAAAATCATACGCAGTTGAAGTAAAAAAAACTGTTATACGACACACACACACTCACACACATGAAAATTCACAACGTAAATAAGCCATAAGAATGCAGTCCATAGCAACGCATGTAAGATCTAAAATTATACGCCTTAAAAAAAATCACTTGATAAACATTTGAAAACATTCAAATTTCATAGTGAACCTTAATAGAGAAGTGACAACCGTATGTTTTAGACAGACCTGAAATACATAAAGAGTTAAACAGATTAGCAGGGATGCATATTTACCTGAACCAATCATAATTGATAGATTGTTATGAAAGCCAATCAGAATGCCAGAAATTTAGGTACTTTACGTGGACCTTGAAAATAACTTATTGAAAGTCTGCCTAAAACACAAAGGCATCGCTTCTCTAAAATTTCATGTTTTTTACTTTTATACTATTGACCTAAACTAAATTGTTGAAATATTTAAATAAAATCAAAGGCACAATTTCGAATCATATCAAAATGCTGAACATATTTCTTACTTTATAAATATTTTCATATTAAAATTAAATTGCTAATATTCTACTGCAATTCTATATTTTATAAAATATTTTAGTAAAAGCTTATTGAGATATTTTAGAATTTATTATTATTTTTTTTTAATTAAAGTTTGCTTACTGGGAAAATTTCCATTAATTTCAAGTTGATATAAAAAGACAAGCTAGATGTAAAATTGAAATACACAGACATTTTAGTGACATCAAAGTTAAATAAATAACTACTCGAGTTAAAATGTTTGTGAGAATGAAATATATTGTACACACTTGTGAAACTCACTATTTTAACCTTCTCTCTCTCTCTCTCTCTCTCTCTCTCTCTCTCTCTTCGCTGAAGTGTTTTTTTACTTTTTTGAACAATTGACTTTAACTGTGCTAGAACCAAATTCCTTTTAAAACCTAGACTTATAGACAGGTGCTTTAGAATCTTACACACGGGCTTAATTACAAAAAAAAAAAAAAAAAAAAAAGGAGTTAAAAAGTTTACAAAATATGCTTTACACATCCACCAATAAGCATTACATTTCATACGTAAAAAAAAAATATAATAATGCTAGTTTAATTTAAATAAATAAATTTAGTCTTTTTTGCATAATAGGCAAAGAGTGAAAGACTGGTCCAGACGTTTATCAGGCTTTAACCCTGCCCTCTTATTATTATTTTTTATATTTTTGGATAGAGATGAACTTTTCTTTTCATTTTTTTTTTTTTTTTTTACTTTTTAAATTAGACTTTTGAAGTTATACTGTATACATATTTTTTATTTTCAAGTCAACGTTAAACCCTAATGGTTAATTTCTGTTTCTCACTTCAATACATTATAATGATTATATTGATATAGTACTAAAAAGTCAATACTAAATAATTCGTATTAAAAGCCCACAATAATATTGAGTTAATTGGTTTTTCATGTCAAGTGAATGTTATTGTGACATTTACTCAGCTATGAAACGTCAATATATTCGATACTTTTGTTTGATGTACTGTGCTGTACATGCCACAGATAGAACGATACTGTGGTCCACAAACTATTTTATACCTTTTTTTATTATACACTGAAAAAAAGACGTAATTTATATTAAATTGAATAATTACAATATAATATAGCATAATTTTTGCTTTTTTAGGATTACATAACATGAAAAACTATATACACTGTGCATGGAAAAAAGTAACTAACGAGTTACAATTTAGAGTATTTTTAATAATAAATAGGCTAGTATACAAAGTTTTTTAAAATCTAAAGAATTGACTCTTTACCGCTGAAGGAATTACGTTTATACTAACATGCAAGATCCATATAAAAGAGATTAGTTACTCTGGGAAAAGTTTTGGCAGCTTAAAGGAATTCACCAAAGACGTCATATCACCGGGTGTATTTTTATTCACCTTATCAGTGACGTAACTGGTGAACGGCATCGTATTGGCTTAGAATTAAGTACATCCATCACAAAATAAAATCAACTGCGCGAGTTTTGTGCTGCGCTCAACCTCTTTATTATATGGACCTTGACTAACATGTTACTAATGAATAGAGAATGCAAAAATAGTCTATCATTTTGACATAATATTTGACTATATAATCGATGATTTTTGGTGCAAATAGTCGATAAATAGTCGATTTTAAACAAAAAAGTCGAAAAAAATTCGAATTTTTATATATCATTAGTAATGATGTTCGTAGTATAGTTGCTGTATAATAAGCTTAAAATATGTTGTATGAATATATTTAGATGTAATGAAGAAATACTCTGACTATTGCAAATTGTTTTTAAGAAAGTCAGAGGACCATGTAACTAAGTTTGTACCATTTTTGGCCTCCAATAAAAAAACATTTAATATTATTGTTATGAATAGAAGTTATTAAAATTGAGCAAGTGTATTTATTACGCAATTTTATTTTACCCGTGTATAGTGATCGATATATTATTGAAAAAAAAAAAAAGAATAAAACACTTAATTTAATTAATTGTGTCTGTTACAAAAAAAAAAAAAACTGGTTGGCTATACACATAAAATGAATACAAATTTAATATGTATTCAATAATAAAATCGTGAAAAATACGTTCAAAAAGTTAGATAAAATATCAACATTTCTTTGTTGGTTTTGCCCCTTTTAATTGTAATAAATTTGAATTTGTTTAAAAATATTGTAATAAACAAAGTGTATTACAAATATGTAAAGTGTGTTTTGTTTGCTGGGATCCAAATATAAATAAAAATTATGTATAAATAATAAAAATAGATTTAAAAAAATAAAAATATTTTCTGTTTTTTTTTTTATATATAAATAAAAATAGGATAAAAAACTACTACATGCAGAAAAAATTTATATTTATTGGTATGTTATATAAAAGAATCCATTGAAAAATTTTTCGGGAAAAAAGAAATGAATGGGGAGCGTAATTGGATTTCTTGGTGTAGCAAAAAAAAAAAAAAAAAAAAAAAAAAAAAAAAAAAAAAAAAAAAAATCAGGTAAAGGAAATCATAAAGAAATCAAAGTTTTCTCACAAAAGAAAGAAGCAGAAAAAATAAAAGATTATTTCTCTCTCTTTGAGCGAAAAATGTAATAGAAAGGAAAAATGATTTTTAGTAATTGCGGATTTAAAGCTTTTAACCAAATTGTTTGAATGAAGAAAACTTGTAAGCTCTAAGTCAAAAGTAAAAAAGAGTTTATCAATTTTTTATCTTTGATGATTATTAATGTTAACGTGGTCTATAAAGAAGTTTTCTTTTTACTGAAGCTTTGAACTTTACTTTTTATAAAGCAATACATTTTAAATTTTGTAATTATTATATAACAATGAGAAACTAATTGTAAAAATCTGATAAAATCATGTATTAAATTAAATTTCAATGTTTACTAAAGGTGTAGAACACGTTGAACAAAAAACTTATCTAATATCATAACATACCTAGATGAATATCAACGTTGATTTGACCAGAGTCATTGATTTCTTATTTATTTTCCATTCATAAAAAGGCAGCTGCGGACAGTGACTTGCTTGTTTTACGCGCGAGTGGACTAGGAGAGCTGTGACGTCATTGTCCGCATCCACCGTTTTGTGGATGGAAAATAAATTAGAAATCAATGACCCTGATCCAATCAACGTTGATTTTCGTAGGTATGTTAGGATATTAGACAAGTTTTTGGTTTAATGCTTTCTAAGCCTTTAGTAATTATTGTTCGTTGTTATTATTGTTGTTTATTGCATTTCTTATGACTAAAAATGAACTTCATCATTCAAGAAGTTTTTTAATGCGCATGAGGCATCAATTGTTTGTATTTGTCTTTGTCTAGTTGGGGTTGATCCATATCTTAAGGTTACCAAAAGCCTAAAGGTATTAAGAATCCTAAAACCCACGAATTTCTAAGCATAATTTATTAGGTATTTTAAGGATTAATTAAAAAAAAAAATGGTGTTTAAAATGTTGGTTGTTGCTTTAATATGAAGTTTGAAATTATTTTAAATTTTTTATCAAATTTTTTTATGATCAAATTATTCCTTAATTAGGAAAGTGAATTATTTTATTCTCTTCTCAGTAAGCTAGATTATAAATCTCAACAGTGAGAAAAAATTAACTTGAGTTATAGCTGCTTCATTTCATCCAAAAGAAAGCATGTTTAATCGATAATATAGTAATACAAAGTTGTCTGCGTTACTAGCACTTTGTTAGAATTATTAAGCTTTGAGTTTGCTTATTTATTTTTAAGCAAAGCTCTTTTCAAGCAAGAATTGTTTGTTAAAATTCCTTACCTGTCGATAAGACAATGTCTTGACTGGGACTATGGATTGGTGTGGTATGATAACACAATATGGCAATATATATATTATAAAACACACACACATACATATCATAAAAATAGTTTACTTTTCATCTGTATGTGGAAAACATTACAGTTTTTTTTTTACAAGAATCTAAATATTATTAAAATATTTTAGATTATGTTAAAAAAATTGAATTTTTGTAACACAAAGGGATAACAAACTTCATTAACAATTTATTTTGTAATATTTTAAAAGTATAATTATATTTTATTTTTTTGTAAAAGCATAGACAGAGACAATGAAAGTGAGTGAGAGAGAGAGAGAGAAAGAGAGAAAGAGAGAGAGAGAGAGAGAGAGAAACGATAGGTGGTCTGTCAAAAAGTTTTGAAAAAAAAATGACATAAAAAGTGTATTAAAAATGGAATTAGTTTTTGACATGGTACAATCCACTCGCTATCTAAATTTGTACTCAGCTTTTCATCAGTTCTGGTTTTTGTTACAACGATGCGAGAGGTGACATATTGTAATACCATACTGATAGAGTGATTATGACAAAGAGAAAAAAAAAAGATAACAACGTTTTTGTTTTTTTATCAAATATTTTCATGTTAAAAAACTTGAAAGTTAACGTCAAATAAAAAGTTTGTCAAAATATATTAAACATGATGAAATCAAATGACAAAGGTTTAAAAACACCAAAATGTTTTATCGATTTGATGCAAAAATTTATATGTATAACATATTTTTGTAAAGAAGAGATTCAGTAAAAAGATTAAATTTTTGACCAGTGGAGTGTTTTGAATTTGAAGTGTGTTAAATGTATTTTTATTAGGTATATTTTTAAATATGTACCATTCGGTAGTAGAACGTAATATCAGTAATAATAAATTTTAAGTTATTCACAGTATAAGACTTTTGTAAAATGGGTTGTGGAAAGAAAATAAAGAAACTCGGAGCCCAAAAATACTAACAAGAGCTATATTAATAGACGACTTTGTGTTCCTGTCTTGATTTAATGTGCTTTCATAAAGGGGAATTAAGCAGTTATAACTCGAGTTACAGGTTTTTCTCAATGCTGAAATTTTTACTGAAGCTTGCTGTATGTCTTACACCTTTATTTATTTATTTAGATAGATAGATAGATAGATAGATAGATAGATAGATAGATAGATAGATAGATAGATAGATAGATAGATAGATAGATAGATAGATAGATAGATAGATAGATAGATAGATAGATAGATAGATAGATAGATAGATAGATAGATAGATAGATAGATAGATAGATAGATAGATAGATAGATAGATAGATAGATAGATAATATTTATTTATTATTATTTTTTTGTATTTCATTGAAATTGGTTAAAAAAATTTTTATCCAATTAACTTAAAATTCAGAGTCTAAATAGCTTGAAGACTCATTTAGCTAGTGTAAAAATTTTATTATAGAGAATATTTGTTCTAAATCAAGTTAAAGCTACTTCATTTTTCCATAAGAAATCATATAAAATGAAGACAGAAAAAATAGCAATTAAGTATTGTATTCTTAGGCTCTGTGTTTCTTTTTTTCTAAATCCGCTTTCCGCAAGTCTTCTATGGTGATAATGTGTTATACCATTGTTATTATTTTATTTAGTAAAATGTATATTTAGTAAAAAGAAAAAGTAAATTTTTAAAGAAAACTATATTGGCAACACTACAGCAAACTTTTTCATTGTTACCAAACTTTTTTTTTTTTTTTTTTTTTTTTGTTGATAATTTCCTGACAATAAATTTTATATTAAAACCAAGTTTCCAACAATGAAAAATGGTTTTAAATAAGACATCAATGGAAATATTAAATTAGTACATTTTTATTTCAATATTGTACACATCTAGCCTAGAACTTACATTAATTAAATTTAATATGTTTCATTTTATACAATTTTTCATAATGTAATAAAAGAATAAATGATCTTTTATTTTTAACTAGAATAAAAATTGTAAAATAAAATTTTAGGCTATTAAAACAAATCATCTCTTAAGAAATAAAAATATGTTTATTTCAGAAAACTTTATATAAGGATAAAAATTTAGAGGTCTTTTTACTTCTTTAAAGTCGAAATATTGCTAGTCATTAATAATACTAAAAATATGGTACATTTCATTTATTAAAAGAAATTCATATTATTTGAAATAAAAATGTTCTTTAAGCTGTATGAATAATGATATAGGTGTTTGGTAGTTCTTATTATACAAAAATTTTGTTACACTTTTCTTTTTTTGTTACATATATTAATAAACGTTTGTATATATGAAAAATATATTTAATAATAAATGAAAAAGGAAAAAAAGAAAATTAAATGTTTATTTTAAATGAAAAATAGATTCTTGAATACGCACTCGTTATTGTTATATGTTCAACATTTTTTATTTTTCCTTTATACTTTTTTTTTAATAAAAATTTTGTAATTCTTTTTAATATTTTCATATATAACATGATACATGTACGCTTATTTATTTATTTGCTTACTTTTTTATTTATTTATTCATAACTCATTATATTATTTTTCTTTTTTTTTTACCATTTAGATCAACAAACTTGCTGTTTTGTTAAATTTTATGAAAAATGTTATTTCTGTATTATTTCCTAAGTTCACTATTTTTTTTTTAAATTTTCAATTTGCTAACAGAGAAATAAAACAAAGGTAACCCATTAACTTTTGACCTATGGGCACCATTGTAATATAATACAAAAGTTTTAAAAACACTTAATAAATAATAATATTGCATGTATGAAGCTTATTATTCATTTAATATAAATTTTTTTCATCAAAATAAGTTAAATTTATTATTTTAATATCAATTTTCAAGTAATATATTTTTCAGATTTTTTCTAATAATTTATAGATATTTTTTTTAAATTATTGAAATTCGGCATAGATTAACTTGTAAACCAAAAAAATAGGTTAAAAATATGATGGATGGCATAAAAATGGAACTGTTTCTGATTCGGTTATAAATAATTTTGCTGAAACTACACCTTTAAAAAAATGCAACACAATTCATGATTTGTTTTTGGTAGAACTGTAGAATTTTTTTAAAAACTGATAATGAACTTCTTTATTTATTATGAACATTAATAAATATAAAATGTTTAAAATTAACGCAAAAAAAAAAAAAAAAAAAAAAAAAAACTTTTTTAGAACAAATTAAATTAAGTATATAGGGTGTATGTGCATGAAATCATATTTAATGCGCTTGGAGGCCATACTAGAGTAGTGAATATCATGACTGAGCATAGGACAAACTTTTTGAAAGGCAAATTTCTTTGGGAAATCAGTTAATTTTTTGGTTATTGTTATTTTTCTCACATACTTGGGATACTAATTCAACATATTTACAGCATCAATGCTCTCAAAAATATTGCAGAGTGTTTTTAAACTGGTAAAATGAGCTATTTTCCCATGCCACCCATGTTATTGAGTTATCGAACATGGCGTCGACTTTAACATGAATACATAGACTCTATATGGCGTCCAAGTGCATTTAATATGACGTCATTCGCATACACTCATATAATAATAATACATTGTTTTTATTTGGGGCCAAAAAAGGTACAAACCCACTTATATGGTCCTCTGACTTTCTTAGAAACAATTTGCAGTAGTCAGAGTATTTCTTCATTACATCTTATAGCATTACGTTGTACTTGAATTGTGTTGAAAAGGAGCTACCATAATTATTACGTATTTATTTTTGACCTTGAAATAAAAGTATTATAGAACGTATTTACTGCATTTGATTGTATTTTTTTAAAACTAAAAATAGTAACATATAATGGATACTAAAATGAACAAAACAGATATGTAGATAGATATAATTTAACTTTAGATGATAACAATAATATATAATGTTGGTTTAAAAGCTATACATACATAGATTATATAAATTTTAACCCGCATGGTATAATATAATAAATATAACACGCAATATATGTATAAATATATCATAGTTATTAGAAACTGTATACAGTAATATTCTCATATCTCTCGCGGCTAAAATTAACCGCCTCAACTGACTAATGAATTTTGAATGATTTCTCTCTCTCTCTCTCTCTCTCTCTCTCTCTCTCTCTCTCTCTCTCTCTCTCTCTCTCTCTCTCTCTCTCTCTCTCTCTCTCTCTCTCTCTCTCTCTCTCTCTCTCTGATATCAAAGTAAAAGAAGGAAAAGCCACAGGCTAAAACATCATATATACTATACAAGATTAAATAAAATGAAAGGTAACCTAATCAATAATTTAAATTTGTAATCTACTTATTTATCTGGCCAAAATATCATAAACTTTTTTTTTTTTTTTACTACCTGTGTAACACGTCACAGGTGACGTGGTAAAAAAAGAGAAAATTTTATCCATATTTTAATTAATTAATTTAAAGCTAATAAGTAAAATTCAAATGAGGGATACTAATATACATATTTACGAATTTTGAATTTCTTCCCCAATATTTTAATAGCTGTAAAACCATAAAAAGCACGTAACTGTGTGTCTACTGTAGTATCCCTTATGTAATTTAAATTATGACGACTTTTTTTTTTGCTACTAGCTATATGGGTTTTATATGTACACCACAATTATTATATTATTTTAATTTTAACCACAAAACTAGAATATTTATGACACTCTAGAAATTTCACTATATATAGTATAATATAGACACAGTATAGAATACGACAGTAGAATTTATTTCATAGAAATTTATGCTGACTACTTTTCACAAGGCTTACAAATTCATTGTATTAAACCATTATATGATAATTAAAAATTATCAATAGTAATTATTTATTAATTATACATAAATAAGAGAAAATAATAAAATAATATTAAAATAACGAAATTTTTGTTTATATAAAATTAAAATTGTAACTAACTGTACTGTAAAACAGTTGGATTAAATTGAGAGGTTTGTAACCTGATTTCAACCAATAAAAGCCGTTAATTATTATTATTGTTACAAACTTTGCAGTTCAAAATTTTATCTTAATAAATTATTATTATTATTGGAAGTGTGTTTAGTAAGGTGCGCAAAATTGAATTAATTTTAAATAGTAACAAGTCTCTCTCTCTCTCTCTCTCTCTCTCTCTCTCTCTCTCTCTCTCTCTCTCTCTCTCTCTCTCTCTCTCTGTCTCACTCAGTCTCTCTTTCTCTCTCTTTCTCTTTATTTAACTCTCTTACAAAAGTGATCGTGATCACTGATCAGGATTTAGAAATTTCAAGAGCATTTTAGAGCAATAAGAAATTAATTAATGCCCTTAAAAAAAAGCGAAAAAAAAAATCCTCATCACTCCTTAGCAGTGATCAGAAAATTTCAATTTATGCAACCCGCAAAACATTTTTTTACTAATTTTCGCATGTTTCTGACGTCATAAACATGAATAGTCACGCAAATTGCATATTTTAAGTCTTTTCACGCTCTCTTCTGGGGCTACATTTATAATTCTAGTAACAATTATCATCAGTATTGGAGATCCCATTTTGTTTTAATCATTAAAAACACATATGATGTTTGATGTAGTTGTTAAAGTGATAAATATTAATATATACTAAATAATCAATATGAAAATACCACATTTAAACAAACATTTCTACAGCTCACAAGGTCACAATATGATTTATGGGCACAATTCTAACCATATGTACGCTAAAATTTATGAGCCACTCAACACATAATGTTCACCATATAGAAGTAAAGAAAGCGAAAGATTTTATTAATTCATCGTGTTTTTTTTACCGTAGTATAACTGTGAAACTTATTAATAATATAATGACTTCTTAATTATTAATTCCCAAAGTGCAGTATATAGCTTGTGATACTTAATCAATTCTATCATGACCTAATTTTATTTCTTACACTGAAAAAAAAAGTTGATTTTTTTTTCTTACTTCCTTTCTTACTTTTTTTTATTACTATTTACACAATCTACTTAAAACAAATAATTGCAGTTTTTCTCTTTTAACTTCAAAGAAAACATAATAGAAAACTTTAACTATCAATATGCTGAGCGTTTGTTTTTGCGTCGAAAGACACGAGCTGATTTTTGTTTACTTGATTTTAAAAATTAATAACTTATGATATAATTAGTTTAGGGTGAATGCATTCAAGTTAAAGTTGACGCCATACTTGAGCACTGAATAACATAGGCAGGTATACAAAAATGACTCATTTTGAAAATACCTAGCAATATTTTTGAGAGCTTTGGTGCTGTTAATAAGCTGAATTAGTATCTCAAGTATGTGAGAAAAATAATAATTTAATAATAAAAAATTGACTGACTTCTAAAAAATAGTAATAATAAATAAAAAAAAAGCCAAAAACTACGTTTTTCCTATGCTGAGCAATGTTGTTCAAATCCAGTATGACGTCGAAGCGCAGCCTTGTGCATACACCCTATAGTAACTTCAAGTTGAAGTACATTATTTAGTACAGTATGTGTATTACCATATTATCAGGCTTGATATGGATAAGTTTTTATCCGTTATAAAAATATATATTATTTTTAACAATAATATTTTGTAACTTTTGTCGATTATGGAATAGAAAAAAAAATAGAAAAAAGAAAAACTGCGTTTTTTTTTTTTTTTTTTTTTAATATTCAGTATATATTTTAAAAACCATACACGTACAAAAATTTGTAGTTGGGTTTTGATTATTTATGGTAATGGAGAACCTATAACAAAATTTGAACTACATTGACTCGTCAAATATCATCATATGGGTCATTAATTTTTATAAGATGGTATGATCCATGGATAGGTTAACTTTACTCCTTTATAATTCTAACCAATATATGGGTTGAAAGTATACTCATATTTCTATGTATAATTTAATAAAGGAACTAATAGTACGATCGTGAAAAGAAAAATGCCCATAAGGGGGTTAACAAAATTAGTAACAAGCTGCAATTTTCAGGGTTGGTTGTTTGGTGCATCAGTAGCCCACAAATAAAAGTTACAAAAAATTACACCATGGGAACTATCCAAAATTGGGCATGTCCCGGGTAAAATTGCGGGTTTAAAAAATAATTTTTATCTCAGTAAATAAAATTGCTAAAATTACAAATAAGGTGTCTATAGAAAGCTGAAATAATTGCCTAATCAGAAAAAATTATTTTGTGATTTTAAAACTTTAATTACCTAATTAAATAGTTAATTAATTAAAAAAATTACTTTGTTTTTGTTTTTCAAACGCAAATAAAAACTTTATATGTGGAAATAATGATTTTGAGTTTATTTTAAAAAGTGTTGAATATTTTATCAGCTGTAAAATAATGTTTTATTCTTACCGCTAGCTTTCATACAACTTGAGAAAACAATAATATAAGCGCGGCACTTTAGTCGTCGCGAAGGTAGTTCCCACGGGGGTGGCTAATATATGCGTACCTTTTTCACTGCCGTCTAGCGCGTTCAGGTACATCGCTAATGTGTCTCTATTATTTTTAATGCAGTTTTAGGAAATAAAATAATAAAAAAGAGGATCCACTTGTTTATTACACTTGCGAAAATGATTTTAACCGTAAAAAGACATTATTTTTACCTTACAAATGACAAAAAAAATCAGTATGTCGAGAAAAATCAATCGTTACAGTGCTGTGTTAGTTTTCTTATTTTAAAAATGGAAGATATTTGTTTAATTTGTAATAAAATTGTTAGTGAGGATAAGCGTACAGTGAAACAGGAAAGAGGTTTAGTTAGTTTAATTAATGCAAGTGTTATAAAAAAAGATGGGTTGCACAGTAAGTTTAGTTTAAATATGATTATTTATAAATCATGTGGGTTATTGTACTGTGTTCAATCTCAACGTGTTTGTGAAAGTTCTGAAAACCGTCATATAGTGAACTTAAATAAAGAATCAGACTTAAAAAAAAAATCAACTCGTTCTACAATACCTATATTTAATATAAAAGAAATGTGTTTCTTTTGTGGTGAATCTATTGACAAGAAATATGAAAAAAGAAGTAATATTCGTGAGTGTAAAACAATAACAATTAAAAATACAATACTTGAAATGTGTGATAAACGTAATAATGATGAGTTAGCAACATTAGTACGACAAAGAATTACTTGCACAAATGATTTACATGCGGAAGATGCTATTTATCACTCAGATTGTATGGCAAAATTTAGTAAACCACCTAAGAGACATTGCCCGGGTCGACCAGTAAGTACATTACAATTAGACGCATTTATTGAGCTATGTAAATACATGGAAAACAGTGAAGACTGTCAATACACTATAAAAGAATTGCAATTAAAATTTTCTGAATTAAAAAAAGATGATTGCAGTAATTATTCTGATGTACAGCTTTTAAGAAAATTGTTAGAAAAATATGGTGATAGATTAATTAAGTCTACCTTATTAGGTTCTGCTACTGTTCTATGTTTAAAAGAAAATAGCTCAAAAATATTAATACAGAAATGGAATGAAACTAATATTAAGTGCAAAACTGATCGAGAAATAGTTACTCGTGCAGCTGAAATAATTAAACAATCAATCCAAGAAATTGTATTTGACAAAGACAAGTACCCATCAGAAGAGAAAATTAAAACTGGTGGAACAGAAGATTTACCTGAACTGTTATTATTATTTATTGAATCATTAATATTAAAAAAATATAGTAATTCTGATCAAAATAGAAAAATAAAGTGCACTTCAATATGTTCTGCAATATTAGCAGCAGCAAGACCAAATTCATATCTCTCTCCATCTTTACTGGGTATTGGGGTGTATTTATACCGCGCTTTTGGTTCTCGAGAATTAATTGACATTTTATCAAAATTTGGTTTTTGTGAGACGTACACAGAAGTTGATCGTTTTATAACAGCGGCTACACATAGTGGTGGACCACAAGTGATTGAAGGCAGCTTTATACATTTTGCATTCGACAATGCGGACCATAACACGTGCACTATTGACGGTAAAGGCACGATGCACGTGTTAGGTGGAACACAGTACGTCTGCCCTGCAAAAAACGTGGTGACACCAACTTCTATACCAAGACCAAATCACTTAAAAAATGAAGACATATTGGGTCAGTTTGGTTTTATACCACCACTTAAAATAAAAAGTGATGGTAGAAAAGCACTAAAATGTATACCAATATATGACGTGACAACGTCATTTCCACCACCACAAAATCTTCCTCATTTTGTAGCGTTGGATCTCATATGGATGAGTGGACACTGGTTACATGACACACCTCAAACTGGATGGAGTGGTACTATGTCAGTTTTATTACAAAATGAAATGTACGACGTCACTCGAGTGCTACCACTGCCATTCATAAATTTAGATCCTAATGATCCAGCAGCGTTGTACACCGCCTTAGATTATGCACTAAACCAGGGTAAAAAAATTAACCAAGAAGCTAGTTTTATTACATTTGACTTGCCATTGTATAACAAAGCTATGCAAATTGTTACCCAGTTAAAAAATGAAGGAAGAAAGCTATATAAAAAAGTGAAAATTATTCTCGGGGGGTTCCACTTACTTATGTCATTTTTAGGTGCTGTAGGGTACATAATGGGTGGTAGTGGACTAAAAGAACTATGGGAAACCATTTATGCACCAGCAAGTGTACCACAAATGTTAAGTGGCAATTATTTTTCTCGTGCATTGAGAGCACACCTCTTAACTCAGCATGTTATTTTTCTCACTGTTATTATTGAAAATTGTGAATTTAATGAAATTAAAGACAGATTTCTAAATATGCACACTAAAATGATAAGCAGAGAACTTGAAGAAAATATGTTATTAAATCAAGAATTATTATGTATCATACAAAAATATAGAGAAAAAATAAACTTCATATCAGAATATAGCAGAACAGCAAAGTTATGGGTGCAGTATTTTAATATAATTGAAATAATACGATTATATATTCGTGCAGAACGCACAGGAGATTTTAAACTCCACCTTTATTGTATATCTGAAATGCTGCCATTTTTTCACGCAGCGGGACACCTCAATTATGCACGTTCAGCTCATCTGTACTTACAGGACATGCATAATTTAAAAGATGATCTGACACCAGCAGAGTATAATGCGTTCACCAAAAATTTTGCTGTTCGCCGAACAGAAAAATTTTGGGCTGGTTTATGGTCTGATCTCGTTATTGAACAGTTCTTAATGCGCTCTATGAAAACAAGAGGTGGTCTCACACACGGTAGAGGATCAGCGGAGACCACAATAGCTAAATGGGTAGGGTCTGCAGCTGTGAGCGTACGCATTATTGAATCACTGGAGATGTTCGCCAACTTTAAACGAGCCGCGACCAGCGAGCAGCATACTGATCTTCGTGATTCAAGAAAGAAGCGTGATGCAGCGGACGTGGAGACGATGCTTAATTACATGATACCACGTTCTCCGTTCCGCACTGACTTGGAGAACATTGTGTGTATTGCAACTGGAGTGTGTGGTGACGATAATACAAATTGTGATAGCGCGAGAGATATTGGTCTTGAAGCAATCAAACATATTATAGGTACTAACTTTAGTGATGTTAAATTATCACGTAGCTACAAAGTCAAAACATTAGAATGTGTAGTTTCAAGTGTAAAATTTTGCGGTGAAATTACCCCCATCAATCCACAGCAGCTTTTAAATAGAGTACACTGTGCTGCAAAAACATCAGAAAATGTTAAGGAAGCACTTGGATTTGAATTAACTGGGCAGCCACCTTCTCTCTCTCTGCTCGGTGGAATGAGAAAAAATAAAAAATCTGCGCTAATTAAATACTTTGTTGACAATGTACTATTGACGTCGCCCGAACCTATTATATCAACCTATATTGTAGACGGTGGTTTTCTTCTTCACCAATGTGTATGGAGAACTAAAATAACATACAATGAGATATATATAGGTTATTATAATTACTTAAGTTCTCATTATTCAGCTGACTTTGTTGTGGTATTTGACTCATACGACATTACCAGCACAAAAGATCATGAAAGATTACGTAGAGAAGTGGTTAAAAAGCGTCGTCCAGCACCTGAAATATTATTTGAAGATGATATGATTTGTACATCAACAAAAGAAGAGTTTTTGTCTAATAACAAAAATAAACAAAGACTTATTTTGCATCTCTCAAAGTACCTGGAAAACAAAAACGTTACTGTCTTCCATGCTGCAGGTGATGCAGATTATTTAATTGTTACTACAGCCCTCGATATTCAATCAACTACAAATACAAATGTCTCTGTTGTGTCTCAAGATACAGACGTGCTTATCATTCTCTGTGCTCATGTAAAACAAAATAGTTGTGTATATTTATTGCAGCCTAGCTCAGAAAACGATCGCATATTGCAGATTTCTCGTATAAATGAGTTCTTGGGTGACACTAAAGAAACAATTCTTTTTTGTCATGTTGCAACAGGGTGTGACACAACTTCTGCACTGCTAGGACAAGGAAAACTGAAGGCTATAAAGTTATTAATGAAATCTGAACACCTTAGAAATGAAGTAAAAATATTTAATGAAAAAAATGCAAGCAAATGCGATCTAATTGTCGCAGGTGAATTTTTTTTACTTCAACTATATGGTGCTCATCGTTCAGTGACAACTTTAAGTGAGCTTCGATATAACAAATATATCGACAGTATACGTGGACAAACTGTGAGCAGTTCGTTTGATATCAGCATCTTGCCACCAACACGTGAAGCTGCTGAGCAGCATTTCTTTCGTGTGTATCACCAAGTTCAGGCTTGGCTTGGTAACACGTTGATTGCAACTGACTGGGGATGGTTTCTCCAACATGGACGGCTAGAACCTGTGCTAAATGTCCAAACTGCTGCACCAGGATGGGTACTAGAGCTTACAAGTTGTGGTTGCACCATGGGTTGCAGTACCAGGAGGTGCAGTTGCAAGCGTGCTGGCTTGACCTGTTCGCCACTTTGCTTGAACTGTCGTGGCGTGGAGTGCAGCAACCGAGATCAAGATGAGGAAACCGGACCCTTTTGATAACTATTATTGTAAGTAATTTTTAAAATCGTGTGCAACTTGATATGTTTTGGCTTAATATTTAATAAAAATATCACTCAAATTAAAGATTTTAATATAGGGATATATATATATATATATATATATATATATATATATATATATATATATATATATATATATATATATATATATATATATAGGATATATATTAGAGAGAGAGAGAGCAAGAAAAGAAATTAAAAATATGGAATTAAATTTTATGTTTCAGATCATTTCCATCACCTCTGCTGTGAACTAAATAATATCCTGCCAGCAAAAGGATGCATTTGTCCTGATTGTAGTGATGTCATCTGTCAATTATCAATTTCAAAAATTATTAAGTTCTCAAAAGATATAGTAGTACTAATAATAATAACAGTTTCGCCTGCTTTATTATTATTATTACAATTATATCCTTATTTTGTATATCAATATTTGTTAAAATGTATCATAATTATGTATAGAATAATAATAATAATAACAATAAAAAAGAATTAGCAGTTAATTTTATAAAATTGATTTAATGGCAAAATCCTTTTTATAAAACTTAGTGATATTCTTCTTTATCAATGTTGTTATTATTGTAAATTCGTAATCCAGAAAACATATTGTACATAAAAATAACTCACATCAACTCATAATAATAATTAAATATAATAATATAATAAATAGTGTAAAATATAAAATTACATATTATAATGAAAACTTATATATTTATTCATTTTCCCCTTAAAAAATCGTATTTATCGTAAAAAGCTAATAATACAATGCAGCGTTTAGCACTATATAGCAGGTAGTAAGTTTATATATAGAAATTGCACCGCGCGGAAAAAAAGGTGCCGCTCTTAAATTATTGTTTTCTCAAGTTGTATGAAAGCTAGCGGTAAGAATAAAACATTATTTTACAGCTGATAAAATATTCAACACTTTTTAAAATAAACTCAAAATCATTATTTCCACATATAAAGTTTTTATTTGCGTTTGAAAAACAAAAACAAAGTAATTTTTTTAATTAATTAACTATTTAATTAGGTAATTAAAGTTTTAAAATCACAAAATAATTTTTTCTGATTAGGCAATTATTTCAGCTTTCTATAGACACCTTATTTGTAATTTTAGCATTTTTATTTACTGAGATAAAAATTATTTTTTAAACCCGCAATTTTACCCGGGACATGCCCAATTTTGGATAGTTCCCATGGTGTAATTTTTTGTAACTTTTATTTGTGGGCTACTAATGCACCAATCAACCAACCCTGAAAATTGCAGCTTGTTACTAATTTTGTTAACCAAAATTTTTTTCCTGATCGTACTATAAATGACATTTTAAATTCTTTCAGTGTATAAATTGATCACGCGATACTTTATTGGCAACATGTAGTAACGAATACATTATATAAGATATCCAATCAATAATTAATATAGATAACGATGTTTTTCTTAAAATACCTTTCCCTTGATCTCGCGACTCATTTTATACTAATAGAATATTCTCATTCTCATTAAACTAGATAAAAAAAAAATACTATACAAAACTTAACCACGGCATAGTCTTATCGGTTGGTTCTTCTTCTTCTTCATTTTAAATTATTTTTTTTACACATTTCGTATTAATTTACATTTTAACATACTACAATCATTGTTTTCAGTTTCTTGATTGATCAAAATACCAATTGCTACGCATATTGATTACAAAAATACTCGTGATGGCTTATAATTCATTAAATAGATAAATAATTTCAAAACAAATAAAGTAACAATACTCACAATTAAAAAAAAGTAAAAAAAAAATAATAATAATAAAAAATGGATGGACAAATCCCTTTAAAAGTGTATATGTTCTGAAAAGAAAAAATTAGTAATAGAAGGAAAAAATAAATAATATAAAAATGTACGCAAAATATAACATGGAATTATATTTTTAAAAAAAATGTGAAAACTGCAAATATAGAGAAGATATATATGACAATATAATCAATGAGGATAAAGTAATTGATAGTGTAAAAAATATGGGATATATTAAAAAAGAATTTTATCATATTAATTTTCATATTATTGTTAAAAGTTTTTAACTCTAATGGAATTTAATCCTATAATTTTAATAACAATTTTTTTTTTAGTATTTTCAATTATTTGTTTCTGCAATTCTAGCACTATAAATATGAGTTCTTGTTATACTATAAAAAGTAAGAAAATCAATGAAATTTTATATATCATAATCGTAATTATGGTATTGCAAAAAATTAATGCATCTACGTATTACGCTTAAAAAAAAATGACTACCTATGGCAGATATATGTATCCTGTATTTTGCAATAGATACACTTTAATTTGGAGCAGGTCTACAATACCACTTAATCTAAGTGAGTCACACACCTTTATTGTAGCATTTGCACCTGCATAAGGTATTATTATAGTATAATAATACCTGTGTTCTAGGTTATATGTCTACTTATTGCATTTAATTGCCTTACATATTATTTATTTTCCATGTAGTAGCTAATTGCTCTTTTTTTTTTCTTTTTTCTTTTTTTTTTTTTAAGACAAATTCAATTTTGTTTTTACTACTTCTAGAGTCTTACAAATGCATCACGCAAACTTAGAGGCCAACACGAAAAGAAAAGTCAAAATAATTAACTATAATAACTCTATGCCGTACACTACAGTAACTTTAACATGAAACTCCGATGCAAGGTCACTAGTAAAACTGTATTTTCATCAACAAAGTATTATGTTGTAGAAACGAGTAAATAACTTGCATAATTTGTGAGTATTCTTCTCATCAAGAAGGTCTCACTTGGTATAATAATAATTAATGGCTTTTATTGGGCGAAATCAGGCTACAGAACCTCTCAATTTAACCCAACTGTTTAACAGTACAGTCAGTTACAATTTTAAATTAGTATAGACACAAAATTCATGATGTTAACGTTTTTTTTTTTGTTTTTTTTTTACTTATTAAATAAATGTTTTTTTTTTAATTGTGTTTAATAAACAACTTATTTAATATGATATGTACAGAGAGTTAGAATTTGTTATTATACTGTATGTTTTAATCTTCATTTTATAAGTAATCTCTGACAAGATAATTATGTTCAAATATGTCAGAGGACCATGTAAGTGGGTGTATACCTTTTGTGGCCTCTCAATAAAAATCATTTATTATTATTATTATTATTAAATAATCCATATTTATAATTTTTAATTTTTATAAAATGGTTGAACTCTCTAAAAAAAATTTAAACACTTTCAATTTTGTATGATTCAATTTTGTGGCAAGAGGAAGAAGAAGAAGAAAGGGGGGGGGGGTAATTTTATTTAATATTTGAAAGAGCACAATGTTCCTAATTGATTAATTAATATGCGAAATTATAATTATTTAGTTCATTATTTTTTTTTAATTAATGTTTGAAATTTGAAAAATAACATCATGGTCGGTGTGTAACTTATGCATGTGAGTATAGGAAAAGTTACCAACCGTCATTTCGTGGCTATCAAAAGTTAGTTAAAAATAACATAAATAACTTCAAAAATTAGATATTTGCAAACGAAAAACGAAAAAACGAAAAGTCTTCTTTATTAGCTTGTATATAATTTGAACACCGAGTGCCTTTATTCTTGTATTATATTAAGGAGCATGGATACAAAAAATTACGTAATTTAAGCTGCATTAATATTATATAGCATAAGAAGTTTTAACTTGGAAGTGAATAAGTATTTATGCTGTACAACATAATTTTATTCAATACTGCGTTAAAGTAGAGTAACATATTATATTGATGTTACTGTAAGCTACCAATTTCTAAAAAATAAATAAAAAATAAAAATAAATAAATATGTTGTTTTAAATAAATATCAAGGATATTGTGCATGAGCTTATGCAAAAGTGTATATTTTCAACATTGAAAGAAAAAAAAAGTGCCTAAATTTTATGCCAGTAATATCGTCACTTCAGAATAAGAATGCCGTATCTGCAAAAAAAATTTGATGCAATTCTGAGCCTTATGTTGATAACAAATAAGGCTCAGAATTGCATTAATTTTTTTTGCAGATACGACATTCTTATTCTGAGGTGACGATATATTGAGTGATAAACAGATATAAAATTCCTCTTCTCTAGTAAAAAAATTGAAAAAAAATAAATCTATAAACTTTTTTTATCTCTGTTATGGAATAAATAAATAATTTCAATTGCAACCTTAGAAATATAAATATTTTTATGAAAGATATTTTCTTAAATATTGATACGTATATCTTGTGGAATTTTATTTTATATGAAGAAGGTTTATAATAAAAAAAAAAAAAACGTTTATTTTGCTTCAAATGCTAGATTTTCACATTGAAAAATATTTCAGTTAGTATTTTAATAACAACCACATGCCTGGCAGCTATGTCACTCAATCCCAGCCTCAATTTCAAATTGAACGGAAATCCGAATTCTCGAAATATTGATGCATTTCATTTTTTTTTGCGTATTTCTATCTTTATTTGTAGTTTTGTTTCACTTCTCTCTCTCTCTCTCTTTCTCTCTCCTCTCTCTCTTTCTAGCCCACTCTCTCTGTTCCTTTCTGCTACCTCAATTCCTTTCAGCTCTCTATCTCTGGCTCAATTTCTCTGTCTGTCTCTCTATCTCCATTCCTCTCTCTGTTCTCTGATAATATTTTGACACAACGTCAACAGTATGATCATCTAAACATTTACATATTTTACACAATATTATGTTTCACTGTCAAAATTTTGTGACATATACAATGAAAATTCAATTATAACATTTACATTAAAAAAAAAAAAAAACTTTCACTACTCATCATGCCAAATGTTATTAAATTTACATATTTTTAGACTTATCATAATTTTTTGTACTTTATTTTATCCTATAAATATATACATAATAGTGTTTTTTGGTTTTTCATATTACGTGAGGGAAAACTATTGCTTATCATATTATGCTGTGTGAATTTTGTATTAACATAATGAACGAGTACAGTATGAAAGGGTAAAATGGATTTACTTGCTATTTTACATAACACTAAAACACTTGAGAAGATTTTTCTAGTGATAACAATTAAATAAACAAAAAAATACATATTACTGAATGTTAAAATAGCTATTGAAGAAAATGAGTATTCTCTTAAATTATTTTAGTATGAAATTCATTATTTTTCGTCATCAAAAAACATAGAGAAGAAAATGTTAAAAAAAAAAAAAAAAAAAAAAAAAAGTTAGATTTATTGCATATTCTTTAAGTGGACATTGTTTTAAAATGATACATATTATGCTAGTTTGTAAATTTTGAGTGTATTTTTTAAATCTTTTTTGAACATCGCAACATGAAGTCACGGACAGTATTTTTTTTATGCCAACATATCTAAGTGGCCGCCTGTGACGTCATTGCTCCATTTTTAAACTTAATTTAAAAATAGTAAAAATTTAGAAATTAGCATACCAATTGATTTAGGACAATGTACTCTTTTAGAATATGAAATAAAATTTCCCATAGAATTTTAGTATTCCTCATTTATCAACAATAGATAATCGTCAGATTATTTTTTTTTTAAACTTCTCCTCTATTTTATCCTATGTACACTATACATATAACATTATACTGTAGTTTATCTGACTCTAGTTTAATTAAAAAACATCAATAATGACATACAGTTGAGATAAAAGAAGAGTAATGTACATTGACGAGGATTGCGCTCCGCAGTACTTGCTTCAATACAAAAATATCGATCTCTTTTATATCCAGCTTTACTTCATAACATTTCTTGTATACAGTGCCTGTTTTTTTTTTATTCCAATTACAGAATTATAATTTTATAAATAAATTTTATATTTTATCATGTCATCATTTAAAGTAGATTTTTGAATAAAATAGTATTTTGTGTTCAATATAAATAAGGTTTTTTATACTTTATAAGCTTAAATTTAATACTTTGTTATTATTGTTTTTTTTAATGCAGACAGTTTTTGTTATAATGAGGATATTTTTTTTTGGTAGAAAATATAAAAATGTACACATTGTGAGGCTTAAAATTGTATTCACTCTATTTGTTCCACATATTGGTGTATAATTTAAAATTAATTAATTATGCTAACAGCTATAGTTTAAATTAATTTAAGAGACATTAATGTGTTCACTGGCAAACTATACAAGTAATCACAGCTCATTTACATGTAATTGTTTTTTTAATGAAAAATCTCATACAAGTAAGTAAAAAAAAATCACTGAATATTGTACTTTACAGGATATTACTTTAACTCTAGTCGTAATATTTGTAAAATGCTCAATTTTCTTCTTATAATTAATTATTGAATGAATAAATGTGTGTGATTTAATAGAGCTGAGATAGCATTGATTGGAAAACCTGGACCGTACTATACATTATATACTGTGTACTATATATATATATATATATACACACACACACACACACAGTTACTGTCATGGGAACTGGACAAAGACATGAATATAGACCTGTCAAACCTAAACATTTCTACTTTTATATTTTTACCTGTGACATACTGGCAAGTAATAAGAAAATAAAAATGTTGACGTAATACATCAATAACCTCTATAAGTCTTACGTTAAACTTTATCGTTTTCTTTCTACCCGTCTAAAGGTGTGTATAACAATACATACATCACTAAAACGACTCAAGCCTACTATAGTTGATAATGTCATTGATAAGGACATTTTGTATATGTTTAATTATATTAATTATTACCTTAAGTAGATTTTAAAAAGTAACTATAAAAATTTATACACCTGTATACCAAATATATATTTTTTTTTTAGATCAGAATAGTTTATCAATTTTGTAATCACCCTTGCTATCATGTTGTAAAGAAATAATAATAATGTGAAGATCTTTCATCTTTTTCAATTTATTTTAGAAATAAATTTCCTTAGTCTGAGTCCATGAGCTTCCACTCAACTCGCGCAAGCTGTGCGTTCGATACTGATCCACTACTACCTACTACGATTCTTTGTTACGTGTGAAGTTTCGAGAAAGTTATGGTGTGTTCGAAAGACAGGTAGAACTGATTAATTTAAGTGACGTATAGGGTGTATGCGTATGACGTCATATTTCATGCGCTTGGAAGCTATGAATAACATTGCTAAGTACATGCTAAACTTCGTTTTTAGATACTTTCTTTGAGAAATCTGTTAATTTTTTGTCATTATTATTTTTCTCATATACTTGAGATGCTGATTCAAGTTCAAGCTATTAACAACATCAATGCTCTCAAAATTATTCCTTTGTGTTTTTAAATTGGTAATATGAGTTATTTTCCTATGCGACCCATATTATTGAGTGAACAACATGGCGTCGACTTTAACATGCATACTATATTAGATACACTTTTACATGTTTTAATAAGTAATGCAAATTTCGAATCAAGAGTGTTGATATTATTTAAAAATAACAATATATTAGCTATGATTTCCACCTTATGTTAGAAAAAAAAATCCTCTTTAGAAATGAATTGAGGAAATGAATTATATTTGACTAAAATCTCTCACAGGTAAGAGAGAGGATTGTCTGGTATCACCTAGAGACTTAAATTATTTGTTAGTGAGTTTTTCATTGCATCGTCGACAAAACTTTTCTGTCCTGACGGCACTATGGAGAAAGTGTGTGGAGAAGTGTACTGAGTTGGTATGACCGAGTGGTGAAGGCAGCTGACTCGCAACTCTGTACTCCTCACCGAGTAAGGTTCAAGCTACTGCTGGGTGCGTACGTGAAGTGTGAGAGCACAACACGTTGCACAATGCATGTTAATATGCATTCCATGGCAAAGGACAGCATTCGGGAGGTGCATGGTTGATGTGATTGCACCGATCAGCCTACCTAGAGTTTCCACGGCTTCTCTAGGCGGTCATGGCGAATGCCGGTCTGTGTATTTTGGCCGTGGCCCGCCCGTGTGTGCTATTTCCATTAATTGGAAAAGTAAAGTCTTTACCTGTAGATAAGACAATGTCTTTACTGGGACTATTATGGATTGGTGTAGCACGATAACACAATATGGCAAGCAAATAATAAAAATAACACACTATATGTCAAAAGAAAAAGAAGGTACAATTAGTCGAGTAGGTTGAGATTTTTTTTAATGATTTACTTTGGTTTATTATATGGTAAATTCTACTATATAAGGATCAAATAAGTTTATATTATTGTTGCTTAATACAATGTATAGTTTACTGTTTATATTTAACTTATCTAAAATTACATACTTTAAACTGTGAGACGTAGAAAAACATTGCATGTTACATTCACTTTAACAATTTGATTTTGGCATTTTTACTGCGGTGCAGAATACTTAAGTTTTTTTTTAAGTTTTTTTTACTATACTTGTACGCTAAAGTAAAGCGTTTATAGTACTACTTAAAAAAAAAAAAAAAAAAAAAAAAAAAAACTACGAAAATGTAATAATACGGTACTTCTTTTCATATAAGTACACTGAAAAATATACAAGAACTCACAGCATAAAATACTTCATACACTCAAAAAACAAATACTTATTCTCAACTCACAAATGTTAAGAGAGTACCCTATTTAATGAATCGATGATGCCTGAACACTTGATCACGACGTCACTTCCTGTTTACTACGTTATATCTTTGCGTATACATTTAGACCTGATAAAAATGAACAAAACTTAAATATATAATATATAATAATTATATTATATATCCCTAACAGCGCTTCATTTTTATTGGCTCAAGAAACAAGATCAACCAATAACTGTGTCTATTTTTTTGAGCAGCTTTATTTTTATAAAGAGCCTCACTTTACTTCACTCACTGATGCACTTTATTTTACTGGCTGTAAGTAAATACTAAAACTAAAGATATACCAGTGCTATCTCTTGCTTCTTTTTTTTTTCTTCTTATAAGTTTAGGTATTTGTTATGTATGTAATAGTGTGTAATGTATAAATATAAATGTTTAGAGATACTGCATATAATTCCTAATGAATACCAGTTTTAAATAAAAAGCCTCTACCACTTTATTTTCTCTGTGTATATTACGTCAACTCTTTATAGGAGAAGATTCGTAGCTCTGATATTTTATCGTCTTTTGCTACCAAATTTGGGATAATTTTATTGTATCATCTACTCCTACTAAAAAAATTCATGGTAGGTCACTTTCAAAATACGGTTGAAAATGTATAGCTGAAATTTGCAATGAGCCTTTTGGGTCTGAAATTTCAGAATCAATTATTTCAAAAATTGTATTTTTCATACGCTTTAATTTTCAGACATGTATGGATTTTCTTAAGTACAGAAAGAATCTCTTTGAAGAAGTTAAGATCCAGTTGCGGCTTACTTTTTTAATCAGCTAATTGCCATTAATAACCCTTCGCCTTAACACGCTATAGTAGACTGTAGAAAAGTTTTTTATTTATTTAATTTTTTTTTTTCAATTCACATTTTTTTGGGTTACATTTTCAAAATTTAGTGACGTCATAACAGTTATAACAACAATAACTAAAACATTATACAAAATGTGTACCAGAGGTTTTTAAGGCAGAATTGTGAGTGCTTACATAATTTCAATCAATAAGATTTTTTATTGATCCAGGCAATGCATCAATGTTTCATTAAAAAAAAAGTTCAAACAATATATACGTTTATATGATAAAAAATTTATATCACAATTTTCAAAACGAAAAAAATAACAACACTGCATTTCCATTCAATTTCACATTGATAGAAAAATAATGACAATTTTTCTTCAGTTGTGATTTCGATTTTATGTCATAGGTATATATATATACAGTATATCGATCGATGCGTATTTCTTTTAGTTTGTTTATTTTTGTCGAAAATTGAGGCATCAGTCATAAAATGACATGACATAAATATTTGACACTATGCGGTGGTGGGCGTGGGTGTACAAAGGATTCCAGCCAAGTTGTTTATCACAAAATATATAACTGGATTTATTTTTATCAATTTCTTTGTGTAGGAGGGGACAAAAATATACGTGTGCTTCAATTTTAAATTTAATCTTGATTTATTTTTGTTAAAATAAACATTCAATTTTTTCTTTCAGTTTTCTTTCTGAGTCTCTCTCTCTCTCTCTCTCTCTCTCTCTCTCTCTCTCTCTCTCTCTCTTCTCTGCATAAAATCAGATTTTACAAAATAAAAACTGTCAGAGCTATTTATTAATATGTGGCTGGCTTTTTATAAAGCTTAATTCAACAGATTTATAAATGTATAGTAAAGCAAAAAAAGTGCTTTAGTCATACGTATAGTCGATTTTTATAGACTAATCCCTATACTAAAATCTGCTAAATATCAGTTTTCTTGCATGATAATGAAAGCTCATAAGAAAATATCAATATGGCCGCATTGCGTAATTGGAGCAAGCATTTTAGTAGCTAAAACCATGGTGGAGATTTTTTTTTTTCGTGAAATTGTTATTTAAATTTTGTTTCCAAATACTATACAACAATTTTTAATGCTACCAAGTGAACAAAAAATATTCAACAACTGAATGGAAATTGGCAATTTTTAATTATAAATTACTAGATTTTTTTTATGTTCAACTAAAATATTGTGTATACAGATAAAATAAAAATAATGTTTCCAATCAATTAGAATTACAAGCATAACAAATTTTTTATACGGTGAGAAACTTTAGAAGGTAAAATATTATAGAAGAATTAATTAATATCTAATAATTTGAAATGTTTATAATTTATTTCATGTACTTCTATTATTTCTTATTTAAAGATTCTTTTAAATGTTTTACATCTACCTTTTAGAATGATATATATAAAGTACCCTTTAGAAAATGTAAAATCAAAGTCTAAAATCTTACGTTTATTCAAAGAAAACATTCACTATATGAGACAGAATTTTCAGAGATAAAATTTCAAAAGTCTCTCTCTCTGTCTCTGTCCCCCTCTCTCTCTCTCTCTCTCTCTCTCTCTCTCTCTCTCTCTCTCTCTCTCTCTCTCTCTCTCTCTCTCTCTCTCTCTCTCTCTCTCTCTCTCTCTCTCTCTCTCTCTCTCTCTCTCTCTCTCTCTCTCTCTCTCTCTCTCTCTCTCTCTTTCTCTCTGTTATTCAAACAAAGCGATTCAAATCTCAATTCAAAGCGTCACATAAAAGACGTATATTTGACACTCTATATCTAGGTTGACATTTCGCTTTACTGAGTTTAAATAAAACATGAGACGTCAACAACAATGCTACACACATTGTTAGAATGCCAAATACATTGTTAGGATTCGAACTGAACATTGTTAATACAGTTCCTTATTTTGTTTCTCTTTTAGTTCATTATACAAGCTTATTACTGAAGTAAATTTTAGATTTTGAGTCGTTAGATGTAAATAAAGTAGTAATAAAATTAGTGATTTAGTTAGTGAATGAGCGAGTGAGTGAGTGAGTGAGTGAGCGAGTGAGTGAGTGAGTGAATGAGCGAGTGAGTGAGTGAGCGAGTGAGTGAGTGAGTGAATATTTATTCTGATAAACCAATAACATTAAGTTTTACTGATGAAGTAATAATTCTAACAATTTCATAATATGGAACATCAAATAAAGTTAACATAAAGTTAATATAAAATATTTCTTTTAATTATATTATTATGACAAACATCTGCATAAGCGGTGAAATAACTAAATTATTCCATATTTAATCTTACATTTATATGTGAAATATTTAAATTTTAGAGCCTATTAAAAGTTAAAGCATATACCATTCATAAACAACTAAATTTTAAGAAAATTAGAAACAAAAAACTTTGTTTGCAACAAAGTAAATATTTTGAAAGAATAATTTCACTACCGCTGTTACATGAATTACGAAGGAAAACAACAACAACAATAAAATCAGTTCTTCAGTAAACAATTTTTTTGTTTCAGTTGGTATTTACTTAATAAAAACATGCATTAAAAATATTACAGTTAAAATGAATTGTCAGAGGAGAGAGAGAGAGAGAGAGAGAGAGAGAGAGAGAGAGAGAGAGAGAGAGAGAGAGAGAGAGAGAGAGAGAGAGAGAGAGAGAGAACATCAACTACATAGTTTTAAAATACATATAAATTCTCATAATCAGTATTAAATCGTACAATTCATTTTGATTTATATTTATAGTAATAATTTTTTTATACATAAAATTTAAAAATTATCTGCCACATAAAAATAAAATAGTTTTAAGACGGAAATAAATAGATTTCTGGCAACTTATCAAAGCTATTAGTTATTTTGTTATCGATGTTATTGAACCCTAAATGTAGGTCATATACCTTCTATCAATTTGTTTTCTAAATTCCGCTATACATCTTGTTTAAAGGTAAAGTCAATTTTAAAATAGAATATATCATTATATCAAGATACAAATCTGACAAATCTCGACATTGTTTTTTTTTTTTTTTTTTTTTTTTTGCACATCTTGCTTATATAGAACCTGTAACATTATTTACTTATTTATATAAAGCATATTTGCGTATGAGTATCCTAAAAGATAGGCAAAAAGTCGGACACGTTTGTGTTGCGTGTTATATATAACATAACTATGAAGGGGCTAAATAATTTTATTCATTCATTCATGATATCGTTCCGATTTTAAGTATTTTTAAGTATTTTAAAGTTTATTGTACCATGACAATTTTTGCATTTTTTTTTTTTTTTTTTTAGATAAGTAACGCAACTTCAATCATTCTTTAAAACGTTAGTATATCTCAATTTTATTTTATTTCCATAAACACGTTCCTAATTTTCTTCAAATTATTCTCGTCCTTTAATGTCGCATTGTATTATTTACCCCACCATGTATCTATTACTTTTTATTACCTGATATTATACAAACGAAGCTCAATAACAGACATTGCCAACAATACAATAACAATACTGGGTCAATAATATAAATATCGGTTGATTAGGATACACAAAATGTGATTTTTAGTTTATATGTATATAAACTATATATATATGTATATTATGTATGGAGTGTGCATACTGAGGTTGTTCGTAAAAAAGTTGCCAAAGTACTGGGAATGCTAGGCAGATGTTTCCGTAATAGTAAGTTTTCTGTCAAGCGTATGCTTTATATTGCGCTTGCTCGTTCAATAGTTACATACGGAGCTCCTGCTTGGCATCCCACTACAGCTTGTAATATGTCTAACCTTGAGCGTATTCAGGGGCGCGCCACATGTTTTATCCTGGGCGTCTCCAGGTTCTTCCGTGGTCGTGATAACTTTGCTAATAGATTAATTTCTTGTAATCTACCTAGCCTTAGCAAGCTCTGGGAAAACATTGACTTAAAATTTCTAAATTGCTGTTTCTCAGGGCGTTATGATTTCAATGTATTTGGTGCGTCTTTGATCTCTGTCAAAGAAAGACGCTCTGGTTTACGTGGCAGTGCTAATGTACTTATCAGTCCTAGGGGTGATTCTTCATTTCTATCGTCCTATTTTCCTAGAGTAGTTAAGTTATTTAACTCTCTACCATTAAATGAAAAGATGCTACTGCCTGCACATGCCATCCCTCTTGCCACATAAACCAGTATTTTATTATGTATGTATATATAAGTTTTATGTTTTGACGAAGCAGTGTACTTCTGATTATTTGGTGTGAGATCACTTTGTGTATAGGCATTTGCCTTTTTCTCACCCCAGTTGGGTAAATTGTTATTAATATTATTTATTATTATTTTTTTTTCTCACTATGTATCATGCTATACCCAATAAAGAATTATTATTATTATTATTATTATTATTATTATATCACCAAGATATTGTTAGGAAGTAAGCAAGATACTTTCCTGAAAAATCTAGTGTATTAATTTTTTATTTTTTTTTTATTTGTTATTATTGTTTTTGTTTTTTTCTCAAATAACTATTTATAATTTCAATTAAGATTTAAAATTTGGTCTATACATCATATTATTATTTTCCATATTACCATTATTCTGTTCTCGTGCTACACTTTTACCAAAGTCCCATCAAGACATTGTCTTATCGCCGTATTTAATGATAACCACATATACGTGCGAACCACGACCTAAATACACATCCCTACATTCCCCAAACAACCTAGAGAAAACATGGAAACTCTATTCAGGCTGGACGATGCAATCACATCAATCATGCACCTCTCGAATGTCGTGCGTCGTCGTGGAGTGCATGTAAACACTGCTCGTGCAACGTGTTCTCTAACACTTTACGTACGCACCTAGCAGTGGCTTGATCCTGTACTTAGTGAGGAGTATGTACGGAACAGAGTTATGAGTCAGTTGCCTTTACTGTAAATTTATAATATTTCGATAAATATTGCAAAAAAAAAAAAAAAAAAAAAAAAAAAAAAAAAAAAATGACGGCTGGCACTGAATTTAACTAGTATGGAGCCTAATATGTTTAAAGCCATAGACCACATAAAACAACGTGAGCTTTTTAATGAATAAACACAAAATGGGATCTACAAAATTAATGACAATTTTTACCAGAATGTTAATGTAGCCCCACGAGAGAGCATGAAAAAACTGTAAAGTATGCAATTTGCGTGAAAATTCATGTTTATGACGTCAGAAACATGCAAAAATTAGTATGAAAATGTTGTGCGGGTTGCATAAATCGAATTTTCTGATCACTGCTACGGTGCTACAGTTGGGTTTTGAGACAAACTAAAGTTATTTATGTAAGTCCCATCAAATGTTTTGTAATATAAATGCTTATGTTTTTCTCTGGTCTATTCCTTTAAGAAAAAATCCAGCGTTGGAAAATATATTTACCACTTCAAAGATGACGGTCAAGCGCACAGAAGTCCATCAAAAACTTGAAATGTGAGAGGGGGAAGAGAGAGAGAGAAATCATTATTAATAAAATTTACAGCCAATGAAAATTTTCATCACGTGTCAAAAATTGACCATTCTTTAAACTTAATTTAAATTTAAAGGTGACCCACATTTTTGATCAGAATATTTGTATGGTTATCTTCCAAGCTGATATAACTACAGTGTTCTATTGTGGTATAAAAGTCACAAAAATCGTGATTTACTGTAGATTGAGTTTTTAAAGCTATATACTAAAAACGTAGAAATATATAACTTTATAAGCCTGTTATTTATTTCGTTACTTTTTTTTACTATACACAAATCAATTTATTATAGTACAAAAAAAGGACTTTTGATTTCTTTATAATAATGTGTTTGATATAAATCATAGTTCCGGATGAGCGCTGAACATTTTTTTTTTTTTTTTTTTTTTTTACGTAAAGTCATAGTAAACTTACTTTTTTTATCATTTATAATATTGGAATATTAATTATATTATCTTCTTATCCATAAATTAGACATGAATAAGTTGATTTTGTATTTATTATTATTAATATTTATTTAAATGTGTGCATTTTTTTTTAAAGAAAAACTTTGCATTTTATTCTTTTAACAACCAGAAAATTTTCACTATTTTACAACACTTAAAGTGCTAAAAACACATTTTTCATTTCACATGTACTATAAAAAAGAAGTCGTATATTTAATTTAAAATGTTTTATTTTTTTCTATTCACAACATTTTCTTTTCTAAAACAAATGACAAAAAAAAAGTATTTTTTTCAACATATAAAAAGTTTTGTTTTTCCTGCTTTTTATTATTATTATTATTTTTTTGTAAAACGGACACAAGATTAAAACATCAGAGGACAGAATATTTTGTAACGTAGTTGCATTGAGACAGAGAGAGTGGAGGGGTAGAGGAAGAGAGAGAGAGAGAATGTTTCCGCTCCCATCTCTCTCTCTCTCTCTCATTTCTTTTGTCTCAGATTCCTTTCTCTTTCTCTAGAAAAGTATACTCACAAAAACCATATAAAAATAATATACATATATATGAATTAATGAACTACAAAAATTTGGTAGCAATATGTTATTTAATACGAAGCTTTTTATTATTACTGAATTTAATGAAAACATAATATTAAATAATTTTAAATAATGTTTATATGAATTTTTATTTTATTTATTTAAGACGACAAGCAATACAACAGTAGATTTTTTTGAACTTTTTTTTTATCATTTTTTTATATTTAAAGGTACATTTACATGGTCATCTCTTCAATTACATAGTCACCTCATATTTACCGGTACATGTTAAATACATACAATACATGTTACATGTTTATTAATAAGAAATCAAGTAACAAAAATGCGTGCTATATAAGTTAAGATGTGGAAATAACGTCCTATAACAAAACTAAAAATGCTCCGTAGAATAGATTGTCATGGAATGAGTGTTAGCGTTGATGTTTTTTTCATTTTTTTTTAAATAACTATTTTAAAATAATTGTTTTGTAGTGTGTGTGTATTGTATTGTGAGCTTGTAATTTAGCGTTTTGTTTTTTTTTTTTGCACGGAAACGTTGAAAAGTAACTTTTTGTGTTTTACCGTGTTTATGTAGTGTTTATAACGTGTTTAAATGTACATATTAAAATGAATTCCACCTGACTGGGACTTGAACCTAGATCTTTGGCTTGCAAGGCCAACCAATGTTTCATAATATTCTTCATTTAAAATATTTCGACGCAACAGATGCTATAATAAAGCATAGTCCCACCACACAATGCTACTGGATAAGATATTATTGAACTCTTGTTCTTTACCATCACAATATATGATTGGTTATTTCATTTCAACCATAAGCCCCATTGTACGAAGTAAAAATACTGTTATAAAAAAAAACATGAAAATTTACCTTTTCCTCCTATTTCCAGTAAAAAGTCTATAAAATATTGTAAAATATGAAACTTGTTCTATTCCTCTTGAAACAAAACAAATTGAAAAAAATAAAAGTTATAAAAATATGACATTTGACATTTTATAAAGAAAAATAAGATATAAAAAAAGTATATTAGTTGCGTTGTGAATAAATTATATGTAGCAAAGTATTTTTTTTTTCAAGGAAACACGCAGGAAAGAAAGTTTTTCAAATAATAAAAATAAATGTATGGTAGCTTTGATATTATCACTCTAGTACTTCTTTTATTGTATTCTTGCTTTTTTTAAGAGTAAAATCACTATACTATACAGTATGTGTTACTAGAGTTATAAAATATACATTTTAGAAGTTGGATTTCTTGAATTTCTCACAAAATTTATGGTTACGAATTGTAAAAGTAGCTTGAGGTTTGAAGATAAAATGTAACTTTTAGGTTTCATAAGATATTCTAATAATTCATTCATTACTTTTAGAAACGTGACGTAAAATTATCAAATCTTAGTATATATTGACTAATAAAGGAATAACTGTTTTGAGGCCAACTATAAGCGATTTCGTTCACATCTGCCTCCGACATCGCTTATAGTCGGTCTCAAAACAGTTGTTCCTTTATTAGTTAATATGTCAAATTACTTTTTTGTTTATATAACTAATCCCTATTAATCTTATTCGTCATTACTATTTTTTTAAAATATAATTAGTGAGAAATCCTAAAAAAGATTAAGGTGGTAATTTTATTGCATATTCTAAAAATAGAAATCAACCTGAATGGATAGTTATATGAATTTGTAATTTTTGAGTTCATTGAGTATTTTTAATTAATTTTTAAAAGTCAGAAAATGACGTCACGATTGGTAACTTTCCTATGCCGAAATGCTGAAGTTACAGTACGTCTTTTTATAATTTTCCAAAATTAATTAAAACTACTAAATCAACACAAAAATTAGAAATTTACATATCTATAGTTTCAAAAACTAAGTCCACTTTTAGAATTGAAAATAAAATTATTATTATTATTTTACTTTCTTAGCAAGGTTTATATAGAGTCTCCGTATAAACCTTGCTTTCTTAGTAGCAATTTTTTTTTTCATACTAGTATCTTTCCACGAATGATAATGATGTCATAGGTGCCTTAGAAATTTACCTTATATTTTAACTTTTACAAATAATAATAATAAAGTTTAAAATAAATGTTAATCAAAATTTAAATTACTTGTGGTATGATACTTGTCCCTAAAATGTTTCCCGATTTTAACAAACATGATAAGTGGTATTAGAACTGAAGGAAGTAATTTTGATTAATTTTAAATATTTATAAAAGAAGAGGAACAAAAAACAACATACAAAATAAGTAATGGTATACTTCTATATATAAGGAAAATACATTTGAATAATTTATTTACAAAAGAGATAAAACTTAAATGACAGTAAGTGTTTTTCAAAGTGAAGTTCGATTGTCATTAAAAATTGACGAGCAAGTTTCAACAAGTTGGGACTTGTTCAGACGTGTTGACACTGGCTCTTCAAGTCACTTTACTTTACTTTTTTTTAGTATGTCTTCTTTCATGAGAAGAGAGAGAGAGAGAGAGAGAGAGAGAGAGAGAGAGAGAGAGAGAGAGAGAGAGAGAGTATTGAGAGTAAAAGAAATTTTCAGAAGTACCACATCTTAAAAACCAAATTGTCAACGATTTAATTTAGTTTACTTTACTACTTTACAATGAATAATCTTCAATGAAACATATACACCTGACTTCGCTTCATATTTTCTCCATTAAAATATGCGCGCAAATTTTAATTTAACAATGATGTTTGTAAACCCTGTTTTACGTGCCCCAAACCACAAAGAAATGAGGATCACCTAATGCTTTTTAAATGTCATTGCGCATTTTTTGGAGCAAGGGAACAGGGTTTTTCGTAAACTCTCTTTTCTTCTGTTACTAAAATGACGATCACCTATGGTTATTCAAATGCAATGCGCATTTAAAAAGCATTTCATGTTCCACATTTTTTCCGTGTTTCAGAGCATTTAAAAACAAATGGAAGCTTATTAATAGACAAATACTGAGGAAGTTTAACTTTTATTAGTGTTGTTCGTAAACCCTGTTTTTGTTTTTGCACCAAAAAATGCGCATTCCATTTGAATAACCAAAGGCGATCGTCATTTTAGGAGCATAGAACAAGGATAATGAACAGCATTATTGAGTGTGTTCATGAACCTAAATAAATAATATAAAAACATAATTTCCGTAATATTAAATAATAATGATACTGTGCATCATAAACTATTTAAATGAAATTAAAAAAAATTATAATAACAACGTAATACAGCATAAGCATAAAAGAGAAAGACTAAAAAAATGCTTGAAGGGTAGTTTTGTTTCATTTTCCAAAAGAGAACCTTGTCCTTAATCGATAGATGCGAATTCCTAATTTTTGACTACATTTTAACTGTGCAGACAGGCATATCATTACCCGTTATGCGGTGCATGGTTTCCACCATGTAATCTGTCAGATTAAAGAATATCACGATTGTACATAGTAATAAATGTGTGTTGTTATGTGGTGGCCTCTGTACTAAGTACCACTTACTTCACTGTCCGTCTCGGACTCTGTCATTAAATCATTATGCAAAACTGTAGACTTGTAGCAATGTATTTATGATATGTTTAATAAATAATAATAAATTTTATTATTATTATTTAGATGTTATGATTTGGATATTATTATTGTTTATAATTAATTGGATAACTATTGAATGTTTAGATGTATATTGTAGGCATAGGAAAAAGTTGCAGTCTCTGACGCCATTTCTTGACTCTCAAAAATTAATTAAAACTACTTAAAGAACTCGAAATTTAAAAATTCGTATATCTATCGATTCAAGACAATGCCTTTATTTTTAGAATAATCAATAAAAATAACGCCCAATAAATTTTTGAGTCTTCCTTATTGATAAAAAATATCAACTTTTTATTAAAAAGACAAATAAATGATAAAGTTAGCTGATGATGACAGTGCGATAAGTAAAAGTTTTGAAAAATGTAATGAAATTCCTTATAACGTACGTGTCAAACTTCCATTCTTTCAAACACAAGACGTAATTAGAAAGTTAGTGTATTTGCTATTGGAAGAATATTTTTACTATGGTTGCTGAAGAAGTGCTTAAAAAATAAATACTAGCGAACCATTGAATATGGTCACATGTTAGTCTATTGATTTGATTTGGTGATATATTGTTATTGTTAGTATCGACTGTTGTGACAGTTGGCAATGCAAGGAAGTAGACTGAAGTAAATAGATAACTAACGACCTCAGCTTGGGAACTTACATACATCCATTTGTCGTGTAACTTCGCTTTATTAAATTTACGTCTTGGACATATGTTTGGTGCTGTCATTGAACCTTCTTTGAACTGAAAAATCGACGAAGTTCTTATAAATAAGTAAATGAAATAAAAATAAAATATAAATGAAATGAACGAATGAACGAATGAACGAATGAACGAACAAACGAACAAACGAATGAACGAATGAATCAATGAATCAATAAATGAATGAATAAGTAAATAAACAAATGAACCAACCAACCAAACAAATAAGTAATAAATATTATTGAATTTTGTAAAGAAACATAATTTGACATTTTGTTCTTTTTCTTATTTTTTTGTGGTTATTCCAACTTGGGTAAATTTACAAAAAAAAATGTAAGATGTAGATTTTTTATATTTTTGCAAACGTAGACAGCAAAGCCAAATAGTTGCCAAAATTTCAATACGTGTGCAGAATTATAAAATGTTTTGTTTTTTGAACAAAGCTTATTTTTTTGTGATCATTTCAGCAATTTTTACACTGAAAAAATTATATTTAAAATTTATATATGTAGTTGAAAAAATTTGTACGGGTTTAAAGACATTATACAAATACGACGTAATGCATTATAATATTTTGCTGTTTTTGTTGTATTAAACAAAAAACTTTTTATTTAATGACGTAAAAAACATGTTAGCAATGTTTATATTTTTGAGAGCTATATTAATAATTCAATGACGTCATAGCAAAATATACACAGCAATTGTTGCATCCACACTGCAGTCTGCAGTATAACTAAAATGACGTCACGAACCCGAGGAAACTCATAGGCTTTACTTTATTTACCTTATTTCAGTTTCTGTCTTTGCTTCCAACATTTGTAGCGACGTGATGAGTGAAATAGTTCAAAGTTAAAAATAATTGGTTTTGACCATATAACGACAACTGAAAAATAGTTCATTTTTTATTATCTCAAAACTATAGATATTGAAAGTGTTTGGCTTTCGTGTTACACCGTGTTATATAAGCAGTAAACTGACATTGAAAAGGAATTCGGCTCGACCGGGAATCGTACCCGAATCTTTGGTTTCCCAGACCACTGCGTTACCATTTACGCTACCGAGACTCCTTCCCCTCCAACATTCTTAAAATATATAAAATAATACTATAAGGGTTAAGATATAAAAAAGCTTAAAGATAAATAACTATACAATTAAATTTTTATACGGGTTTTGGAGTGCCATACATGAAAGCATTTACTTAAGTCATCTAAAATCCTTAGGAATTCTAAAATTTTCAGGATTTCTAAACATAGATAGGAATATAAGATTTTTAGATGTTTTTTTATGTACTATGATAAATGGCGTCTATGAGTCCTACGTTCATAAACACTTTTTACATAAACATATATAAATAAATAACACATTTTTTTAAATAGTATTGTGCATTATTTGTAGCCAAGAAGAATAGAATTACCGAACAAGTATTTTATTTTTCAGTGTGTATGTTATTACAAATATGAGAGAGAGAGAGAGAGAGAGAGAGAGAGAGAGAGAGAGAGAGAGAGAGAGAGAGAGAGAGAGAGAGAGAGAGAGAGAGAGAGAGAGAGAGAGAGAGAGAGAGAGAGAGAGAGAGACGTTCTAGATGTTCAAAGGTTGTGAAACCGGGACAAATAATATATAGTCATAACATGATACGAATATTCCTCCACTATAAAAAAGTAGAGCATATCAAAGAAAATATATGCCATATCCATGCATATTCCCTCTATAATATGTGCAATAGTAATGACATTAAAAAAACTAGGTTTCACTGCATTTTAGCTGCTATCAAAGACAGTGCATTGTGTAGAGTAATAATGAAATCCTTGAAATTTTAAATTGAATTATAAAAGTTTAGAGAGTACATTGAATTGAGATTTTAATTAAGATTTTTAATGTAAAATTTTAATTCAAAACACTCTATCAAAAAATATATATATATATTGTCTTTGTAAATATAGATTGCGAACTCTTTAGCAGGAAGAGGTCAGAGGGTCAAAGATCTCCAAATTTTCATCATCTATTTCTGTTAAATTTGATACATTTTTAAAGCTAATAGAAGATTTGCAATTGTAGGTTTATTGAGAAAATAAACGTTGCTTGCTGAGTCTCAAAGTTTTTATTTTCCTGAATGTCAATCTAGATTTGACTTATCGCATGTGCAATTATTGTAATTTATTTTTATTTTGATATTATTATATTAAATATATCTTAAAATATATTTATATGTGTCTGAAATGGTGGAAATAAATAATCAATAAGTTAAAAACAAAATTAAATTGACTTGAAATTCGGGAAAACAAAAGCTTTGATGTTCAGCAAGCTATATAGTAAAAATGTCAACTCAGAGAAATAGTTTTAACTTGAGTTTAGTTATTTCTGCTTCATTGCCTCATAAGAAAGCATGTTCAATTAAGACAGGAACACAAAGTCGTCTGATAGCACTTTGTTGGTATTATTGAGCTGTGACTTTGTTTATTTTCTCACTAAACCTACTTTAGCAAGTCTTCTGTATTGTATTGTATTGTCTATAATGTAACACTTAATGAAGGGAAAATGTATTGTAAATTATAACTCATTTTAAAGGAACATCAAAAATATTTTTAGTAACATGTGTTCTGCATGAAAAAAACAACATGCATTCAAAATGAATAAATAATTATTAAAAAAATTATAAAAATTATATAGAAATAGAAAAAGTTTATTAACCCAAGCAATTCATAGCAAAATTGTTCATGTTACAACGAGTATTAGTCTTGAAAAAATTAAATTAAAAATGTAGAAAATATGCATTGAAGCCCTTGTCAACTTACTTTTTTATCATTTAGAATACTAGATTGATAGTTATCTTACCTTGTTATCCATAAATTAGACATCAACACTTTGATTTTGTATTTACTTTCAGTTTGACGGTTATATCACGCATCTGATGTCACAATGTACTGCCGCCAATCAAAATCACTGCTCTTGTCAAGTGATAAATTTAAACCCCTCCCTCAAGTTCTTTACCCCTATCACGGCCCCATCGGTACATTGTGACGTCAGATGCGTGAAATAACCGTTAAAATAAAAATAAATGAAAATAAATACAAAATCAACGTGTTGGTGTCTAATTCATGAATAATAAGGTATAGTAATTATCAATATTTTATTCTAAATGATAAAAAAGTAATTTGACAAGGGCTTTAAACACACTTAAAATACATACATTGAATGCAACTTTTTTTAAAAGTGAGTGTCCATGATAGTATTTTTTTTATTATAAAGTAACATTTATACTACCAAGGCATCAAGTCTTCTTTAGGATGAGTTGCTTCTACCCTCACTCAAACAACATATTTGTCATCATTATAAATTTATGTGTTGTTTTTTTGCATCACCCACGCCAAAGGCTTCCATAACTTCCCGCTATTCAGTAAGGGTATAATCTTAAGCATTTATATTTTATGCTATTTACTTATAGCCATCAATGTGAGTTGACGGGAAATTTTTTTAACCACTAAAAATAAAACAAGTTTACTATCTCTCTCTTTAATTTTTTACATACGCTCTAGAGAAATAGAAGGGTGCATTTACATAAAAATAATCCATTAAGTAATAATGTACAGTAAAAAAAGTGCTTTTATAAAATATATTTCCAAAGCCGATAAATTTCTTTACTTTTATGCTTTCTATATTTTACACACTCGCGTGGACTGAGAGTATGTTTAAAAAATACATGACTTAAGACTTAAGGGATTAACGATTTATATTGTTGCAAATATAGTGATGACAATGTTTTCCTATGAGAAAATATTTAAAATTAACTACTTTTTAAGAAAGTAGGTGAGCGGCTAATATCTTATAAACTGAACCGTCGATAAAATAAAATCAACATAAAGATAAAATATCAATTAAAAGTTTAGTTATATCAAACATATGCAAACATTTATATTTAAGTTATTACACTTTACAGATAAAATGTGAAAATTCAAATTTTAGCGTTAACTTTTGAGTCAAATTATAAATTTTTTTTTAATTAAAAATATTATAAAACTTTTTTTTTTTTTGGAACACAATATATTATATTTTTTAAATTCATTCAATTTCATTTGGAATTTATAGAATTTATTTTGCTGGGTATAAATAGCTTAGAAAATATTACAGTGAAAATAAAATTCCTCATTTGGTTATTTCTGCACCAAGTCGGTTACCTCGTTGTTAAAGGTGCCTTCACAAAATATTTATTTATTTGTTGTAGCTTTGCAGTGCAAATTATTAATTAGAATTATTTTAATTAGGAATATTTATTTATTTGTTGTATCTTTAGCTATAGACCACATAAAACAACATGTGCTTTTTAATGAATAAACACGAAATGGGATCTTCAAAACTGTTAACAATTTTTACCAGAATGTTAATGAAGCCCCACGAGAGAACGTGAAAATACTGTAAAGTATGCATTTTGAGTAACCATTCATGTTTATGACGTCAGAAGCATGCAAAAATTACTATGAAAATGTTGTGCGGGTTGCATAAATTGAAATTTTCTGATCACTGCTACGGAGCTTACAGTTGGGTTTTGAGACAAACTAAAGTTATTTATGTAAGTCCCATCAAGTGATTTGTGATATAAATGTTCTTTTTCTATAAATGTTTTCTTCTGGTCCATTAATTTAAGATCTGACATATACTAAAATTATTTTATTTATTGAGCTGTCTGGGTCAATAAAAATCTTATTTGTTATTATAGATTTCCCGTTTTAAAAGTTATTTAAAGCTATTTTTTTAAGTACCATCAAGTGTTTTGTAATATAAATGCTTATGTTTTTTTTCTGGTCTATTCCTTTTGTGGCGCAAATCATTAATTAGAATTGTTTGAGATGAGAATAATTACTTACCTGCACAAAGTTATACCAAAAGACTGAATATAAATGAGTATATGATAATCCAATAATGCAAGACTTGCATTAGAGTTTGTTTTATTGTTGTAAACTTTAGTAATCCATAGTGTTTTTCCATACTCTAACAAAATTTATATAATTTATATTTAAGACGGTTAGAAATAAAATTTATTAAAAAATAAAGTCAAAAGAATAAAAATTGGAAGCTTTATTTACTTTGGTACAAAATTTAAGAATTTTCAAAAAATTATTTTTATTTCTAAAAATAAACACTCGTCAAACTTTTGTTCCTTTGAGTTTAGATTTACAGAAAAAAAAATGTTTCTTTAGGTACTGAAATTAGTTATAAAAAAAACGTCATTTTTTTTTTTTTTTTTTTTTTTTTTTTGTAACTCATTTTAATAAATGAAAGTTGGATTTCATGTAAAGCTCTATCAACGACTTTTAACTGTCAATATTTGAGTCAAATTTTACAAATTAATAATTAATGTCTCAGTATTTAAAATTAAGGTAATAATTAAATATGTTTAATGACAATGTTATAAAAGTCTAAAACGAGTTTTCTCTGTCTCTCTGTGTCTGTCTGTCTGTCTGTCTGTCTGTCTGTCTGTCTGTCTGTCTGTCTGTCTGTCTGTCTGTCTGTCTGTCTGTCTGTCTGTCTGTCTGTCTGTCTGTCTGTCTGTCTGTCTGTCTGTCTGTCTGTCTGTCTGTCTGTCTGTCTGTCTGTCTGTCTGTCTGTCTGTCTGTCTGTCTGTCTGTCTGTCTGTCTGTCTGTCTGTCTGTCTGTCTGTCTGTCTGTCTGTCTGTCTGTCTGTCTGTCTGTCTGTCTGTCTGTCTGTCTGTCTGTCTGTCTGTCTGTCTGTCTGTCTGTCTGTCTGTCTGTCTGTCTCTCTCTCTCTCTCTCTCAGTCTGTCTCTTCTTCTTTCCTTCCCCCCCACTTATATCCATTTGAATCTAAAATGTAAAATCTCGTTACAAATATGATTTTACCAGGGTTGCAAAAGCATAAAATTTATTTTATTAGGACAAAATTTCAGATCAATGAAAATTTAACTCATTTACATAAATTGTAGATGTATAACAAGATCAAGGCTTATGTTGTAACTTCTTTTGTTACTATGAACTGCTAGAAAAAAAATACTATGTCTATTTCATTGTAATACTTACTTGTTATAGCGTGATACTCTATAATACATTACAAAAAATTGTAATACATTGAATACATTGTTGACAATTTAAAATTTGAGAATTAATAATTATGCCGCCCCAATGAAGTGGCTGGACGGTAATTGCATTTCTCCGCCTACTTATATACCTTGCTTTCAGTAAGAACTAAAATGTAGTGCGAGTGTGTCCAGTTGACCAGACACTTCATTGGAGCGGCAAAATTCTTTATTCTCAATTTTTTTTAAATTTTTAACAGTAATTTCTAATTTTCATGAGATATAAGAGAGAAAAAATTGATATATCTGCAAAAGATTATAATAATATTTTACACTTCTATTTGTATTTGTATGGTGCAAAAAGTGAAGTTTATATGTTGTAATAAAAGTTTGATATTATCGGTTATAAAAATTAATAATCACACATTTTCCATGTACCAAAGTTTTACTTGAAGTAGAACAAACGTCGAGCTAGTTTTTGATATATTGACGAAACTTCGTAATCCCCAAGCTAGAGAGAGAGAGAGAGAGAGAGAGAGAGAGAGAGAGAGAGAGAGAGAGAGAGAGAGAGAGAGAGAGCTGACACAACATAATGATTTATTAATTTCAATTTCAAGTCTAAAATGAGACGATAAAGTTATACGTGATTTAAAGATTTTTTGTGTATTTTTTTTTTCATTTTTTTTTTTTTTTTTAGAGCCAACGTTATCTAAAATGAGATACATTTTATATCGTAACTTATGTAATCACGGTTGATTGAATTGAAATTTTTTTAGGTAATAAATTTACAACGGATGTGTGTAGAAAAGTCCCAGTCAATACATTGTCTTATTGGCAGGCAATTACTTTCCAATATATGGAAACCGCAAACATGGGCCATCCTCGGCCTAAATACACAGCCCGGCATTCACCATGATAGCCTAGAGAAACCGTGGAACAGTCTAGGCAAGCTGGTCGGTGCAATCACATCATTCATGCACCTTCTCGTCATGGAATGCATGTAAACATGCAACGTTTTGTGCTCTCACACTTCACGTTTGCATCCAGCAGTGGCTCGGTAAGGAGTATTATAGCACGTACGTACAGAGTTTCGAGTCAGCTACTTTCATCACTCAGTCATACCAGCTCTGCATAAATAATAAATTACTCAATTTATGCTGTGGTTTTATCATTTAGCATAAATTTTACTATTCCGTAATAGCATAAGTAATTGTGCCATGAAACATATTTATTATCATGTGAAGTCAAATTATCATTTAATTTTGCATAAATTATGTTGTAAAAAATAAATATTTGCATAAAAATAACAAATAAACAAGAAAAGAATTTTTTTATTGTATTAATTGAAATATTATTGTAATTTTGGATATATATCAAGAAAATAAAATAAAAAAATCACCATATTCACCAACATAACAAATTCACCAATTTATTTACATTAAATTGTAATTTTATATTATAACTTTTAAAATTTGAATCCACTTTTAACACTTAACAGAATATGAAATATAAATACGTATATTTGAAATAAAATTGAATATTTTGTTAACGGTCATATCAAGTTTTCTTTTGAATTTTTTATTTGACATTTTGAAATAAAAGTAAATAAAGTGAGTAAGGGTCAGGAACCTAGTCACTAGTCATGTCTATCTCTCTCTCTCTCTCTCTCTCTCTCTCTCTCTCTCTCTCTCTCTCTCTCTCTCTCTCTCTCTCTCTCTCTCTCTCTCTCTCTCTCTCTCTCTCTCTCTCTCTCTCTCTCTCTCTCTCTCTCTCTCTTCCTCTCTGTTACTCTCTATGTTATACAAACATTGACGAAACCAATGGAAAAACAGAGAACACATCAAAGTTTATCTTTGTATAAGAACTGTCAATATTATGATAGAGCACTTTACTTGTCAAAAAAAGAATTGAATATATACTTAAAAATAATAACTCTTTTTTTTTTTTTTTATATATATTTTTTTTCAACCAATACACTTTTTTATAAATTAGATCACTATATTTATAGATGTAAGAGGAAAGTAAATTTTATGGCTTTAATAAACATTGATGGATAAAATAAAAAAATATATAAATATAAATAGTGAGTAAATAGCATAAAAAAATAGTGTATCCTTAAACAAAAATTGGTTGACTAAGTTTTTTTTTTTTTTTTTTTTTCTTGAAAAAATGTAACAAAATTTGATTCTTTAGCTTAATCAAAATACTTTGATTTATTAAAAATTATAGCTAAGAGCGTGAATTACATTTTTATCAATGTAATAATTTGAATTCATAAAAAAGCGAAGAAAACATATTATAATACAGTATTAATTAATAATATTCAGATTTTAAATTTGAAATATTTTGACTTATTTTTATATGGTTAGAAGTAAAATAGAATACAATAGTTTTAAATCTTTTTTATCTACTTTTTTTTTTCTTTTCGTTAGTCTTGAAAACACTGATTTTTTTTAAGTTAAAAAAAAGCAAGTAAAATCTCATTTTTCTTCTCTGGATTAAATACTTAAAATGGCAATCTTCTTTTTTTATTTTTTAACACGTTCTGCCGAAAGAGATTGAGAGAAAGAGAGAGAGAGAGAGAGAGAGAGAGAGAGAGAGAGAGAGAGAGAGAGAGAGAGAGAGAGAGAGAGAGAGAGAGAGAGAGAGAGAGAGAGAGAGAGAGAGAGAGAGAGAGGAAAGATAAGCTTTTGTTTCTACTATACAGAAACAACAAGTAATAAAGCAAACTTTATTAAAAAAGATAACACGCTTGTCGACTTTCATTTTTTTTCTTTCCAACGAGGCAACACGACTTAGAAAAGTACCCTTGATAATTGTCAACAATCATCCCCACTTGTTTCCATTGTTCTCGTATTGTTGCTTTATTAAAAAAAATATATATATATAGTAAATAAAAAGACCACTTTTATAAGCTTTATTAAAAAAATAAACTTTTGTATATTACGTGATATTTTATATATTACTATTTTTAACTTCTTGCGCGGCTATTACACTAAAAGCATAATATACGTTATTTTATAATACTTAATTTTTAATGTGTTTAATATTTATGATACAGTTTTTTACAGTTATATTATATCAAACACAAATCATATTTTTGACTTAAAATAAATTAATATTACAAAAATATTATATAAAATAATGCCTATTTCAGTAAAAAAAAAAAAAAGTTATGTATAAAGGTCTGTCCACAATGACGCGTAAATTTTACGTAACTTTCACGTAAGGACCCCAATTGTTGTAGCTTCACGTAAGAGTTACGTGAATTTACGCGTCTTTGTGAATAGCCCATAAAAATTAAATACTTTCCGAACTTCATTATTATTTATAATTATAAAAATACATTTTATAGTAACAATAGTAAATATATTGGAATATATTGTTTGCCTTTTTAAATAATGTTAAAGTGGTTAAAATTTAAGACTCAAATTGAGTAACGGTTATAATTAAAAAAAATTATACTTTAATCTGCACACACAAAAAAATAATACTAAAAATGTAATTGGTAGACATATAACCTAGAACACAGGTATATTATTATACTACAACACTACCTAATACAGGTGCAATATGCTACAATAAAGGTGTAACTCACTTAGATTAAGTAGTATTGTAGTTTATAACAACCTGTTCCAAATTAAAGTGTACCTATTGCAAAATACAGGATTCATGTACCTGCCATAGGTAGTATTTTTTTCAACATGTGTATGTGTTTTCTCTTTTCCCAAAGTCTTTTTAAGGAATAATTTGCCTTCAAATATTTATTTTGTTTGTGTTTTGACAAATTTATCTGATGCATATTAATGATATATTATTATTTCTTTTATGTTTCAGGGTTCAGCAGTACTCACATACAAGTTCTAAAATATTGGCACAAGGAGCTCATACATTACCCATCAATACACGTAAGTTATTTTTTATCACTACATAATCCTGTAAGCTATTTTTTATATAATAATTTAATGTAATTTTGATCTAAGTTTGAAAATGTGACTTTATTGTGGTGCAACTATTACGAAGTATGCAACTTTGTATTAAAATGTAAATATATATTTACACTTTGTTCACCTTCAACTAACACTTGATCCAATAATCTTTTTTTTGTGATTTGTTTTCCAATGCTTTCACCTCAAAATGGAGTATTTTTACTGTCTACCATTGTGACTCATGGTCTATCTGCAGTGTAAAATAAATGTAACAACAAACCGTAATGGTGAAAATTCTAGATACTCCTTTCTGAGTAGCAATTATCGTTCTTATACTTTATTATACAAACGATTGTGATAATATATTTTATATATATATATTGCTTGCCATATTGTTATCGTGCTACACCAATCCCAATCCCAGTCAAGACATTGTCTTATCGACAGGTAAGGACTTTCCAAATTAATGAAAAAGCACACACGGGCCGGCCACGGCCTAAGTACACAGCCCGGCATTTGCCATGTTAGCCTACAGAAACCGTGGAAACGTCTAGGCAGGCTGGTCGGTGCACTCACATCGATCATACACCTCCCGAATGCTGTGGGTCGTCATGGAATGCATGTAAACATGCATCGTGCAACGTGTTGTGCTCTCACACTTCACGTACGCACCCAACAGTGGCTCGAACCTATACTCGGTGAGGAGTACAGAGTTACGAGTCAGCTGCCTTCACCACTCAGCCATACCAGCTCGGTTTGAACATTCAAAAACTGTCACTTAATTTGCAAGGTTATTCTTACCATGTGTTTAATTTAAATGTTAAAATGAAGGAGAAAGACCTAAAAATATAGGTTGTAATTTTATTGCAAAAAGAACATTGTCCTGAATCGATAGATTTGTTAATTTGTAATTTTTAAGTTCATTAAGTATTTTTAATTAATTTTGTCATCAAGGGGGTAAACATTTCTCTATGCCAACATACATAAGTTGAGGCCCCTGGCTTCAATTTTTGATTTTCAAAAATTAACAAAAAAATACTTTAATGAACTAAAAAATTAGAAATTTAAATATCGATCGATTCAGTACAATATAAATATGAAATAAAATTACTTTTTTTGTCAGTCTTCCTCAATAATAAAATCATTAATGGTACATGTCGGTTGAACATATTTCAGAGTTTCAGAAGAGAGTATTTTTAAAACATTATTTCCTCGAATAAACATGGTAAGCCCTCCACACCGTATCATAAAATAAACTTAATATTACAAATGGCTTTTGACACTGTTCAATTTTTATCCAATGACAGACAAGTGCTTCATTTTTGTAAAATTACCGATTAAAAAATACATTTATCACAAAACACGTAACATTAGTCTAAAAACAATCGATCATTTGTTTGTTACTTTTCATCTCACGCGACTTTAATATCTGTAACAAACAAAAAAATAATAATAAATGAAAGCAATAATAAATCAGTTTCAAATTTTAGCGCTTTGCCAATATTTTGTTTTGACGTTTGCAATCACAAAAAGTACCAAATACCGAAAGAAAAAAAATATGACGATTAAACAAAAGAAAACTGAGAGTGAGTGAGTGAGTGAGAGAGAGAGAGAGAGAGAGAGAGAGAGAGAGAGAGAGAGCTTTTAACAAATCAACTTTTAAGCTTCATACTTTTTTTTAGCACTTTTGTGATTAGTGAAAAAAAAAACCATAAAATTGATTTAATATAGTGGATTTAGTATTTTGCTTATAAATAAATAATACACTGAAGAATAAAACGTGCACCCGAAATTTAAAATATTTGGTTGTACTTTGGTCAAATTTATTTATGAGAAGGCGGGACGGGAGGTGTAAACAACAAAATTGCAATGATATTTGATTAGGATATAATATAGAACCAATGTAATAATATTGGTTCTCTTTAACTATTTTGTGGTCTTAATTAATCAACCGTAGTGTTTTACGTAATCCCTGTTTTCTTGCACCAAAAATGCGAAATCCATTTGAATAACCAAAGGTGATCCTCATTTTAGAAGCAGAGAACAGGATTTACGAACAGCATTCATATAAATCTTGAGTCATATATATATATATATATATATATTATGTCATTTTTTTCCCAAGTGCAATTAATTATACTAAATTATCAAGTGTATTTTACATTTAAATCTAGTTTGTAGTTTCAAATTTAGTTATGCTTCTTAAAAGTTTAGTTATGCAAAAGTGATGAAATATTTAACTTATGCTGCTTAAAATTAAATTAGAAGAAATGAAAATAAAAGAAGAAGAAGAAGTAAAATATATTTTTAAACTAAAAAAAAAAACTTATTAAACCAATTAAAAATTAATAGAAAAGTAGACAATTTTTTTTTCTGAATGATAAAGCATGTAGAAAAAAATAAAGGTAGCCTAAAGTCAAGCTTCATAAATATATGGAATTTTTAACAATAATGAGGAAGACTAATGATTTTTGGGACAGTATTTGAGCACATTTTTAAAAAGAGCATAATTAGTAGATTCTATTGACATCAATATTTACCTTTATTACTTAAATTTCAGCGATTAATTAATGATTTAAAAGTGGCGGCCACGCCCCCAAGAAGCCTGTGCCGTTAGTCATTTGTTTGAATTTGCAGCGGAGTCTGATCTTCTTCTGCAAATTTGGATACGAGAATTTGAAAATTCGCGTAAATTTTAAAATCTCGTGTCAAAATTTGCAGAAGAAGATCAGACTCCGCTGCAAATTCAAACAAATGACTAACGGCACAGGCTTCTTGGGGGCGTGGCCGCCACTTTTAAATCATTAATTAATCGCTGAAATTTAAGTAATAAAGGTAAATATTGATGTCAATAGAATCTACTAATTATGCTCTTTCTAAAAATGTGCTCAAATACTGTCCCAAAAATCATTAGTCTTCCTCATTATGCTGCGCAGTATAATAAATATGTAGTAGGCACGATTGTGATAATATATTTTACCATTTAACAACTCGCGCTAATTGTGCAATGTTATTCTTATCAGAGAAACACGGGCTGAATTTAAATGGTAAAATGTATTAGCATAATCCTGTGTGCATCATAATTAATATTTATGATATTTCCACATAGCAGTATTTATGCTATATTTATGACATTAACGAATAGCATAAATTCTTTGGTTCAGGATTGACTGTTTACTTCTCAAGTACACGCTAGACAACGCATAATATATTTAAGTACTTTCATGTTGAAAAGTATAATTAATATTATACTTTACATAACGTTTAAAAAACTTCATAACAGCAGCTATATAGCGCGTAGTTTAAAGTTTTGTGCCGCAATAAGTTTATTTTTATAATAATAGAGTGTCGCGTGGTGCCAGGTGAAAATCAATACTGTTACTTAACTTTGCTTGCTATAACATCAACTGGAATGAATAATTAACCTGGAATATTATAGAAATTGTAAGAGCAAATATCTGTCATCGTCTTAGAATTAAGTATTCTCTCTCTCTCTCTCTCTCTCTCTCTCTCTCTCTCTCTCTCTCTCTCTCTCTCTCTCTCTCTCTCTCTCTCTCTCTCTAGAGGTACAGTACATACAAGATATACTAATATTTACTGATTTCGGTTAACTTAGAACCCGGTTATCTATATTATAAATCTTATTGTAATGTTACCATGAAATATTATCTGAATTATTTTATAGCTTCCATTGTTATTTCCATTTTCATGAAAAATTTCCTGAAAATTTTAGCGTTAAATTAATTTAGGAAAAAAAAAAGAAAAAAAAGAAAGGAATATCACAAAAATTCTGAAAGAAAATATTTGTCATCGTCTCAAGATTAAGAAGTTTTATTTGTCTGTCTCTCACTTTTTTTTTTTTTTTTTTTAACACGTAAATTTACAGAATCCAACTATAAGGCATCGATTGGTTCATTATATTTTTACACAATGTCTTAATAATTAAATTACTAGTAAATTAATCATGATATTTAGTTTTTATTTCAAAACAAATAAAGTAATTAACTCATAACACGTAAGATATTCTCAAATATACAGAGATATAGTCTTGTAATGGAAGCAAAAATTAATAAAGGTTTTAATTTATTTTTTTTTCATATTAACTTTTATTGCTTTTTTATTTTTAAAAGTTTTTAACTATATTGGAATTTGATTCCACAATTTAGGTTACACGAATTTTTAGTCTTGTCAGTGAATCTATTAAAATTTTTTGGTACAAATAGAGGATTGGTTACTGCAATTCTAGTACTATAAATATGAGTTCTAGGTATATACCATGAAAATTGTCAAAGTAATTATCACAAATAAAAGCGCATTTAAAAGTTTCTTCTATTGGTAATATATTAAAATATTTGAAATATTCAATATCGCTTTGTAACTTATTAACCTTTTTTTTTTTTTTTAATATTCTAATTTGTATTTTTTTCAACTCCCATAACTGGACTTACAATTAACTTTCCTGGCTGTTAAACAAAATTATTTCATGATATAATTTCCGAAAATTTTAGCGTTTAAATTCCATTTATATTTATATATTTTTTGAATTGAGATATTCAAATATTAAAGGTACATAAATTTTATTGTGTACGTGTTTTATTTGTTGTAAATTTTACTATATTATACTAAAATGTAGTTTAGTATAATTGTTCAATTATAGACAGAATGCTATTCAAAGCAATTTTCCAGTCTCATTCTCTTTATGTCTGCAAAAAGGCATGTACTAAATTTTATTATAATTTATAGTGAAATAATTTCCCTAACGTAAAAGTTTATGATTTTATTTACTGTAATTTAAACTAAAAATCAATGGTAAAATTTACAATAGCTCTTTTTTTCTTCTTCTTTTTTTTTTTTTTTTTTTTTTTTAGTAATTTGCGTCTGAAACTTTTTTTTAACTTTATTATAATTTAACAAGACAAGTCAATGACTATTACGTAATAGCTATGTCTCTTTAATTTTTATGATGGACGTTTTTTTTTTTTTTTTTTAAATAATGCATTCATTTTTCTTTAGGCATTATTTATGTAAAATACTCGAAAATATTAAGTAATTTGTAAGACTTCACTGTACAAAATGACAGTACAAAATCGATCGTATTGGCGCAAAACTGTAGAGCTCTTTGCAGTGTTAAATTTTACACGTAATCATCTTAACATTATTAATATTTTAAACCCAAACAAAATCATACATTTCAAAAAAAAAAAAAAAAAAAAAAAAAAAAACATTAAAATTTATGCTTTTACTAGCTATAATTTTGATATATTAAAGGGATCCTAGCCTCGAAAGACAATTAAATTAAAAAACATTAAATTTATGAAATGGGACCATGATATATACACGGCGATATTTCGAAGCTCTTAACGATATTATTTTACTTTGGCGATGAAAATTTAACATTGCAAATATAGGAAAGCTTCAAGAGAGTGGCAATACATCACCCAGAAATAGAATAGAAATGGTGATATTTTGACACTCGCGTGGTGATATTAGAAAATACGACGTGGTCACATTTCTCAACCCTTCTGTAGCCTCACAAACTGAGATTAAAAAACTTTTGACAAATTTTGGAATTCATTACGTCACGAAATCAAAGTCTACAATAGAAATTTTAATTCGGGTTGTCTACTTTACATGATTTATCTTCATTTTGTGAAGGCATAGAATAAATATGTGTATGTATGATAGTCCAATTTCGTGTTTTAAATTTGAGGGAAAATTGTTTTTTTTAGGTCCGTATCTATTTTAAGTATTTTTTGCAGTGTTCTCTTCTCTCTCTCTCTCTCTCTCTCTCTCTCTCTCTCTCTCTCTCTCTCTCTCTCTCTCTCTCTCTCTCTCTCTCTCTCTCTCTCTCTCTCTCTCTCTCTCTCTCTCTCTCTCTCTCTCTCTCTCTCTCTCTCTCTCTTTCTCTCTATCTTTCTCTCAATTCCATGAACTTTATTTTTAAACTAAACTCCAAAATTTCTTATATTATTCTTTAGAGATTTGTACAAATTAAAGCAGAAAAATATTTTACATTTTTTATAATAAATTATTATATTTTTTCCTTTCTTTTAATATTTAAAATGTTAAAAAAGGTATCAAGGGAGTAAAATTAATTGATGTTGTTTTAAGCTTCAAATTATTTGTCTTCATAAGAATTTTAATGACTTTCTTTTTATTAAAAAAAAAGTCTCATTTTTTAAAAAAGAAAAATTATAATGGTAAAAAAATAATGAGTCAACTGCGCCTAATTTTAAATATTAATTATGAAAAAGATTATGAATATTATAAATTTAGTTTTATTTTTCGTAATTTTAATTAAATAAAAATGGGTCCAAATATTTAGATGATATAGGTTAGTTGTTACAATGAGGCTGCCCAATGGACTAAAGCACCTATCATTTTGAGTGACAATACCCTAAAAGAGGTATATAGACTAGAGGAGGCTAGACAGAATATATTGTATAATTAGGAGTATATCATCTCACTCTAGCAGGCAGTAACGTTTTTACTTGCAAGCCATGGTTTTTAACAATAAGTTTAATTTTGATATACGAAACAAAATTAATGCTAAAAATGTAATAGGTAGACATTATAAACTAGAACACAAGTATTATTATACTTCAATAATACCTAATTCAGGTGCATGCACCAATAAAGGTGTGACTCACTTAGATTAAGTGGTATTGTAGTTTATAACTACCTGTTCCAAATTCAAGTTTACATATTGCAAAATACAGGATTCATGTAGCTGCCATAGGTAGTATTTATTTTCCATGTACCTATTGAATTCAAAAAGTATAGTTTTTTGAGTGGTGCTACTATATAGCCTTCAATGCATAAAAATTACATAAAAAAGTATAGTTATAAATAGGAAAACATGACATCTAAAGACTAATTCTTGCAGAAACTTAATTGTCATTGTGATTAAAAGTTGAAAACGCGTCATTCTTAAATTTTATCATTAAATTTAAGTTTTGCAAACAAAGAAAAAAAAAAGAGAGAAAAAGAGAGAGAGAGAGAGAGAGAGAGAGAGAGAGAGAGAGAGAGAGAGAGAGAGAGAGATGTTTTGCCTCTCTTTATTTTGCAACTACGGCATGTGGAAACTAGATTTTTTATTTTTATTATCTTTTTTTTTTTTTTTTTTTTTTTTTTTTTTTACTTGCACTTTAGTTCGTTGAATAGTTGTTACTATTTTTTTTAGCACAATACGTGACTTAAAAAATGTATGCGTCTCCTATTATTTTCATTGCTACAAAATATTCATTAAAAAAAGTTTTTGTTGAGAAATCTGTTATGATTACTATAGCTTGCAATGATGCAAATTTTAATAATGCAAGAACTGCATTTGGTAATAAACTTGAAAGGAGGTAAGAGAGTAATATTTTCACATTTAAAATTCAATGTAATCACAATATTATAATATAAAATACATTTTAATATTAAGTATATAATATTATATAGGTCAAGTATGACGTATGTATGTACTTGTTTGACTTGAAATACGGTTAAGTGAGTCATTATATAAATAATTGCAACAGATTTCACACTTTATAGAAAAGCGTAACTACATAACATAAATAAAATATACTAACACACAGCTATCGTTATTAAATCTAAAAATAAATTAATATGCATACCTTTTTCCTTATTACTTTACTTCATTTCTCATCTGCTCATTTCTCATTGGAATAATGCTATTTATAGCCATAAGCGGCAAGATACGTTTTTGTTTTTTGTTTTAATTGTTGTTGTTGTTGTTGTTGTTGTTGTTGTTGTTGTTGTTGTTGTTGTTGTTGTTGTTGTTGTTGTTTTTTGCCCAGACATTCTTTGTTTTTACTTATAAATACATGAAGAAAAGAATAGAGTAATTTGTGTTGCATTGAACAATTCCTGTATTGTAGAGCACAGATAAATCTAGCTAATTATGATTAAAATAAGTAATTATGCTAAACATCTTAACTATTATGCTATTTAGTATAATAATAATACAATATCGAATAAATAATGATGTTATGCATAAATGTTGCTGCATTGAGATAGCAGAAATTATACGTATTTATTTTTGAATGTATAGTTTCTAGATAAAAGAATTTTCAGGGAAGGTTTTTCTCCTTTTAAAATAATATAATGTTACTAAAACAAAATCATGTTGTAGTATCAGTTTTGAAATTTGTACACTTATTTACAAAAAAAAAAAAAAAAAAAAAAAAAATGGAACATCAAAGTATTTTAATTGATTTTGATTTTGACTATTTTGAGTAAAAAAAAAAAAAACAAAAAAAAAAAACAACTAGAAATATGCAAAATATGTTTTCTCACTGTGCTCACTCGATTTTACTTTAAAAAATGGCAAAAGAGTTTTCAACAAATCATTAATTTTCAAACTATTTTCAAACTAATATTTTAAAAATAAAAACTTTTTTGTGTGTGATTTTGTAATGAAATTCGTAATTTATAGATTATTTTTTAATAAGTGCATAAAATAAATAAATGAATAATAAAAAAAAGGTATGATTATTATTATATGTTCTAATTTTTAATCACTTTAAAATTCTAATAAATTCTTTTAACTTTAAAAATGATCTACAAATTATTACTTTAATAGCCACTGTTCAAAGAAAACAATTTTTTATACTATATGCAATAAATAAGATTGCATGGCAATTTTATACCTAGTTATAAGAATGGCGATTACATGCAATGAAATTAATTGCACATCAAAAATACTGCACCATGTACAGTAGTTATTTTTTAGTAGTGATAAAAATCTATTCACTCATAAAATTATAAAAAGAAGTATTTTTTTAATATTAAACCATAACTGGTACTAAAAATATTATTTTCTGAATTGTTTCTCTCTACGTTTCAATAAGAAAGAACTTTAACATTATCTAACAAGGAAACGTCATTTAAAATGAAGAATTTGCATGTTACACGTGATTCAATGCACTTATAAGTAATTGCCTTAAAGAAATTACACTATTGCACACCTCGTTACATAATATTGTGAATTAATGAAATCTTAGGTAAGACAATGTGGGTATAAAATACACTGAAAAAAACAACTCCCCATTTTGTGATTCATTTTTTGGTTGTAAATTTACATAGCTAGGGAGAAATTAACAGGTAAGCAGATAAAAATAAATACGTAATAATTATACTATCTCATTTTGTTTTGTTTTGTTTTGTTTGACCGCGCGAACCCACAAGTTGTCCACTCATAGGAACGATACTTATAGTTTATAGGCATAGGCGGAAGGAAAAGTCAAACAGGCTTTTTCAGCCCACAATACTAAGTATGGTACCTGACAAGACCCATACAGCGGAAAAAGGATTTGGGAGGAGGTAAAAATTCAGGTACTAGGATTTGGAAGCTAAGCGGCTGTGGCCTAAAATAAAAGGAACTGCCCCGGTATTCACCTGAATTGACGAAGGTAAACCACAGAAAACCTACGTCCTAGGCAGCCGACGAGAGATTTCCAAATTTAATAAAACAACTATGAGCTTAAAAAAAATACAAAGCTTTGAAACTCCTCTCGCCTCCTGAATCACAAACCGCCTAGTAGCTGCAACTAATTACACTGAGAGACACGTGAAGCGTCCTTGACCAATTTGTTGAATACAGCATAATTTATGCTATAAACTGCATAATAACAATGTTACAAACAATAAATAAATATTATGCTATAGAGCATAAATATTTATGTTATTTCAACTTAACATAATTTTTACTATAATGACATAAATACAGCGTATATGTTACGTAATTTATTCTTTTCGTGTTGGTATTTTTTATACGAACAGCATTGAAAATAAAATGTAAATTTTTAAATAGCGCATAGCATAGTATGGCATTTTTTTTATTTATTTTTTTTTTTTCGTAAATTGTTAAAAAATCTTTCAGTGTATTTTTATAATTAAAACATTATTTACAAAATGTTTACTATAACAATAGTAATAATAATACAATGAAAAATGCACTTTCAAGAAAACAATTACACATTATGTACCGAGTTTATAACTTATAATTACTCTGGTGTAATTGTACTAGTTACTCAACAGCAAATGTGCATTTTTATCATGAAATATTATAGTAATTATAAACTTGTGTAGATATTATAATTATAAACTTAAAGGAATAGACCAGAAAAAAAAACATATTAAGCTTACATCACAAAAAATTAATTTTATGGGACTTACATAAATAACCGTAGCAGTAATTAGAAAATGTCACCTTAAAGACTGTTCACAATGACGCGTGAATTTACGTAACTTTTACGTAACTTCCACGTAAGAATTAAAATAACATTGATTTTCGTATCTTCACGTAAGAGTAAAGTGAATTTTCGCGACATTGTGAACAGACCATCATGCAACTCACACAACATTTTCATACTAATTTGTTTGTTTGTTTCTGAAGTCATGAACAGGAATTGTCACGTAAATAGCATACTTTACAGTATTTTCACGCTCACTTGTGGTTCAACATTTACATTCTACTAAAAATTGTCATCAGTTTTGGAGATCCCATTTTAGTGTTTAATCATTAAAAAGAACATGTTGTTTTATGTGGTTTATTTTACAGTATGACTTTAAGTACTGTACAGCTCTGGCCAAAAGTTTAAGAACGGGGCAGCGGCAACCGCTGCGTTTTCTCATAAGATAACATTTGGTTGCGGGTTGCCTGTGCAAATCGTTCTCAAACTTTTGACCAGAGCTACAAATGTTTTTTTTTTTTCAATAATTGTTAATTTTGTCATTATTTATTCTTCTTCTTGTGTTTATGATTTTTTGTATATTTATAAAGTCATGAATTTCAATTTTTATAAAATTGAACAATAAATTTAAATACAAACAGTAGACCACTTCAGCTCTATTTTATACCTAATAAGATATTTTACGTACCATTATATAAAAATTAATCATAAAAAAACTTTACTTAAAAAAAATCTTCAAATTTAGTATGGTTCAGTTTTTATCTCTTAAAAAATAAATTTATTTTTCTACAATAAGGTAAAAAAAAATGATGAAAAGAACCAGATTAACTAAAAAATTTCTTTAGTAATTCTTACTCTATTATGTAAGATTTAATTTAATTTGTAAATACGTCCTTTTTATAATCATTACTGTCAACCAAATGGTATTTTGATCAATAATGAATTGAATTGGAGAAAAAAAAAACTTTTGCTAAATTGAAAAAAAAAGAGTATAAAATGTAAAAAAAAAAAAAAAAAAAAAAAAAAAAAAAAGTGTTCAAAGGTAGAAACTTTAACAAAGTTCCAGTACATGTTTATCTCTGTTAATATAAGGTTTATATATAAAGAGAAAAGCTTTTCAAACTAAAATGTCAAAGTATATCGTTTTTTTATTATTACACTTTCTCTATGGCTTATAGAAAATAATTTAATTAAAGTCCTTTTTAATTAAGTTGGTAAATTTTGAAGATTAACTATGTTATCTATGCTCAAATATTATTTAGGTATAACATCAATATTATTTCATAATAAAATAAAAATATAAAAACTGTGTGTAAAATACTACGAGTATAGGGTCCATGCATTCATGTTAAAGTCGACGCCATGTTGGATAACTCAATAACATGGGTGGTATAGGAAAATAAATCATTTTGCCAGTTCAAAACCACTAAGCAATATTTTTGAGAGCATTAATGCTGTAAATATGTTGAATTAGTATCTCAAGTATGTGAAAAAATAACAATAACAAAAAATGAACCAATTTCCCAAAGAAAATTGGCTTAAACGAAGTTTGTTCTATGCTGAGTAATGTTATGCACTACTCCAGTATGGCCTCCAAGCGCAATAAATATGACGTCATCCGCATACACCCTATAACTAGTTTGCAGTTTTATAATATAGTTTTGCATTACAAAATAAATATTAAAGAAATATACCAGAAGAAAACATTACTAAACTATATTTATAGCACAAAACCCTTGACGGGATTTACATAATAACATTAGTTTGTCTCAAAACCCAACTGTAGCACCGTAGCAGTGATCAGAAACTTTCAACTTATGCAACCCGCATAACAATTTCATACTAATTTTTGGCTATTTCTGACATCAAAAACAAGACGTCGCGTAAATAGCATAATTTAAAGTATTTTTACGATGTCTTGTGGGACCACATATTTTGTCATTACTTTTGGAAATCCCATTTTGTGTTTATTCATTAAAAAGCGCATGTATTCATATGACCTAAGGCTTTCAATATTATGGTCTATGGCATAATTATTTATTTTGTTCTAATTTCGCATCATTTATGCTATAATGACATAAATGCAGCATAAATTACGTAATTTATTTCTTCCGTACACTAAAGTAAACTATTCCGCTATAGTGCAACGTAAGTTATTTTATTTTTAATTGCTAAATTTAAGCTAGTACATTTCTTTCTAATACGTGTTTTCCTAAGACCCGTTGCATATCCTTCCGCTTTGCCAGCATGTTTGTGGTGCCTAATGCATTGTTCAGCCTAAAGAAAACATAATTTTACCTAATTTATTGCAAAAATAATCATTTATTTTGGCTTTAAACATTTTTATGATATTCTTGCAGCTTATTAAAACCTAGAAATATGGCTTAAGTTGAGATTTGAAGCTTTTTTTGCTATAAAAAAAAATAAAAATTACGTTTTCCCTATGCTAGCCTGTGTATTCCTGACCAAAAAAAATATTGGCTCTTTAATATGAGTGGAAATTTTCCATTAGAAAATTTATTTGTATACTCAAATACAGCAGAAACGCGCAATTGAACAAATCTCCATAAAAAACCTAATGAGATCAAATTTATATTTATACGTTTTCTAAATATTATTTATGTTACACTATTTGCCATATAAATATTGATCATGAGCATATCGGTTATCAACGTTTTTTATATTGTTATTTGAATAATATTGGAAAATAATAAAATTTAATAGAACATTTGTTATTATTAAACGAACAGAATAATATTTAACACAGTAAATATATTTTTTACATATTTAAATAAAAAGGGCACTTTATTATTTTATATTTATTACTTTTTAGATAATTTTAAATTTACGTTTTTATTTGAAATTTTTTATGTTCGCATAAGTCATTTTAATAACTTTTATTTTATATATTTTTAAAATTGGGACATTTTTAAAGAATTTTAATGACATTTTTATCGAGTGTGAATATATATTTAAGGAAATATATTTAAAGGGTGAAATCAGTAAACGACATCAGTTTTGTTTAAAAAAAGTGACCATCAGCTGCATTATTTGATATTTTTTCACATTGGTATTTTGAACCAAGAGGAAGGAAAAATTTATAAAATATACTTTACCATGAAAGATTTTGAAATAAGTTGGTGTGAAATTTTACATTCATTTCATAACGATCAATTTTAAAATTATTTTATTTATTTTCCATCTATATGTCAGTCAAATTAATAGCATAACTACAATTACTGTAAGTAGATAACCTATGTACTCCAGAGAGGATTCCCGCTGAAAAGTACTGTTCAGCTGGAGACGTGTATTGCGGGTCAAAATTACCTTGATCAAATGGGCAACAAAATATAACTTCAAGGATAAAATAAAATTAAAGGCAACAGAAAATTGAATAACGATATTCTCTTTGGATTGCCTATCTACAGAAATACCTTAACTACAATTAAAAAACATCAGTGCATTGTTGACATAATCAGATTTTAATATTCTATAAAAATCACTTTGGCATTCGAATGGGGTCTAGTGGATGCGAGTCTGACTCGTCCGCAAGAGACCATGTGTTCGATTCCCAGTAGAGGCAAAGTATTCACATTTACAAGCTTTATACGCTCTGTCCACTGGGAATACATGGTGTATTCGGGAGTCGGAAGTGATATCTCAAGGTATTCCACTACCACCTTCTTGACCGAGGTTACTATATGTCTCTCGATCTGTAAAGGTGTATGCCAGGAAGAATTTAGTAAGCCAAGGCCGCCATAGAAGAGCGTAAGTCAAATAACTGGGTTTCAGAAGTCTCAGGTAAAAATGTAGGGTCAGTGGTACCTTCTGTAAGTTTGGTTAAAAAAAAAAAAAACTTTTTACACGTGAAAATAATAAATAAATCATATTAGTTCATATGATTAAAAATTAAAACAATTTCTTGAAACAAAAATATGAAATATTTTTTTCAAACTGACTTTAAATATTAAATACATTTAATATAATGTGATAAATAAAAATGATAAACATAAAGGAAGGGATCATAGGGACTTTAAAAGTCAACACCATGTTTTTGTAAAAGTGTTTGGTTTTCAAAACCATGAAGAAAAAATATTTAGTTTGCTTTGTGTTACAAACACATGATATTTGAAAACCACATTTTCTCCTTTGTAAATAGTTCTTGAGATCTGAGAATTATTCATGAAATAACACAGCTTTTCAAAATGTATAATTTATTATTTATATACCTAATCAAGAATCAATATTTATACGAAAAAAAAATCAATAATTTCTTCTGTAAAAATCTGTAACAGAAAGCTAAAAAAAATGTAACATATTTTAAAAGCAAAAAGAAGCCAATAAATTTTTGCTTTATCGCAGTTGAATTTTTTAGCAGTTTTTTTTTTCTCTCTTCTCAGACGTAATATGTATGTAATCCTACTCGCATCATTTGTGAAAAAGAAGAAGTAAAAAATGTCTGGAAAAAAAAAGAAGAATTTTAAAGAAAAAAGAAATGTAAATATAGAAATTTCAAAGTAAGAGAGAGAAAAAGAAGAAGAGAGATTTGAAAGATAAAAAGCTTACAAATGATGAAAGAAGAACAAATTTTTCTTAATGTCATTTTCAAGATAAAAAAAAAAAAAAATGTTACATTAGGCATCAAAAGTAAGCCTTTTTTTGAACTTGGTATAAAAGTGTAGTTGAAAAGTTAGAAGGAAAATTATATTGGAAATAAATCATTTATTGAAAATACTGATATTTTTTAAAAAATTTATAAGAAATTTTAAAAAAATTATTCTATTTTTGCTCAGCTTAAAAAATGTGTAAATTAAAAATCTATATCTTTTATTCTGGTTTGATTTTTGGTTGAAATTGAAACGATATTAAAAAGAACATAAAACATGATTTTAATGAGCCTACTTAGTCAACTGTTATCTTATGTTATTTCTTTCAATACCAATTCCTCAGTAAAAAAAAAAAAAAAAAAAAAAAAAAAGTCTAAAAGATGCCGAGGCTGTTAATTTGGATGCTAGACTGTAGCTGTATTTATTTAGGAAGTTCACTCATTTAAATTTGTAAAAGGTGACCTGAGTTAAACAGGTAACCTGAAGTTGGCCATTGGTTCAGGTATATTTATATACTTTATTGACTCGTATGTACGATTTCATAGCACCTATCAGCACCTTTCTAATTTTTGATATGATTAGACCTTTTTGTGACTATTTTGTAAAGGTGCAAGTTAATACCACATTTGCCATTACCATTTTTTTCTTATATGTTAAAATAGCCCTATTATTATAACGTATAAGCTATGTATACGGTGTTAATTTTTAATACAGGTGTATAGTTGATTATTAATTGAATTATTATTTGACAAGGTATAACGAATTACATTTATACTAAGCAATGTATTTATCTATTTGAACATGTCACCTAAGTGCAAGTTACGTATTAAAAATTGAAATTCGTATTATCTCAAATTTTACTGTACTTTGTTTTATAAGGAAAAGAGTAATATAACGTTATGGAATAATAAGGGTCACCGCGCAAGTCAATTACATAAATGCCCGGAGTCGTGCGGTCATCACCCGGTAACTTACAATTTAAAAGCCTCGGGCTTTTTTTTTTTTTTTTTTTACTTTTTTTTTTCTTTTCTTATAACCACATGCAAATTACACTTTTAAGTTGTGTTAATGTAAAATACATTAATCAATATTAAAATGACTTTCTTTATTGAAACGAAAGCGTTTATCTTTCTTTTATCTTTAGAATAAAAAAAAAAGTATAGCTCGTATTTCAAAAATTTAAAATTTAGTCCTCTACTTTGTGATCTCATGAAAGTCGATAATAAAAAATAGAGATTATAAAAATTTCAGAACCCATGCTCATCAGATACGACAAAAAATACATGATAGCAACATGTGGTCTTTAAATGTATAATTTATGAAAATCGTAATTTAAAATTGTTGTATTAAAAAGTTACAATATTTCAAGTCTTGTATCCCAAAGTATGAATGTGCAAAAAATCAGATATTTCTGCCTTTGCAGTTTTTAATAAATCAATGCAATTTCTATTTTTTAAACCATAATTTACAATGAGGAAGAAGAGAGAAAGAGAGAATATCGTTCTGAATCGATTGGTATGCAAATTTCCAATTCTCAAATTCATTAAATATTTTAATGGACCACATGCAATAAAATAAAATGTTTTTAATTGTTGGAACAAGTAACTGAAAACAATTTTTCTATAAGAAATGTATTAAGAATATTTCAAATTATTTTAAAAAATTCTTTCATTGCAAGTGGTCTATCATTTTTGAAAATCGAAAAATGACGTCACGGCAGGTAAATTATGCATGTGGGCATAGGAAAAGTTACTAATCGCAACTTTCAAATATTATAATTAAAAATACTTTATGAACTAAAAAAATTAGAAATTCGCACTTCTATTAATTCATGACAATGTATACTTTTAGAATATACAATAAAGTTACTTTGTATAAAAAAAATTAAAAAACAATTCATCAATTAAATAAATAAAAATTCTGTTTTATCGTACCATAATTCTGACATAGTTATCAATCAATTATTATTAACCAGTACAATAAATACTGCTCACTGCTGCGACAGAGTTTCATAAATTTTAATTAAAGTTATAAATAATTTGCCTATAACTCAACAATCACCATCAATCAATTTGATATGTTTACTTTTGTGTTGTATAATTTGATATTGTTGCAAAAATTGTGTACCAAGGTGTAATTTCAAAACTCACGTTCAATCAAAATGAGAAAAAGTAGCTGGCTCAACGAATTTGAAAGGAGATAAATTTAGAGCGGTCAGAGTGTCTGGAGAAGAGAGAGAAAAAACTAACTTCATGTGTAGAATTTTCAATCTTGTTATACACGCTATACACACTAAAAATAAAGAAAAAGGTGCATGAGAGAGAGAGAGAGAGGGAGAGAGAGAGAGAGAGAATCAGTGATCAACATTTCAAAAAGTACAAAACTTCTGAAAGTAGAAAAAAAACGTTTATACTTTCAATTGACACCAGTGAACACTTGCAATGAAATGGTTTGAATTGTTGCAAAGTGTAAGTGAAAACGATTTTCCCATAAGAAATGAATTAAGAATATTTAAATTTATTAGTTCAAATTCAAACAGTTCGTTCGTTGCAAGTGGTCCATTCTGAAACAGTTTCTTCTTACTCATTACGAAGGAGGAGTTTATACACTTTTAGAAATTTAATTGTTTATGTATATACATCATGTTCATGATGTCCTAATTGCTTGTAATAAATGCAGAGTAAGTCACCATAGAAATAATGAATGATGAAAAATGAAAGTGTTGAAATTATCATTAAATCATAAATGCATCATAGAGTCAACTCTCAGCCAATCACAGCAGCTTATTTTCTTAAATTTATTTAATATTAAATAAAATAAGACAGCTGCGCGGGCCTTTATAAAATTCTTTGGCTAAAAAATATCGTAGGAAAGAAGTCAGAGGGATCATATGAGTAACCTTTTTTGCCTCGAAATAAAAATTATTTACTATTATTATTATTTTTTTTTTGCTAATAGTTAATACTGAACCTTCCTCGTTTTGAGTCATAATAGAAATCCACCACCATATATTTACTCGTAATTCATTACATGAAGCACACTCGTTTTTTTTTTTTTTTTCAAAGTTAAGAAATACTTGAAATGTCTAAATTTTGCTGTGTACATCTTGTATAGAAAGTGAGAATTAACTAATTTTTGCTAGAGCGGAAAGAGAGAGAGAGAGAGAGACAGAGAGAGAGAGAGAGAGAGAGAGAGAGAGAGAGAGAGAGAGAGAGAGAGAGAGAGGTCACTTGTAAATTCTATACAAGGCGTCACGTTTCACGCTCACGTCCACTACAATTTATCCACCACCACCATCTCTCTCTCTCTCTCTCTCTCTCTCTCTCTCTCTCTCTCTCTCTCTCTCTCTCTCTCTCTCTCTCTCTCTCTCTCTCAATTCTCCAAATTGAAGCCACAACACATCAAAAATAGCCCAACTTACCCAACCGTCTGAACTTTTTATTTTTCCACTTCACTTGTTTACTAAAAAAATATATATATTAGATATATAAAAAATATAATAAATTTTCAAAGTAAAGTTCTCCCAACTGAATAACTTGTACATACAAACGTAGTTTGTTTATTATTATACATCATATAACATTAGAATGTTTTATTTTATATTCTAAAAAAGAGGCTTATATTATACATTTTCATTTATTTAGGGTACAATTACATTTTATTTATTAAAGTTTGTCTATGTTATAATAAAATAGAACTCAAAATTTCATGTAAATGCTCCTTTATTAAATTTTATAAACGTTGTATATTTTTAATTTTTATTTAGTGTACAGTTTATGTAAGCAATGTATTTCGTTTTAAAATTAAAAAGTATAACATTATTTTATTTTACGTAAAATTATATACGATGCCATTTTTCCTTAATTTTTGGTGATAAAATTAACAATATTGTCCTGTAATCTCTCTCTCTCTCTCTCTCTCTCTCTCTCTCTCTCTCTCTCTCTCTCTCTCTCTCTCTCTCTCATTTATGTTCAATTTACTTGAGGCATAATTAATTTGGATAACTTTTAATAGAACATCATAATCCCATTTAAATCGCATTGGTAAAAAAATATTAACTTAAAAATGAGTTATACTAAAGTTTTATTTTTTTTCTTCTCATTTTTAACATAAATATATTAAAGTAAAGATGCGAATAAGAGAGTAGATATTAGACAAAGAGAGGGTATAGAGACTAGAGAGAGAGAGAGAGAGATAAAGTGGATAAAGAAAGGTCAAAGCATGATTATTACGCATATGGCTCAAAAGCAACAAGCTATGTGTTTATACGCAAAAGTTTTTACCTCATGTAAAAAACATGAGAGAGAGAGAGATTATCAAAATTTTATGTCAGAATCAATCAATATTTTCATAACATATATAAGCTATAGAGGATTATAATAAAATATACACTGAATATTTTCCTCCTTTTTTGTTTTTATATACTGTGGCATTATGTATAAAATTACAGTGTTTTTTTCAAAACTTTGACATTTTATATTATAAACTTTTGTTAAGGGGAAAAAAAGTTGAAATCGGATTAAAGAATATTTTCTAGAAGGAAATTTAATACAATAATGGTTTATGTGGATATTTAGAAGGAAACTCTGTATGTCGGTGAAAATACATTATCAAAATTGTTTTAAGTATAGTTAATATACTGTAAAATGTAATGTCAATTTTTACTCTAGTGTAAGGACAAAAATACGCACATGGTTCATTTTCAGCCAAATTTACTCTATATAGCAATATCTAGGCTTTACTTCACAATAAGTTTTTTTTAAAGAAATTATTATGTAACAATAACATAAATACTATTTTATACACTCCTCCCGAATAAATCTGACCTCTTGAGTTAAAGTTTCCCCATATATTTAACATTTGGAGAGATTAATGTTTTGGTCAGATTTATTCGGGAGGAGTGTACAATATAATTGTTTAAGTTTTTCTAATTTAGTATCATTTATGCTATAATAACATAAATACAGCATAAATTACGTAATTTATGCTTTTCGTGTGCCTTATAGAGATACCACCATAACAAATATATATTTATATAAAGAACGTATAAAAGAAATGACGTAACTTATGTTTTTCTATTATGTACTATATATAACATTAATAGTGCTAAATTGTAAAAGAATAAATAATTATGTTATACATAACTATTACATGCTATATGTAGCATAGTTGCTTTACAATATGGTATAAATAACGATGTTTTGATGCATTCATACAAAGATTTTCCAGAGAGAAAAAATATTTATCACAGTCAGGAAGAAAATGAGGGGGCAATTTTATTGCATATTTTAAATGAAGTTATCATCTTGAATCGACAAATATGCAAATTTCTAATTTTTGAGATCATCAAGTATTTTTAATTAATTTTTGAAAGTCGCGAAATTACGTCACAGTCGGTAATTTTTTTCTATTCCCACATGCATGAGTTATACACACCGTGATGCTATTTTTTATATTCAAAAGTTAATGGAAAATACTTAATAAACTTAAAAATTGTTTATTCGTATATAATTCGATTTAGAACGATATGCTCTTTTAGAATATGAAATAAAATTACCCGCTAAAAATATTAGTTTTTTTCCTTTATTTTTCCATTTTAGTAGATTCCTTTATAAAGTAAATCTCATTATCAAATATAATACTACTTTTTAATTTATAATAACTTGATATAAACTTCAACCAAAACTTATAATTGTTAATTTATTTAGCTTTATACGTATAAAGAATGTTTTATTAAATTTAAAATTAGGGCGTGTAATGAAATAAAATACCACTCCTACTCTCTACCCCCAATGTTTCACAACATCACTTGTTACTCTTTATCTCTCTTTCCCTTCATTCATGATAGCTCACGTATCCGGTTTTTCCCCCTCGTGTTGTTATTTTTACATTGTTGATGTTCTTTTTGTTTATATGTTTTCATAGTAACATAATAAATGACAATCAAAATAACTTTCCACCTAAAATAGTTCATTATATAAATAATGAATAAAACAGTATAAGGACCAATGATTCTAAAACAATGAAGCATAAACAATAATTAGTTGGTTACATGGTGTTATGAGCTAGCACTATGATTTAATCAATAAATTTATTAGTACACGCCATTTTTGGTCTATTTTGTGTGTAAACTTATATAATATTATTCTTTGGTTTCAAAAGCTCAGTTTTAACTTAAAAAAAATGTATCAATTTTTAAACTAATAATAATAAATATATACTGATGAATAATCATAATATAATCCTCATAAATGGCTTAAAGCGTACAAGAATTATGTGAACCACAGAATACATATAAAATCACATAAAGAATCATTTTACTTTATCACTTTTCCATTTATATGCTTTCCATTAAAGCCAAAGACCACATAAAACAACATGTGTTTTTTAATGATTAAATACAAAATAGCATCTCTAAAACTGATGACAACTTTTACCAGAACGTAAAATACTGTAAAATATACTATTTATGTAACTCTTCCAGTTTATGACATCAGAAAAAGACAAAAATTAGTATGAAACTTTTGTGCAGGTTGCATAAATTAATTTTTTGTTATCACAATTGGGTTTTAAGACAAAATAAATGTTATTTATGTAAGTACTATCAAGTGTTTTGTGATGTAAATACTAATGTTTTCTTCTGATTTAGCCCTTTAAAATACAGTAACATGTTGATAAGACAATAGTATTGTTCGTAAAACCTGTTCTCTTGCATCAAAAAATGCGCATTCCATTTGAATAACCAAAGTTGATCGTCATTTTAGGAATAGAGAACATAGTTTACTTGAAGAGAGCATTATTATTGAGTGTAGCATTATTATAAATAACATAAAGTATCAAAAATAAATATTTCATTGTTTTATGTTCCAGAATGCAGTCTACAACTTCAGAACGAAAACCAGAACGTCACCTGGCATTCTTTAGAAGCCACCTCAGCTCTATACCAAGACTGTACTCTAAGAATACCTAAACCAATATCACGTCGAGGACTTCTAATCACCCTAACACGCCTAAATATACCTGGAAACCCAAATCTATGTTCAGATGGATATATAAAATTCAGAGATGAAGAATTATGTGGAAAATTAGAAGAATTACGTGAAAAAGAAATTTATTTTCCTGAAAATAATGGACTTGATATTTTAATTCATTTTTCTACAAAATCTCCAATGTATTATAGTTTTAATTTTGAAACTGTAGATTCTTGTTATAATTTAACTTTAAATGAACAAAATTCTACTTTTAGTTCTGATATTTCTAAAGATTTAAGTTGTTCAGTTGTTATACATGTTGCTTATGGGTATAGAGTGGCCTTAAGTGTGGAATTAAGAACTAAAGTTGAAAATGGACTTGAAGATGGGGATAACTTATGGGATGAACTTCTACCTGATGAATATATTGAGGTAAGTAATTTAAATCATGTGCCGGTAAATTGTCTTAATTTCATTTGAACATCGTATTTTATGATTTTATGAAATTAAGTTAGAACATTTTACCGTAACTTTAAAATCAATCAATCAATCAATCAATCAATCAATCAATCAATCAATCAATCAATCAATCAATCAATCAATCAATCAATCAATCAATCAATCAATCAATCAGTATACCAATCAATATAAAAATGCATCAATCAAAGCAAATTTGGTTTACTTAGGGAAAGGCGTAGTAGTTGTACTAACTAAATTTCAATTAGTTATTTTTTGCGTTTATGAAAGTAACATAAAACGTTTTCCTATTCAAAATATGTTAAAATACACGCGGATTGTTAAAAAAAAAATGTAACGTAAATAATATTCTTTAGTATCCTGCAATGTAGGCAAATAGTTAAGCATATTAGCGTAACAAGTTGCATATATTACTATATTTCAGGGGCGAATCTAAGAAATTCAGCAAGTTTTTGTTCTACAGTATATTGCATTTATGATGATTTTTAAATATACTTCAAAAACTTCTATTATTATAATGTATATTTTAAAAAAATAGGATTCAACAATTTTATTTTAAAAAAGTATTGGTAAAATATTGATAAATATCAATATATCGAATCGATAATGCGGTTTCTTAAGTATTGGAATCAGTGTCGTTAGAATTTTGGTTAAAAACTTTATATCACCTCCACGAGTTAATAAAGTTTTAATATTAATAAATAATTTACGCATAAAAACCACTGATCTGTAATAAGGATAGCTGACTATGTATATTCTCCCTATGCTGGGCTGAAGCAACTTCTTAACTGTTTTCTGCCGCACGAGGCAGGGCAAAAGTCAAAATAGCGGGGGTGTAAATTTCTGAAACTCCAGAAAGTTATACTTGATATTGTAATAACACCCCTTCTTATAAACGAAAGAGTTTGTTCTTGAGCGTTCAAGAAATGTAGCTCTGATTATCTTTCTGCCTCTTCTCTCAGTTTAGAGCCCCTTATAAGAAAAATTTGCAAGATTTAATTATTTAATTACCCAGAAATAAGAATAACAATTGATTTCAACCGAGCTTGGTGGCGCAGTGGTATGCGTGCTGGTCTGATGTGTGAGAGGTCGTGCGTTCATTGCGTGGTGGGTACCATGTCGCCATGCATGAGGCCATACATGGTATGCACCTAGTGCGCACTCATGTTCTCTGCACGTTCATGCCCGTACGTTTGCCAGTGAATTACAGGTAAAACGATAGGAGAGATGTTTAGGCTTGACAGGTCTATTCCTGTCTCCTGCCAGTCCTGGCAGTGGTGGTAGTGGTCTACGCCAAGTCAGAGGTATCTCGGGACCAATCCACCTCATCTCACTCATTTCTATTAAATCACACATTGTAGGGTACAACCTGTTGTGTGGTATAGAACTCATTTTCATATTGTAAGATATGTATGTATACATTAATATTTGTAGTCAAAATCTTTATTTCTTATTTGAAATCTGGAAACATTGGCTTTGTATGAAAATAGAAACTTTGCTTCACTTTTAAGTTGTAGCAACCTTTGATAAAAACTTATGTATTTTTTGTATTGTTTCAGGAGGATCCATGCATAGGTCTACTGATCCACATTAACGGAGAAAGTGGTGAATATTGGTCACAATGTGCTACTAATCCTGGTCATTCGATACGTGCATTAGGACAAAACAATCGATTATCAATCAATATAAAATCCAATACAATATTACATAATAGTTTACTATATATTAGATATGTATCGATACCAATACCTGAACTTACTGATGAATGTATTGGTTATGGATGGGTGTCAATAAGTGACAATACCTGTGCTTTACCTGTGTTCGATAAACATTTAAGTTGGAGTTTAGCAGGAAAGGAATGTGTTAGGAGAGGGGGAAGTTTAATAAGTGTGACGTCACAAGATATGCAGAATACGTTAGACATTGCTGTCACAAAAAGGTAAGTTTATAAATTATTTTTTTAAAGTCATTTTAGATTTAAGATTTTTTTTTTTTTTTTTTTTTTTTTTTTTAGAAAAGTTGGATGTGATGTAAATATAACTTGCTTTCAGAGATTGAGGAATAAGTACAGTCTCATAAATAGTGTTTGTAAACAAAATCTGCTCAGTTAATTATTGATTTTAGGTTAAAATGACCAAGATTAAGAATATCATTTTTTTTTTCTAGCAAAATGTTTTCCATTTTGAGCGTCCTGGAAGTAAATTTTTTTCCCGATACTCTCATAAAATGTAAAACTACGTATATAAAAATCAAAAAGTTATGATAAATACTTACTCTTACTTTTTAGTCATTTTTGCCTTTAAATGAACCAAAAATAAATTTAGCAGATTAAAAAACTTTTTTTTTTTGGAGACTGGATTGGCCCCTCAAAAATAAATAATTATTTTTTCTTAGGTTTATAATCAAATTATTAATGTATTTAGACACAGACAAATTCAAATGCACTGATTATAATAAAAACTTCTTGATAAAATGGTGATATATTAGTTTTTTTACAAGCTTTGTCACTAGTATTAATCAATAGGTCATCATTTTTACTGCTGTAAAATTTCAAAGTCTTAAAGCCTTGATTACAATTGGCTTTTCTATGAGAAAATACTAATTATTTCCAGTTAAGTTTGATTGTTGTGGAAAAAATCACGTAACAATTAAATCATGGTTGATTCTAAAATGGAATTCTTAAGTGGAATTTTCGTATTAAAAAAAGTTAATTAGGAACACTGATTGTCACTAATTAGTTGAAATAATTAAATAATTTGAGACAGAAATGTAAATTGTGAACTCAGCTTATGTGTAATGATATTAAGGTTTGAAAATATTTAAAATTTAAATAAAATGTAAAAGACTTTTTTTTTTTTTTTTTTTACCTTTATAACTTTTGATGAGGTATAATGTGAAAAACATTAAACTAAACTATAACTTGCTATATTTAAATACCAATCAATATCTTGTACTTACACAAAGCTACAATAAAACTAAAAACACGATACACCGCAACACAAGATACAATAAATCATGTAAGTTTAAAACCACGGTATGTCAAAACAAAATAAATTATATTATTTACTTTGTTAGTATCTGCATCGTCTTTAATTTCCGCACTACAACTCGATAGTTATCATAGTAATTTAACTTTTAGACATTTATATATGTACACAGTAGTTATGTGTATGTAAACTTTGCTGTGTACTGCGTAGTATCAATGTTAAATAAACATATTTTGTAATTATATACTTTTTAAAGAAGTAAATTAAGTGATGAAAATATGGAGCTATAAATTTAAACCATTTCGTTTAATCGAGCCAAAATCTTCGGGGGCTCTTTTTTTTTTTTTTTTTTTTTTTTTTTTTTTTTAATCAATCATCTTTGAGTTTTAGCTCAAAGACGAGTCAGTTTGAGTTATCCTGTGAATAACTATAGTATAAAAACAAGATCGATCTTTTGGAAAACGGTACGAGCTAAAAAAAGAAAAATGAAAAGAAAACAGTTTGTAATTTTTATTTTATATGATCTGTTTAATTCTTTAGTATGTAAAATAAATTGCTTTTAATACTTGAAAAAGTCATTTACGACTTATGCTTTGGAGGAAAAATGTTGTTTTTTATCCTTATCTGCTCGAGAGCTCGTTTTCAAATTTCAGCACAAATCTCGAGCTTATCAAGATAGCTCGTTTTACAAATTTAATCTTGTAAGCCTGATTTCAAGCTGAACAGTAATGCGTAAACATAGTCCTAAATTTTTCGTTAATTTTTAGAAACTATAGTAAGTAATTAAAAAATAACGATAATATATATATATATATATATATATATATATATATATATATATATATATATATATATATATATATATAAAAATACACGCAGTGCATTTTTCTAACACAATTCATCAATTTCTTACGTATTTAATACAATAATGCAAAAATTTGAGTTTTGACTAACGTTTAAAAGGAACATCTCTTTGAACATTAATAATACTGTAGAAGTGTAGACTATAATAAGTTTCTTTATTAAATTATTAATGATAATTATAACTTTTGTACGAGATTCACAGTACCGTAAACAAACACAGTTAGACTTACAAGAAACGCAATAAACAACAAAGGAAATTATAGATCATCGTAAAAGTGTTTGTTTGTGCTTCTGCAAACTTAATATTACTGTAATTTATAGGAAGTTCAGCGTAATACTGAAAATTAATTCACATTTCTGGATTTAACGTTATTTTATTATAAATACCTTTTTTGAAAAAAACAAAAAACAAAACAATTACTAAAAAATAAAGAAAAAAAGAGGGCTCTGAAATTCGTTATCCCTGAACCACTGGCCAACTTCCAGTTACTGGTTATTTCTAATTTCTAATTTATATTCTATTCACAAAATGGCAGTTGCGGGTTTATGACGTCACAGCTCACGTCACGCGAGTGAAAACAGGCGAGCTGAGCCATCATACACCCGCATCTGCCATTTCGTGAATGGCAAATAAATTAGAAATCAATGGCTCCGGCAAATCAACATTGATATTTAGGTATATTAGGGTATTAGACAAGTTTTTTTTTACGCTTTTAATATTAATAAATACACTTTAAAACTATTTTGTACGATTTTTATGATTAAAATTGTATTAGAAGAAATTTTTTGTTTTAGAAAGAGTGCATTTACAATTAAATATATGAACACTTTTTAAAACTTAATTTTAAAAAATATATATTTTGAGAATCTGTAACAGACAAGAAGATGTTTAAAAGTGATTTTGACATTAAAATAACGTATTTTTTTTATACATTCTCTCTACCTTCCGTGTATGGCAAGGTGTATAATATAACAAAACTCTGGCGAGCTGTTTTAATTAACATAACATCTTTTTTTCTGTACCTGTTGCTTGCATGTTTAACTTTTTTGCTGTCAAATTTTACTAAGCCTCTTATAACCACAAAAAAATTAACATTTTTAACATTTTATTCAATTTTCCATTAAATAAGAGACATTTTTTTAAATAATATTTTATTACTTAATTAATTATTTAAATAGAGAAAAGTTCTGACATGGAAATAGAAGAGAACCTTTCATTCAATCACCAAAGCATTTAAAACAAAATGCACTGTACAAGTATTTAAATGGAGTTATGTATTTTAAGCCAATACGAAAATAAGAAGATTTTCTTCTAATTACTCCCATTTTAAACTATATTTCATAGAAATATATTAAGATGACAATTTAAGCAATTTGTCAAATTATGGACATTTGGTGTGCAGTTTATGGAACAGTAGTTTGCGTGCTGGTTGGATGTGCGAGAGGTCGTGCGTTCGTTGCTTGGTGGGTACCGTGTTGCAGATGCCGTGCATTGTATGCACTGAGAGTGCGCACTCATGTTCTCTACACGTTCATGCCTGTATGTTTGCCAGTGAATTATAGGTAAAACGGTAGGAGAGATGTTTGGGCTCTATTCATGTCTCTGGCCATGCAGTCCTGGCAGTGCAAGGTGGCCCACGTCAAGTCTTGTCTTAGGACGGTTCACCAATGCACCTCTTATTACTCATTTCTATTAAATCACACGTTGTTGGGTTTATCCTGTTGTGTGGCATATATATATATATATATATATATATATATATATTATTTTTTATTAAATTTTATTTAATTATACACTCCTGTAAGCATATTTACAATCCCTCTACACGAACAGCATAGCCCTTAAATAACGTACGCTGATTCGTAACCAAACGCTAACTCACTAGTTAAAATACATTAAAGTTGTTATTTTGATTGTTGCAACAATTAAAAAAAAAAAAGATGACTAAGGTTTAACTAGAGGTTGCAGTTTACAGCCAGTAAGCTGACGTTTGCGTAAAAACTAACACTGTCAATGAAATATGCTTTTATGAGAGCATCAAAAAACTTCATAAAAGTAAAATATATAAGTAATTAATTCTCTTTCTGAATATTAATTTTAAATTATTAAAAAACTTTGTAAAACTAATATAAAAAATAATATCCTCCTATTATTAATTATTCATTGATTTTAGTTGAGAAATTAAAAAATATTAAATGTCTTTTGGAAAAAGACGTAAATTTCCTATTACATATCTTCCCGATCTTAATATCTTATTTTCAAAAGATTCGGCGTTCGATAATTATTAAATTACAAAATCTCTCTCTCTCTCTCTCTCTCTCTCTCTCTCTCTCTCTCTCTCTCTCTCTCTCGCTATACATAATTATATAGAATACAAATTACAGAGATAATAAAATTTGATTATAGACTTTATTATTATTATTAACTAAGAACGCTAATTATTAAATTAATTAAGGTATTAAATTTTAAGAAGCAATTTTCGCTTTATTATACGCTATATAAATTTATAAAATATAATATTATATATACGTTGTAACATCTAATAAAATTATAAATTTGAAACCTGCTTTGTTAAGATTTATTGCGTTAGAAATAAAGCTGTGAGTTTGTGTGTGTGATTTTATTACTTTATAAATGAATGAATGAATGAATGAATGAATGAATGAATGAATGAATGAATGAATGAATGAATGAATGAATGAATGAATGAATGAATGAATGAATGAATGAATGAATGAATGAATGAATGAATGAATGAATGAATGAATGAATGAATGAATGAATGAATGAATGAATGAATGAATGAATGAATGAATGAATGAATGAATGAATGAATGAATGAATGAATGAATGAATGAATGAATGAATGAATGAATGAATGAATGAATGAATGAATGAATGAATGAATGAATGAATGAATGAATGAATGAATGAATGAATGAATGAATGAATGAATGAATGAATGAATGAATGAATGAATGAATGAATGAATGAATGAATGATTGAATGATTGAATGAATCATCACGTAAATAAGCAAACAGACAGTCTCAAATACAACACTTTTCGTATTTGAATATTAAGCATTATAAATCATATTAGGTGTAATGTTTTTTATTTACTTTTACATACTCTCTTTAGAAACCGTTATTGTAGTAAGTTATTAAGATTGATGAGGTTGGCACTACTTTGCCACCTTGTGGATAGTTCTATAACTAAAGTAGGTAATACATCACCCCATATAGTAAGGAGGTAATCCATCAACTTCAATTTAAAGACGGGAGAAAAATTGCAACGTCTATTATTACCTTCCGTTACTTTTTTACTTACAAAAAAAAAATGATCTAGACTACTTTTATCCTAAATATATTTGAAATTACTTCGTATAAATTTACTACTTCGTACCAAATGTTACACTAAAAAACATTTAGAGCATATATTTGGTTAGAGCCAACTTATAAATAATGCTTGAAAAACTATAAAAAGGTATCAACCACGGATCACCAAAGGGAAAGCCATAAAAGGCAGGTGCATATTATGTTAAAAATTGTTTTAAAATTCCGTGGCTCAAAATAGCTTTTCTCTAATCATTAAAGTACACTGACAATTAACACTAGCAATTAACATAACAATTATTTTAATTAATTAAAGACTTTTTATATATACTGTAATAACTTTAATATCCTATGTAACTTTGCAGATTAAGAAATGCATATTCAATTTTAATTTTTAAAAACTATTATCATGGGATGTATTAAAGACAAAAAGAAATGTGCTAGTAAGGTTAACACATTTGTTCCCTATATTTTTTTCTATGTATAAATATTTTACGTATATTGTAAATATAATTTGATATATATTTTTTAATGTACTGTAGGTAAAATTAAGTATCTAAACTCGATTAAAATGTCTTTCAAACACTTTTTTAAAGCAATAAAAATAGTGTCGAAGCTGAAACGTTCCTAACACTAAATGAGATTGTAATTATTTGCAATATTTTGATCCGGAAAAAAAAAAAAAAAAAAAAAAAAAAGACATGAAATGAACAAAACAAAATTTTAAGCTGTCTTTTGTCATAGAGTTGTTAAATAATCATTTCTTAAAATTTATTTTTTAGCAAAAGAGTTTCAAAATTTTTACTTTTTTCTTTCCTATATATTTTTCTTACTTTAAAATTAAACTTATCATAATATATATCTAGTAATTAACAGGTAGAATCTATACATAATATTTAAACCTACAAAATCCTTAAAACTTAGCAAGTTAATTAAAAAGGACTTTAATTAAATTAATTTGTAAGCTAGGACGTGTCATAAAATACGGTGCTTTGACATTTTAGTTTGAAAAACAGAGTTTCTCTCTAGACGACGGTTTTATATTACTAAAAGGTAAACACTTTGTCAGTTAATTAAATACTAAAGCTTGCTTACTTTACCTGTTTTTTTTTATCATTTATTTTTTGCTTTACTTTTATTGCTTTCATTGAAATTATTTTGAACTGAAACAATAATGAACTTTGATTTGTTGTATCTAAAATTTTGTTATCACATTTTTTTTTTGTACAATATAATTTATAAATATACTTAATCTTAGAGCAAAATTAATGGATAAGAATGATATAGCAAAGTTCAAATTAATTTTAGAGTAGTAAGAGTTGTATATAGATGGCTTGTATTTACATATTTAAAAAGAAAAGAAAAACTTCCAAACTTTATGATGCCATTTGAAAGTTAAAAGTAACAGCTACTTATGATAAAATTTTTAGAACCCGTGACCATCAGATAAGAGAGAAAATAATTACTGAAATTAACATGGGCTCTTTTGGGACTAAAACTTCAAAAAATCATAATTTAAAGTCTAGCATCGTTACCTCCCATTTTTTTTTTTTTTTTTTTTTTTTAACATTGATATGCCGAAAATAAAGGCAATAAAAATATAGTTTTTGCTGGAAAATAAAGCAGACTAAAAATTTAGAAGATATTTTTATTACATTTTCTAAAATAGAACATTGTCCTGAATCGATAGATATACGAATTTATAATTTTTGAGTTCATTAAGTATTTTTAATTACTATTTGAAGGTTGAATGACGTCACGGGTGGAACCTTTTCATATGCCCACATATATAAGTTGCCTCTTGTGGCGTCATTTTTTATTTTATAATATTAATTAAAAATACTTAATGCACTCAAAAATTATAAATCATCATATCAATCGATTTAGGATAATTCCTTTTTTAAGAAAATAAAAAGAAATCATCCCCTAAAATTTTTATGTAGTATTCCTCATTGTACTTATATACATATATTTCAAGAATTCGTTTATAATAATTGTACAAATACTGGAAATTTTAAATAACTATTAATAAATAGTAGCCACTGGTCATCTTCTTTATAGTTATTTATTAAGCACAGGTGAGGACGCTGTAACGTTGAGTGAGCGACCTTAGTCAATATCTAGTTTTGTAAGAAATGCTAAGAGTAGTAGCCAGGGGCATAAAATGCAATCTTGGAACTTCTATTATGTTTCAATCTGAAATTTTCACTTATTTCTCTCTAGAGAGGGCGAGAGAAAGAGAGAGATAGGAAGGTAGCAAAAGAAAGAGATAGACAAGAGAGACACAGACAGAACGAATTGTAGAGAATATAAATATTATAGAGGGAGAGAGAGAGAGAGAGAGAGAGAGAGAGAGAGAGAGAGAGAGAGAGAGAGAGAGAGAGAGTGAGAGAGAGGGGGGGGGGAAAGAGAGAGATAAAAGGAGAAAAATAGACAAGAAAGAAGCAGACAGAGCGAGAGAGAAAAGTACAAAGAATGTAAATAATACAGAGAGAGAGAGAGAGAGAGAGAGAGAGAGAGAGAAAGGGAGAGAGATAAAAATGTTCTACAGTAGACTGGTCTTACAAACTTTCCCAGTAACTTAAGAAAAGTTATGAGCGAGAGAGAGAGAGAGAGAGAAATAAGAGATAGTGTTAACACCGTTATACACTGTCAAACACATCACTGAAGTACCTACAAACACCTGTGTGTGTTCTTTCTCCTTTTTTTTTTTTTTTTTTTTTTCTTTCTTTCTTTTCTTTTCTTTATCTAAACACGGATGAAAGAAATTACGCAGCTCATATGTTGTGCAATTTACACAACACTTGTTTTGGTAATTTAAGGCTTTGCAAATCCTTCCAAGGCTAAAATCTTAGGATTTCTAAGGCCTGTTTATTAATGACGCGTAAATTCAAGTAATAATCCAATTAACATTTATTGTTGTATCTTTACGTAAGAAGTATGTGAATTTACGTGCCATTGTGAACAGGCCTTAGGTATTTGCAACGGCCAAGTTTAATGTTTCTCCCATTGTGATTCTAACGCTTGTGACATCATTTACGCTTTTATCGTTAGATTATCAACGTTTAGTGACTTCATAACTGTTTGATTCCACAATACTTAAAGCATTGCAAAACTGCAGCTTTTCAACGCTCAGTTTTTAGCGTGTATACTGTAGTATTCAAAAGTTTGAACTTTGATGTAATATGATGTTTCAGTCCTGGCTATTCAGACGACAGTGCTTTGTGGTTGGGAGGTTCAGATCGTGAGAGAGAGGGTAACTTCCGGTGGAGCGACGAACAACCCTTCTCGTATACAAGTAAGTAATATAGTCTATATTTATTATATTGTTATATCTTTTATATATATTGCAAAAAATATATGAAACATTTTGTTATGGTTTGGAAGTAAGTACGTTTAAATTGAAAAAATATAGACGATTCTTCATGAATAGAAAGTCCATACCAAACGTCCTTCCTTAAATCAATAGATACTTTTAAATGTCAAAAGTTAGAAGGAAAATTATATTTAAAATAAGGGTTTTTATTTAAATTATATATTGGGTAAAATATGTAAAACAGCTACAAATAAAAAAGTATTATTTCTTTTACGTAATTGGTTTCTAAATTATTATTAATTAATTTTATTTTGGTTTTCAAAAGTTTACTGTCTAAAAAGATAGAGAACAAAAATTGTGCACAGATTCAAAAACAATGTTGTTACTAAGATGTAATAAGAAGTTATAAAGAAAGTAAATATTATATTTCATTTATCAAAATACAATCAAATATATTTAAGAAAAGAAATCATTTATGTCTGTTTTAATATTTCAATATGTTAAAATTGCAAAAACAAGAAAATATAATATTAATAAGCATAAAAAAATATAACTATATTATAAAATAAGATTGTTTGAAATATGCTAAATTTTGTAAATAAAAAATATCCTAAATATTAAATATACTGTATAAAATGACTGATGGTAAACACTTTATAATGGTTCAGTGATAGGGCCTGTGTTTTGCCCTGACTGCACCTTTTGCCTATTTTGCAATAAAGATTATATTTATTTATTTATTTATTTATTTATTTATTTATTTATTTATTTATTTATTTATTTATTTATTTATTTACTTACTTACTTACTTACTTACTTACTTACTTACTTACTTACTTACTTACTTACTTACTTACTTACTTACTTACTTACTTACTTACTTACTTACTTACTTACTTACTTACTTACTTACTTACTTACTTACTTACTTACTTACTTACTTACTTACTTACTTACTTACTTACTTACTTACTTACTTACTTACTTACTTACTTACTTACTTACTTACTTACTTACTTACTTACTTACTTACTTACTTACTTACTTACTTACTTACTTACTTACTTACTTACTTACTTACTTACTTACTTACATATATTTCAAATTTGTTTCAGATTGGTTTCCTGGCTGGCCACAATATTCACTTTACAACCGACAACCCAGTGACGACGGATTAAGTGATCAAGACTGTATTGAGATGAGACGTAGTTTTCTGGTTCCCTCTCCCTCACAACCTGCACCAGGGGGTGGTTTACATCCTCCCTCCATACCTCCTACTTTGCAACTTACACCTAACTCCATGTGGAATGATAGAGACTGCTCAGCGCACAATGCTTTTATTTGTCAAAGTTTCAAAACTTCAGGTAAGCTACTTAAAATAATTATTTAAAAATTAAAAAGCACTATATTTTAAAAAGGTGACCAATTAGTTTTGTAAATGTAATTTAAATTTCAATGGTAACAATATTTTTCTCTATGATAAAAATACTTTATTATCAGGACACGTAATTATCAGAGAGGAAAAAATAATAATAATGATAGATTTTACCGTAGAAGCATTTCAAATATTCTTTATTCAAAATTTTTCGTTGTGATTTTTTTTTTTGTTACCTTTAAATTTTATATATTATAGCACTACGGGGAAAAATCTGCTTTTAAATTTTTTAATTTCACTTCATATTTATAACTTTAATTGTTTGAGTGCTATCCAATGGTAGGTAGGGGGACGGTGTCACAAAGCACTTAAATACCCGGTAAGAGAAGTGACAATATGAAGTTGGTTTATCATATGATATTAATCATATGCGCGTAATGAAAAACAACTTTTTTTCAGTGTAGCTTATTATATATAAATAAGAAAACGTTTGAATATCTTTCGGTTTACGCCTCAATAAATCTTCAAAAGAAATAAATCCACTTTTATAGAAATATTTATGAAATCAAGCTATTTTTTTAGCTACACTTTGACGATGTTAAAAAAACACATAGGGCTTTTTACAACTCATACGTATGGTTGACTTTTGGTTAAATATATACAGAAGCAGGGAGAAATTATATCAAAGTTGACATTACTCATTAAATATCATTTTATACGAGTTTTTTTGTTGTTTTTCTGTATTCAAGTTAGACTTCAAAGTATCGTAAAATATGAGTTTTGAGTATACTTAATTGTCATTTCTATCGTGTCAAAACAGTGCTTGTGCACCTAACGAGTGAACTTATCACGAACACCTGCGAATATCCCTTCTGAAACTGTCACTGCTGTACTCACGTATGCCACGTATATAAACTTATCACGTTATACCAAGCAATGCCTCTAGCGAATTTATCACTGCATTGACTAACTTCTACAGATTTTTAAATGTACTTTTCTAAACTGAACCAAGTGTTCTTATTAATAATGAAATTCAGTCTTGGGTTCAATTATCGTATTTAGAATAACGATTACTACAATGATATTCCGTTATCGATGCATTATAGATGGGTAGTTTTATAAAAGTTATCATCGTTATAGATTAACAAAAATTGACGATATTATCGTCGCATTTAATAACGATAGTTTTTTCTCAAAAAAATCAGAAAAAACTCTCAAAAGTAAAGAAAGTGCACTAAAATAATCAAAATAAATCGATGTCTACCCATCAAAGTGAACGAACTACACTTAACAAATTTTCCTCAAAATGAACGATCTACGTTTATTACTTCTACGCGTTTTAACAGCAAAACTAGATGGGAGAACTTGGAAGTTTGTAGAGTGTAGATCGGTCAATTTGAATAAAATTTGTAAAGTGTAGTTCATTCACTTCCACGGGTAAGAATATCTATAAATATACGAATAAGTAATAATAATACATCTGAATGTGGGTTGTCATTGTAGTACAGTCATTAAGCAAGATTTGAAATATTTTACTTCCATAAATACATATGATTTATCGTTATCGTCATTGATACAGTATCATCGCGAGTGATGTTTTAAAAATAACGAAATCGTGAAATTGTTATATAATGTGAGGCTATAATATAGTATTGTTATAGAAATTTTGGATATCGAACCCAAGGTGTTTAAATTTTTATAATTTTTTGTGTAATACTGCACTAAATTTACTGCATACATAACCATTAACATACCTAAACAAGAGTTCGGAAACCGATGCCATTTATATGCATCCACTTGTTAAAATGATGTATCTAAAAACACATTCACAAATAGAGCTTCTTTAATAATGAATCAATACAATAAATTAAATAAATGCAATATGTTCAAATTTTACTTATTGGACTACTCCTTCAAACAAATTAAAAAAAAAAAAAAAAAAAAAAAAAAACTCACCAGCTTAGTTTCTAAATTGAATTCTTTTTTGTATGCATGTTCTTTTTCCATGATCTATTATATTGAGTATAATTTCTCAGGAAATTTTCCTGTATCTGCTATTTGTATGCATGTAGTACAGTGTGTACCTCCAATGTATTATACATTGTGTTTAGAAACAACAATTAAGTAATAATAATATTAAAAACTTTTACATTCAATTTTTTTTTTCCAAAAATGTCACAGTGTGTATTAGCCCCTTATCTTACAGTAAATGAATATTCTTTTACGATATATGTGCACTTTTATATTAATTCTGAACACGATTATATGAAAAATTGTATAATATGTGATGAAAAGAAAATTCAATTCAATTTTTGGTTTAATATTTCACAGTTGCATCAAGAACGCAAGATTCTAAGGTAACTCAACCGATGGACTGCTCAAGAAACGTAACTTTAGGACGTGAACTTGGTAGAAGTCCATTTGCAACGATAACCAGTCCTGGCTTCCCAAACACATACCCTGATAATGCAAGATGTATTACCATTGTACAAGCTCCAGGTGGATACCACGTGGTCATAGACTTTGAGGAACTTGTCTTGGAGAAAGAACCATTGTAAGTATTTAACATTTTAGTTTATTTTTCTATAATTATATTTAATTTCAACTTTTACTGAGCGAAATCACAAACCTCTCCATTATAAATTGCTGTTAGCGTAACTTGCAAATGCGCTCCTTCCGATAATCAGCATAAATAATTTGATCGTGCAAACACGAATTTGACCAAGAAATATCATTAAAATATTCCAATATTTTTATAAGAGTATAAATAAAAAGTAAAAGTAAATTTTGTAAAAAAGCGGAAAAAATTAGTTAGAGAGTTACAATTTAGGCTTTTTTTTTATAATAAATTCATTAGATACATACTAAGTTTTTTAGAATCTAAAGAGTTAACTATTTACCGCTAAAGAAATTATGTTATACTAACGAATTACTCTTTAAAAAATTTACAAAAAAGTTATTGGTTTGTACTAAAGTGTTACCTATTTATATATATCTAAATAATTTCTTAAATTTATGTTTTCCGTGTATAATAATACATGTATATTTAAAAAAAAATCCTTTTTAAAATTTGATTTAAATTTCGATGCATTTTTTAAATTATTAAACAGATAATTTTTAATGGGTATATATTTTTATGAGTTAGGGAGAGAGAGAGAGAGATTGTACGCTATCTTCACATTGCTTACATAGTTTTATTAGAATGTCCAATATGAAAGTAGATAGATATGATATCAAGTATTATATATATATATATATATATATATATATATATATATATATATATATATATATATATATATATATATATATATATATATATATATACCATTGAACGTAGCATACACCGTATTATACAAGCATGATATATTCGCAATCTACATTGGTCGAGTGAGCAAATTTCGCCTCGAGGTATCTAAATGTTTTATCATGAGCAACACTCAAAGGTCATAAGGTCAAAAACAATATTATTTCTTTTTTCTTTTTGTTGTTTTAGTGTTTGTAATTGGAAAAAAATAAAAGACAGAATATTAAATTGTTTTTATATTAAAAAAAAAACTCTTTTTTTGATACTCAGTTATAATTATATTTATGTTTGTTCGGATGCTGCAAAAATCATTAAAGCTTACTATGGAGTAAAACATACTAAATTATTTTTTTTTTAATTAAAACTTTCAAAAACAACAACTCACTTTTGCAATATTTTAGAGATAAACAAGTGTCTATATCAAATTTTGTCTTTAATGTTTAAAATATTTTACTATACTCTGAATTATGAACTCAATTTTGTAATCTTCAAATATAATTATGTCTTTAAATGTACTTTTTATAAATTTAAAGTGTTAAATATACAGAAAAAAGGTTATTTAAAAAAATTGACAGCTAAATTAAAGTCACAATTCAGTCATACTGGAGTAAAATTTGTTGTAATGCTAAAAATTTTAGACAAAATTAGTACCATAATTATTTAAACAGAACCACTGGCCAACTTCTAGTTACATTTTAAAGCCAGATTAAAAGGCTCTTCTTTTTAAATTGTTAAATGAGAAACAGCTATTTGTCAACGTTTTTTTTTTTTTTTTTTTTTACCATTTTTGTATACTCAAACAAAATACTTGAAAATTTTCCAAATTTTATGAAATTTTTATGAAATTTTATATTGTGTTGAAAGATTTTTGTTTCTTTTTAAATAAGAACCATTGTCTCTGCCCTGAATTACATATTATATTCAAAAACCCTTAATTTGATTATTAAGTTTCAAAGAACTGCAAATGACGTCATAGTTTTCCATTTAAAATGTTATTTCCAGTATTCGTCATTTTTTGTGCTTTTTTTAAAAACTGGGTTAGAAACACTGCTGTAGGCGTCACAGCAAAATAAAAAAATAAAAAAACAAAGCATTATAAAAACAACAACATGAAAACTACGCTTTAAAAGTTTTTAATTAAAATAATCCTGAAATGTATTTACTTTAACGTGTTTTTTTTTTAAACAAAGTTTACAATTATTACAGCTAAATTTTTATTGATTTTTCAAATAAGTTTGAAATTAGAATAAGTTAGAAATTAAAAGCCGTTAGTACCTCATTATTATGTGGTAGAAATGTTTTTTTTTTTTTAAAGTAGTAAGATCCAAAAATAAAATATTAAAGCTAAAAGAAATGATTAGGATTCAAAATTATGTATCTAAAAAATATTTTTACTACTTAAAATGTTTAATTAATTTGTAAGTAATCACATATACTTAAGTAAAAAAAAAACATACAATTTGGGTGTACACGCATGATGTCATACTGAATGCGCTTTGACGCCATACTGGAGCCATTTGTATAACATTGCTCAGCATAGAAAAAACGTCATTTTCGACTTTTTTTTTGTTTTTTTTTGAAAATTAGTTGATTTGTGTGTGTGTGATTATTATTTTTCTTGCATACTACTTAAAAACCTGTTAACAGCATCAATGCTCTCAAAAATATTGTTATATTATGTATTGTTAAACTATGGGAGCATGATCCATTTTCCTATACCAGTCCATGTTATTTAGTACTCACATATTTCGTCAACTTTTATATAAATAAAACCACCCTATACAAAAAATCTGAAATAAAAATACAGTAAGTCCCGTATTTTTTATTTACTATTTAAATTTATAATAATAAAAAAAAAATCTCACACCAGCATAATGTTAAATCCACAAAACATAAAATTTACTTAGAAACATAATAAATATTTTATTACTTTACACTAAATTGTAAAATAATTGTTCTAATAAATTTAAATATAAAATATAATAAATTAAATGAACATAATATGATAAATAATGCTAACACATTGTATTTTTCTGTTGTTTATTTATCTTGAAATTAAAAACACACTCATATAATACCAGGTTGTATGTATTTACATATTATAGCTGTTTATTGATCTACGTACTTGCAAGCCTGCCTGCCTGCCTGTTTTGCCAGCTTGTAAATGACCTGTTGCTAAATACGTAGTAAAAATACTGTTTTCCTTATATCACAATTCACTGTTCTAAACCTCTGACGTATCATGAGTTTTTATTGAAAGTAACACCATTTTTTCCCCTGAAACTATAAAAAGGTAGTTTTAAAATGGCTGTCTTTTAAACATACAAAAATAAATACATATAAATGCTATAGCCGTATTTGCTCACTTATTTAACATTGTAAAAGGTAGCTAGGTCTTATAAGTTTCAAGGAATAGACCAGAAAAAAACATAGCCATTTATATCACAAAACAATTGATGAGAATTACGCAAATAATTTTAGTTTGTCTCAAAACTCAACTGTAGCTCCGTAGCAGTGATCAGAAAATTTCGATTTATGCAATCCGCACAACATTTTTTACTAATTTTTGCTTGTTTCTGACGTCAAAAATATGAATAGTCACAGAAATAGCATACTTTACAGTATTTTCACGCTCTCTCGTGGGCCTACATTAACATTCTGGTAAAAATTGTCATCAGTTTTGAAGATACCACTTCATGTTTATTCATTAAATAGGACATGTTGTTTTATGTGGCCTATAGCTTTAACAGGTAACTGGAAGTTGGCCAGTGGTAAAGATAAAGGATAGGGGTCAACAGCCAACAGCTCATTTCAGCAATATTTATTCATAAATAAATTAAGTATGCTATACTGCATAATAATTATGTTAAACAACAAATAAACAATTATTAAACAATATTATTAGGGCATAATTATTTTTGCTGTTCTCATTTATCAGTAGTTGGAAAGAATAAATTACGTAATTTATGCTGCATTTGTATCATTATAGCAGAAATTATACTAAATTAGAACAACCTAAATAATTATGCTTTATAACATAATATTTCTATTTTGTAACAGAGTAATTGGTCAAATATAGCATACATTATGCTCTATATTGAATAAATTGTGCTAAAAATGGCTAGCATAATTACTACGTATTTATCCATGCATGGTATAAATGTTGAAAAAATTACGTAATTTATTTTTCCCTTTAACAGATTCTCTCTCTCTCTCTCTCTCTCTCTCTCTCTCTCTCTCTCTCTCTCTCTCTCTCTCTCTCTCTCTACCAATATTATATAAAGAAATAAAACTCAATAAAAGGTATACTAATATATAACAATAAAATCATTCTTAATTTTCCAGATGTAGTTACGACTATTTGGAGATCTCAGAACCGGATGCGGAAGTACCTGCACGTCGCCTGTGTCACGACTGGAGCGGGAAATTGAAACTCCTACGTCACGTTAGTAAAGGATCACAATTACAACTTTTATTCTCGTCTGACTATTCACACACTTTTGGAGGATTCAAAGCAAGAGTCTTCATGGAAAACGGTAAGAAAATAATATCTTAACATACAACATTTCATATTGTAAATTTATTTGAATTTAAAGGTTCACTATTGCACCTCATCTCACTCATTTCTAAATTAAATGACATGTTGTTGAGTTTATCCTGTTGTTTAGAATATTATATCTCATTATCATGCAAGACCTCTAAAAAATATTATTATGTTTTTGCAAATGAAAATCTTGTTTAGTTGGCTGTACAAAGGCTAATTAAATAATTAGCCTTAATTTTTAGCTATGGGGCGTTTTCTAGCCCACACCGCCACAATCAATTTGATGCTCTGTTTTTTGTTATAAGATAAACTGGGTAGAGTAATTGGGAAAAGGCTTTTTTTATTTATTTATTAAATTTTTTTTTTATAAAATTGTCTACGCTCTTATAGTCATATGTGTGATAATAGTAGTCGGATGATGGTTTCACTAATAAGTAATGATAATGATTGATGGAGTCTAGCGGGGAGGGAAGGAAACAATAAAACAAAAATAAGAATTTTACGCGTAGTTGAAAAATTGAACAAATTAATGTTAGCAATTTTTGTGACTAAAACGATATACGTATTTATGAAGGTAAAATAATAAATTTCATAGAAAATTTACATAAATTAGTTTGAGATATTTTATCTGTCAACTTTGACGTTATATACAAAGTTGCGGTAAAAACTGAAAGATTGTTAACATTCTTGACTTTACCTTCGCAATTTTAAACATGGAAAAACTTTTGCTTTACTGAGATATGACAAGAATGTGTAATATTTTAAGATAACAATATTTTGTCATCGTTATTTTATAAAATTATTTATCTATTTTTACGTAAACTTCAAGGTTTATAAAAATAAAAATAAAAATGAAGAAAAAATAATAAAAAATGTCACATATATTAAAAAAAAAAACTTATATAATGTTTGTGAAATTATAAATTTTTAGGACTGGCATTTAAAAAAAAATATTAAAAAAATACTTTTAACAGATATCAATTTGGTTCTTGTAAAAAAAAAAAGAGTTTGATCACTAATTAATGGAAAATTATAAATGCTACTCATTTTTTTTTATAAACAAGATACTACATTTACCTTATTTTTTAAGGGTTATAATTTATTTATTTATATTTTGATTAAATGTGTAAAATACTCAGATATTAAATTAAATACACCTTAAGACGTCCTATAAAAATACATGCTATAAAAATAAAGGAAAAATATAGCCCATATTTTTATGTTAAAATTTTAATTATGATAAAATGCTATCACGATCGAAATTAAAGGCGTAGAACACCTTCAACAAAAAACTTGCCTAATCTCCTAACATACCGAAATATCAATGTTGATTTGGCTTGAGTCATTGATTTCTAATTTATTTTCCATTCACGAAATTACAGCTTCGGGTTTATGACGTCACAGCTCGCCTGTTTTCACGCTCGTGGACTAGTGAGCTATGACGTCATAAACCCGCAGCTACCATTTTGTGAATGGAAAATAAATTAGAAATCAATGACTCTGGCCAAATCAACGTTGATATTTAATGTGAGGATATTAGGTATGTTTTTTGTTCAAGGTGTTCTACGCCTTTAACTAAAATCAAAAGGTCAAAAGGTCAAAAGCTAAAGATCTGTTGTCACGGAGCAGTGTTTGGGTTTTGTAATGAATGTGATTGCACTAAAATTCATTGTTTTTAAATGGAAATCCAAATTTAAAAATATTGCATTGTGCGTAATAAAAATATTAAAATATATTTTCCGATTAGATTAACAAATTATGTTGATTTTCTACCTTGCATAGATAAAAAAAATCACTTAATTTATGCAGCAGTGAAAAGCATCACTGAAAGGCCAGGAAATTTCTTTGAATAGCTAATTAAGACTTAACGCTATTATTTTCCTGATTTTGAAATCAATGAGATGAAAAAACAATGTTTTAATAAAATTATTAAAATTTAGTACAAGAAAAGCTATGAGATATATAAAGTAATAGTTAATAATACAGAATCTTGCATTTCTGCTTTTGATTGTAGGAAATTGAAAATATACTATTTTGAATTTTTAATCTAAATTACTATACACGCAATCTTTGATGAATAAATTTATTTATTTATTCAATCAAAATATTATCTTAAATAAAAGTTGCTAAAATTCATTTCATTGTGCATATAACGCATAATTTTATGCCCTACAGAATACTAACAATACTAACTATTACAATAAATTATAAATTATGCTGTTAAGATTAAGCCCACATAACTATTATGTATTTACAGAGATAACTTTTTAAATGTGATTTTCTTCCAACTTCCAATTATGTTGTTTTTGTTGTTGTTGTTTTTGTCTTAGTTTTTACTTTATGTCTTAACAAGCCCCCATATTCAAGAGGACCGTTCACATTACCTAGATTATCTAATTATTATGATCTGCTTTGTCTATATAGATGAATTTGAGTGTGCGGACAGCCGTGAAGTAAATTTCAACGGCTCATGCTTTCTCTTCATTGGTTTTCCTGAAGTGACTTGGAATACAGCACGTCAAGTCTGCAGAGGAATGAATGTAAGTACTTATTTATATATACACACGCTACTATGAGTCGCCATATTTGTGGAGATAAATACATTGTTCAGAATACGGAAAACTACAGTATAATCTCAATTATTTGTATTCAACTCAATATAACACTTGTATAAGTGGGTTTAGTAAAAATAATAATAATAATAATCTCAAGAGTCTAACAATACTAACAAATTGCTAGCAGTAGATGACTTTCTGTTTTTTTCTCTATGCTTCATTATAGAGAAATGACGCAGCTATAACTCGAGTTAGAAAATGTGTGTTTACAGTATATTTATATTTTTATGTAGCTTATTAAATCTTAAAGCTATTGTTTTCCTGAATTTGAAATCTATTGGATGACAGAATTATTTCTTCCTTTAAATATTGAAATTCTATGAACAAAATTTTTTTAGGCTCAGTAAATAAGCAACAGTAAAATTTTAGAATCAAGAAGATAAAATTCTAACTCGATTTCTAGTTGTTACATTTCCCCCATAAGAAACAAAATGATAGAAACACAAAGTCATTATGTTAGCGCTGTTGTTGGGCTCTAAATTTCTTTATTGTATTAATGATTCTTGTTTTTTCAAGACTGCTATGAACATTTTTGGTCATTTTCTAAATAGAAAAGTTTTCTTAATTCAAAATATAGTTATTTTTGTTCATTTTAAAATTAAAATATAATACACTTCAAAATATTATAAATTTTTATACAGGTATAATAATGTGTGATATTTAAACTATAGCTTATAGCAAGATTTACGGTACCGTAACAAACCCTCATTTAAATAACATGGTAACTTTGAAAACGTAGCTCGTCTTAAGTATTTTATTACGGGGCTATGAACTTTGCATTAACTGCATTAACCATCGCCTTGGATACAGTCTTGGGCATAATTTTAAATATTGCTTCAATGCCTTTATAAAACTTAAAAGCAAATACATACTTAATTATATAAGTGTTGAAAACTTTGTATGAACTAGTTTTGAAATATGGTTTAAGTATTGTATTATTAATACTGATGATGTCTCTAATTGTTGATAAATACGATTACGTGAATGAAATATTTTGTTATTTTTTTTTTTGTGGTTCTATCCACGGTATGCTAAATAAGACTGGCAGTACATTTATAGGAAAAAAATGCGTTTTTTTTTTTTTTTTTTTTTTTTCATTTATCTTTAAAACGTGAATCAGATGCTTTCAAAGCACAAATATTTTTGAATTTCTTGAATTGTAAGAAATATTTGAGTAAATAATCTTAATATTTTAGCACACTTTTTACGACATTTGAAGAGAAATGTTTTTGTTTTTAAAAAAAATCAATCTAAAAAAAAAAAATAATAAAATAAATAAATACATGGCACCGCGTTTCAAACTTTATAATTTCGTAGTTTTAAAATTTATAAATGAGATTGTAGCATAAAAACTAAGGAATACGACTATGTTATTTATTGTACAGGTTGCGATTGAAATTATTGAGATAATTGGAAACAACTAAGATTACTTTCAATTTTCTACGTTATTCTTATAGAGTAAACAAATTCACTTGACAACCAAATTTAAAATATATCTCGTATGCGTACTGACTTTTTTTAAATTTTATTTTTTATTTTTTAGAATGCCTTGTCCTAAACCTTATAAGGTCAATAAGGTTTTTGTAATTAGATTCTCAATGCTTTATTGACTTTATAATTGTTAATTCTACAATACTTTAAACATTACAATACTGTATTCAAGGTTTTTAGCGGACATTTATTATAGTGTAAAATGAACTATAGCCATCATCATTATTGATGTTCAGTCATTTAACATGTAGAATATTAGGATTGAATTTAACAGGTAACTGAAAGTTGGCAGGAGGTTCAGTTAGTAGAATATCACATGTTTTAAAGGAGAAGTTTGGAAGTTATAACATGTCTTCTTCAATGTTAGATAGTGAGATTAAGTCTTTAAAAACTTACATACAATGACCCAAAACCCTACTGTAGCCCCGTAAACTCGTGATAATCCTGCAAGATATGCAACCTGCCTCGTCATAGATACGGCTTTACTATAGAAAATATTTTAGAGAGTTGCATGTCTCGCAGGATGAACGCAAATATGCGGGGCTACCATGGGCTGCAGAAGGGCTTTGGGGCATGAAAACTTTATCTTATTATCTAAGAAAAAGAAGCCATTGTCTAAATCTCGAACTTCCTCTTTAAGTACATCGTGATTCGTGATGAGTAAAATTTCCACCCAATTATTTTATCTTCAACTTTCTGGAAAACTTTATTAAAAACCTAACAAATCGAAGTTGAGAATTTTGTTATCATCAATCTTATTAACAATGAATTTTCTTAATGATATTACATTTTTTTATTTTTATAATAGAAAACAAAGAAATTATATAAATAGGATTAGAATGATGTAATCCATTATTTTTCTTTTCAATAAAACATGTGCTTTAGAAATTAATTAATAAAATGTAGAAATATTTTAATTAATTCACAATAAATGAAAAATAAAAAGATATTTTTATATTTTAATTACAAAGTTAGAGTTTTACACTTCACAACGGGGTCGTCATTAGTTAAGCAAACTCAACGGCAACAACAGAAAAAAAAAATAAAAGTTTTTTTTTTTCATTGTTAAAACAACAGTAATTAAGATGTGTACGTAGAAATATAGAGAGTACAACTCTTCTATCAATTATTATTTATCATTATTTTTTTAAGTTAAATTAAACTCATGGTAATTTTAATATCTTTTTTGATGACGCCAGATGCTGACTTTTAAATTTTTTAAAATTATTGAAGCTCAAGCATTACAATGAAGAAAACAAGAGTGGTAATTTTATTGCATATTCTAAAGGAGGACATTGTCCTCAAATGGTTAATATGTGAATTTCTAATTTTTGAGCTCATTAAGTATTTTTAATCCATTTTTGAAATTAAAAAAACTTATGCATTTGGGGTATAAGAAAAATTGGTGACCGTGACGTCATTTTGCAACTTTTAAAAATTAATTCAAAATACTGAACTTATTAGAAAGTTTCATATTCTATCGATTTAGTGCAATTTTCTCTTTTAGAATATAATTAAGGGAGTAGGGTACCGACCTTATATCTCAAAAACTAGAAGTGTTTTGGGTCTAAATTGGGTGTCATTTTGTAGCTAAGGGTCACACCTAGCCGTGATAAAAATTTCATGATGTTTGACCGTACCAAAAAAAAAGAATTTATTGAAATAAACATTGGGCCTTATGGGCTTAAAATTTCAAAAAATTATATAAAATTAATTTGCACGGTGACCCCCCAAAATTTTTATATATTCGAAATTTTCTTGGGATGAAGTATCATTATGCTAATTTTCAGATTTTTTTGCCGAGAAAAGTTTGAGCCTAATCGCCGACGTCGGTTCCCTACTCCCTTAAAGATCTAATTACGTTCCATGACTTTTAGAATGTAGAACATGCCATGTTACAAACATACAAAACAATAACAATATTATTGATAAATAAAAAATAATAATAAAAAAAAATAATAAAAAAAACGATAATCTCCTCATTATCAAAAATATTGCTGAAGTAGAAAAAATGTAGCAAATTTTTTAGTAGAATTAAATTGTGCAGTCAGAATGGAAGTTATTGGTAATGAAATATTCTTATTTCTTATATTCGCCTAAGATCCCTAAGATTGTGTAGTATCTTTTGTTTAAATACCTCTGGTCACAGTGTAGTAGTGTTTGGGAGGGGGTGGGGGAATGCCAAAAAAAATGACCGCGTGTGTTTACTGAAAATACCGCAAAGGAAGTGCCAGAAGAGGAAACCACGTGACGGTAAAAAAGGAGAGAACTTCACGCCAGCAGTAAAAGCTGGGCCTGAGCCACCTCCCACTTTAAGATCACATGGTTTCCTTTTCCGGCACTTCCTTTTTCCTTTTTGTTAGAATAAACATAAGCGGTCATTGGTTTCACAATGTTTAAAGATAGAAAATTAGGAGACCTGCATGCCTTACCGATAACCTCTATTATATAAAACAAATTTTACTTGAATCACTTAATAAGATCTGATTTCTTTGATCAGTGAAAATATTCGTGGTATTTGAAACATATTTCTAAAAAATATTCGTGTTCCATTGATTCATAACAAAAACAAAAATTTCCATTGATTATGAAACAAACATGATAATCAATTAAAAATAAATGTTTATAAAATATATGTTTACAATAATTTTGTACGATAGAAATCAATTAGAACTGTATAGAAATTTTATCTTAATTAAATTTTATTTACGTTCCTTCATAATATAATATTTATACAAAAACATTTTCCTTGCTCGCTAAAATTACTTGTAAACAAAACAAAGCACTTCCACGTCGATGCTCTTTTGTTTTTTCACGCGGGAGATTTTACGCTTCAAAAAATCTCTTCAATTTTTAGAAATAATGAATATGACTTACATATTATTTTGTGTTGCTTTTTTATATACATAAATTTCTTTGCAAAGTATAAATTTTGAAAGAATCAATATTGAATACAAAATATTAATGTAGGTTGCAAATTAGAATACAGTTTTAAGAATGATTCAAGCAAAATGAAGATTACTAAATAATTTAAAACTTTTATTGTGAATACATATATATATATATATATATATATATATATATATATATATATATATATATATATATATATATATATATATATATATATATATATATATATATATATTAATTTTGATGACTTTGCGTTCTGAGGTTTTTATTTTTCATTGCCAACATCATATGTTAAATCATTTTACATCCAATAATGTATGCTAGATTATTTCATACACAACAAACAAGCGATAAATAACAGTTACTGCTTGTTATGTTTTATCTAGAATGGGTGGTGTAGAATCATGGTATCAGTAAGAAGGTCCTAATGTTTTTATGTATTGATACTTTCAGGCTGATCTAGCAAGCGTCCACTCAGCACTAGAACAAAACTTCCTTATTTCTGCAATCAGGAACTCAGAGCAGTACAGCGCGAGCACCATCTACTGGCTGGGGGGAGAGGTTAAATCAGGAGAACTGAGCTGGTCTGACAAATCACAACTTACATTTCTAGGTAAAATCAATCAATCAATCAATCAATCAATCAATCAATCAATCAATCAATCAATCAATCAATCAATCAATCAATCAATCAATCAATCAATCAATCAATCAATCAATCAATCAATCAATCAATCAATCAATCAATCAATCAATTCATCAGTTAAACATTAGTAGTTCAATTCAATTCAAAATAGGCTTTATTGTATAAAAAAAACATTACATCAAAAACCAGTTTGGGTTTAAGTCAGTACCTCTCAACCCCTTAATTCTTAAGTAGTTTGCAACCCGCATAACAGAATTGCCAAACTTGTTGCATATACTCCAGGATATAAAATAATTCGTTTCTTGTCTTTTCTTTAATTAACGCTACAATATTTTCTCAGTGATTGAAACTTGTTTTGATAAGTAAATATATTTAATTGTAATTTACAATTATATTATTATATTTATTCATATTATTTGCAAATAATATAACTATTTTTACAATTTATTTTAATTTTGCAGGCTGGCCAATACGTGTCTCAGACACACCAGGGGAGGAAAAATGTCTTGCTCTGGGGTGGATCCCCTCTCCAAACCCTAATCTACCCAGTGGATTGTATTGGCAAGCTCAAAGATGTACCTTAGTCGGAGGATACGTATGTCAACGAAGAATACAAGGTAAATCACATTAAAAACAAATCAACCTTTTTAGTTATAAAATTCTAATATATATTTAGCTGTACGCTAAAATCCGGGCAATATAATAAAGAAGGCTCCAAATATTTAGTATCAAATTTAATGCATTTTCTAAAAGAAGACATAATCCTGAAACGATAAATGCGAGGATATAATTTTTGAGTTCATTAAGAATTTTTAATTAATTTTTGAAAGTCATAAAATGACGTCACGGTAGATAACTTTTCTAATGCCCACAGGAATAAGTTACTGACCGTTACAACCTTTCGATTTTCAAACATTATTAAAAAATTCTTGATGAACTCATACATTAAAAATTCGTGTATTAAACGATTCAGGACGATGTGTTGCTTTAGAATATGAAATGAAATTGCACCCTAATTTTCTTTGGTCTTCTTTATGTGTACTAATTTGCTGACTATATATATATATTTTAATTCTTGTAATTTCAATGTATTAATTCTAATTTCAGAACCAATCAATACGTTAAGAACCAACCGTACATTGGAAGGAAATTCTGGTACCTTAACCTCCCCTAGCTTTCCCTCTACCTACCCCTCTAATGCTGATTATTGGGTACGAGTTGAAGGTCCAGTTAGTACTCGTCTAGTTCTTGAGTTTTCATCTCTGGACTTAGAATATCAAGGAGAGTGTCTGTATGATTTTGTCGCACTGTGGGATGAGAATAGTTTGGAGCCAGCGAGTACCCTGTGTGGGGCACATAACACGGACTTGGAAAGGTGAGGGGAAGTACCCATGTTTTATTTTAAGTCAAGAAAGAATAATTTACGTTATTTGTAATTTACTGTAGTAAATAATAAATCTGTCTTCAGTTTCAGTTTCTTTATTGATCATAATACCAACTGGTACATTTTGATTTCAAAAAATATTTATACAGGAATACAATATATTTCATAATAGTTGCAGTCATCATAATTCATATTATTAGGAATATATTCTTATAATATTTAATAAAATTACTTAAAGAATGAATGAATATAGAATATTGAAAATATATAGAATATAGGAAATGTATTTAAAATTTTCATATATCATACAAGGAAATAATAAACTACAAACAATTTATGCTATATTTATGTTACATAGCATAAATGTTGTTGAAATTGAACTGCATAAATAATAATGTCGTGCAATATAACTTTTCAGTTTACGAGAAATATCGTTATATTTAAAAGTAATTTTGAATTTAAAATACCAAATTTTTAAAATAAGTATTGTTACTTTTGATAAAATTCGCACCAATAAATAAGAAACTAATGACTTTTTTAAATGTCAAAGAGTAAAATGAAAAAAGTATGCAAGATTTTTAACTTTTATTTTATTTTTTTTTAATATTGCAGCCTTCGCTTTGTATCCTCAACAAACATATTTTACCTGCACTTCCACTCCGACTTCTCCACTTCCGGTCGAGGTTTCTCCGCCACGTGGCGAGCAGTGACTTTACCTGGATGTCCACAAGAGACTTTGACCGCACGAGAGGGCATGATCTCTTCACCTAATTACCCACATTTCCTCCTTGGTGCGCTAGATTGTTCCATCACCATCTTAGCACCAGGTATGTCAAACTTGCGACTGCATTTATGTATTTAATTTGGTGGTTTTACTCATAGATTTAAGCTTGCACTTTGATGTCATGCGTGTGAGCAGAAAATAAGATTGATAATCATAGGCAAAATGCAATTTTTTACCATTTAAAAAATAACAAGAATTACGTAATGTTGATATTATTTATAAGATGAAACTAGCTGTAAAAACTAGACAATTGTATTACCCGAGAAAAATAATTAAATGATAAATACATGTTCATTTCTCAATGAAAATAGAAATTATATAAAACTATGTTTGTCCTATACTGGGCAATGTATTTATGTGCTCAAGCATGGCACTAGTGCGCAATTTCATTCAACCACCTTTAGATGTATTTAAAACAAAAAATTACAACTATAAATTAGCTTATTTAAGAATAATTAAGGAAATTAAACCATATAGTGGTGGGAGATGATAAAATTAATTGAAAAGAAACTGAACAAGGGAATGAAAGATAATAATAAAATGTTGTTTGTTTTTAGCTGGTCGTAGAGTATGGCTTCAATTCGAAGATTATGAAATAGACTCAAGTTGGGCCAGTTTAGAACTAGACCTTGGAACAGGACCTGGTTTTACACCGTACCAAGTCTCCAGTCTGGCCTCGGAGGGTATGTTTCTATCTACTGGTGAGACTCTGCGCATTACATTGCGCACTGCATTGGAGAGCAGCTCTAGCACAAGAGGTTTCAAGGCAGTCTACTGGACACGTAAGTTGTATTATTATTAATGTTGTTCGTAAACCCTGTTCTCTCAGCCTAAAATGACGATCAGCAATGGTTAATCAAATGGAATGCGCATTTTTTTGTGCAAGAGAACAGGGTTTACTATTATCTTTATTATCATTGTGCGTTGAGTGTAAGAGTGGACCAGTCTTACTTTTCACTATATTATTTTCATTGTGCTTTATAATCATATAATACCAACGATGTAACAGGTAGTATTTATTTCATTTCTTTCAAATGAACGCTCTTACACGAGCTCTGCTTTATAAGTAGACCATACGAGGTAAATACATACGAACACAGAGGTTCTAAAACTATATTTTACAGTCTTGGGTTCGATTATCGTATTTACGATAACGATACTATAACGATAACGATATTTGGTTATCGATGCGTTATAGATTAACGTTTTTATAAAAGTTATCGTTATAGATTAACAAAAATTAATGATATTATCGTCGTCTCGAAAACGATAATTTTTACTCAAAAAATAAGAAGAAAAAAGAGAGAGAGAGAGAGAGAGAGAGAGAAAGGAGCGCAAAATATACGGATTATAATATATAATATAACACATTAATAAACGAGGCACGTAATCATTTTAGGTACAGTACTATGAAGTAAGATTTGAAATATTTAATTTCAGTAAAAACATTGCACTATGATTTATAGATTATCGTTACCAAAAAACTATCGTTATCGTGGACGATGTTTAAAAAATAAAGATATCGTTATAGATGTGGCTAGATTATATTATTGTTATAGACATTTTCGGTATGAAGCTCAAGACTGTAAACGACTAATTTCTATTGCATTTTCAGTAGGGAAGAACAAAAATACTTATTTTTAGGTTAGAGTATCGCTTTAAAAAAAGCATTATTGTATTTTCTGGACGGCAGCTTTCAATTTCGTTCAATACATTACATGTAATCTAAACTTTTTTTTTTTATATATATATTTCAGTAAGCAATATTGAAGAGATCCAAGTAATCACATTGAAAGATAACGTGACTTCACAACTTTTACCTCTCAACTGGCCCGCACCATCTCCACATTTTCAACACCTCGGAGCTTTCACACAGAGACTGGTGAGAGTTAGATATACACGAGCAAGGCAGTAACAATACCTCAGGGACAACTTTGCTTACGTGACATCTTTGTACAACTTTCTTCACTCATTGCAAACCTGCTTCACTTTGCTTTTTCATCATTTTTTTTTTTTTACGAACATTTATAACTGAGATAGAATTGTGTAATTCATACACGGAAATAGTTAGTAACAATAGCAGCAACATAAATCCTGTTATTTGCTATAAGGAAATTTTATCTTTAAAAAGTGATGAAAATAAAATATATAGAAATAAAAGTTGACCTTTACTTGCATTTGCTAACATTAAAGTTTATTAAAATTTGTTCTATACAGGTTAAAAACTATAGGGTGTGTGCTCATGACGTCATAATAAATACGCTTCGATGCCATAATTGAGCTACGAATGACATTGCTTAGTATAGGAAAAACGTGGGTTTTCACTGTTTTCTTTGGAAAATAAGTAAAAAAAAATTGTCATTGTTTTTCTCGCATACTTGAAACCCTAATTCAACTTGTTAATAGCATCAATTCTCTCAACAAAATTGCTAAGTATTTTTAAACTAGCAAAATGTGTCATTTTCCCATACCGGTCAATGTTATTTAGTACTCACTTATGGTGTTGACTTTAACATGAATGCAACTACCCTATTGTCAATTTATGTACTTAGGTATTCCTTATGTCTTCCAAAAAAAAACGTCACTTTGATTGTATTTTAAATTAAAAAAATTATTTGCATATATACAATAAATTCAATAGTTATTACAACGTTTATTTTAACTTTTTTTTTCCTGCACTGAAATTTGCATGTGTTTTTATTGCAACATGGACTACTTTCATGTTCAGTTAACCCATATGCCACGGCGCATGATAGCGTACGTGATCCGGCTTATATATGTATAAATAATCTCGTTTATCAATGAATTAAATTAATTGGTTAATTAATGTAAATTTTTCACAAACATTTTTTTTGTAATATCAAGATCAATAATGTATGTATGTAAATAAACAACAATGATTGGGGGGGGGGGGGGGGGGTAAGAAGGAAGCTGTGCAAATTTTGCGACCAAATTTTACATTACAATTATTACAAAAATACTAATCCATATTTTCCTCCAATCAGGTTGCACCACTAGGTCAAGGCATCTCTCTAACACTCCACGGTGTCCATGTCTCGACCAATGAGGTAACAGAAGAATGTTTAGAAGTCCAAGATTCTTACTCTGACGTCAACGGTAGTGCGTGGACTTTATGTAAAAGTAGAGATGACCTTGAATTGACATCCGTCACCTTGACCTCTTACCTGAACTCACTGCAGATTAAACAGTTTGGAGGAAACGTGCTCAATGCAACCGTTAATTTGAACTTAGGTAAATTAACATTGAAAATAATTGATAAATTAAATCTAAGATGTTGATAGGGGAATGAATGAACAAACGAAAGAACGAACGATTAAATGAACGAATGAACTAATCAGTAATTGAATAAATTAATAAATAAATATATTTCAGATGAGGGCTACAAACAGAAGCTACAAAGCAGAGAGTTGGGTACCGGGGTTGATTCTTGCATCCCTGACCCGTGTTTGAACGGAGGTCATTGCGTGGCATCTACCGCGGGGACAAATACAGCTATAGGAAGACCTAACTCTTGTCAGTGTACTGGTCATTTCACAGGTAAAAAATTACGTAATCATACACGTAAAAGGAAAAATAGTTTTAAATAAAAATAATGTTTGTCGTATAGTTAGCATAGTCATTAAATTTTTCTTTCCTGATAGAATTTTCAAGACTTTATTTAGCTTAGATGTAATATAAGGTTAATATTTCCAGGTTTATTCTGCGCACTGACATGGTGTGACGAATCTCCGTGTATGTTTGGTACATGTAACCTGACTTCCACGGGTTTCATGTGCCATTGTCAACCTGGATATCGTGGCAGTAACTGTGAGGCTAAACATCGACCTTGTGCGGATAATCCGTGCGAAGGGAGGGGAAATTGTACCGAGAGACCAGGAGGGGAGGGATTTAACTGCCGTTGTCACGCTTGGTGGGAGGGTGAGTATTTTGTCACCAGCAGTGAATTAGGGAAATTTATTTCCAGGGTAATCATGAAAATTATGTGCACCAAAATGGTAGGATTCAAATATTTGAAAGTATATTACATACATTTTAATTAATTACGTTATTTAAGGGCTCATTGAATTTGCATAAAATGAAGCTTATATTTTTATAAAATAATTTTTAATTACTTATATATTTATTGTTTATAAAATTTCTTTTTTTTTCTGCAAGAGAAAAAACACATTACGTAACTTAATAAGTGCGATAAAAATAAATACGTTATATAATATTATATTGATAATAAGTAAATATCATTTATTCATAAAAAAAACTATGCTATATTGAATAATAATTATGCAGCATTAATGCTGTATAATATAAATATGCATTCATAAACTACGCAATTTATTTTATTCTTGTTAATAAAAACAAACGCAATATTCCAGGTCCACGCTGTGAACGCCGTATGATGCGAATTCCATTCAAACCTCTATCTGAGCGCATGTTACAAGAACCATTCTGGCTTGGACTGATCACCGTGATGATAGTCCTGTGTTGTATTGGTATCGTATGGTGCGCCAAGAGACATTTCCCGGAGAAACTAGAGAAACTATTAGCTGAGGAAGCAGACAGGACGAGAACCAGTGAGTCAAAAATCTAAAAACTGCAGTTTTCTATGCAGATTCTGCTGTTACTTTTTAACTAGATTTTTTGTAGTTTTTATAATGGATATTTTTTATATAACTGGCATTTAGAACTTTGTACAATATTGAGCATATATTATCATTAATATACAATTGGCATTATTTCTATCTTCAAGTGCATATACAACATATTCATGTGCGCAGCAAATTGTTAAAAAGCATTGTTTTTAAATACGAGTATACTGCGCGAAGTTACAATAAATATATAAATGCACCTATACATTTCTCTAAAGTTGAATATTTGCTTTAATATTGTTATTTTTTTTTATCTTGACACAATGAGGAAGACCAAAAATTTAGAGGGGTATTTTTATTGCATATTCTAGAAGAGGATATTGTCTTGAATCGATAGATATGTGAACTTATAATATTTTAGTTCATTTATTATTTTTAAAGTCATGAAGTGACGTCACATTCGATAACTTTTTCTTATGCTCGCATATAATAAGTTAACGACTGTGACGTCATTTTTTGATTTTCAAATATTAATTAAAAATACATAGCGAAGTCAAAAATTAGACTTTTGCATATCAATCGATTCAAGACAACGTTCTTTTTTAGAATATGAATAAAATCAACCCCTAAATATTTTTTGTTTTCTTCATTAAATTACTTAAATTAACACTAAATAGCACTACTTTTTTTTTTTTTTAATTTTTTTTTCAATTAATACTGTAACTATTATTTAAGTAACTGTACAAAGCTCTAGATGCTTGAAGTTGACTGATAATATAATTTAAAAATAATAATCATAATTTACATGTCTCATTAAGATCATGACATAACAATGTATTTTGGATTACTAATTAAGTATTTTTGAAAGCAAGCATGTGTTGATTAATTTTTTTCTGCTTGCTGCGTATTTTGCAAGAGTATTGGTGTCTACATCCATTTTTTTTTTCAGTTTCAAGCTAATTTCTTTTATAAGCAATTCAATTGATTAAATAATTATTGCTATTTTATTAAAAGGTAAAGAAATGAAAGATTTTGTACTTTCAAATGTGGATTTATATGCGATTTGTTTATTGTGACACAACAAAATATCAAAGAATCAAAATTATCTAATTTTTAAATACATTTTGATTGATTGGTAAATTGATTGATTGATTGATTAATTTATTGGTTAGTTGATTGATTGGTTAGTTGATTGATTGATTGATTGATTGATTGATTGATTGATTGATTGATTGATTGATTGATTGATTGATTGATTGATTGATTGATTGATTGATTGATTGATTGATTGATTGATTGATACAACTAAAAACTCCCAAGTAAATCCATCAAGCTTTTTAGATATAAAATTGACAACTTAAAAAAATGGATGTGGGTACTAAAAAAAAAGCAGGCGCTAAGTTTTGGCTGTTTGCTTGTTTGCTTTGACATCGCTACAGGCGGTTACATGACGTCATTATCCCGTGACCAATCATGTGCGGCCATGGCAGGGGCTGCTAGCCCATTAGCCCCCTCAAGGTCCTCTCTACTGGGACGCTTGGGAATAAGAAAACCTTCACTACTTTCTCTAACACCTTCAAGTCCAAAGGATCCCTCAGCACCAAGAACTTTCAGTTTAGATGATCTACTTAGGCGTAAGTATTCATCTAGCACTATCACGGCAAAACTTTCTGAACGTTACTGTGGATTAAAACTATGAAATGATTGATATAGCTAAAATTGAACAGAGTTAAGGGCATTTTGGATAAGTATAAACACATTTAATTATAAATTAGGAAGAGATTACAACTTGGCTTTGAATAGACAAAATATTACTCAGATTTAATTAAAAGAAAAAAAAAACTTTGCAAAAATAAGTAACGTAAACTCTAGTATACTGTATAATGTCCATTTGTGATATTTTACTTACCATTTTTCAAATTACGTAGCTGGTTTTTGTTATATTTACATAATAATGCAATAACAATGCAATAATAATAATAATAATGCAAAAATAACTGACGTAAGCTATAAATATTCATTCTACAATTAAAAATAAAAACTTTGAGACCTTTTTTCGTAAATTTCATAGCGGTAGGCATTTTGCTTCACAATTTGTAAAAATAATATTTATTTAAAGAAAAAACTTCTCAAAGTGTTTCCTAAAGCTACAGGTATATAAATAAAATATTAAGCAAACTCACAGCAATATACAGGTTTTAAAATGCAAGTTCAGGACTGAAGATTTTTGTAACCGTCATTTTTACGATATATCGTATCTACATAAAACTATAACAGGTGGAGAGAACTTATTATAAAATTATGAATTTTTTTTTGATACACTCGACTTTTAGCTATGAAGAATAAATTTTTTTTAGTTTAACAATAACTTAAAATTTAAACGTTTGGAAAGTTTTGCAAAAGACAGTGCACCGGCTGTTTAATTAGTCTACGAAATAAATATTTATTTTGGAAAAAAAAAATATTAAAATCGTACCCCTATACGGGCAAAGTTAAATACGTAACAATTATGCTAGCCCATTTTCAGCAAAATTCAATCATTAAAACATAATTTATGCTATACTGCATAAGAACTATGTTATATGGCATAATTATTATTTTTTATAAAGAACAATTATTTATGCTGTTCTATTTTAACAAAAATTATGCTACAATAATGAAATAAACGCAGCATAAATTACGTAATTTCTTCTTTCCGTATATAAATTTAAAAAAATCAAATAATAAGTCCAATTGATAAGAATATTATCTAATCTTTGTTTTTTATTTTTTAAATATTATTTACACATCAATACTGTTTCTTTTTTTTTTTTTTTTTTTCTCCGAACTACTACCCTAAATTGTAAACTTTTTAAACAGCTTCCATAGAAAATGAATTATCAAAATAATAAAAACGCAGCTTGCCTTAGCAGCGCCATTGCTTTACACTAAGCGGTGAATTATAAAACTAAAATTTGTGCTAGAAAAATTCAATAATTTAGAGGCTGTTAATTATAATTAAGAATATTTTAGCTATACTTTATAGAATGTCTAATATTATTGCTAGTCTTTTTGAAATGAAAATACTGCTAATTTTTTTACAATATTTTTGCATTCAAAATTTTTATAATATTTTTAAGAACACGATACAGGTTTTTTAATTAAATTTTAGAGATTTTTTAATAATTTTTTGAATGATAAGTTTTTTAACATTAAGAAAAAATGCAACTTTTTTATTGTTACTAACTTGACACAAAAATACTTTAATTAAAAGCACCTAAATTCTTTTATTTCACAAAACTATGGTTATGAAATCACAGTACATATTAATCATACACAATTTTTATCACACTTAATTAAACCATTTTAATTTATTCATATTTAAACAACATTTAATATTAAACTACAGTTTAAAGATATAAAATAAAACATTATTATTAAGCTATAGACCACCATGAAACGACATGTGCTTTTTAATGATTAAACACGAAATGGGATATCTAAAACTGATGATAATTTTCATCAGAATATAAATGTGGCCATTAGAGAGCGTGAAAATAATGTAAAGTTTGCTATTTACGTGACTATTCTTGTTTTTGAGGTCAGAAACAGACACAAATTAGTATGAAAATGTTGTGCGGGTTGCATAAGTTGAAATTTTGTTAACACTGCTACGGTGCTTTTTTGAGACATACTAATGTTATAAATTATGTAAGTCCCATCCAGTGTTTTGTGATGTAAATGCTAATGTTTTCTACTGGTCTATATCTTTAACAATAAACTAAAAAAAAACTAATTTTATATTTTACAACATGTATCTGTACTTTGAGAGTTTTATTTCAGGAACTCCATCACCACGAAAAAAGAGAAATAATTCAACCCCAACACGTAAGCCTATCGACAAGAAACATATTTTACAGCAGTTAGTAACTCCTTCTGGTAGTGGAAATACGGCGAGTACCAGCGCTGGTCGTAAGGTAAATTGGTTTGGATAAAACAGACATCTAAAACACCTGTTTAATAATATTGTGTCGCATAATAAAATTCAAATTCAAGTTAGAATTTTTTTTATTTAGCAACAGAACCAGTCCACATACACTGAATGTAAAAGAATACAAAACAAACATAAAAACACTGATGGAGAGATTTTTTTTTTCAAAGTTAATAAATTGATTAATTGGCTAACGCACTCAAACACCTTGCTGCAACAAATAAAAATGTAATAACAAGAATAGAAAAATTAATGGGAATTACAATAACTATAATAATTAATAAATAATAGACATATAGATAAAAAAAATAAAAATGCAATAAAGAGATCCGGATAAAAAAAAAATTTAAAAATAACATAAATATGTTCAATAAAATTAAAATGATTTATCTATCAGTTATAGAACATAGTAAACTGGTAAATTTTTCTCTTTTACAGTTTATATAATTATATAAAAAAAAAACAGTTTTTTTTTTTGAAACACTGAAAGTGAGATCAGAAATTAGAAAGATTTTTATTTTTATTTTTATTTTTTTTTTTATTAATAAAAATATGAATACATACATAAGTGCCACCAAGACAATGAAGTCTTATCGGTGGGTGCTTAATCAACATAATATAAAACTGTTAGTACGCATAAACAATATTATAATAGAAATTTAACAAAATCAGCACATTTCCTTTTATATATATATATATATATATATATATATATATATATATATATATATAAGGAAATGTGCTGATTTTGTTTAAATTCTATTATAATATTGTTATATTATATATATTATAATATATATGTTATATATTATACAAATTAAATTAGTATAAGTATGTATGTATATATATATATATATATATATATATATATATATATATATATATATATATATATATATATATATATATTTATTGACCCAGGCAGTTCATAGCAACATATTCATGTAACAACAAGTGTTGGTCTTCTCAAACTTAAATTAAAAGAACAGAATACAATAATTATACGGTAATACATAAGCACTGAATTCAATTATACAAAAAAAAAAAAAATAGAGAACAGAACTTAAGAATTATGTGCATTAATTTTCTTGATTGGAAAGTAATTTTAATTTAAGTATACTTTTTTAATCCTATATTTATCACCATTCATCATACGTATTTATTCATCATTATTTATACGGCTTTACTATATATGTTGGCAACCATTGCCGAATTCGCTCATTGGCCGAAATAAGTGACCACGTCGCGGCGTGGCAATGCATTTTTTCCAAGATCCGAAATCCTGCACTTGTGCATCGTAATATTGACCATAGTCAAAAATGTTGTCAAATTTAATAAGAAATCATTTTTATAAATTTATAAATATTTAAATTTATTGAAAACCATAGTATAAAATGATGTAAGTTATAATAAGAGAAAAATATATGATATTATTCATACTAATAACGAATATCGTAACCTGCGCATTAAACATTTTGACCTCGCTGCAGAGTGGCAATTATCAAAAAGTCACTCCATGAACTGGCTAAAATGTATTGGCCAAAAATTTGGCATTTGTTAAAAACCACTCCGCAACGTGGTCAAAATTACGATGCACAAGTGCTGAATTTCGGATCTTGGCAAAAATGCATTGCCACGCCACGACGTGGTCACTTATTTCGGCCAATGAGCGAATTCGGCAATGGTTGCCAACATATACATATACAATGAAAAGCGTTTTACACATGGTATATAATTGTTTTATAGTGTTTTATCAATAGTTGTCATTGAAAAGTTTGATTTCTTTCATAGGTAAGCTTGGGTGAGCTGATTCAATTAAGTGAGAAAAATAAACGCGCAAACAGCGAGGATGGACCCGTACCTTCTGAGGCTGAAACTTCCTTGGATTTGGACCCAAAATTAGAGAAGAAGGTAATTATTTACTAATTTTAATAACTTTTCTTCTCTACGCTTAACAATGGGAAATATTATTACATAAAAATACGTTTAAATGCTTTGTATAATTCTATGCAGTAATTATTGGTAGTTATTTTTGTAATTAGTTATATGTTTAGCAGAAATGTTGATATAAAAATATTTTTATAGAAAACTAGAGAGAGAGAGAGAGAGAGAGAGAGAGAGAGAGAGAGAGAGAGAGAGAGAGAGAGAGAGAGAGAGAGAGAGAGAGAGAGAGAGAGAGAGAGAGAGAGAGAGAGAGAGAGAGAGAGAGAGAGAGAGAGAGAGAGAGAGAGAGAGAGAGAATTCTAAAAAATTGAATCTGGGAATAATAAATTAAAAATTTGAATAAAAATAAAATAATTATTCAATAAGAACCTTTATAGACTCAAAATGAAAACATCGTCTTACAGATTTGGAGTGATTTATAATATACTCATTCAATTGCAGTTTAAGATTTAAGGTCACTTTTTATTAACCCTTTTTTTTTTTCTACACTTCAATTAGGTGACATTCGCCCGACTCCTCGACCGCGTCTCAGCTGAAATGAGCTCCGGTTCAGGAGGTTCAGGTTCCCCACCCACTCAAGCTGCACATGCACACGGAAGAGACAGTTTACCAAACTCCAGTGAAGAAGCTACTACATTATCAGGATCAGACCCTGCCTTACCTTCAGGTGGACGTCGATTGTTGGGTGCATCAAGAACACGACTATCTCGCATGTCAAGTGCTGACTCAATATTAGCAATGTTCAGGTTAGTGTAGTGGTTAGAGATATTCATCTGTGATACATGAGGACCCAGGTTCAAAACCAAGTAAAGACTTAAATTTTATTTTGCATTTTGGTAACACTTTTTTTTTTTTTTTTTTTTAAAGAAAAGTAGATTAATTTACGAAGCATGTTTCTTGTACACGCTACACAATTTTAAATTTATCACGAATATACTAATTTATTTGCAAAAATATTACTTAATTTTTATTATTAAAGAAAATCAACACTTGTCATTACCGTAATAAAGCACTGTCTTGCTGCATACAAAAAAACAAAACAAAACAAAAATGACTAAAAATTATTCACAAAAAATAAAATTAATTTTTGAATAAAAAGAACATTAATATATATATACATATATTGTATTGTCCACACGGACAAAAATAACTAAGAAATATTTATACTAGCTCATTTTCAGTACAATTGGTTTATTATGGCATAATTTATGCTACATTGCATAATAATTGTAATAATTATGTTATAATGGCATAAATGTAGCATGAATTACGTAATTTATTCTTTCCGTGCATAATTTAATTTTTATTGAAATTGATAACGTTAATTTGTAATTTGTAGTGTGGTACATTGAATTAAAAAATAAAACGTCTAATCCTCTTTTAAGATACAAATTCTTATTATATAAAATGAGTCCAAAAATGTATTATTGTGATCTTTAAATCTGACAACAATATACAGCTTTTATCTTTAATATCTAATCAATTGTTTTGTATTTTTAAATTAATTATATACCAAAAGTCATTTTCATACAAATTATGTGATTTTTTTTTAACAAACAAATTTAATATGCATAAACATCAATATATGTGACTGCAATATAATTTTACCATTTTTTTTTAATAAAACTTGCAACAATTTTATATGTATGCTTTATAATGTTATGTTTATGAATAAATGCTTTAAAAAATGCAATGTTACCATTTTTTTTTAATTAATGTTAATAAAAAGCAATTTTTAAAATATTGTATATTATTATAATAAAATGTAATGCTAATGATATAACAAAATTAAAATCTGCATTGAACTATCACTATATACCTGATCATAAGTAAAATGAATTGTGCATGTTAATAAGATGCTTTATTTAGCTATACAGAGAATCCAAACTGGGCTGATTGCACCACTTAGTATTAGCTGCTATGTATGACACAAATATATTTGCAATGATTTTAGAACCACGTTCAACCCTAAGACGTCTCCCTCTACCCCGTCTAGCCCCCAGGATATCTCAGATCAAGATTCTTCTGCAGTACCGACTCCAGCATCTTCTAGTGCTCCTGATTCTCCTATGTCAGTACATCAGTCTACTATTGAAGTGCCCGTCATCAGCTCAGGTTAGTAAACAATAATTTAAATTTAACTTAGAAATAGACAATATATGCAATTAGATTGTCACCAATGTTGTGTGTGAGGTTATCTGAGTATATAGACAGTGGTAAAAATATCGCGTTTTTTTATTGTGACAGCGATAGTAAACTAGCTCTCTGATTGGCTACTGGGTTCCCTCTAGCCAAACAGAAAGCTAGTTTACTATCGCTGTCACAATAAAAACGCGGTATTTTTATCACTGTCTCTACCTATAATCATTTTAATTATTTATTTATTTTATCTAATATCATTAATCAATATTTTTACGTGGAATAATACACGTTCGTAACAAAAAAATTCATTATCTTTTATCAGTTTGACGTGCTGTTTTATCACCATGCAGTGAAGTGTTTATCAATAGACAGACAGCCGCAAATGTTAGCAAATAACGAAGATAAGAATTGTATTTTGCGTATTTAAAAAAAAAGTAAATTGATTATGATTAATTGATTGATGTACTTGGTAACCTTTGCTTAAGTGTGCAGGCAAAAGTTACCAACAGTGAAATCATATCGTGATTTTAATAAATTAAATAAAAATACTTAATGAATGAAAATGATATTAAAATCCCACATCATTCAATTCAAAATAATTCCCTCTTTCCAAAATTACCCCCTTTTTTATAGTCTTTCTTCGTTATTTAAGTTTGTTACGATAGAACTTATACACGACTAAATATAAATATACTACTTGAAGAGAGCTGCAAACTTACTCTTTTTATGTGGGCTCTTATGATTATAAAACTATGAATTGATGTAAAAACGTTATTCCTCAGAAATGTGTTTTCACGTTTTGAATCGTAAGCTCTCAATAACGAGTCATCCAAATAATAAATATATTTAATAAATAATAATTATTAAATTAATTATTTATTATAATAAATAATATTAAATTTCCCACAGGTGGATCCTCCTCCTCCCTACTTCACCCACCCACAATTCTACTTGAGATCCCTAACATCGAGTATGGTAAATGTCTCAGCCCTATCAAAGAAGTACCTACACCATGTCCCTCCCCCGCTCCTACACCACTTCTCATGCCTAAACGTCATCAAAGTCAGGAGAGAATAGAGGAAGATGAAGCTCTGAGGATAGAAGTTCTGCACCCTGCAGCGGCAAGTACTTCCAGTTTACGACGTGAGTCATTAAGTATTGACAAGACTAGTTTGACTGTCAATTCTCCTACCAGTCCACAACCCGAGGACTTGTCTCCAACACGTCTCAAGGTATGTTTTATACATGAAGAAACAAATCTAACCAATTTGTAACAACATACACTTCTCCTAATACTAGATTGAGCGGATATAGTGTAATTAACTATGTTAAGTTAACTGTGATTGGCTAGTAGGTTTATAACACGCTCTCTGATTGGCTTAGCACCACGAATACAGCTTTTGGCGGGAACGATCTTGTTTTGGCCATAGAATCTACATGACATAAATTCAGTATAAATTACTTAATTTCTTTATCCTTGGGTCTTTTTAGTATGGGAAAAAAATATCTGAAATTTTTAAAATTTTATCTTATTGTATTGCGAGCCTGTTTTACAAGTCTGGCTCAATTTTTTCCCATTGCCAGAAAAATGTTTATACATTATAACAATACTACATATTATAATGCATTTATAATGGTAAACAATTGTTTCAATAACTTATTTCTATATTATTTAGTAAATACTTACTACTTGTTCTTTTTTTTAAAATAACGTACATCATAATATGGTAGATTAATGACTTTCGCAATAAATTGAATGATTGTTGCTTTTAATACGTATAAAATGCTAACGTTCAGTTTAAATTTGTATAGCACCTTTTTCCGGGAAAAAAATGAAACTAAAAACATGAAAAATAGTAATGAGTAATTTAAAAAATAAATAAACATGAATAATTTTTATTTTTTTTTATTTTTCAAGCCTTAATTATTGATATACGGTTTCAGGCACCTCCGAACTCTCTACAAATACCAATCATCTGTTTACCTTCAGATGACGAGATGAGTCCTAAAGGAGCTCCAAGTATTGTCATACCTATTTTGACCGTCCAAACCCCTTCTCCTCCCTCTATACCTGCTGGTTCACCCCCTCCTAGACGAGCTTCTTTAGGGAAGTTAGGGAAAGCACCAAATAAACGATTACTTCGAGATTTTGTATCTGATAAGCCAAACTCTTTGGACTTTCCATCAGCACCTCCAATGATTACTATCACTGGTAAGACTAATTAAAAAAATAATGAGAAAAATTAAACAGAATTAGGATGTAAATTTTTTTGCATATATTCTAAAAGAGAACATGGATCAATATACAGTATATGGGAATTTCTAATTTTTCAATTCGTTAAGTATTAATGAAAGTCGGTAAATGAAGTCACGGTGGGTAACTTTTTTCTATGCTCACACGACACGCATAAGCTATCTATTGCAACGTCATGTTTGGTTTTTAAATATCTAATTAAAAATAAAAATACTAAAAAGTTATAAAGTTACATATTTATCGATTCAGAACGAGGACTTCTTTTAGAATACGAAATAAAATGTCCCTTTTAAATTTTTCACTCATTACGAAACAAATTTGATAATGATGATGATTACAAAATTTTGAGACCTATAATCCTAATATAGTTGGATATTATTCAATGCAATGAAATTAAATACTTCAATCTAATCATTATCCAGTCCAATCGCTTATTTAAAGTTTTATTATTTTTTTTTTATTTTTTTTTAAATAAAGCTTCTCTTTTGACTATTCCACACCAAGTCGATCATCATCTTCGTTAAATTGTATTTGTTAAAAGCATAGAACACCTTGAACAAAAAAAGTGTGTAATATCCTAACAAACCTCAAAATCAACGTTGATTTAGCCGGAGTCATTGATTTCTAATTTATTTTCTATTCACAAAATGGCTAGTTTTACGCTTGTTTTAAAATCAACGTTGATTTTCAGATTTGTTATCATATTATACAACTTTTTTGTTCGAGGTATTCTACGCCTTTAAGTTAAAAAAACATATTGTTTCAGGCACAATGAGTGAAGCTGAATCAGACGCAGACTCACCCGCAGTTAAAGTAACAGTTAACTCTGGTATGACATATCTAAGTCCATTCTCCATGTGTGCACAAACACAAAGAACTGCAAGTGAATCTAATCTAAGTTCATCAGGTTATAGTTCAATGGCAAGTCCAGGACCTTCAAGATGTGGTTCAAGTAATCCTTTATGTCCTTCAGAACCTGAAGAAATATTAACACCTGCAGCACCAACACCACCTATACCACCTCCAAGAAAACCTAGTCCTTTAATAAGAACACCTGCTATACAAGAACCAATACAAAATAATATAGATTCTAATGATGAAGGTTTTGGTACTGATCATTTAGAAGATTTAAATAGTAAATTACAATTACCATCAATTGTAGTTCAAAATGTTGATGGTTCACATTTAAGTCCTGTAAGTTCAAGAAGTGAATCACCATTAAGTGATAAAATGTGTGGTTTAGATAGATTTTCACCATTATTTTATCATAAACCAGAAATGCCATTTACTGATTCTGATGGATTATATGATTGCCCAAGTTCTGAGGTACTTTCTGTACCGTCTACAAGAAAAGCTGCGGGGTCAAAAAGGTAAGTAAGTGATATTTTTATGAAATTGAAAATTCAAAAAATTATTTGAGAATGTATTTTTAAAAAATGATTATTTTAATTTGACTTTTTTAATGGGTATGAAAACTATATGAAAGATTTTTTTTAATGATTGATATTTTTATTTATCGGTTATTTATTAATTTTGAATGATTCATTATTTGGCTTGAAAACTGATTTTAAATTAGTAAGCCTATGGTGCAGTAGTGTAAGTAATTTTGCCTATAAGACCTTTTATTATTATTATTATTATTATTGAAAGTGACTGCAGTTACAGGTAAAAATTGTGGTTGTTCCTAAAAGCTTCCCAGGTTGGCCTTTTGCTTCACAATTTACTAATAATTATACAATATATTTTTTAATGTAATAAAAAAAAAACGTTTCTTGCATCAGGCTTATGGTAATTAATAACGTATATTTTATTTCAAACATTATACATATCAGTATATCGGAAAAAAGTAAGAGTGCTAGAATGGAAGAGAGGGAAAGTCACAAAGTGTTACAATGCACAATTCATTTCTCGTTTTGGAACAATTTTATTATTATTTAATTTCGATGTTTCGCGGAAATCATAATGTTAATAATGTTAATATCAAAGACGATGCCGCTATCTAAAGGAAAGTGTAGTAAATAAATACATTACCATGATGTAAGAGCAGCGTTACCAAGTTCTCTGAAAATCATGAATGAATGCTTTAGCGGTATCCCCTTTGATGTTCATTATGAAGTATTGTTCGTTCATTGAAGTCTCCATGCGAATATATAATATTATGAAAGGAATATTTAAAGTAAAATTTTAAAATTCGTTTTTTTTTTATTTTTTATTTTTTTTTTTACAACTCTTACTGTATCTGCAGCTATAATAAAGTATTCAGAAAATAAATTAAACAAGTAAGAAAAAAAATAAAATAAAAACAATTATATTACTTATGCTTGCCCATTTTCAGCATAATAGTTATTTATTCATCACAACAAAATTTATGTTAGTATAACTATTTATGCTATTTTAATTTAACAACTTTAAAGCTATAATGCCATAAATAGCATAATTTCTTCTTTACGTGCAGTGGATTGCACGTTGCAGTTAAAGAATTTAGGAGGACTTTTTAGGAGGTACAACCGCAATTTTTTTACCTATAATCTCAGTTTTACTTTCAACTTAATATGCACTTAATATGTTCTCACTCTCGGCTCATTGACAATCATTTCTACATTGCCTCATTTTGAGTCAATAACTTAAGCTAATGCATTCATTGTATTATGATTGTTGGATGAAAAAAAAATAGATATTATATATTTTTTTAAATTTGTGTGTAAGCTAACATACGTCACAGTTTTTTTTTTTTTTTTTTTTTTTTTTTTTTACGAATCAAAGATGTATCATTTCATTTGTATTCGGTCTGCTGTAGCCACAAAAAAAAAGAAGCATGTTAAACAATTAAAGAAGAACGAATCACACATTTTTATCCCTCGTCCTTTTAGATTAGAATTCACCAATTTAACCTTCAAGCATTTCTGTTTAGTACGTAGTTATATCCCTTGTCATACACGGTATTTAATATTGATTGATTTATTGATCTATTGATCTATCAATTGATCGATTGATTGATTGATTGATTGATTGATTGATTGATTGATTGATTGATTGATTGATTGATTGATTGATTGATTGATTGTGACTACAGACGTGAGAGACGACGCTCGACTGCCAGTGTGCGAGGCCTAGGAGGTTTACTGGAGGTTCCTGGCAAGGACGCGCCATCACAGACACAACAACAAACAGTGCACAGGTGCGGTGCAAGAAAACCCAGTCCTAAACGTCGAGCCGCGCGCATTGCACCGCCTAGTAGTTCCTCCTCCTCAGAGAGTTTGAGTTCCTTCAGGTGAGATTAGAGCGCTGCATTCCAAACACACACACATATACATCACATTGAAGTCAAAGGGACTAATGTTATAACTTTTTGACATTAAATATTTATGTTTCCTATATATATTTTACGTAATTTTTGAGAAGCAATCGGAGTTATTTATTTTATTAATTTTATTTTGAAGCAATATCATGCAAAAATGTTGTAAAATGTTGCAAAATATAAAAAAATTATGAAAATGTTGAAAAAAAAATGTTGGTAAACTTTGAAAATAAATGGGTCTTAAACGACTTAAAATTGCGCAATTCGCACTCATTTTTCACTAAAAGTGACCTAACTATGTCAGAAAAAAATACTGAAAACGTTAAATCCGGTCTCTACATAACGCTATTGGTTTTTTCTTTTTCTTTTCTATGCGATTTGATAAGCATGTTGTTGACATATGTCAAAGATCACAGGGTCAAAGTCAGCTCACGTCAGACAGTGTGGTGGCAGACTACCAACGTATGGCGCGTGGAACAACATTACGAAGCTACGAGTTGAATGACGTTTTCGCATCCTCATTCAAAAATTGATGATATTGTTGTAATAAATGGTTATTAAAGACTGTTTTAGAAAACAAGGTAACCTCATCCCTTTAAGATAATTAGACCCTCACAATATTCAAAGTTACGTTAATTATTTTGCTATTGTTCGATATTTAAAATTGTGATTCTCTTAAAACAGTGATTTTCACCTCAAATTTCAAGAAATTTCCTTATAAGTATTTCTGTACATGAGAAAAATGTCAAAAAGTTATAACTAAGCACCTTTGTTCTTTACCAGTTTTTAAAATTTTAAAAAAATGATTTTTTTTTCTCCATTAATTACGTATATTTTAAAGACTGGTACAAAAAAATAGGATAAAATTAGGAATTCTCTTTTTCTGTGTGCAACTTTTAGTCAAATATACTTCTTAATTTTATCCTGATCTAATTAAAACCAATTTATATGAATTTTTATACTTCAAATATTAACATATTAAAAATAAAAATTGTAAACATTTAATATTTATTTTATTTCTGCAGTATTATGTGAACTCAGTTCTCAAAATAGACAAAATTATTTTCACATAAATTGGAAAGAAAAAAATACAAAATATTTGGAATAAAAATGTAACATGGCTCGTAATGATTAAAAAAAAACTCAGAGATTTTTTTAAGGTTAGATTTGCACCTTTTTTTTATCTAATTTGAATTACAATAAGTGTTAGAGAGTTGTTTGGGTTGTGTTAGCACTAAATATCTATCGTGTTGCAATGAAATAAAATGATATCTTAATATTATTGTATCATTACTACTGTATATATAAATAGTTACAGAAGTAAAATACATTGTTTCATATTAACCACTTATGTTTAATCAAAATGCCGGAAAAGGAAGTGCTGGTAAAGGAAACCATGTGACGATAAAAGTGGGAGAAGACTTCGCGCCAGCAGCAAGCTAAGCCTGAGTCAGGCTCGCACTGACCATAAGAGCAAGTTCCGGACGTGCCCCCCCCCCTCCCCCTGTTTGGAGGCATCTAAGGCCAAAAAGGGGCGTAATTAGGGTGTTACGCCCCCTTTGTGGCCCCTAAAGTGGGTGTTACACCCCTTTTTGCGGACGAGGCCCCTTGATTTCTAGTCCGACCCTGCCTGAGCTACCACCCACTTTAAAGCCCTTGTCAACTTACTTTTTCATCATTTAGAATAATATATTGATAATTACCATACCTTATTATCCATGATATAGACACCACCACGTTGATTGTGTATTATTTTCATTTTGACTGTTATATCACGTATCTGACGTCACAGTGTACCGCCACCAATCACAGTCACCGCTCTGGTCACGTGATACATTTAAGCCCCTCCCTCAAGTTCTTTACCCCTATCACGGCCCCATCTGTACATTGTGACGTCAGATACGTGATATATATAACGTTCAAAATGAAAATAAATACAAAATCAACATGGTTGTGTCTAATTCATGGATAATAAGGTATGGTAATTATCAATCTAGTATTCTATATAATAAAAAAGTTAGTTGACAAGGCCTTTAAGGTCACATGGTTTTCTTATTCCGGCACTTCCTTTTCCTGTTGTTAGAGTAAACATAAGCGGTCATTGTATTGGGTAGATTTATTCTTACATTTGTGAAAATAGTTATACATAATAAAAACACGATAGATATATAGTAGAAGTAGTAAAAATCTTATTGGAGATATCGTAATAATGGTTTGTTGCACTTTAGCAAATAATACAGTATGGTAAACAATAACAGGAAAAAAAAATTGAAAAGTTTGTACACAGTTTTTCAGATTTAACGAGTATGACGTCACTAAACGCGTTAAAAATTTGCACGATATAAACGTTAGTTCCATACAGCATTGTGATACTGATTGCTTATGTTAACTCAAAATGCGGAAAAGGAAGTGCCCGGAAGAGGAAACCAAGTGACGGTAAAAGTGGGAGAAAAGTTTGTGCCAGCAGCAAGCTAGGCCTGAGCCACCTCCCACTTTTACCGTCACGTGGTTTCCTCTTCCGGTACTTCCTTTTACGCATTTTAAGTAAACATAAGCAGTCACTGTGTTCAAGATGTATGTGAAATGTCATTTTTTTAAGTGTGCATTAGATAATTTATATTTAAATTAAAACTACAGGAATTTTCGATGAATTATTATTATTTTTGTTTTAATCTTCATCTTAGAACTTAATTTTATATAAAATTTATATAACACCATATATATTTAATATTATCTTATCAAATAATGTTGTCTTAATCTCATTGTTCTTATACAATGAACAATAAAGACAAAACACTCAACAAGTCATTACTTTGTTAATATCAGCGAGGGTCAAATGTGTCTTCATATTGCACCTGTATATGAAATTTTTCAAATTTTAAGCAATCATGCTTGTGACTTGGGGGGAAAAAAATGCAAAATCATCATTAAAAATTTTTTTACATACAATTTCGTGTATGTTATTTGCCTTATATACCTTTCGCGTACATTTATATAACTGTGATACAATGAAAAAGACACGGACACACATTTGTGTTTAGAAATAGAATTAGTGTTTAGAAAGAAAAAAATCTCTGTTAAAAAAAATAAGATTATTGTACTTTTTTAATTTAAAAAAACCTGTATCAATATAGAAAATATTAAAAATCTGAAGCCATGTTACATTTAAAATAACCCAATTTTGCACGAAATATACAATTTTGCCAGGTTAAAGTTAACATTTATATTATCTTCATAAATGTTATACAAATTAATGTTTATATAAATTTCTTCAATGCATTAAATTATAACTAACTGGCATTTTTGTAAAAACGCACTTGCACGATTTTGTTTCCCCTTTAGAATTGCTTTTGGTGTGCTTCATGCTTCTGGCAATTTTTTATTTGTTTTTGCATTCAATTTGTCTCTCTTGTTTTTTTCGTTTTTAAATGAAGTTTTTTGATGATAGAGAATTTTGTGAAGTCTTAATTTTATTGTTACTTCTACTTGAGTACAAATTTACAAGACTTTTATTATTACTGTCGTAAATCAATGGAGGTTAATTGGTTTAAAAAAATATATCTTAAAAAAATTCTGTTATAAAACACGTAAAAGTATGTCTAGTATTCCTCTTTTAAATTTCTTTGGAATCTTTACAGTAGTTTTCTCAAAAATCGTAAAAAAAAAAAAACTTGTTTCTCCCCACAATCGTAATATTAAATTAGGGGACCCTTGGCTTTTCCCTCTCGTTATTCCGCAAGGTCCATATAATAAAGAGGTTGATCGCAGCACAAAACTCACGCAGTTGATTTTATTTTGTGATGGATGTACTTGATTCTAAGTCAATACGATGCCGTTCACCAGCGTTCACCAGTTACGTCACTGATAAGGTGAATAAAAATACACCCGGTGATATGACGTCTTTGGTGAATTCCTTTAAGCTGCGCTACCTTGGTCAAAACTTTTCCCGGAGCATCTAACCTCTTATATATGGACCTTGGTCATTCCGATAAGCTCCAAGGCCAAGGCCAAGGTTAACCTTATCTATCAGATATAATTATATTATTAATTCATATTGTTTCATGAATTCTTTACCAGTCATTTTATTAGCTTTTAAGACTCTGAGTATATTTAATCTAAAAGAACAATTGGTCATAAAAATGATAAAATTAATAATAATGTATTAATAAAAAAAATACAAAATACACGGGCTGTGTATTGATAAAAAATAAATAATAATTTTAAATTAAGCAATTCTTTTAAAATTTTAACATTACATTTTTTTAAAACAATAAAACTTAAATACAGAATTCTGTTAAGCTCATTTTATGTGTTATGTTAAAAACTGGATTTATGTTTTTAATATTCATGTATACATATTATAAGATTTTTAACAAAATGCGTTTTTTTTTTTTCTTTTACTACAATTGTCCCATTTTTATGACTTATATTGAAATAGTCAATATATTAAAATAATTAATATTTGCTCTATGTATTTGTTATAATTATTATTATTATTTTTATGTTAGATTCAATTTATAAAAGTTTATTGTCATAAGAATATGTTGTAAATATATACACAGACAGGGTAAATTTTTATTTACTAAAGAAATCTAAGGTTCCGTAAAAACTGATATATAGGTTGTCCCTTGATATGATATATCTACTAAAAGTTTGTGTATTTATATATATAAAGGGTCCCTAAAATTGATGGTTTTATACAGGGTGTTTGCTACTATTGATATATCTACTAAAGAGTTATGTATTCGTATTTCTAAAAGGTTCATAAAAATTAAAGTTTATATACTGGATGTCCCCTAGCATAATAATTCTAAAACTGATATACAGAAGCAGCCGACGGAGTGAAAGTAACAGTCCGAGCAGACAGAAGCTTGGAAGTCCCAGTAGAGCGACAACTTCCATTGTCAACCATCAGATTGCGACTGTCAACGGGGATGATTCCGGTGAGGTGAGTTCCTCAGGTACTGAATGTGTTCTCGGTAAAAATAAAAAATAAGAGAGGTTGAAATAAAATTTTTAAACAGATCTAAATCAACAAATTAAAATCTTGTAAAACTTAACGGAAAGGGGCATAAAAATTTAAGAGACAAAACAATAAGCAAAACATTTAATTTAAGAAATATAGTACTTTTATTATTTCCACTAATATTTTTATGGTTATAAATTTTACTCTATATACCATCATAATTTAAAATTTGCAGTGAAATATTGTTGAGTAGAATGAGAAGAGTGGCACAATAATTTTTTTTTCTTTTATCTGAAATAATTTTTCTGCGTCATAAAATGGTTTACTTTTATTTGAAAAATTTAAAACTTTGGAATTTATGATTAATTAACAAATATGATATAAAGCAGCCCATAACGTTATATCTAGGCTAATAGAAGGTTTAAAAAATAAGTTTAAAAAAAGTAGCATTTTAATGGTTCGATAAAAACAATAATAATATAATAATAAAAGATAAAATGACACATTTCAATAATAATCAGGGGATGGGATTGAGTTAGGGTGGATAATTTTTCTTACAAGAACTTTCTATCCTGTATTTGTATCTATGGTTCAGACACACAATCTATTTTACCTAATATTATGATGGTGTTTAAAATGCATGTTTTTTTTTATGATTTATTATTTTATATTTAATCACAATACAGGTACAAGTCTATGGATGAAAACTGAACTTTTCTACGACCTTTAAACAAGTAAACTGAAATTTTTAATTTAATTGTAGCCAGCTAGTGCGATAAAAGTTTGAATAAGGAAGGCCAATATATTTTTCATATTGAATATTCTAAAAAGGGGCATCGATCTTGAATATATTTGCGATTTTGTAATTTTGTAGTTCATTGAGTATTTTTAATTTGAATTTTTTAAATAGTATTAAGACATAAGGGTTGATAACTTTTACGTGAATTTTCTGGCCAATGGTATCGACTGTGACGTTACATCTTTATTTAAAAAATTTAATAGACTTAAAAATTACAAAATCACACAAATGAATCAGAACGATGACAATTTTTCAGAATATGCTACAATAATGACCCCCTCCCCTTTTTAATTTTTGGTATTTGTCATTATTGTTCAAAATGACAAAGCTACGGCAAAAAAAAAAAAGTTAATTTATGATGCAATAACTATGAAATCCTATCATATAGCTTTTATGCTTTAGAAAATAATATAATGTTTATTCAGTGTTTTTAAGGTTTTCATTATTACGTTTGCCAGTAATTTAATATAAAATTATTAGTATACTCTGTAAGTTACCGTATATCTCTGTGCTTTTATAAAAAGCGTGTTCGTAAATTTCATATATACTCACCAACATCTTAATACTCAAAAAAAAAAAAAAAAAAAAAATGCACATACGTATTGAAAAAGTATTTTGTGATCCTCATTTCATTTTTTTTTATGTTCCGGAGCAAAATAAAAGTTTACGAACAAGCATGAACCATTGCCAAAACATGATTATTTTAAACGGAAGCACCCCCTTTTCTCTGAGTCTAATCAAGTTATAGGTACCAAATTTAACACGTATTAACTTCAGTATTACATTGATCACCTTTAAAAAATTTAAGTTTATTTAGTAAAAAATGCTTGAAAAAAGAGAGGTGCATTCGGTTGTAAAAAAAATCTCTTGTTTTGACTATGGTGTAGTAATTATTTGTATTTTGATTTTTATTTAAAGTATCATAATTTATCATAATTCTAATGATGTAATTGTTATGTTATTGTTAAAGCTACCTCATCAGGAAGGTAGCGAACTGACGACAGGGAAATCTTCCTCAAATAAATATTCTCAACCTTCCATCAGGGTAGCAAGGAAGATTTCAAGAATGAAAGCAATTGGCAACCAAATCAGGTAAAATTTCTAGCAATATTGAGTAAGATATTATATTCACACGCATATTTGCACAGTACAATTTTTGTAAATTTTATTTTATTAAACTAGAAATCAAATTATTTACATCATGTACTCCATTGAAAAATATTATATTTTCTTACAATATAATGTATTGATCATTAAAGCTAAATGTACCATATTTTTTGCACGTACAAAAAAAAAAAAAAAAAAAAAAAAAAAAAAACGTTCATTGAAATATACACAGTTTTATATCAGTAAAAAAATTACTCCATTTTTTTTGGGCTTCCGCGTCTTTGAAAAGTTTATTTAAAGATTTTTTTTAAAGGCATATCTATTTACCTATTAATATGCCCTGTCCACTCGGAGCTATATTTAAATTTGATGATATGTGATCTTAATACGGTTGGACGTATTAATGAAAAAAATCATGCAATCAAAGTCATCATCTGTTACAAATATTGCTCCTTGCGAACAAACAAATTAACTGTTAAAAATGCAACTGTTTTGAGACTGACTTTAAGCAATCTCAATCACATCCACTTTCATTTTAACGTACTGCGCATGTGTAGTAAGTAGAAATACAAAAGTGGACGTGTTAAAAATTGCTACAAGTTAGCTTTGAAATAGTTACTATTTTATTAGTTAAAAAGTTGAGGTATTTCAAAATTCATTTCGTAAATAATATTTTCAGGTTTCTGCGTCGCTTGGAAATGAGTTTACGTAAACGTGATCAACAGAGTCCCTCTGATAGTCTTGACACTGACCTATCCTCCCCAACCTCCTCCCCTACTTTACCAAATACACCAGGTCTATTGCGCATGAAGGCACGTGCATTCTCCAGGAGACAAATGCCAGGACGTAATAGGTGTGAGTTAGCAACCTTTCTACTAGGAGCTGCAGCCGCACCTGTGCATCAGGATTCAGATTAAGCTACTACAGTGCACATCATTTCTGCGCATCAAACCTACTGCACATCATTTCTGCGTATCTAATCTACTGTCCATAATTCCTGCGCATGACGTCAGATTAAGACATTGCGCATCAATTCTACGCATCAGGTATTTCAAACTAAACCCATGCGCAATGTATTTATCTATTTTTAAGTGTGTTATTGCGCATTTTTTTTATAATACAGAGCATTCTGCACGTATCTATGAATCCGTTATTGAAATTCATATTGCTTTTGCAATTCCTCCGCGTTATACTAAATACTTGAACTCAGTGCAGAATAAATAAAAACTTTCCATATTTAAATAAAGCAGTAGCATTAAATAACATTTTTAATGAAATTTTCTAATTGTGAACGAAAAATCCGATGACTATATAACATCCAAACCAGTGATTAAAAGAAAAAACAGGCTGAAAAATATAGAAGTTCTGACATAGAAAAAAAAAAAAACACAAAGAAAGGAAATTAAGTAAATTGTAAAGTAGAACAAAAATGTGGAGAAAAAAAAACTCATTCAATTGGAATTTCAGTAAATGAAACCAAAATAAAATAATGGTAAAATTATATGTTTACAAAAAGATGCAAGAAAACTTTTTTTTTTTTTTTTTTTTTTCTGATTCTTGTACATAAAATTTTCACGCTGAAACTAGAGTACTCTAGCCTCTAGCTGAAACTTATTAAATGGAATGGCTCAGTTATTTCAACGAAAATCGTAATTTATGTTTTTTAAAACAGAAAAAAAAGTACGATTTTAATTTTGAAAAAAAGGGGGAGAAAAAATGAAATGACTATTATTTTGAAAATAATATAGTTGGCCTAAATTATTTTTAGTAAATAAATAATTATTTAAAAAAAAAATTATAATTATAATATTTTCTCGTCACTTAATGGAATAAAAATTAAACATATTTTACAAAATAAATATGCATTTTTGTGCTCAAAAAAATAGAAAAAAAAAATTATTAAATAAGTAGATATTAGAATTTGTGAATGTTATAAAAATATTTTTAATTTTAAAACAATTAAATATATATCGTGTTTTGATGTTATAGAGATAGTTGCACACTCTATTGTTGTGATTTTAAATTGCTATTTAATAATAATAACTAACTAGTAACAATTATAGGGTAGTATGAAAGCCCTAAAATATCTGTAGATTTTTTAATAGCTTTATGAAAAAAAAATATTAATAATATGATATAAAATTCTTCGTATTAATTTTTAATGGAATATGTGAATTATTTACCTTTAAATAGTACAGTGAGAAAATATATTAGTACTTGGAACTTATGTGTGGTTGGGTTTTAGTCGGATGAATTGGAACTTAAGGGAATGTGTTTTTCAAACAGTGCTAACAGGTCTGTTTAAAAAAACCTCATACGTAAAGTTTTTTTTTTTTTTTTTTACTCTATAAATTTAAAAAAAATCAACATAAGTTTGTTTTGTTTTCAAAGTACTGTATATGTAACAAATATCAACTCGTTTTGTGAATCAATTATCTGAGAAAAACTAGCATGGGATATATACAGGACACCTTAAACTACCTGTGCTATTTTTTCCCACAAAAACCGATAAACGAAACAATTTGAAATTTGGTACACATGCATGCTTTTGAATGTGCAAAAAAAAAAAAAAAAAAAAAAAAAAAAAAAAAAGAGTTCCGTCACGTTAGAGGTTTTATGAATTACTTTCGATAACCTATATGTGGTTAATATGAACCCATTTATGAGCTATGAGTACTAGTGCATTTTTCTCAAAATAGTTAAAATAATAACTAACAATATTTTGCTCATTCAAATAAAATATAAACGAATTTTATTCTAATTTCAATCTATTATACTGTAAAAAAGAAAATAATTATTATTTTAATTTAATGAATTAAGCTATTTTTTATATAAAAAAATAATAAATAACTTTTATAAATTTTAAGAATATCTGTATATATATATAATTAAAATAATAATAAAATAATGGATGGTTAAGTGTTCAAAATTATCAGATATGTTCAGATAATTGAAACTAATGTAAATTTTAATTAAAGTTAAAAGTTTACGTATAAATATATATATAATTTTTTGGCGAGTGGATGTAGGTTGCCATACTTTTTTAAAGTGATAAAAATGCAATTAAGTCTTTATAAATTTGAAAATATATTATATTATCTTGAGCACAATTTTGGTCTTAAAAATTGCAAATTTTCTTTAAAGTTATTTTCACAATGAACGTAAGATTCTTTGTGAATCTCAGAAGCTCTATTCAGATTCCTCAAAGTACCTTTATTACTGCGATATTGAGTGCTTATGTTTACCTTCAAAAACAGAAACGGAAGTACCGGAAAAGGAAACCAAGTGACGGTAAAAGTGGGAGAAAACTTCACGCTAGCAGCAAGGACATTGACTGCTTATGTTTACCTAAAATGCGGAAAAGGAAGTGGCCGGAAAAGGAAACCACGTGACGGTAAAAGTGGGAGAAAAGTTGGTGCCAGCAGCAAGCTAGGCCTGAGGTTCCTCCCACTTTTACCGTCACGTGGTTTTCTCTTCCGGCACTTCCTTTTCCTGTTTTTAGAGTAAACATAAGTGGTCAGTAATGATGCATTCAGTATGACGTTTTGTGCATACAATATAAACCTTGGAGCAGATTTTCTAATATAGTTCATGATTATTTTCAAAGTCAAACTTGTGTTCAAGGTAATTTTTATTTATAATCACTTGAATTTATGTCATTATTTATGTTCGTCCTATTTTTTTTATCTTTAGAATTGTAAGGACGAATGATAGAATTATGTGTTTTCAAAAAGTTGACTCAAAGGCCGAATGGGAAAAAAAATTAAAAGAAAAAGTCCAAGAAATATAATATTAAAATAATGACTTTGGAATGGAATATACTTATTATAAATATTTTTTAAATAATGAAAATGTGTGTAAAAAAAAAATGGCACAAAAATGTGTTATAATATAACTAATAAATGTTAATTATATATATATATTATTGCATACATATGAATGTTTATGAAATTATTACATATATAATGTTCTAACTTATAACACTTAAAAAGTCTCAAAAAAAATTGCACGTTTATTATCTAAATAATTAAAATAATAACTTGAATTACAAAAAAAAAAAAAAAAATACTAAAAAGTTTTTTGAGACTTTAATCTTAAAAATTAAAAAGTGACAAAATTGTTTTACGAATCAAAGTTTGTTATGGTATTAATATTATGATACTTAGAAAAATGAATACTTGATAAATAAAAATTTCAAGAATTTGTTATTGATTTTATGGTAATATTGTCATTTTTTAATAATGGAGTTTTCTATCGGAAAAACTTGCTGAAAACTTTGCTGTATTTGTATGTCTAATGCTTTCTCTATTGCGTATTCTTTGGAAATGTTTTTTTTCTTTGGTATTTTAAACTGTATAACAAGTCAATAGAAATAACTTGATCAGAACACTGACCGCTTATGTTTACTCAAAATGCGGAAAAGGAAGTGCCGGAAGAGGAAACCACGTGAAGGTAAAAGTGGGAGGTAGCTCAGGCCTAGCTTGCTGCTGACATCAACCTTTCTCCCACTTTTATCGTCACGTGGTTTCCTCTTCCGGCACTTCCTTTTCCACATTTTGAGTTAACATAAGCGGTTACTGAAAGAACAAACGAATGCTCCTTTTTTATTATTATTATATATATAATAATATATATATATATATATATTTTTTTTGCTGCTGGGATTTAAAACAAATAAGAAATAATTAAACATTATTTTACGTAACTGACCTGAAACTATCATGACATGTGCTTCTTCAAAATTTATATTATTGTCCATTCATACACTAATATATCTAAAACATTCTCATACAAGTGCGGAGTAATCGTGACTTTTTTTTTAAGTGTAGCTCTGATAAAAATATTAAGGTGTGGTATTATTTATATTATATAAATTTTTGGGATTTTATTTTTTTTTTTTCAAATAACATTTACATACACAAAAATTTACGCAAAAGTTTTTCTGAATAGAAAACCATTTTGACCTATTTACATAATGAAACAATATTTCTGTTGTTTAATATATTTAATTGCATGAAGTTTTAATGAATATTACATGTGATTAAATTTATTACACATTATAAATATTACTTCATGTGCATAGGGCTTTATATTATACAATAAATTATATTATACATACAATATTGCATGAAAAAAACGTTGTTAATCTTATACTAACTGTTATTATATAATATCATATTGCACTTTTTAATATTCATTTTTACTGTCGTGGATCGTCCATCTGTTTTTTCTATAAGAAAATGCTTTTTCTATAAAAAAATATTTCGTAAAGTTATATTTACATGGTGATTAAAAAAAAAATGAAGTTAGAAAATAGCTTACGCTCTGGCAATAAAAAAATTGATATTAATACGGAACATTAATTTATAACTATAAAAATGGGTTTTTAACTCAAATATTATATTTAACTCTTATTTTAAATTCCCAATTGCTTGTTATATATATTTTATTCTATTCAATTCTTTAATTAATATTTATTTCCTTTCTTTCCACCTTACTTTTTTATATAAATACATAAAAGATAACATTTATAAAAGGCAATACAAATATCTGCAAATAGTGTGTACTTCTTTTTATAAATGGCTGGTTTCATCCTTTTATTTTTAAGTAAAAAAAAAATTGTTGTGAATATTATTGTTCATTTATAACTTATGTTTTTTTATTGTTTATTTATTTATTTTTTTTTTTTTTTTAAACACAATATATTACAATAATCCAACCAAGACAAAGTCTTATCGGTCGGTTCAAATTTTTATATTTTATATTAAGTTAATGCATGCAAGTCTTTCAAAATTTAGGTTACATATTTAATTTTAATGTTTTTCCCATAAACTACATCATGAATCCGCAGCTTATTACGTAAATAAAACTTTCGTGAGAAATTTTGATGAAAAAAAAAAGTGCGTTTTTAAAAATTAATGAATAAATGGGGAAAAAAGATAATTATTAATTACTAATAAATACACCATGCAAATATTTCTTTATTTTCTAACTACGGGTAGAAATTAGAATTATTTCACTATTTCTCATTACAAAAGAATAATCAACTATAAAAATAAAATGTAAATTTCTTAAGAAAAAAAAAATCTGTGATATTGCACAAGTAATAAAAAAAAAATGGAAGAGAATTTTGAAGAAAAGAAAGATAGACACTTGTTTCAATTTATCTCTGTAGAATTATGAAACTTATTGAGTCTCTCAAATCAAGGCTTTTGTGAACACTCCTTTATTATGTACAATTATTATGTATAATGATTTATTTTGGCTAAACATAATGCTCTTGTTTTTATATTCTGTTCCGATTTGCGAGTTAAAAAAGGTAGCTTATGAGCTGCCGACTGTATAAATCTGCTCGTACTCGTATCCGGTTCTAATTAAACGTTACACGCATGCGCAGTACGTAAAACTGGAAGCGTATAGGAAGAATATTATTATAGTCAGTTTATTTAAGCTGGCTTACTTAACTTGGCATAACTCGAAATTTAAGTATATATTCTAAAAATTTACAAAACGTTACAAAATGTGTGATTAATGTTGATTGGAATCAGGTTCGTGAGCTCCTGTGTTATTGCCCTATACTAAAAACGAACCCTTGTTGATGTACTTCAAATTTTCACCGCAACAATCAACATGTAAAATGTAAGTGGCGCTGTAGTCTGCGTGTGAATTTTAAAATTCACACGCAGACTACAGCGCCACTTTTATACGTAATTTTGTATTCTTGCATTGTTGCGGCGAAAATTTGAATTACATCATTAAGGGATCGTTTTTTCAACAATAGCTTCCTATCCTGTTTATATATCCATGATTGGAATCATAAGTTTTGTTTGTAAACCCTGTTTTCTTACTTTTAAAAAGAAGGCGTTTGAATAGCCATGTTTGTGACATGTTAGTAGCAGAAAACTGGGTTTAAAAACAGCATTACTGAGAACGATAAAGAAACTACGTAATAATTGATGTCAAATAAATAAGATTATGTTTTACGTCAATATTAAAAGATTTCTTCGAACCAATATACAATATCAACATGTCTTGCAATACAATATTATACAGTAAAGATGCTACTCACATGACATAATTCAGTATGCAATAAATTTAAACTTGTTAAAGTAGTAGGTGACCGGCTGATATCTCACAAACTGACCGGTCGCGAAATATAAAAATATTACCTAAAAGTTTTGTTATGTCAAACACATACAAACACGATCAAATACTTTTAAAGATAATATGTAAATGTGAAATTTCAAATCTTATCGACAACTTGTCTGTTAAATTAGAAACTTTTTAAAATTAAAAATATTGCTGAAATTTTTGTTTTGGAATGAAAAAAAATTTTCATTCAATTTCATTTGAAGATTAATGTATATTATATGTTTTGCTGCATATTAATAACGTAACAGATAGTTGATGCTGAAATTTGATTTAATTGCTTTATTAAAGACGTAGAACACCTTGAACAAAAAAATATGTCTAAAATCTTAACGTACCTAAAAATCAACGTTGATTTTACCGGAGTCATCATTGATTTCTCATTTATTTTCCATTCACAAAATTGCAGATGCAGGTATATGACGTCACAGCTTGCTTGTTTCCGCACGCATGATCCAAGTGAGCTGTGATGTCATTTCATGAATGTAAAATAAATTAGAAATCAATGAATCTAGCCAAATTAACGTTGATATTTAGTTATGTTAGTTTATTAGACAAGTTTTTTGTTCAAGATGTTCTACGCCTTTAACAATTTATGTAAGCTTATAATTGCTTTCGCAATTGAAAATTATAAACATTTTGTAAATTATGTTATTATTTTAAAATATTAAAATGTAGTGAGTTTATTCTAAGAAAAAGTGTTCATAAAAGCTTATACCCAAAGCTTATTCAACAACTTGCAATAAAAACTAGCAATCATTAAGAAAGCAATACTTAAACTAATAAACTGAAACTCTTAGATTTTAGAGATTGTAATTAAAGGGCTTTTAACTATGTATGCTTTTGTTTAACCAAAATTTGTAGATATAAGAATATTTGAAAGATTTTTATTAAGAAGTTTTCACGAATTCCAATTTTTGACAAAATAATTATAATTTTTTTTTTTTTTTTTTTTTTTTTTACAAACTGTTATGCAAAAATTGGGATTATGTGAAAGCATCGTAAGATTTATCTTCAAATTTATCAACATGTTTTAAGTTTTAAAAATGTTATTAGAATTTATATCGTTATAAAATACAAGTATGTGATGGATTTGTAAGGTGATTTTTAAATTGGATTTCGAGAAAAATATAAGTTCGATTCGAAACATAAGAATAGAAATTTTTGTAACCAAAATTTTTAATATTTGCTCTTTATATGAGTCAATTGTTTTAATTACTATATTTGTGCATACTTTTGAAAGTTAATAAATGGTTGCATTATAAAATTAAATTTATATAATATAAATATATAAAAAGGAAAAAATTGATAAACATAAATATAAAAGTAATCGAATTTTTTTTTTTTTTTTTTTTTTTTTTTTTTTACTACATGATGTTAAATGTTTTAATTTCTGTTAATTTTTTACACATATTTTTGTTATTTATAAAAATTTATTTCTGGCACATACATTAAAACAACTAAAGTACAAAATTTCAGATGATCAGATACATTTTTCGCTTTACTAAATCTATCCATTAACATGCATTTCCAAATTTTATATTTGTACCTAATTAAAATTAATATCGTTTCCATAAAACCATCTTCTTCCGTTTTGCAAATTAAAAAAAAATGTATTAAATTAAATTAATAATCTTTATTGAAAAAATTGTTAATGCTATATTTATGAGTTCGAATTACTTTCATTTTTCATCGTTGTTAAATGTAAAAATCATTTTCTGAATCTATCTTTAAACAAAGAATAAAAATATATAATTATATATTATCTGTAAGTCTTCATAATGAAAGTTAGATACCTGTAATATAATAAATATACTTAACGACCAAAAAGTTTAAAAACTTCCTATGCTAAAAGGAGCTTTCAATTTTTCGCAAATCTTCCCGCTTTTGCATTCAATGCTATACTCTAACTGCCTTCTACACGCATGCATTATTGAAATTGTAATTATTGAGAGAAATTAAAAAAACAGTTTATATGATAATTATTGTTTTAATAAAGTAAAGGTCCAATTAAATTATTTCCAATAACTTACATTTTTTTTTAATTATTTTTTCTCTCCACACAGATATAAAAAATTATACGAAAATTTATGCTACATTTATGTCATTATAGCATAAAATACGCTAAAGTGGAACAATATAAATATTTATGCTGCACAACATAATATTTATGATTTGTATTTTTAATGCAATATGCTGTACTGAACAAATTTTACTGAAAATGAGCTAGCATAATTATTAGTTTTTTTTTTTCATGCAATAAATCTAAAATTTGAGACAGTTTGGGATTTAAATTATATTTTTTTAACTTTAAAAAATATAACGTAACACTCCCCCCTCCCCCACCCCAAAAAAAACGGACAAAATACATTACATGTATTACACCCCAGGCACCCCCCCCAACCCGAGATTAATATTTTAGTATAGGGAATCGCTACACCTACAAAATTTTAAGCTGGATCCGCCCCTATACCTCTCTCTTATAAATAAAAGTACTTATCTAATCCATAGCCTTCGCAATGAAATTTGAATTTATTATGCTTATTTATATATAAAATATTAAAATAAACCCCTTCTAAATTTACTTTTGATTTCAAATTCTAATGGTTATTATCGAAATCATAAAATATAAATTATATAACTGAAAATTTACTTAACACCAAAATTTATTTTCAACGTAACCTGGGAAAAATTTTATTTTAAACTCCAATAATTTATTAATTAATATTATCTTCTATAACAATTTTTACCATCAATTTATTCCTTTTATAACCAATCACAAAATGCAGTCATAAATAATCTTTTATTTTGGAAAGAAATTAGAAAAAAAAATCTAATTTATTACATTTTTAAATAAAAAAAAAACTATCACAAAACTGTCATTTAAATTTCAACAATTTCAATAGTGCGCTTATAAACTTCACACGAAAAGAAATTTAATTTACCATAAAAAAATATACCTAAACATTTCTACTTAAAATAAAATTTAAATTTCTAACAAAACAAAAACTGTAATCTTTATTTTTCTGTATAAAAAAAACTGTAAATATATACTTTATATTTTGCACATAAATTTATATAAATATAAAAAAAAATATTCCTTGTATTCCATAAATATATATATAAAAAAATGATGAATTTTTAAGTGTTTGTAAAAATATAAAATATTTCTGTGTTGTGATTTTTTTTCAATGTGTGTGTGAGTGTGTGTGTGTGTGCTGCAACGATCGATATATTATATTATAAATATTGTGCAATAAATTTTTATTGAATAAAATATTATGCATTTTATATTTATTTCTTCGTATTACTTTATAAATATATAACATTTTTAATAAATAACAACATTTTGATAAGATATAGGATATGATTGCGTTCAATGCATTTACAGATTCGATAGAATTAGCCTGAAAATAATATCAATAAAAAAAACACGAAGATTAAGATAATTATGTTAGCTTAAAGCCCTTGTCAACTTACTTTTTTATTATTTAGAATACTAGATTGATAATTACCATACCTTATTATCCATGAATTAAACACCAACACGTTGATTTTGTATTTATTTTGATCTTCTATTTTGATGATTTTCTTTTTAACTGTTATATCACGTATCTGACGTCACAATGTACCACCACCAATCACAGTCACCGCTCTGGTCACGTGATAAATTTAAGCCCCTCCCTCAAGTTCTTTACCCCTATCACGACCCCATCGGTACATTGTGACGTCAGATACGTGATATAACAGTCAAAAAGAAAATAAAGAAAAATAAATACAAAATTAACGTGTTGGTGTCTAATTCATGGATAATAAGGTATGGCAATTATCAATCTAGTATTCTATATGATAAAAAAGTAAGTTGATAAGGGCTTTAAGGATTAACCTCAGATGGCAGCTGTTTTTTTTTTTTTTTTTTTTTTTTTTTTTTTTTTTTTTTTTTTTTTTTTTTTTAAACTTTAATTTTTAGCCTAAGTTTGTATTGTCTTCAATAACATGTGTACCAAATTTCAAATCGACTTTCCCATCAGTTATATGGAAAAAAATAACATGGTGAGCATGTAAATTGTTTCATATATTACATGGTACAGAAGTTATTAAACGCAAAAGAAATAAAAAACTGTGTTGTTAAGTTCCCCCCTCCTCCCCCCCCCCCCACCCATTACAAAACAAAGTTCATAGTTCATACACAATAGAAATGAAGAAAGGGTTCAACAAAGATCATGCAACCAAAGCACTTATCTATTTCTTAGCACATCATTTGTAAAATTTATTTTTGTCATGTGTTCAAAATGTGAAGACTTGGACCATGTAGACCTAAGAGTTAAGACCAATTGAAGAGTTCTTTATACTGTGATTATTGCTGTCCTTTACTCATTATTTCTCTATCTTTTTTCTCTTGAACTTGCTATAATATGATTGCTGGAAAGGAAACCTTTACAGAGAGAGAGAGAGAGAGAGAGTATCATGCTCCAAAAAACCAACAGATATGATCATTTAAATTGACACTTGACACTTGACACTTGACACTTGACACTTGACACTTGACACTTGACACTTGACACTTGACACTTGACTTTTGAGCTCTTAAGAAGATAAGAAAGAGATAAGGGGATGCAGTGCCTTTTCTAATAGCAAGCAAGCAGGCAAAAATTTAGTATGATCCAGGTCGTCTTAGAGCACACAATGTACTTTACGTCGCTCTGCAACCCCGATGCATTTTTTTTCTATGTGGGGGATGTGTGGGAGTTGCTAGAAGGGTTGAAAAATATGAATCCATTACTTGCTTTCTTAATATCATAGAATCATGAATGAAATGGTAAAAAGGTATTTCTTTCCAAAACAGTTAAAGAAGAGAAAATCAAAGAAGTTAAACGTCAATATGGTTCTTTGATTATTTTTATTTTCATATTTTTGTTATCAAAAGTTATCAATGATTGATTATTTTAAAATTATAATATTGTATTAAAATTGAGATCTAAATTATTAACAAATCACTATATATGCACCAATACTGCATGAAATCTTTATTTAGTCTAGTCTACTTTTAAATAACACCTTTTTTTAAAGTCACAAAATAATAAGAAAAGGAAACCATTAAATATTAATTTTATCAATAAGTAGAAAAATAATAATAAAACAATTCTTTGAAGTAATAAAAACCTCAACTTTTAATTTATTAATTAAAAAATGTTGCTTGTTAAGATAAAATTTAACTTTACACAAATATGTTAAATGAATGTCAAAATAAATTATCACATGACAAGGAACATAAAAATTTAAAGAAAAAAAAATCAAGGAATTCAAGGGTGATGATGGCAGAGAAGAAAAATGTTGACATTTACTATGCATGGTAAATTATTAAATAAATAAATGAAACAACTTATCTGCTATTTTTAGTATGTCAAGAATTTGTATGTGCAAAATTTTACTATAGGGTCTATGCATAAAGTCGACGCCAAGTTGGATAACTCAATAACATGGACAGCAGCATAGGAAAATGGTTCATTTTGCCAGTGTGAGAAAATAACAATAACAAAAATTAGCTGATTTCCCAAAGAAAATAGCCAAAAATGAAGCTTGTCCTATGCTGAGCAATGTTACTCCAGTATGGCCTCCAAGTACATTAAATATGACGTCATGCGGATACGCCCTATATGAACAACAAGAAAACGTAATAGTTGTTATGCTTGCCTAATTTCAGCCACGCTTATTCACTGCACCATTGAATGTTACTATTTACTGCAGAATAGCTCTAGCTTAAAAAAAAAATAATAATAAAATTATTATGATGTTTAGCATATAAAATTGATGCTGTTCCTATTTAGCAACATTTATGTCATATGCAGCATACATTAAACCTCGCCCTTTCAAAAATTTGTAAATTTTTTTCCTTGCATTTTTTTGAATAAAGACGATTATTTATTTATTATTTATTTATTTATTTATTTATTATGTAATTTATTTATTCCGCGCGAAGCATATTAATTAAAAGTAAATTTACTTGAACAAATATCTATTCTTTCAATTTGATAAATGTTTTTTATACTTAATTCTTATGTTAGTGTAAAAATTCGATCAAATAATTTTTAACCTTGAAATTTTTTATAATATGTTAAATGTTAATTATTTACTACTACTAAAAGAAACGTAAAAATTTTTAATACAGAAGTCACGCAATATATTAATAAAATATACTTTACCTTGCTAAAGAAATATTTCTATGAATTGTTGTAATAATTTATATTTTTAACTTCACTTTTATTTTTAAATAAAATTTATTATCAAACAAGAATTTCTATACTTTTTTTTTTTTCCAGAAAAAAAAATTATTGTTTTCTTGATTAAGTAAAGAATGCATGTACGAAGATATTATTGTGATAATTGAATACATGGCAAATTTTTTTGAGTATAAAAGCAAGTTTGTGTGAAACAAAAGTCACACTTCACAACATTAACTATAACAATGAACAAATTTGTATTTGGAGCCATTCTTGCGCTCGTCTGCCTTTTCGTATTAGGTGAGTAAACTTTATAAAAGTCTAACTTCAATAAGACAAAAATTATTACGTGTAACTATTATCGTAGCTCAATTTCAGCATAATTCATGCAATATAGCATAATTTAAGCTATACTTCGTAATTACTATTTTACAATAGCACAGTCTTATCGCTTTGTCAGATCACTGAAGTTGAGCAACGTCAAGCATGATCAATACTTGGATGGGTAAAACCGTACAAAGACTGGCCGCATACGTGGTTGTGCTGGCAGTTTGACCATACTGCTTGCTATATATAACGATAATGCTGTCAACTCTTGGTTTTACGAGAGTCAATGGTCCGGGTTGCACAGATCTGGTAGTTGAGCCCAGAATAGTGTGATAACAGATTGAGCCAATTGAACAGCTCCATTTGTTTACATTGTTCCAACTTTGTTTATCTGTCGACACCCGTCAAAGTTACGCGCGTCATGTAAATAATACTTAATGATGACTTTAAGTCAGTAACCTACGCCCTTAATATATTATATAACAATGACAATATACATAATAATGATGACATTATGACAGTATACTGTATAGCACCGATATTCTATTGTTCTATTGTGTAAGTATATAGACTTTTTTCACAATTGTATTATATTACTGAAATTAAATATGCATATAGCGTATCCAGTTCTATAGGAATGAATGAAGGGGGAGGGAGTAGTGTAGACCTTTTACGTTGTAACACGCAATACATGTTTCCTGCGTCAGTATATTTATTTGTATATATATTTTTTAGATTGACTTATTAAACTATCTATTTATTTATTTCCACCTTATACAACAAAAAGAAATTTATAAGTAAAATACAAAAACAAAACAAATTCAAAGACTACATTATATAAATATAATACATTATACAATTTTTTGTTACGTTTTACGAATATATTAAAGATAATATTCATTTATTTTTTCTTTGCAGGCAATGCACGAGATATTGACACAGAATCAATGGTAGATATTCACATTTTTATTTTCTAGCTTTCCAATTTTTTCTGTGTTGCATAAATTACATAATTCCTTCTTAACGTGTTTTTGTAATTTTTTTTTCAGTGTAACTGCCATTTTTTTTTTTAATTGTGCACACGATTGTAATAAAATATTTTACCATTCAAAAACTAGCGCCAAATTTTGTAATGTTCTTCTTATGAGAGAAACACACAATGGTTTAAATGGTAAAATATATTATCACATTCTTGAGATTTTTTTGTTTTTCAATTTTAGATGTTTGTTTAGCATGTTTTATTTTCCATGGTCAAATATTGGTTTGACATTGAAAGAGAGGAAAATACCTAATGCTATATTACAAATATATACAAACTTTACATCTGCAAAATGTAACTGATATTATTTTTTTGTTCTTCAATATTCTTTTTAGTATTCTTTTTAGTTTTCAATTTATTCTCACACTTTTTTTTATGTTTATGCTTATTTTTTTATGATGCTCATATAAATCTGATATATATAGTATATTTAACTAACAAAATTAATTTAAAAATTATATAATACATATAAATAAAAACAAAATAATAAAAATCCTGTGTTATTACCTTAAGTGAACAAGCCGATGTAAGATATAAACAATTGTTTGATCAATTAAAAATATATTATACAGGCACTGCAATTTTATTATTATTATTATTTTTTTTTTTGCACGTTTGGATTGCATACCTGTCTGATTCAAAAACGTTGCTAGCAGTGACTTTGCATAAGTTGGAAGTGACATTCTTCAATCGGACAAGTACTTGCAATCTACATGTGAAAAAGCTGTGGTTTACTGGTTATTTAATAATGATGAAGAATACAAAAAAAAAATTAGTGGTTAATTTTATTTCATATTCTAAAAGAGTTTATTGTCCTGAATTGATACGTATCTGAATTTCTCATTTTTGAGTTTATTAAGTATTTTTAATTAATTTTTTAAGGTCACGAAATGACGTCACAGACTGCAACTTATGTGAGCATAGGAAAAAGTTTCAGACTGTGACGTCATTTCGCGACTTTCAAAAATTAATTAAAAATACTTAATTAATTCTAAAATTAAAAATTCACTCATGCATTTGTTCAGTATAATGAACTCTCTTTTAGAATATGAAATAAACCCCCGAAAATTATTAGTCTTCCTCATTGTGTGTTTTTCAATTTTAGATACAAGCACTCGAACAGCTCCAAAACAATGAAGAAATGAATGGACGTAATATGATGTCTTTACCTCTATTAGATAAACTATTGTTCGTCTTGTTCGGCAAAACAACAACAACTACTACTACTACTACGACCACCTCATCAGGCTGAACAGCTTTATTGTGAACAACATTACAATTTGTATTACAGCCTTAAGTCATTGTTTTATAAGTGTAATAAAATTATAAAATGATCCACCGATATACTCACTATTTTTTCTTGAGTTCTATATTTTTTCTTACTATATTTAACATTAAATTGAAATTTTAAGCTAGGCAACTGCAAAAATAAAGACTGCTTCTGTTTACTCAAAATGCGGAAAAGGAAATGCCGGAAAAGGAAACCACATGATGGTAAAAGTGGGAGAAGACTTGATGCCAGCAGCAAGCTAACCTTGAGCTACCTGGAGCTACCTCCCACTTTTACCATCACGTGGTTTCCTTTTCCGCATTTTGGGTAAACAGAAGCAGTCAAAGTAAAAAATATTAGAGTAGATAGATTTTTAATAAAATTACAAAGAACAAGAATAAAAACGTAATAATTATGCTAGCTGATTTTGATATAGCATAATCTATATGATATACTTTATAATATTATGTGGCATAAATATTATGTATGTTGTACGGCTACAGAGTACAACATAATTATTTATGTTATTTTAATTTAGCAACATTTATGCTATATAATGACATAAATACAGCATAAATTATTTAGTTTATTCTCTCCGAGTATTTAATCAGTAGAAAATTGCAGAACAAATGAATCATTAAATCAATCAATAATTCAAGGAATTATTCAATCAATCAATCATACATTAATTCAAAAATTTGTGCATGCCATTGTGACTCAACAGTATAGCTGAAATAATAATCTAAAAATTATTATTTATTATTATAATAGAGGGTTTGTAAGAATAAGATGTGCTGCTGTGCACAGCCTGTGCTATGCTATAAGTACTATATTATACAAGAAATGGAGAATATTTTATAGCTTTTTCAAGTTTCTTCCAAACAACAAAAACTACATTTTTTTTTTTGTAAAGAAATTTAGTTTTGTTCTATAAACTACACACAAAATTGAGCCAGTGCTCAGAACTTTTTCCTTTGGTAATAACATATGATCACGACGTCACTGCATATTCGAGACGTGTAATTGACTTATACTCACTTATGGCTAGTTATGGCTAGAGCCCCTCTTCCATTGTAATCTATAACCTCTTGTCTAATTGTTGATATATGTTTGTTTATATATATGTTATTTATTGACGAAGCAGTTTTTCTGATAAAGGTGTGAGATCACTATATAGTGTATAGGCATTTTGCCTTTTTCTCATCACCCGTTGGGTTACTTACTTGTTGTTTTTGTATTTTTTGTTTTTTTGTATGTACTATTCATATTCTTAAACCCAATAAAGAACTATTATTATTATTATTAATAAATTTCCCTTCATACGTTTTATTAGATGAATATTATTATAATTATTTTTCAACAAGTAAAACTGTATCAAAAATGTTTGATTCAAGAAAAAATCACATTTTTTGCTTGTGAATAAACTTGACTTCCGGCGCAAATGCTCGACAGGTAAGACAGCTCGTCCTGTAGCTCGGTACATGCCTTGCGAGAGTGTCCGAATGACATGAGGGGCCTTCTCATTTTATTCGGAAGTCATATTCTTACACAAGCAAAATACATAAAATTTTCCTCAAATTACGCATTTTTGATACTTTTTTATATGCAGAAAAATATAAAAATAATTTTCAACTATAAAAAGTACTTCAGAAATTTTATTTCTTAAACATATCGTAAGTAATTGCAGTCTCGAATCGGGCAGTCTCAAATATGCAGTGACGGCGTGATCATATGTTTTTAACAAAGGAAAAAGTTCTGAGCACTGACTCAATTTTGTGTGTAGTTTACACATCAAGGTTCTTCCAAACAAGAAAAACTACATTTCGTTGTGGTTGCGGCGGAAGGGCACAAGTCGTTTGGTTTTCACAACAATGAAGGTAACAAGTTGTTTGGTTTTCAAAACAATGAAGGTAACAAATCGTTTGGTTTTCAAAACAATAAAGGCAACAAATCGTTTGGTTTTCAAAACAATAAAGGCAACAAGTCGTTTGGTTTTCAAGATTTAAAGGGCACAAGTCACTTTTCATCAATAAACAACATTGCATTTTTTTAATTTTGCTATTATTTTCGTATTTTTTGGGGATTTTTCTAGCAAATACGGCGGAAATGAATGAAAAATAAATAATTAATAAATTTCACATACAAATATTAATATATTTAACCTTTACAAGCATTTTATTTCTTTTATTCTTTCGACATTTGAGACGCTTTTAAACGAGTCAATTATTTGAAAGTGACACCATCGCGTCAAAAATAAAAATATCAAAAAACTAACTTCAGATTCGTTATTTTTAACGTGAAATAACTTAAAAACATATGTTATATAAAATTATAAGACAAAAAGTTTTTGGGTTGTAAAAACATCCCCTCTTAAAACAGTTTTTTGGGTTTTAAAAATAGTTGGTTTGCTCTAGGAACATTTTAAAGATAACCACCGTGTAGAGCGTAAAAAAATAAATTTTCCTGATATATCAATTGATGGGTTGCATTTATTGTGTAGCTGTCAAAATCGAAAAACTACAAATTTTGGACCCTTATTTAGACGATTATTTTTTATTGAAGTTATTTACCGATTTTAATGTGGCGCGCATAGAAAGATGCAAAATAAAGTCGGCAATAAAAAGTTTGCCAGGGTCAAGTTTGTACATTTTGAATCTTGCGAGCTATGAAGCGTGTTGTCCAAAACTAGAAAAAATTATCAGTTTTTGAACGCATTTTGTTGCGCAAAACGGCACAATAATATACTGTTGTTCGTATACAAAATCTTTTTTTTTTTTTTTTTAACGATGTTGAATATCTTGTAAAATAAAGGAAGAAAATAATATATGACGTCAGCAAAGATTCTAAACTAGACTGCATTTATGGTATACATATATATAGGTCTTGATCTATTGCCGTGTTATTAGTATGTGTGCCGCTATTGCATAACTCACAGAGGCTGTTTTTTATACTTTTTCCCTAATTTAGCTAGCGTAATAAAACCAACGCCATTCTTATTTTTTTGAGAAAAAAATGAGAATGAACACCAGATTTACTCATTTATCTCTGCTAGTTCCTGAGATAGATCGTGGATACTACGTGGCTGCAGCATCGCGATCAAAATGTTGGGGAGATGCATTGAGTTTTTTTACAGTTTTCTCTGCTGCTATTTAATATTTTGCAAAATAAATATACATATTCGTGATCCTTATAAAATTTCCTTTCATTTTGTATATAATATCATAAGTTTACGTTCTTTTGTAACGATAAAATTAAGAGATACGGGATATTAATTCTCCCGTATTTAAATCTTATTCCCGCTGTGCGTACGTTACACGCAGTGATGTACGAAGTTAGTAAAAGCTACTTTTTCCCTAATTATTTTACGGTTATGAAACCTTCACCATTGTTCCTAATTTTGAAAAATATTTTGATCCATATGCGGTTGTCCATACTTTGGTCCAGTAGATATTTTGCGAGTAATCTCGCGCTTACTCCACGGGCAGCTCAGTCGCGGTCTAACTGGCCGATTAGACCAAAGTATCTACTGGACCAAAGTATGGACAACCGCATATGGATCAAAATATTTTTCAAAATTAGGAACAATGGTGAAGGTTTCATAACCGTAAAATAATTAGGAAAAAAGTAGCTTTTACTAACTTCGTACATCACTGCGTGTAACGTACGCACAGCGGGAATAAGATTTAAATACGGGAGAATTAACATCCCGTATCTCTTAATTTTATCGTTACAAAAGAACGTAAACTTATGATATTATATACAAAATGAAAGGAAATTTTATAAGGATCACGAATATGTATATTTATTTTGCAAAATATTAAATAGCAGCAGAGAAAACTGTAAAAAACTCAATGCATCTCCCCAACATTTTGATCGCGATGCTGCAGCCACGTAGTATCCACGATCTATCTCAGGAACTAGCAGAGATAAATGAGTAAATCTGGTGTTCATTCTCATTTTTTTCTCAAAAAAATAAGAATGGCGTTGGTTTTATTACGCTAGCTAAATTAGGGAAAAAGTATAAAAAACAGCCTCTGTGAGTTATGCAATAGCGGCACACATACTAATAACACGGCAATAGATCAAGACCTATATATATGTATACCATAAATGCAGTCTAGTTTAGAATCTTTGCTGACGTCATATATTATTTTCTTCCTTTATTTTACAAGATATTCAACATCGTTAAAAAAAAAAAAAAAAAGATTTTGTATACGAACAACAGTATATTATTGTGCCGTTTTGCGCAACAAAATGCGTTCAAAAACTGATAATTTTTTCTAGTTTTGGACAACACGCTTCATAGCTCGCAAGATTCAAAATGTACAAACTTGACCCTGGCAAACTTTTTATTGCCGACTTTATTTTGCATCTTTCTATGCGCGCCACATTAAAATCGGTCAATAACTTCAATAAAAAATAATCGTCTAAATAAGGGTCCAAAATTTGTAGTTTTTCGATTTTGACAGCTACACAATAAATGCAACCCATCAATTGATATATCAGGAAAATTTATTTTTTTACGCTCTACACGGTGGTTATCTTTAAAATGTTCTTAGAGCAAACCAACTATTTTTAAAACCCAAAAAACTGTTTTAAGAGGGGATGAAAGAAGGGGGTACCCTTCTTTGTTTTTACAACCCAAAAACTTTTTGTCTTATATTTTTATATAACATATGTTTTTCAGTTAATTTCACGTTAAAAATAACGAATCTGAAGTTAGTTTTTTGATATTTTTATTTTTGACGCGATGGTGTCACTTTCAAATAACTGACTCGTTTAAAAGCGTCTCAAATGTCGAAAGAATAAAAGAAATAAAATGCTTATAAAGGTTAAATATAATAATATTTGTATGTGAAATTTATTAATGATTTATTTTTCATTCATTTCCGCCGTATTTGCTAGAAAAATCCCCAAAAAATACGAAAATAATAGCAAAATTAAAAAAATGCAATGTTGTTTATTGATGAAAAGTGACTTGTGCCCTTTAAATCTTGAAAACCAAACGACTTGTTGCCTTTATTGTTTTGAAAACCAAACGATTTGTTGCCTTTATTGTTTTGAAAACCAAACGATTTGTTACCTTCATTGTTTTGAAAACCAAACAACTTGTTACCTTCATTGTTGTGAAAACCAAACGACTTGTGCCCTTCCGCCGCAACCACAACGATTTATATACATATATATATATATATATATATATATATATATATATATATATATATATATATATATATATATATATATATATAAATGTTGTATTACAGGAGATTAAATTGAAATTTTGGTGCGAACCTGTTTCACAGGTGCTGCGATTTATGAATTATTTCCTGTGTTGTTTACATACCTAAGTAAGACTAACCTCCCTTTCCCCCCCCCCCCCTACGTATGACATCATACATACATATGTATGTATATAATAGTTTATTCACGACAGGCAGTAGAGACGATACATACATATATATATATATACTATATATATATATATATATATATATATATATATATATATATATATATATATATATAGTATATATAATATTTTATTCCAAATAATTAACTAATCACGTTTGTTACTCATATCTCTTCCTATATTAAGAAAATATTTTTCACATACATTTGTTTTCTAAGTGTACGACTAAAAATCACTTTTTTTTATTATATTTATTTATAATTTAAACAAAATGTTATATAATTTACAATTTAGCAATTATCATCATATTTTATGTAATGTTATATAACGATGGATTATATTTAGTTTTTTTTTTTTTTTTTTATATAAATTGTAAACATCTGTTTTATAAATATTAGTGTACCACTTCCTTGATAATATACGTACGTCATGGCCAAGATGTTAGAATGTTAGAAATAAGAAATAATAATAAACTTTTTCATTGTGGTAGACATATGTATTTCTTATTAGCCATTCTAATTGCGTACTTCGAGATGGAATGTCTATTTTATATATTATTATAAATATTTTAATCTTACCACATTGTTATTTCGTATAACTTAACTGTGTGTTGTATATGGATATAACGTCGTCGTATTTTATGCGCTTGAACGCCATACTGGAGTAATAAATATAACAATTCTTAGCATAGGACAATTTTTGTTTTTATGGCTATTTTCTTTGGGAAATCATTTAATTTTTTGTTACTATTTTTTTTCTCACATACTTTATTAATGGACATACTTATTCAACTAGGGCGTATAGGCATGACGTCATATATAATGCCCTTGAACTTGAATGCCACACTGCAGTAATATGAATTTGACAATGCTCAGCATAGGACTGATTTCGTTTTTGGCTATATTTTCTTTGGGAATAAATAAGTTAATTTTTTGTAAGATTATATTTCTCACATACTTTATACTCGTATATTTATTCAACCTCTATTGCTTATTAGTATTTTTAAACAAGTAAAGTGATTTTCTTATGCAGCCCATGTTGTTGAGTAATCCAACATGACGTCGGCTGTAGCATGAACGCCCTATAGTAAATATTGTAAAAGATATGACTTGTATCTGTATGATACTCATTGTATGTTTTGACATTAAATATATACTCACTATATTATAACATTTATAGCATATCTTATTAACATAGCATTTAAGGCAAACAAGCACACCTTCCACTTCAATTAAATATATTTTATTACTGATTAGATTACGCTAAAACTCTTAAGGTCTGTTTGTCAGAAGGTCCGCGGACAAAAGGCCCTGGTTGTGCGCACAAGTAAAGCATATCGGCGAGCGGAACACAGGTAGGGTCTTTTGTCGTAGGTTTTTTTGTCCGCGGGCCTTCTGTCTGTATACGACTCTTAAGTGATCTTGGACTTACAACAACAACAACAAAAAGTGAAAGCCACAAAAAAAATATATTGATAGTAAAAAATTTAACTATATAGTTTTAAAATACACGATACATCTTTCTATTCATTGAACTTCGTAAAAATAAAAAAAAATAAAAGTTTAAGACCCATATAGAACCAATTAATTTATTAAAGTGATTTTTTTTTCGTTTTCCCATTAATTTATAAAGAGATAACGAGGAGAATCGTAAGCCATGGCAGTTATATGGCCGCCAAAGTGGGAGCAGTGAATACTTACTGTGCAGTGTGCAGTAAATAGAAATTTTTACTTGCAGTTTATTCCTGCGCGCAGCAAGGTTTTACAACTTTTTTAATCCTTCTTTTATTATATACTGCGTACAGTGTAGCAAAAGTAATGATAATAATATGCAATAAAATATTTTCAAAGGCTTCAAAACAAATGACAGCACAGTTTTTTTTTTTTTTTTCTTCAAGTATTTCAAGCAAGCCACCTATATATTGTGAGCTATTAGAACATCGTGTATAAACTTACTACAAAAATTAAACTAATTTAGGCTAAAGCAATTATTATTACATTATATTATTAATTATTACATACAAAAAAAACCTCTAAAACATGTTAAAGTCTTGGGTGCGATTATCGTAAATACGATAACAATACTATAACGATAACGATATTCGATTATTGAAACTTCATAGATTAACAGTTTTATAAAAGTCATTAACAAAAATTGACGATATTATCGTCGCATCTATATAATATATAACGATACTTTTTGCTCAAAAAAAAATAATAGTAACAAAAATACATACATGCAAAGTAAGAAAAGTGCCCATAAAATAAGACAATAATACCAAAATTTAAAAAGTATATAAATGAGGCGGTTATTATTGTAGGTACAGTACAGTCATGAAGCAAAAGTATTTAAAATATTTTATAATTACAATAAAAAAATTGCATTATGATTTATAATTATCTTAGAATTTCAAAAACGCTTACTGACGCCATAATCGTTAACTGTACAATAACTTGTTAAATATCTGGAAATTGATAGTATAAGCACAAGTTTTTTAACGCCTTCTTTTAATTAGCGTGTAGTTTATCTATATATATTATATATAATTTTTAACTTTTTTTTTAAACTTTATTAAATTTTGACACTTAGATAACAAAATTTAGGACTTCTATTTAGGATAAAGATGTTTTTATTTATATAAAAACGAAAACAAACACTAACAAGGTTAATGACCTGCTTGTTCTTAATGTAGGTCATTAGCATTTATATTGATTGTGTGCAATAAGTCTTACGATGTATAAAATAATTTTTATAGTGCTCATAAAAAGTAGCAAAAGTTTCTTAAAACAAGCAGAACTGTGTTTTTATTTGAACATTTTTGAAATTTTCTTGCGAAAACTTGGACAAGATTTAAACAACCTCTATTTTTAACCTCAAAATAAAGCAAAATTAACAAAGTTATAGTTAAGTGTTCAAACTGTATATACTTAAATATTTGCAATAAAATCATTTAAACTTTAATTTTTAGCAAAAGTAAGAATTTTTTGTTATTGAAATAAGTACCCTGCTGAAAATTCTTGGCCAAGACCTTGCAAGATCTTGCAAGATCTTGGACAAGATTTTTCGTCAAGACCTTGCAAGGTCTTGAGTCAAGATCTTGCAAGGTCTTGTCCAAGATCTTGCAAGGTCTTGACCAAAAAATCTTGTTCAAGATCTTGAACATTTTTTTTAAAAAAATCCTTATTTGTAGTAGATAAATAAGCAGCGCATTATCTGCTGAACATTTTGGTGATGAAATGTAAAGAGAGAATTTAAAAAAATATTTTGGCGGTGGAATTATTTTAAACGCTTTAACTTTTATTTTTTTTACACCCATCCAACTACTGTCTACGCTCAACGTTGCTTAACTTCGGTGATCGCATGGAAGCCGGTCCTAGCACTGCAGTTCTGTAACAGACATACTAATACTTCGCGTTTTGAACTATATAACATTGTAACTACTTCGGACTTGTACTGCCAAGTACCCCCAACCCCTAAAAATATGAAATTTGGTATTAAGGGGTAAAAAGGGGCGAGGAATACGAAAATTGAATTAGTTTTATTATATTACTGATATTTATATAATATTTTTTACCTAAAATTACAAGTTTATTGACTTTTTTTTACTTGGTAAAAATCAACTTATGCGCGAGTAGAAAAAGAATAAAAAAGTATTTTAATTCACCCCCAACTCATTTTAGGGTGGTTTTAGCCTAAGGGTAGTTCAAGATCTTGACCTATCTTGCAAGATTTTTATAAATTCTGCAGTTTTGTTAAAAATATACTTTTGAGTATATAAAAAGTAAATAACAATACTCATTCACCCCTAACTCATTAAAGGGTGCAGCCAAAGGGGTAGGTCAAGATCTTGACCATTCTTGCAAGATTTTCAAAAACTTAAATTTCGATTAAAATAATAAACTTAGAGTATAATTAAAAGAATAACAATATATACTCATTACCCCTCACTTGTATAAGGGTGCAGCAAAGGGGTAGTTCAAGATCTTGTCCTGTCTTGCAAGAATTTTTTAAAATTACAGGTGTGATGCATTGAGTTTTTTTTTTTTGTACTTTTAGGTCACGTCTCTTGCAATTAGATTGTGACTTAATCTTGCAAGACAAATTCTTGTCGTCTTAAACACTTTTTACTTCAAGATTTATTAAAACTCCAAGAAAAAATGTCTTGCAAGATTGTGAAACAATCTTGCAAGATTATTCTTGCAGTCTTGAAGTATTTTCATCAAGATTGGTAATTTTCTCACGAAAAAATTTTCTTGCAAGATTTTGTTCAAATCTTGCAAGATTTTTCTTGCAGTCTTGAAGTATAGTTTCATCAAGATCGGTAATTTTCTCAAGATAAAATTTTCTTGCAAGATTTTGTTCAAATCTTGCAAGATTTTTCTTGCAGTCTTGAGCTTTTATAGCTCAAGATTACATTTCTTGAAAAATGTAAATTCTTGCAAGATTTTTAAAAAATCTTGCAAGAAACAGGTCAAGATCTTGCAGTTTTGTTCAAGATCTTGCAATCTTGAAGCATCTTGCAAGACCTTGCAAGGTCTTGGCCAAGAATTTTGAGCAGGGTATTACTTTTGACTTATTTGACTTATTGAATATTTTGGGTTAATAATATTAATATTATATTTAAGGTCATGAAAAACAAGCAAAAACATTATCGCGGTATAAATAGAACATTCAACCATTGACATATTAGTTAACTAATTTGTCAGAATGTTTCAGGACGCTTCAAGATGATCATTAAAGTCAAGCAACGTCGAGCGTGGTTAATATTTGGATGGGTGAAAAAAATATAAACTACTATATAAATTACCAAATAAATTAAAAATCAATTAGGAATAGATAAAGTTAATTGTTTAATTTTTTTTTTTAAATTGTCACCTTTTTCTGCCACGTAATATTTGCATATTTATATCATTCGTGCAAAAGATAACAATTCTTGCAAAATTACAAAACCAAAAAAAAAAAAAAAACTCAAGATCTCGCAAGATAAATTACTTAAGATCTTGCGCAATATTTTTGAGCAGGGACGGTAGGGTCATTGTACTCATTATACCGTGGAAGCCAGACGCTATATATATTCCAAGGTCAATAAAGAAAGAAGTGAACCCCATCGCATTCAGTATCGCAGTGCTATGCAATGCAGTATACGAGCAATAGTAATCGTTAATTATTTTAATCCATTCATTTTCAAAAAAAAAAAAAAAAAAATGCTAACTTTTTAGTCTCTGATTATTAAATTTGTTGAGGCATACAAAACTTTTCATCTATATATTGAAGGTTATAATAACAATTAACTGCTTTTATTGGGCGAAATCAGGCTACAAACCTCTCAATTTAACACCACTGTTTTACAATTTTTAAGTTAAATAACAATAAGTTCATAATGTTATAATAATGTATACATTATTTTTAAATAAATGCGCATTAGTGTCTAATTTCTATGCATTCTATGTTTCAACGCCATGTTGTATCACTCAATAACATGGGCTGCATAAAGAAATAACTCATTTTCCCAATATATAAATACTAAACAATATTTTTGAGAATATGGATGCTGTTAAAAGGTTTAATTAGTGTATATGGGTAAAGAATAATTATATAATAAAAAAACTGATTTCACAAAGAAAATAGACAAAAAAGAAAGTTTATTCTATGCTGTTCTATACTATGGCCTCCAAGAGTATTAAATATGACATAAAACTGATAACACCCATAAACCTTGGCTTTATAATATCAATAGTTAAAATAAAAAAGATTCTTGTATATTTTATAAATAAAAAAGTCTTATACTAGCTACATAAGACTTTTTATTTTAAATACAAAAACTATCGCATGTTCTGTATAAAGATCAGAGAACGAGTCTACTACGTCGTACTACGTACGTAAAGGTAAGCACAAAATATTAAATTTGTCTTATCTATCACAGTAGACTATCACCATAATATAATACAGTGAACGTGTAGCGATTATATAAATGTATTCAATGATGCGTTCACACCTGGTTGTTACTGCATGTTAGTATTGTTAGTAATGAAATTATTTGATGTAACTATTTTTATTAAGTTTCCTTATATAGCTATCTAATAATTATACAATAAAAACTTATACTTTAATTGTCATTTAAGTCAAAAAAAGTTTCAATCTATCTCTTATGTATTTTTAGAAAGTTAATTTTAGTAATAACACCTTTAAGATTTTTTTTTAGACTCCTTATGAAAATAATATTAATAAAAAAAATAATAAAAAAAGTCTTACTTAAGATACTACTTTAGGATAGCTCTTTTGTCGTAAAACTAAATTTAATCTTATTTTTTTAGCTTTATAATGAACCAAAGAACAATTGTCTTAACTTCAAAAAGTTTTGCCTCAAATAAAATCCTTCACAAATTAGCATCATAGTTTTTTTTTTTTTTTTTTTTTTTTTTTTTTTTTTTTTTTTTTTTAGTTATAAGCATGTAAAATATACGAAACTTAAAGCTCACCATGTTAAAAATTGGTATGATCAAAACTACCAACAAAAAATACCAGTGTAACCTATACTGATCAATTTTTAATAAATTTCAGATTTAAAACAACTTTAACGAGATTTTTACGGAGAAAAAAAAATGATTGAAGATTGCATATTTTTCAAACTAACATGTATGAAATTGCAATACATTTTTTTCTTGGCAAATTTGCAACACTTTGCCGCTCTGTTGTGACGATAGTATTTCAGATAGAATTTTTATAATTTCATTTTTGTGTACATCAGCTTTAAAACTTTAATACAAATTAATAATAAAAATATACTCCTGTACCCTAAAGTATATTATATACCTTAAACACGGTGTTAGAAAAAGTCTCGTTATCTTGTAGAGAAATACAGTAAATAATAAATTTCTTATTGTATATTACTTATTGTAATAAAAAGCTTCGTTCAGTCATATCTTTATTGAAGAAACATTTTAAATGTAGCAACATGAGTCTTCTGACTCTTCTGACGTCAGTAAGGCTTAATTATTATAGTACATATACTTATAAGACGAAGGCTTAAGTATTTATAAACAAAAAGGAGCTATTTATACTGCAGTAGACTAGTTTCTAGTTCTAGGATGGTAGTAGACTCTTTTTAACTTTATCGATATTTTAAAATAGAATTAGCTATATAATAGATTTTCAATCACTTGTTTTTTAGCTGCTAAATATTCTCCCCTGTAATTCTTATTATAAAAATAAGGTCTGTTATAACTTAGAAGGATTAATCTACCTTTAGTCATGGATTAATAATAATAATATATTTTCCTTCCGCTATGCCTATATATATTGCCTTATAGTTATATATATGACCATTGCAATGAGTGGTCAACTTGTGGTTTCACGCGGTAAAGTAAATAAAACGGACAAATATATAGTGAAACATGCTTTTTTTTAGTAGATGCGTGTCTGACTCGTCCGCGAGGGGTCACGGGTTCGATTCCCGGCAGAGGCAAAGTTTATCAGTAAGCTTTGTCCACCGGAAATACACAGTGCATTCGGGAGGTGGAAGAGATATCTCAGGACATTCCTCTACCGACTTCCTGACCGAGGTTTCCATGGTTTCCTCGGTATGTAAAGGTGAATGCCGGGAAGAATTTGCCAGGCCATGGCCGACCTGCCACGGAAGAACCCGAATCTTATGATAGGGTTTCGGAAGTCTCGTGTGTGTAAATTCATTATAAATGCAATGTAAATATGTAAATAACTAGCATACGTTGTACCTCGCTTAGAGGTTTGATAGAGAAAAAAAATGTTACTGTAAACTACCAGTGTCGAATAAATAAATAAAAGAATAAATAGATAAATAAAGTAATGAAATCTCTGGCCTAAGGGTTAAAAAAGCCGATTTAAAAAAATATATATATTATAGTGTTTTAGCAGTATTATAATATTTTTTGTATCTTTACATGTATATTTACTGTTTAGAGACATTTTGAACTTAATCATTTATATTTACAATCATAAAAATGCAAAAAAAAAAAAAAAAAAAAAAAAAAATTCTTTACAGTACGAAAGACAAACCAAGAAGGTCAGATAAAATTGTAGCTGAATCTACCTTCAAGTCAAGCAATCTGGAAAAAACGGAAGCCACGAACTTTCTATACAGAAGCCATATAATATTTTTATTGTGGATGTAACTTAAGGTGATTACAAGTTGTTTACAACCATAAAAATACTTTTAAAATTAAGCTCATAAATGTTGAAAATATTAAAGGCATAGAACTACTCTAACAAAATCTTGTCAAATGAACTAACATGCCTAAATAATAAAGTTAATTTGGTCGGAGTCATTGATTTCTATTTTATTTTCCATTCGCGAAATGACAGATGCGGGTTTATGACGTCACAGCTTGCTTGTTGTCACGCGGCGCGTGGAACACTAAGCTGTGACGCCGTAAATCCGCATCTGCAATTTCATAAATGGAAAATAAATTAGAAATCAATTACTCCAGCCAAATCAACGTTAATATTTAAGTATTATGTTATGATATTAGACAAGTTTTTTGTTCAAGGTGTTCTACGCCTTTAATAATAATTATAATTTTTAAAAAAAAAGCTCTCGCTTTTGACTAATAAAGAAACACTTTTTTGAAGCTAGATTTAATCGATTCATATCCGTTTCCATTTCAACGTTCTGCTCATGCGTAGTATACATAGTTAAAAACGGAAGCGGATGTGATCAAAATCACTAAAATTAACTCAAAACAGTTGCTTTCTTATATTAGTTAATAATGAGGTTTCTATTATTTTTTTGTCAGCATTGATGTCACAGAATAAGTTATGTTATAATTAATTTATTTTGTATTTTTATGTATAGCTCTAAATTCAATGAAGGATACTGTGAGCGATCATACTGCCTTAACACCTAGCAATCATCATGAGTGCTATGGATCACCTAATGACATCAGTGACGGACATAATGAGAGCTTAAGAGAACCAACCCCCAATAATCACGAAGAATTAGAGCGACTTAAGAGCTTTCCACGAACATGGTCGCTTACTTTGAAAAAACCAGAACTTGCAGCAAAAGGATTTTATTTTATATCATCAATGATAAAATGTAAGTACATTATAATATATATATATATATATATATATATATATATATATATATATATAAATTTCTATAATAAGAATATAAAATTTTTATAACTCGTTGAAAAAAACTTTTTAAAAAAATACGAGCGTAAAAACATTTTTTAAAAAACGCAAAGAAAAGAAATTTCAAATGTTCTTTAATTTGAAATTTGTAATTCTCTAGCGTATAAAATCAATTATTGTTAATAATTTTAATAATTTTTTAATTTACTCTACGTATGACTTTTGTCTTTAAAAAAACAAGATTCAAAATTTGGCTCAAATTTCAAGCTTCCCAAGATTTGGCTCCTTTTTCGAGTTCTAGCTAACTTTCAAACTGATCCTGGGTTTCAAGTCAAACAAATGTCTTATAATATCTCATCCCATACTATACCAAATTTTTTAGTTTTATCACGGCTCTAATTTAAATTTCTTATATTTTTTAAGGTTATTGCTGTGGTTTGCAGATCTCTACAGAAAGAATTTGTTCACGTTTATTTGCGCTACATCTTGAACATACTCCTAGCTGCAATTTTGCACATGGACGAGAAACTACACCAAAAAATGTTCCGCTACAAAATACTTCAGATTACAGGTAAGTCCCAGTAAAGATAAAAAAAAAATGTTTTTAAAAAATAGCAAATAATATCTATTAATCTAGCACATCTAAACTTAGAATTGAATCAAATAAGGTAAATTTCATAATAAACGTAATTCCTGTGAGAATCACGGACCATACCAAAAACCACTTTACATATCTTAGTTTTTTATTATTATTTTTTCACTTTTTATTATTATTATTAATTTTATTATATATAAAAAACGACTATTGCAACCTCGTAAATGTTATTTCACAAATTTTTTTTTTTTTACTTTTTAGCTTTACATAAGCGGTCACTCCGAACTGCTTTTTTTTTTTTTAACATTTCCAAGAACTGGTTCTCTAGAATTGAAAACATTAGAGGCAGTTCCGGTCGCTATAGTGTATATTTATTAATTCTTTTTCTTTTTCGGTGTACCACGATACATATCAGTCATTATACGTGAAATCTTAAAAGTATTCTATTGTGAAGACGTGATGTGAAAGTTGTGAAAAAGTTTCACTCATGCATAAGACTTTTATTTTCAATGTAAACTATAACAATGAAATATTAATCATTTTTTAATAACCTTTCCCTTTATTTGTCTGTTATTTGTTTATCAAATAAGTTTGTATTTTTATTTTATTTATTATATTTTTACGAAAGCTGCAGATTGAATATACACTTAGTTATTATTGCAAACGTTGTGTTATTTAATTCTTATGAAAGAACAATAAATATGAAGAAGTACTTATACATTTCAAAATAATATATGTTTGATATTAAATAATAATATTTAGTAGTACACAACATTGAAGTGGCGTATGCAGGGGGCCAGTTTCGTCTGGTCTCCTCCCCTTGGATCCCTCCTGTCGAGAAATCTTGTCTACGCTACACATACATTGTTGTATAAATATAATATGCTACCATTAGGTTTTCCCGTGTAGATGTTAAACACGAGTGGCAAAAAAAAAATAATAATAATAATAAAAAAAACTTTACAGATAAAAAATAGCGCTGCGTGAGTTCTGAATAATAATAGTATGTAAATTAAACTTGTTCACATCGACGTGTCAAATTTGGATATAAGACTTTTTTGTTTTTTTAACGGTTTCAAATGGTTGTGCAAGTTACAAACTAAATTATTAGAAATGCTAATAAGAATGTAATATAAATTAAAATTATTTTATTACAATATTATATAATATTTATATATATATTTATATATAATATTATGTATGTGTGTATATTTTCTATATATTTTTTAAATTTATTTTTTTGCAATCAAAGATTTTTCTTTCTTATTAGTTATTTGCCATTGATTTTTTTAAGCATAATAATGTTGCACGCATTGTTGTTTCTCAAAAAAAAATAATAATAATAATAAATAAATAATTAAATAAATGAGAGAGCTCTAAACTTTTCCTACATGGCTCACTTTTTATCAATTTCTCCACAAGTAAACATATTTTTAAAATTTGTAACACAGAAAGATTAATCGAAAGAAAATCAATCAAAGCAATAGAGAAAGAAAATTTTGGATTAAAAATTAATGTTAGAAATTCATGCTTTTAATTTTACAAGATTGATATTATATAATACATTATTATTCCGTATTCGTACATTTTTTATGTCTAACAATTTATTTTTAAGAAATAATACTTTTTTTGTGAGCTTTTTAATTGAGTATACTCATAATCAATTGAACTATATTTTTAATCAACTTCAAAAAGATTGTATAATTAAATTCAAAAACCAGTCCACAGTTCATTTCCATTAATCGTCTGTTAAGATATCGTATCACAAGTAGGTGTACTCTATTTTAAAGGGTTAAAAGATTTAAAAGATATAAAAAGCTCTTAAAAAAAGTCCTATATATTAAAACATAGTTTGAAAATATTTACTTAAAATTATTATTTTATATATATATATATATATATTCTCATTTAATTTTTAAATATGTTTTATTGTACATACTTTGAATTGTGCACACAATTTTTTAATAATTTCTCTTGATATCCCTTTGTTATACAAAAATATATACATATCTAAATTAGATATGGATAACACCTATCTTAATACACATATTATTGTTATTATTATTTTCAAAATGTTTGGATGGATAGAATTTAAAATATTACATACTTATACGAAATGTATAGACATTAAATTATCTTTCAACAAATTTAAATTCTTTAAGCCAATTATTAGTCTCTATCAAATTAAACTCTATCCTCCGCTAATAATTTAAATGGAATATATAATTATACCAAAATTAATTGTGTTTATGTAATAAATAGTACATTTATTTTTAATGGGATCTTATTTTGTTTGACAAAAATTTGAACTTTGAATTTTTTTTTTTAAAAAGCTTGTAGTAAGTAAAAAGATGTTAATTACTTCACATTAAAAACTTTACAATCTCGGTGCAGCTGTCTCCTTAAAAAAATAGTAATGATAATAAATGCTGGTAGGCTGAAGGATAGAAAGTAAAGTGTCACCATTTAGAATTTCTTGTTGCTTTCTCACCGTAATAAAGTATTTTCCCTTTTTTATGAAAAGGCCTATTATGAGTTAGAATTAGACTTATAGTCAAAAAAAGACTTTTTAAGTACGTAACAATTCAATCTATTCACAACTTTCATTAGAATTATTTCATTGTTGAATTTTATACGGAGCAAGTTATTTACTCCATGTCTTCTTATGAAAAAATGGAATTTAATTACAGGTTTGCAACAATGAAAAAAGCAGAAATTTAAAGCAAGTCGTGCATTTTGCTATAAAAACATTAACCCTCGTAAGCTGCGACGCTAACTAACTAGTTAAACCGTAGTTAAGTTGTTATTTTGATTGTTGCAACAATTAAAAAAAGATAACTAAGGTTTAACTAGAGGTTGCAGCTTACAGCCCTAACTAATAAACGATATTTATAAATTTTAATTTTTGCCTTACAATATTATACCTTACTTTTAGATATGGAATTTGTTTATTTATGAAATTATATTATAATTATGCTAACTTAGAGTATGGCGTTCTACTTATTTAGTATGACTTTTTTGTATTTGATTTTCAACATAATCTGATATCATGTTGACATAATATATCCTGTATACAGTATTACACAAACCTTACCGGAAAAAAATTATATCTATCACAGAAGGAAAAAGACAAACACATTTCCTGCAAATAAGTATAGATAAAAATGCCAACATATATATTTCCAAGTATAATGGTGTTGTACATATTGTTGCATAATTAAAGATTATATAGCTAGAGCCGGAGAGCGTAATCGTAAGGAAATACTAGAGTTGTAGTCATGTGGATATAGGAAAAAAATGAAACTTCTTTAAAGTATAAAAATAATAATAAATAAATAACTTTAAATGAAATGAAGTCAGCAAAATTGTAATGTAATAATATGTAAATATAAATTGTTTTTAATTTAATATTTTAAACACTGATAAAAATAATTTTAAAAACTACGTTCTTATATAACATTTACTTTGCGTCATGTATAGTATAAATGCTTGCTAATTATAGCATAAATATAATCATAATTAACAGGACATGGTATTGGCAAGAGTCATTAAGTTGGTCAACTGAAAATAGTGATTACTCATTTATGATAAACATTGGTATGATACATGTACAGCTCTGGCCAAAAGTTCCCGAACAATTTGCATAGGCAACCCGCAATCGCACTATGCTATCTTTATGAGAAAACGCAGCGGCCGCCGCTGCCCCGTTCGGGAACTTTTGGCCAGAGCTGTATGTTTTAACCTTTAGATAGCATATAGTGGTTGCGGTTAGCCCCCGTTGCCCATGGTTTTTCAGACTTAATGGAAGAGGGAGGTCCTGACCCCTAAATACCACCCGCTTAATACACCCCTAACACAATATTGCATAAAAGATTATATTTATTAATAAATTAGGTGAATATAGGCTAGTATAATTATTATAACACATTTTATTATATCCATATGTGCCAAATATTCATTTAGTTGTTTAAATTAATTTGATTTGATTTATTTTCTCATATAGATATGAAATCAATCGTTATATCAGCTTCTTAAGTGCAGATTGGTATCCTGAAGTAGATCCTGAGGATTTGGCAAAGTGGGGATTTTATTGGACTGGAACTGCAGATGTGGGACGTTGTAATTTTTGTCGACTAGAAGTGCGTGGCTGGGAACCAAGTAAGTCTGATCTTACATGTATATTCAAATATAATATGGTTAAAAAAAGTATTTCCAGGTGAATTTTTATAGTCTTGCCTTCTGTGCACACTGATCTATACACTCGCTGTTGCCATTATTTTCAAATAACTCTAATAAAATAATAGTCACTTTTTAGGTTTTTACATAAAATTAAATAAAACTGAATGAACAGTTTCTTTAAAAAGTATATAGCTATATTATGTTATTCTCACTTTTTTTAAAGTTTATGTAAAAGTTAGTCGCTATTATTTTATTACTGTTGTTTCAAAATAATGACAACAGTAAGTGTAAAGTCTATTGTCTGCCCAGAAGATATAAGACAAAATATTTCATCGAGAAAGTTATTTTATCTCGCATATGCAATTCAACATTCGATATACAGTATAATTGTGTGTGTGTGTGTGTATATATATATATATATATATATATATATATATATATATATATATATATATATATATATATATATATATATATATATATATATATATATATATATATATGAATATTTCAGCGGACCGTGGCCAGAGTGAACATATGAGATGGAATCCACATTGCCCATTCATGCAAAACCGCGCAGTCGGTAACGTTCGCATTGGAGAAGAAGCCATGGCATCAATTGTGGCCGATGACGCTACGCGTTCCCGTAAGTATTAACCAAAGTATTAAGTAAATATTAAGTTTAACCGAGCTGGTATGGCCGAGTGGTGAAGGCAGTTCACTCGGTAACTCTGTACTCCTCATCGAGTATAGGTCGAATACGATATGGCTGCATATATCTGAAGTGTTATAGAGTACAACGCGTTGCACGATGCATGTTTACATGCATTCCATTCCATGACAACGCACAGCATTTAAGAGGTGCATGATTCATGTGATTGCACCGACCAGTCTGCCTTAATATTTCCTCAGTCTCTCTAGACTGTCATGACAAATGCCGGGCTGTGTATTTAGCCCATGACCGGCCCGTGTTTGTGCTGTTTCTGTTGATTGGAAAATCTATATCTGTCGATAAGACAATGTCTTGACTGGGACTTGGTGTAGTACAATAACACAATATGAATAAGCAAGCAAATATAATATGTAATGGATACGTGATCAATATCAATAAGATTACGTACAAACTGAATAATATAACAAAACACTAATATAATTATTTATTCATGTCATAATATATAAATAGTACTTTTTCGTCAATATTAACATTTTTAATGTTTGTGCAGTATTTACTCTCTATACTCTATAATATGTTCATTATTGCACTTGGGATGTAAGCTGCAATGCAACCTCTAGTTAAACCTTTAGAGTACGTTATCTTTTGTTTAATTGTTGCAACAATCTACGGTTTAACTAGTTATATATGTAGTTAGAGTTGCAGCTTACGGGTATTATGAGAGTATATTATTAACATGTCAAGGTTATTTTAAACCATGTCAAGTCATTTCCAAAGTTAGTTTAAAAATACTAACTTGATATCATATTTTACAATATGTCGGACTATATGGTAACTAATAATTTTAAATACTGCCTGATTAATTGTTCCATGTCATTATAGCATGTTCCTAATCCTATGTCATTGGGCGAACTGGTATAGCAGAGTGGTCAAGGCAGCTGACTTGTAACTCTGTACTCCTCACCGAGTATAGGTTCGAGCCACTGCTGGATGCGTACGTGAAGTGTGAGAGCTCAACACGTTGCACGTTTAAATGCATTCCAAACCATCGTCAGGAGGTGCATGAACGATTGTAATTGCACCGACCAGCCTGCCTAGATGTTTCCACGATTTCTCTAGGCTGTCATGGCGAATGCTGGGCTCTGTACTTAAGCTGTGGTCGGCCCTTGTGTGCTTTTCCATTGATTGGAAAGTCCTTACCTGTCGATAAGACAATGTCTTGACTGGGACTGGGATGGGTGTAGCACGATAACACAATATGGCCAGCAAAAAAAAAAATGATAATAAAAAATAAATAAAAAATATAGCACAAAGTGATGCTAATTAATTATGCTGCGTACATTTAATTTAACTTTTATTCTTTGTAACATAATTATTATGAAGTATCATAATATATATATATATATATATATATATATATATATATATATATATATATATATATATATATATATATATATATATATAGAGAGAGAGAGAGAGAGAGAGAGAGAGAGAGAGAGAGAGAGAGAGAGAGAGAGAGTATGTTGTATTGAACTAATTGCTGTTCTGAAAATGAGCTAGCATAATTTTTTATGTTATTAATTTTGTTCATATAGGATTTTATTTTTTTTTGTTCGTCTGAAACATATTTCTGGTTAACTTACTTACTTACTTACTTACTTACTTACTTACTTACTTACTTACTTACTTACTTACTTACTTACTTACTTACTTACTTACTTACTTACTTACTTACTTACTTACTTACTTACTTACTTACTTACTTACTTACTTACTTACTTACTTACTTACTTTCTTACTTACTTACTTACTTACTTACTTACTTACTTACTTACTTACTTACTTACTTACTTACTTACTTACTTACTTACTTACTTACTTACTTACTTACTTACTTACTTACTTACTTACTTACTTACTTACTTACTTACTTACTTACTTACTTACTTACTTACAGGCAGTGTGTTCAATATACGTGCGCACAATACAAGAATTGCGGAAGAGTGTGGAATTATGCTGACAGCACCACCAAGGCACCCTGAATATGCTTCGGAATCGTCCAGATTTGGATCTTACTCCATGTGGCCACTTAGTATGCATCAAAGACCAGAACAACTCTCTGAAGCTGGATTTTACTATACAAGTAATTAATCATTTTATATAGCAATAGATGACTTGGAAAAGTAGGTTTAGTGAGAAAATAAGTAAACTCAGAGCTCAACAATACTAACA